>JALZYL010000003.1:775695-1403538 GCA_023619815.1 Aspergillus neotritici | reverse complement strand
TTTGAATTGAGGGTTTTTTTTTTTTTTTTTTTTTTTTTTTTTTTTTTTTTTTTTTTTTTTTTTTATTTATTTATTGATACTGTTGCTATTTTTCTGTTCTCTTTCCCGCGTCAGTTTCACCCGACTTCTCCCTCCACTAGGGCTGGCTGGCTGACGGGCACGGTCCGTTGACCGGGGTGTGGTTGGGCTGGGGCTGGGGCTGGGACTGTGACTGGGGTTGGGGTACACCAACGCACAGCACAGCGTACAGCGCCGCGCAGCGGGCTGAGACTGAGAACGCGAATCTGAAACAGGCCCACTACATTGTTTACATCAATCCATGTATCCATCCACCTGCGGATAGATCGATTCTCTAACGTCCGCCAGCCAATAAATAGCCTACCTAGCACAATCTGACCCGTCAGCTCGATCGAGGGGGAATGTGTCACCCAACGGTTCGACCACCATCCATTCAATCTGAGGGTGGCTCTGACTTGACTCTGGGTCTGGGTCCTCAATGAGGAATCAGGGTAATTCTGTGTTATTCTCGGGAAATTGGGCCCGAGCTGAGGCCCTGGATCCATCAATCAATGAGATTATGTGTCGAGTTCGACCGTGGAGTCGACCCCGTTCGGGAAGAGGAATGGAGTCTGTTTGGTGCCCGCGGACCCTCCCGGTCCACCATCGCTGCCCAGAAAGGGTGGACTAACGGGTAATAATAGGATGAGGACGTGGGTAGGTATCGCCAGGCTTGGCTGGTCAGGGTAAAGTCAAGTCACCAGGGCTAGGCTCGACGGGGCCGGTCCTAAAACAGGGAAGGCAACTGAATTGTCTGTCGCCAGGGGTTTCAACAGAAGGATCGAATCGAGGCGCTTAGATACGCTCCGACGTCCGATCACTTTTTGTGTGTGGGTTGTCCGGAGTTGACTGGCGATATGTCATTGAATTGATCGAATGGACTCCGTAATAGATGCGGAAGACGATACTATAAAATAAGAAGAGATAAATTGGTCATGAAGGAAACAATAATCCTCACCAGAAGTCAGTGAGGTCAACTTCAAAACCAAGACTCCGTCCAGGAGATTAGTTGCCTACCTACCTAGTCAAGGGTCTCTCGAACCCACCACGGACAGACAAGGAAAAGTCCAGAGAAAAAAAAAAAAACGCCGAAGCAACCCGGGGACGGAAATAACAGTAGCGACCACGACGATTGGACACAAGGACATCCATCGTGGTGCAGATCAGGCCCCGCCCACCTGACTGACCGACGGCGACTGCAGATGCCCCGAACAAGCAGCTGTGACGCCATTCCGCAGTGGACTCGTTGACGGTACGGGAGCCGTAACGGGGCTAGTACGGACTTATGCTGACTAGTTTTTCCGTCCTTACTCGGACCTCTTTCTGTTCTCTGGTGTGGTTCTTCATTGTGATGAGTTGGGTTGTTTTCTGGTTTTTTTACTTTGGCTGTTCTTGTCATGATTGTTTTTCTTTTCCCTTTTTCCCCTTTTTCCCCGTCTCGTTGCATCGGAAACCTGATAATCAAGAAACTTGAGGTGAGAGTAAGAGAGAGAGGCCAGGTGGACTTGGATCGTGCGCTAGCCTTGTATATTACCGTACAGGATCACCACTAGGGTGTTACCCCGTAAGTAAGCCGTATCGTCGTACCTGACCATACCACCAACGACAACGAGCTGAAATGCACCTGCAGTATACCACCGTCGGAATGTACATTGCATCCACAGGAGTTCGACGTAGGGTCACCCTCCGTCGCCTGTTCTCTTCTGACTGATATCCTGCATGGAGATGTGTAACAAAAACCGAAAAGAAAAAAGAAGAAAAAAAGGAAAGGAAAAGGCACCGGGCGCCACGGGCAGTCAGCGTCCGCAAGGCTGGTTGGCTGGTCACAACCACGTCGACCATGGTCCAATGTGAGTTGCCCTGGCCACTCCGTCCACCCGCACGTTCCCATCCAGATTCCCGGACCACCCAATGGCTGGAAACTGGGAGAGCTGGGGCTGCATGGAAGATCCGAGAATGGGTTTTTCTAGAAGGGTTCCTCCAGGTAGGGGGTGGTGAGGCGAGTGGCGGCTGGGGACGGGATTGGACATCTTCCTGCACTGTTCGGAGGTTTCCTACCGTCTTCCCAGATAGGTAAATACGTGGTGTAATGGACATCTCACTCGGTACCTACCTAGGTAAGTAGGTAGGGAGACATCTAGAACCGTTAGTCGGCGTGGTGATAGGTATGGTGGGAAGTGTGGGAGGCCTGGTATAGATGTGGCGGGAGGTATATTGGCATTGTTTAGTATCAACCCCGTATCGATATCTTACGGAACAATACCCCGTTGTACCATCTGACGGTATAATAATAGTATAGTAACCAGGACAAGTGGGGACTGGCGAGGCCAACCGGTCCGGTTTCTGCCCCAGAAATACGTGGAGTCCAGTCGGTCGTCAAGCAGTCAGAGTTTTTAGCCTTGGAGGCCAAGTCGGTTTCCCCTCTCCCCCACCCGTCCTCCTCCCCAAGTGTCCCTCCCAAGTATCCCCCCAAGTACTCCTCCCCCCAACAAACCAACCCTAAGACCTATCTCCCTAGCCTCGTACTCGGCTCCACCGTTTCTCTTGAATCGACTTTCCCTTTTTCGTCCTTTCTTTTATTTCTTTATTTTTGGAGTCTCAATTCAGGCGTGAATCGCGGTTGTCCTCCTGCGACACCGCTGGATATCCCCTTGCAGTGACGGTTCTTGATGTGTTTCGAAGGCCTGGAAATACTATCAATTCTAGTGTAATGCGACTGTTGTATTCTCTTTAGTCATAGCCTTGGATTGGAGATTCATGTCTGGTCACCAGAAAGCCTAAATTACCCAATGTAAATGCATGAACAATTGGAATTCTCCATCGTGGTGTCGGTTTGATAATGCCAACGTGCGACCAAACCCACCAGGCATGAGGCCTGGGAAAGAAAGGGTAAAAAAGAGGGTAAAAAAAAAGGGTCCATCCACGAGACGGGGTATATACCGGTAATAATACGGATGGCCAGTCTTATGGGACTTGGGTCCTTGAGGCTAGATTCGTTCATGGACATGGGAAAGTACAATCGAATAATTATATAATAGTAATCGAATAGAACAAGATGAAATAATAAATCAGAAATAATTATGATACACTCATAAATATGATCACATATATAAAGCATGCTCGATCGTAATTATCCAGTGACGTCCTGACCAGATCGTCCGGCCGGTAATATTACCAGACACACCACATACATACATACAGACACGCACACAGACCAAGTTCCTCCCGTTCTGCCCCCTCTCGCTCGCCCGCCTTTCTCCCTTTTCTCTTTTCCTTTTCCTTTCCCTTTTCTTTCCCTTCCTTTCCTCCTCTTCTCTCTCCTTTCCTTTCCTTTCTTCACAGGGTTTCCATCTCAACTCTGCCCTCAGATCGATCGCCTTTTCCCGCCTTCTTGGCCGCCACAGCCGGTTTTTGGTGTCCTGTCTCACGGCCGGCGCCAAACGGTGCGTAGGCTTTGGCCCCCCGATCGCAGTCCTTTTCTTTCTGTCTTGTTTCCTTGTCATATTTCCGATGTCACTCGGTTGGCCTTGTCTCTAGTCCCGGATCGACTGCCTACACTGAACATACCTTTCGATTTCTCTTCGTCGTGTACCTGATTTCTTGGAACGGCTCTTGCGCCTCCCTCAATTCAGGTCGTCGTCGACCCGTGTGACCGCCCAGTTGCGACTCTGCCTTTTTACTGGTGAAAACGGCGTTTCTATGACTCAGTTGGGTGCATTGGGATATTAGTTGAAGATACCCCTGCTTTAGTTGGAGTTTTCCTTGCTTTTCCAGTCGGTCCGATCTGCTTGACGGACCGTACTCCTCGTCCTCAGTCTCTCGCCTTGACGGCCCCTTTCCTCTTCCCCGGCAGGGCTTCCTGTTCGGTTGAAATTTGAAGACTCGAAGCGATTCCCATAAACAAAACACAAAACGAAAAAAAAAAAAAAGAAGAAACTCATTCCAAAGGGAAAGATAAGAGAGACCCCCTCTCTACCTTACTGTTGATTTCATCGTTGTCGCGACTCGTCGCATGTTCTCCACCCGGTAACCACGATGTTGATCGATGGTGAGAAGTGGGCTTGTGAGGCTTGCGTCCGGGGTCACCGTGTCAGCAGCTGTCACCATAGTGGTATGAACTTTACTTTTTTTTTCCACATTCGCCATATTAATAGAGTCCAGACCGCCCCTTGACCCATATCAATAAAAAGGGCCGCCCAGTCTCCCAATGCGCGCACTGTCGTGGCCTACGCAAGTCTCGGACAACCCACACCAAGTGCGAGTGTGGTGACAAGAAAAAGAGCCACAAGCATGATTCAGATCCCCACTTCTTTGATAGACGGGATCTCAAGCGTGAGCATGTTGGTGATGGTACCCTGGTTCCTTGTTTCTGATGTGGACTTTACAGAGGATTTCCATGCAAAATGTGGCTGCAGTCATGGACAGCGCTGCACCTGCGCGCTGAAGAAGGAACCCCACCTGGATCCCGTCCCGGAAACTGGTCTCCCCCCGCCTCCGCATTCCGTCCTCTCGGAGCCGCCCAAAAAGCCCCAGTTGACGTCGACCAAGTCGGAGAGCACCCTCACCATCTTCCGCGACGGCCATCACAAGCCCGCCCACAAACACAATGACATGGCGCACAAGTGCGGGCTGCCCTACACGATACCCCGGTCGCATACCATCCACGCGACCTCCGACGTCGCCCGCCGGTCCGTCGACCAGCTGCCGCTGTCGCAGGCCGCCCTGATGGGGGACACCTTCTCCAGTCACCCCATCTTCGACCACAGCCCCGATGGCCTCCCGCGCCGCGTCAAATCCGAGCACGGATCCCCCGAGAGTGGGCCCGTCATGCCGACGGACGATCCCACCGTCGTGCCCCCGCTCGATCTCTCGTCCTTCTTCCCTACCGCCGCTCCGTCCATGGACCACACCCCGTCCGATGGTCACCCGTCTGAGGGCCCCCGCGTCTCCATGGGGAAGTCCCCGGTGGACCCGATCGTGACCAGTGTCCCCCCACTCGACGTGTCGTCGTACTCCACGTTCCCGAACTCCAACCCGTCGCCGGTGACTTGCCTGCCGTTCCAAGACCCGTACAAGGAGCCGTACTTCACGTCGCCCGACGCCGAGCTGCCGCAGCACTCGGCCGCGTTCAGCGCCCCGCCGGTCGACTGGTCCAGCTTCCCGCTGTACTCGTCGGACGTCCCTGCGCCCAGCACCCAGGCCCCCTCGTACGCGAGCTTCGACTACAACTCGATGGGTCCCGGCTTCGCGGCGCCGTCGTCGTCCGGCGACATCTCGGAGGTGGAGGATTTCGCGCCGCTCCCCGGACTCGGGACCGCGGGCAGCGAGCTCCACAGCGCGAGCGAGACGTCGGATATCGACCAGTACCGCATCAGCTCGGCGTCGTCGTACAACGGTCTGCCCCAGGTGCAGTTGCTGTCGTCGAACCATCTGGAGTCCATCAACATCGACGATTTCCTCAAGTCGGCGAACGAGTCCACCGCGGCGCTGGAACACCAGCTGCAGGCCAACCTGGGCATGGACGCCAAGGCGCTCTCCCAGGAACCTTTTGACCTGGCCGAGGCGCCCGGCTTCAAACCGATGGAGACGCCGGCGGGTCTGCCGATCACCACGTCGCCCACGGACCCCGTCTGGGCCGCGGGGCTGTTCGACCCGGGGCCGCCGCCCCTGGACGAGAACAACGCCAACGACGACCGCGGGTACTTCCCGGCGACCTGGGGCCAGTAGCACTGTCCCGTCCCCCGTGGGGGATGGATTTGATCGTGCGCGGCAGCTTACCACCACCCTCACACCGTCTGAGTGACGCCTCCGTCGTCATGACCTTGATGAGCGATGATGATAAATGCCCCGATATCTTTGTTTCAATTAGCCCCAGTCCGAGTGACGGTATACCATAGCATATTACAAGAACATCTATCCTTTACAATTTCCTTTCCTTCTGTACTGTTGTACTTGCTATACATTTGCCCTTCTCGACTTACAGTCCTACTACAATCTTTTCTACACCTTCTACTTACACCCTCCAACTGTTGTGCTATAGACCCACTCACTTTTTCCTTTTTTTTGTTATTCCCAATAGATATCCCTGATTTCCTAGCAGTATACATCGTTCTGGCTACGTTTTCTCCTGCATAAATTATACAATCGATCAATCAATCAATCAATCAATTATACACCTACCATATTTCCACATGCGTGCAGTGCAGGCGGACAGGCGAGCCGAAGCGGTGTAAACCCCTCCACATGGAACATGTAGCGGTGTGAAGGCACTAACTAGTAACTACATGCTGCATACAGTATACAGTATGTACAGTATGTATGTATGTAATATACCGCAAAGTAATAATAAATATGAGACCTCGTTATAGATAGATTAGATAGAGTAGTGCATAGCGGTGTCTCACTCACTCGGCAGGCAGGCTTGCGTAAGTTCTGTATGATGTTCTCCGTTCCCTGTCTTTATTGTGCTTGTCTTATAAGTATGTATGTAGGTAGGTAGGGTGGGGAGTGGGTGGGTAGGTAGACATGGGAGGGGGGAGGAATGTGCGTCGTTACTTACTTACCCTAGTCTATATTGTGTAGCTGGCTGGCTACCTCGTTCCTGGTTAAAAATGGGAAAGGAAAAGAAAAAGGACAACATGCACAGCTGGTGAAGGTAGGTAGTACGTAGGTAGTAGGTAGTATGTAGTTCGGGGAATTAACCAACCCCAGCATTTGTCTCTCTCAATATTGATATTGTTCATTAACTTGACTAGGTAGATAGCTAAGGTTTTTTGAGAATAACCATAACCATCCCACCCCAACCCAAACCAAACCTAAGTATTATACAATAGACCATCAGTCATAGATACACTAACATGAACATTCAGATCCTACCTACCTACCTACCTACCTACCCATCAAAGACATTAACTACCTACCTAGCTACGCATATATATACAGAGAGAGGATTGAAATAGACAATATAACGAATATACTATCGTATATCATACATACACAATACATACATACATACATACATACATACATACATACATACACACATACACACATATACATACCATACAAAACATACACACACCTACCTTACCATAATATGATAAACCACGATATATATACAAAAAAGGAACAAACTATGAGGCATTTACACCACCCTCTCAAACCCTCCCCTTTCCCCCTCCCTCCCTCCATGCAAGCCATCAAGCAAGCAAGGAAGAGCGGGAAGGAAGGAAGGAAGAAACGAAGCAAGGGACGGACAGCGGCAGAGGACAAGCTTCGTGGGGGGCGAGGCTTGTTGCGACTTGGCTTTTTTGGTATGGTATGCAGACGCTTGCTTGCGTGGACTGCGCAGGGGGTGTGTGTATGTGTGTGTTGGCTGTTGGCTGTTGGCTGTTGGCACCCTTGGATTGTGCTATGGTATGGTATGGTATGTATGTTGGACGGTGTGGGTGGGTGGGTGGGGGTCTGTATTACTTTGCTTTACTATGCATAGTTTTGCTGCTGCTGCTGCTGCTGCTGGGTAGGGATGGGATGAGTGGGTGGGTGGGTGGCTGGTACGTGTACTACTGCTGCTGGTGCTGCTATATATTTACTGCTTTGTTGTGTATTAAGCTATAGGCAGTGTACGTTGATGGTAAGAAGATAGGTAACTAGAACTAGATAATATATCCGTACTACCAAAAGGTATAAGGTATATGCAATCATTCACCATATACAAACCTAACTAATATTTATAATCTCCATCAAAAGAGGTATAAGTCTATCTATCATAACCCTGAATCCAAAAAGCCAACCATTACCCGTATCGTATCCGATATCAAACCTATTTATACCGAGCCATGAACTCGCCGTGGAACTTGACAATGCGCTGCACCCAGTCCGTGCCCGGCGCCAGGAACGTCGTCCGGAAGTGCAGCGTGTTCTCCTTCTGTCCGAACCCGGAGCCGGGGACCACACACACGCCCGTCGCTTCCAGCATGCGCATGCAGTAGAACTCGTCGGCGGCGCGATTCTCCGCTTGGGCCGCTTCGATGGCCTTCTGGGGGAGGGTGAGGGCCGGGAAGAGGTACATGGCGCCCTGGTTTTGTTAGTCACACGAAGAGAGAAGAGAGAAAGAATGGAATAGAAAATACCTCAGGTTGCTGGCACTCCACGCCCTCCATCTGCTGGAAGGCCTCGTACAAAGCCTGGGCCCGCTTTTGCAGACCCTCCCGGATCCCCTGGTACTCCTTCTGGTACAGCTCGTAGCTGGGCTCGCCGGCCTTGGGCGGGTTCACCATGAGCTCCATCAGGCACTGGCCGATGACGGGCGGGCACAGGCCGATGCTGACGTACTTGTAGATCTGGGCGACGACCTCGGGGTCGAAGCCGACCAGCTCGAAGTATCCGCCGCGCTGACCGCACTCGCCCACCATGCCCTTGGAGGTGCTGTGGAAGGACACCAGCTCCACGTCGTCGTACTTGGTGGTGTTCTCCAGCTGGAGCTGACGCAGACGCTTCTTGAACGAGGTGAACTCGCCCACGAAGACGTTGGTCTGGTAGACCTCGTCCGCCATCACCACCAGCTTCTCCTCCGCCGCGATGTCCAGGACGCTCTTGATGTCTTCGGGGCTCAGCGAGGCGCCCGTCGGGTTGCCCGGGTTGATGACCACGATGGCGCGGACGTCGACGCCGGCGTCGCGGGCCTTGGCCAGGGAGTTGCGGATCGTGTTGGCGTCGGTGCCCCACGCCTTGTCCTCCTCCAGGTGGTAGGGAACGCACTTGGCGTTCAGAAGCGACAGCGTGGCGGTGTACAGCGGGTACTGGGGGATCGGGACGAGGACGCCGGCATCGGGACCGTTGCAGATAACGTTGAGCAGGGTGCTCACGCCGGACGAGGCACCCGCGGTGAGGTAGAGGTCGTGCGGGTTGGCAGGGAAGCCGTCACGCTCCTCGATGAAGTTGGCGACGCTCTTGCGGATGATGGGGGCACCCTGGCTGTGGCTGTAGGCGCCCACGCTCTGGACCTCGGCGAGGAGGGTGCGGGCCCGGTCGATGACATCCTGCTGGTAGCCCAGGGCGGAGATGAGGACCTCGGGGCTGTCCAGCAACACCGGGTTCTCGAGAAGGCTGAGCACCTGACGGAAGAAAGTGATGGGTTTCTGATCCAATTGCTGGGGGTTGCCGATGTTGGCGAAGATGACGCTGTCGAACGGCAGGGACTTGTCGCCGTGGGACAGTCGGACCCGGAACTCCTCCGCCTTCACGGCCAGCTCACCGCGCACGGCATACTTGGCCTCCTTGATATGGGGGTTGATGTTGTTGATGTTCAGGCAGCGGGGCGGGGGCACGGTGGCCAGGGTGCTCTTAGTGCTCTGCGTAACGGACGTCTGAGCCGACATGGTGGGCGAGTCTGTAATGATCCGGGACCGTTAGTTGATCCTTTTGACGAGCACTTGGGCGAGTAAACAATTCAATCTTTCTTCTCTCAGGACGGCGGGACGGGGCCCATTTGTATTTCCAAAAATATTTGGGTCTGAGCCAAGAGTGGGTAGCCCAGTGGAAAATGGAATGTCACAAAAATCGCAACGGGATGGGGAGAAGTGGGCATATCACGGATACGCGGCACCGAATGAAACCCAACGCGCCACCGTCATCCTATCCAATGGCAGGACATCCAGACCACAGACAACGAGCGTAACAGGGGCGACAACCTCTCCCAGGGGACCATACCTAAACGAATTCTTGATGATGTGCCAGCGGAGAGGATCGAAGTCTGACAGGAATAATTCGGCCGGGAGAGAGGAGAAGATCGCGGAGATGCCCGCAGACGAGGGGCAACCCTAAACAGCCAGGACATTTTTTTTCTTTTCTATTTCTTTTTCCTAATGGAATCCTCAAACCGCTTAGACGCGCCAATTGCGCGATTTAATTAGTCCCCACTGAGGAGACCGGGGAGGGGGAGGGGGAGAGATTGACAAGAGACCCAAATTGGTTGCGAAAGATGATTCGATGTTGACGGTCAGAAGGCGAGAAAATCCAGGCAGCGAAACAGGAAAAAATCCACGAATGCCCTAAAGGGGCAGGCGGTGAGCTGACTCAGCAGGTGTCCCCCCTCAGGGCGACCCTCCAGGATGCCTGATTGGGAAGGCTGCGATGATCGTGCGGAGCCACTGGTTATCGATCCCTGTGGTTGAGGGAGATTAGGTAGGTACCGAAGGTATTTTGATAAGATGGTGAGATCAGATCGAACGAGCAGTCATGCCGTGTCATGCCATGCCCAGCCATATCAGACAATGGGAGGAGGTCAATGTGCCTGAACGCTTTCTGTCAACGTGGATGTGGCGTGGGTCGGTTACTCCCGGCCAATATCCACGTTTGGGAGTCAGTAAATACATGGGCGACATGGACAGAAGGAAGACTGAAGCACGAGTCGAGTTTTCTGGTTCGGTGTCCGGTTAGGATCCTACCGAATGTGGTTCTCCGACGTCTGGGTCATCCACTTTTCTCCTTGCCTCATTTCCCTATAGGACCCTGCCAAGAAATCCCATGAGGGTCCGTGAGGGTCCATCTCATGGGATTGTCGATGGATGGACGATTCGATAGACGGACATTTCGATCAAGACAGGATCAGTATCGACTAGTGCCATTTCATCGGCGATCGAGAACCCTACTAGGCGTGTTGGTCAAGAGGTTACGATTACATGCTCACGTGCTTGCATAGTCCGAGGTCATGTGCTCTTCTGTCATTAATGTATGATACAGCAGCCTCGCTCGCTTTTGCTCTAATCAAGATCCAGATCAAATGAACAAATCAACAGTCCAGGCCTGCTCCTCCTTCCCCAGTACCGTGCCGTCATTCATGGAGGTGTCCCGGTAACACCCTAGCTCCGCTCACTCCCCCGCAGCCGCACGGCCTGTCCGTACTTCTGCAGCTTCGTGATCAGCGCATCGCCGTGCTTCACGACGCCGGCGTACTGCTTGTTCTTATCATCCGGTCGGTTCGTCTCGATAATGCCGTTCACCCGGTCGATGGTGCAGGCGATGCGGTCGCTGGCGATGAACTTGGCCAGATCCCTATACACGTAAATTAGTCATGATGGCCTCGCCCTGCCTAGTGGATGGGTACTCACCGGTCTAAGAAGTCGACGGTGACACCAAAGTCGCTGGCCATGCTGTTCAGCCCCACCACCCGGTAACTCTGGAGCAGCTGCTGGTAGGCACGGAGTCTCATCTCACGCACGAACCAGGCACGGTGCTCGTACAGGTACCGGTCCTGCGTCAGGAACTGGTCCTCCACGCCGGCGAGGGCCCGGAAGAAGTTTCGGTAGTTGCCGGTGTACAGACTGCTGACCAGGTTGGCCAGGGAGGAAAAGTCCGTGGGGACTTCCTCCTCGGCGTGGACACCCGCATGTCCTGAGAACGCAGTCAGATTGACGGCCGTGCTACGGGCGCCCGTCGCATCGTTCATCTCTTCATCCTGTGCACCCTGCCCAGACGAGACTTCCCCAGTCAAAGCGGCCACCCGGTCCTCCGCCGATCCCAGGATAGCCCGGATCTCCGCCGCATCCACGACCTTGGCCTTGAAGTCGACGCGCTTCAGGGACAGGGAGCCGGCGAGGACGGCGTAGATGACGAGGGCGGAGTAGCTGCACAGTTCGTAGCTGGTGAACGTAGACAGACTGTCGAGGAGGAGAGGGGCGGCGAGGCTGTAGGAGCGGATGGTGAGCAGGTGGAGACCCTTGTAGGCCTTGAGGCGGTTCCGGCGGTCCCAATCACCACCGCTCTCGATGAGGGTATTGGCCCGCTCAATGTTCTTCTTGACCGACAGCGGATCCCCAAAGAAGAGCCCGATACGAATCATCGCCATGACGAGGTCAATCTTGGTGCCCAGGAATGTCGTCTTCTCGAGGAGGGCTTCGTGGGATTCGATCGCTTTGTCCTGAAACGAGTCGTGTCAGTCTCATTCAGCCCCCACCAAATCCTAGGATCCAAACTCACCTTGTCCCCTACACGGGCCCAGAACTCGGCCCGCTTCCCCTGGGCCGCCAGCACCTCCGTCTCCCCCGCAGCCTCTTCCGCCTCGTCCTCCTCCTTCTGGAACGCATCCAGCTCTTTCCGGTTCT
Organism: Aspergillus neotritici; assembly: GCA_023619815.1. NCBI lineage: Eukaryota > Fungi > Ascomycota > Eurotiomycetes > Eurotiales > Aspergillaceae > Aspergillus > Aspergillus neotritici. Next base: position 1,391,377 of record JALZYL010000003.1, on the reverse strand, counting down.
CCTCCACAAACGACTGATATAGAGACTCATCCCACGGCAGATTGACCTGGCTTGGGGTCTTCCGAGAGGCCAACATGTTCGACGCGATCAGGACCTTCCCTTGCTGCTGGGGGACCCCTTCTCCGGTGTAATTTAGGATACCCTCCACGGGGTGGGCGAGATGCCGATAGAACGGGGCCATCTTATTCTCGGAGATGGCATCTTGGACCTTCTGTAATGACGTCTGCTGTTGGGCCTTGGAACACGATGGGTTGGAGATGTTGAAGACATGCTGGGCGAGGCCAAGGTTGGGGTACTTGAGGTACTGCGGATCGGACCCCATGCTGGCGATGGAAGATGCACGAGGCAGTATATGGCGTGGACGATCTGGAGATGACGGGAATTGGGTAGAAGCGGCAAGGAAGAGATGGGATTGGAGTTGAGAGTGGAGGTAGGATGGAGTTGTGAACGAGGCAGATCCATCACATCACCGACGTAGCTGACCCGAGCTCAGCTGGCGGAATGTTCCCCCGTTCCGAGGCCTGTATGGTTATGTCAGCAGCAACATTACCACTTTCTATTTCTATTGCGAACATGGTTAACACTCTAGATATTAGATGTATAGACTGTGATTATGTATTTCCATGATTTGTGCGATTGGTTGTATAACAACTTTTAGTTTACCGGAAAAGACGCCTATTACAACAACAGTCGTTGGTTGTTTGCTGAATCATTAAGTGTCCCTCCCACAATATATATTCGCTAGGCCCTACGGTCGATATTATTATATGTATAGTACCTACGATAACCAACATAACCCAATAAACAGTCACATTATTGATACAATTTATAGAGTTGATGATATTAATTCAATGAAAAAGAGAGGTATGTATGAAAAACCATGGAGATCCACAGAACACCATCGATCCTGTAAGAAGACTTTGTTTGTTCAGCTGACAGGTTAGACCCATTGCCGTCCCTGATTCAGTGATTCCACAGTCTTCTGTTGTCCCCACTCGAATACACTCTCCACCGTCAACCCTTAATCGAGCCGCAAACTATCCTCCTGATAGTGTCAGACAAGCAGGAAGGCAAGGGAAACCAGGATGTCTCAGTCTGTTATTCCCATAGCGTCTGGGCGTGTTCTCCAGTGATTTTTTGAGGCAGCTTTGGATCCATGGAGCAATGGACTAATCATTTGCAGTGTCTGCATACCTACTTGTGCCCAGCATACCATCTACCAGACGATCTGATCCAAACAGTTGTCCCATTGGTCAGAGATCCCAGAGAACAAGGAAACTGGTCGTGTGTTGGATGTTGAAGCCAGAGTGAAAAGTGGGGTCAACCTGTCGAGTATCACAACAGAACATGGCTGGAGGCGCGTGCCCTGCGACCCGAAAAGAGACGGGCCAGTATCGCTTTATCTAACAAGGCTCGGAAGTATCAAAGGAGTCAAGTGGTCATGGTCTCTAGATCCCTGAAGCAACCAGAGCACGCTGTCCAATGATAGACCCACGGGGTTGCCTTGGGAGAAAGCTTAGCGCGCTTCCTGGCGATGGAATGAACATCGGAATCACCGTAGATTAATAGAGGTATAGTCTGTGTTTCCCACTTTACTTATCCTGGAAAGACGGAATAGAGCCAGGATGACGCTGGTCTCATTGGCGATGGTTTTATCGTTTATCTTTTCTTTTCTTTTTTTTTTTCTTGTTGTTCTTCTTTTCTTTTCTCTCCTTTACTACCAATTGACTTTGCTTTTGAGTTCTTTCTCCCCCAGTCTGACATTCTTGCTGAGTGCCAATCTCTATTGCTTTCCGCGACTCTGATTGTCTTGCGAGATAAGTTGGTTGTAACCTTCCTCTGGGTCGACAACGCGGGGAGCTGAATGCGACCAGTGATCTCACAAGATGAGCTCCAAATTGGAATCGGTGGATGCGCCGTCTGAGAAAGCTGCAGGTGCCACGAACTCGGCCCCTGTGGAGGTTGCGCCGCTAGAGAACCTTGAAAAAGGCCGCTGGGAACGCAGCTGGCCTACAATCGCTTGTGGAGCTGGTCTATTCTCCGACGGGTACCTGAACGGTGTATGCGGTTGCGATTTACTTCCGTCTCTAATGCGACGAAAGCAAAAAGATACATACCTGCTGACCCCGCCCTGTCTTATCTAGGTAATCGGGCCCGTCAATACCATCCTCGGCACGCTGTACGAAGATGCTTACAACAAGTCTCCGGCCAGCCAGAACGTCTCGGCTATCACGTTCGCGGGTACAGTCCTGGGTCAGCTCGTCTTCGGATACTTGAGCGATCACTGGTCACGGAAATGGTCCTTGATGATCTCCACCATTATCCTGTTCATCTTCGCCGCCTTGTCAGCCGGCTCCTATGGCTACCACGGCAGCCAGTATGGCATGTTTGCTGCCCTGACTGCATATCGCTTTTGCCTGGGAGTTGGCATCGGAGGCGAGTACCCCGCGGGATCGGTTGCGGCGGCGGAAAACACGGGGGAGCTCAAGAAGGGCCATCGCAACCGCTGGTTTATCATGTTCACCAACTTTCAGATCGACTTGGCCTACGTGGTGTCCGCTTTGGTCCCTATGATCTTGGTGCTGATCTTCACCGAGGAGCATCTGCGCGCGGTTTGGCGTGTTGCTCTGGGGCTGGGCGTTATCCCTCCCCTCAGCTTGCTCTATCTGCGATTGAAGCTAAGTGAGCCGGAAGAATTCAAACGGGAACGCATGCACAAGTTTCCTATGTGGTTAATTGTCAAGTGAGTTATCAACCCCCTATATCAGAGAGATGAGCGCGGCTGACCTCGCCCTGAGATTCTACTGGAAGCGCTTGGTTGGTCCCCTGTAAAGATGCCCCCTTCGATACGTGCTGACCGCGAGCATACCGTTGTATCACTTATCTGGTTCATCTACGATTTCTCCACCTATTCGTTCAACATCTACTCGTCCAAGTGGATCTCAATCATCCTAGGCGATGAGTATCCCCTGTGGAAGAGCTTTGGGTGGAGCACCGTGACCAACGCGTTCTACATCCCCGGCTCCATTCTGGGGGCCTTTACGAGCGACTGGATCGGCCCGCGCAACACCCTGGCCCTGGGGGTCGGTCTCCAAGGCGTGGTGGGGTTCATCATGTCGGGGTGTTATGAGTACCTCGCGACGGCGAAAAACGTGGCCGCCTTCGTGGTGGTCTTTGGGTAGGTATCTGTCCCACGACCAGAGCACGACGGTCACTAACCGCCGAACCAAAGGATCTTCTCCGGCCTGGGTGAATTCGGCCCCGGCGACAACATCGGACTATGCGCCGCAAAGAGCAGCGCGACTGCGATCCGCGGCCAGTACTACGCGATTGCGGCGGCCGCGGGGAAGATTGGGGCCTTCGTGGGCACCTACGTGATCCCCATTGCGCAGGAGAATGCGCCCAATGCGATCCGCGCCGGCCAGGACCCCTTCTTCATCTCCAGCTCGCTGTGTATCTTCAGCTCGGTGCTGGCGTTTTTCCTTCTGCCTCAGATTGGACAGGTATGGCGCCTTTTCTCTTCTTGGTTCCTAATCGACCGGAACGCCCGGCTCATGTAGATGGCAGGATACGATCACCGACGAGGATGCCAAATTCCGGGCATTTTTGGAGCAGAATGGGTACGACACGGCGACGTTGGGGACGGCGCAAGAATAGCGGTGCGATGGATCGTAGGGCAGCTCCGTGAAATGCTGCGTCGGACTGAACCCCGAGCCATCGCTTGGATACGATGCCTCGGGAGACTGTGGAATATTTATTCTAATATGTATGCCAATCTAACCAGCGCACATAATCATCACGACTTCACCTCCATCCCTCAGTGCACTTTCATGTGCAACCTTGGGTGCAACGGTCGCCCGCGGTTAGTCAGGTATAGAGGCAGCAGGGGTTTAGGGCCGGACGGGCGCACTGTTATTCGATCGAGGGATTCAACTATGTGGACCGCGAGATTGCGATACTGCGATTTGGCGCAGTGCAGAGACTTATGAATGGTCACCAGAATCCACCACGAGCGGACAAATCCGTATATTTTCACATGAAAATCAGGACTTAGTGCAATCTTCAGGAAGAATTTGGTGTAAAGAATGAATACCCGGGGCGGAACTGACCGTGACAGCGATTGGAACTCCCGCTGTCCGGGGGGAATTGGATTCAGCCGAGGTTCATTTTTGTTAGTCTGTTTGGTACAAAAAATACTAAGTGATCGCCCGCTCAATTACCGACCGAACGTATTTCATCATCTCAGTCCTAGTATTCTCTTGTCTTCCCCCAGATTAAATTGCCTACTAATTTAACCTTCCTCCCTCCCTGTATTTTCTCTTCCTTTCTCCCTTTTCCTGATTTCTGATTTCTCCCCGTCCTTTGACCAGTTAATACCATCCATTCTCTTATACGTGGAGTTACCGTCTCCCGTCAACGAGGTGTGCTCCAGCTGGTCTGTTCTTCCCCGCTTTTTTCGGTCCAAGAAAACCTCCCGGAACCGAGTCATACTATCTGCCGACATTCCCTAGAGAACTTCATCCTTCCTTCATCCTTCCTCCATCTCCCGCACGTACACATTCAAAATGGTTGCCGACGCTTTGGTCTACCACCCTGCTCTGGCGCACTGGTTGCGCTTTGTTGCCACGACCGGTATGTGATTGCTGTTCTTGGTCCGGGCTTGCCCCTTTTACCCGGTTTCTGCGAGTCAGGGTGTCGGGATCACGGGCCGTCCGAAGAACACCCGTGCGCAGTGCAGTGCACAGAGTCTCAACAAGTACTGACATCAACAGTCGGTCGCGATAAGATCCTCCGTACCCTGCAGTACTTCTCCCGCTTCTACGCGTGGTACCTGTACCGCACCAACCACCCCCAGTCCTCCATCGACCCCTACAATGCCGTCAAGAAGCAGTTCGGCACCACCCGTAAGATCATGCGGGTGGGCAAGTTCCTCGAGCACTTCAAGGCCGCCTCCCTGGCCTTCGACAACAAGAGCCCCGTCGACCCCGTGCTCCGCTACCTCGCCATCGGTCGCCAGCTCGGCTACGCCGGCTACCTGATCCTCGACGCCATCACCGTCGTCGACATCATCGGCTACAAGAAGATCGCGTCGGTCAAGCGTCTGTCCGACAACGCCGCCCGCTCCTGGATGGTCGGTCTCATCTTCAGCGCCATTGCCGGCGTCTACACCCTGTTCCGTCTGCAGGAGAAGGAGAAGACCCTCGACCGCAAGGAGGGCGAGAGCGCCGTCGAGGCCAAGAAGATCGAGAAGTCAGTACCCCCCCTTGTATGACTGGTTTATGGAAACCTGACTAACCTGCTTTCTGTAAAAGGGAGCGCTCCGCTGCTCGCATCCAGCTCGTCTCCGACCTGTGCGACCTGTGCGCCCCCACCTCCACCCTCGGCATCACCTCCTTCGACGACGGCGTCGTCGGTCTTGCCGGTACCACTAGCAGTTTGATCGGCGCCTGGTCCCAGTGGCGCAAGACTGCCTAAGCGGTCGACGTGAAAGAAATTGACCCTGGACTGCACGATCGAATAATCGCAGTCAAGTGAATCTGCGACCCACTTTGGGCAAACTGTTGTTCGATCTGTACAGTGAACAGCACGAGCCTCCTTGATTCCATATCCAAATCAACGAAAATGAGGATCGCAGAGGAGGAAAGAAGGGAGAGTGGTTGATTCCAAAGACCTAGAGCAGGCGATGGAAAAGAGACCCGAAGAAGGAAGCACAAGAAAGTCGATACGCATATATGCTTATTCTCGCGCTGGTGTTGGTTTGCTTGGAGATTTGCGTTTTATTTTTTATATGTATGTATCTTAGAACTATCTCCTTTGTTGATTTGAGCAGAGCATTGAACTTGATTACAACTGGCATGTCTTCATGTTGGCATATTTGACCATAGTATTATTTATTGTACGAGTATTAAGCATGGTGTCGTAGAACCAAGCTTTTCAAGTTGTATACACCTTGCTTACTTAGCGTCTACTGCCTTACGTTCAGACATCGCAACGATCTACCATAACAGCAAGACCAGACATCGCTACCTAGATATATATCTAGCTAGCTAGCTAGCTTAACCGGTATACTCCTACTCTAGATATGAGCATAGAACAGTAGTATAAAGGTAGGTAGGTAGGTAGGTAGGATGTTGTTATTCAGTAGCCCATCTAAGCCCACGCTCTTCCCTTCCTCCTTTCTTCTCTCTCCTCTTATCCCCTCCCTCCCATCTGGTATCATGTAATTCCAAAGCTACCACCTCAATCAATCAATCAATCAATCAAACAGGGCAAGTCTAATCGACAACAGTTAGTTAGTTAGTTAGACAAGGACATTCCACAAACAAGACAGACAACAACAAGAAGAAGAAGAAGAAGAAGGAGAAAAAAGAACTCACCTTCCCACACGAATTGCACGTCTTCACATCCCCAGCGATCGAAGCTCCACAGGAGGGACAGGCATTGTGACCGGCCATTTTTGGTGGTTTCTTCTGTTTGTCTTGTTAGTATTGCTTGCTTGCCGCTGCTGCTGCTGCTGCTTATAGCTGTGGGTGGTTATGTTGTGACGTACGAGTTTCAAAAGGGGGTTTAGTAGAGGGATAGATAGAGTCTCGCTGGATAGATAGGATAGCTAGATATAGGTATGTGTATGATTAGAAGGAAAGAAAGGAAAAGTGAAGAATTGGGGAGAGAAATTGTAGGTAGTGGTGTTGTCCTACCCCGCTGTTAGTCTAGTCAGTCGCCTTGTTGACCCCGCTTCGTTGAAATGCTGTTGTGATGATTGGTTGTTTGGTGGTTTCATTCGTTTATCTCATGATGAATTTATTTATTTATTTATTTATTTATTTTTTTCAGATAAATACCTTAATATTCTCTTTCAAGTGTTTATATCGCATATTCTATGGCGGTCTACACATCAATGGGTATTGTTAATGTAGACAATCAGTCTGTCAACCAGCTAAATCAACCTCAACCGCTCATTAGAATCCACCGATTCTCTACCCCCAAACAACCTTCATCAGCATGGCCTTCCCAACTTCCGCCTACCGTGGCTCGATGTCCGCCACGGACAGCTGATCAGCCTGCACCAGTTGTCGGATAAAAGCCTGGCTTCTTGTTGGTGTCGTCTAACCGCACTAGCATATCCTCCGCATCCTTGGATAGCGGCCGGGCCGACCCGTTTCGGATGCAAGAGCCTCCTGCACCGAGTCTGCAACTGGACAACGAGGCAGAAGACAGAAGAAAGGGTGATCCCACAGGGGATATCGACGAGGCAGAAGCTGGCGTGGCGCTACCGTTGAGGTATGTGCGGAGGGCGACCAGGCTTCTGCTATTAGGCGTGATGGCATGTTGGCTTCGCTTTAGCTATGGTGGGCGAAGAGGAGTTTACTTGGGAGGGTTTGGCTTTATATGTCAGTCTGCTGTGGGACTAACAGTACAATGGTCAGGACGCAAGTTGGACCGGTTATCTTGCGAGCTATCTTGAGGAGAGAATGGCGTAATGAATGCGCGCCCAATGGATCCTGTCAAATTTCGAGCAGGATTCATGCAATGCCGAGTTATCATCAGAGTATACCATCCGGGTATTTCCAATGGTGAGTAGGATGAGCGCTGCAAGACATATTCAGCACCTATATCTGGATGGTAAGCTCGTAGAGTACTGGGATCAGCGCGATATCTGCCAGGGTTGTAGCTGTCAATAGCCCATTGCAGTAGGAGATGCCATTCTGGCGATCTTTGTTAGAAAGAACAGCGAAATTATGGCACCAGCCATGACCACACGTGAAGAACTGAATCATCGTGAAAAAGCATAGACAGATATTATATATCACAATGTGTTGGTTGACCAAAGCCTGCAGGCAAAAGAACAGTACAATACAATCTTCCAGCTTGCCATCTTCGTCCTAGCCCGAGCATCAAAAGATATTTAACAAAGATGATAGACCGCAAGTCGAGTCCAGGTTAAAGACCGAAGAGCGCACGTGAGGGTGAGCCCAGCTGGGATTAGCTCGACCGGGAGAACAGCCGGATGCTCGCTTGGTTTCTGGGGAAGATCGCACGATCTGTTTTCTCCACCTCGCACAACCCACCGTCCATCATCCTGTCTAGAATGATGTTGATGTATTGCCTTCTTTGCCAAGTCTTATTTAGTTTACTTCTCTCTGAACACTAATCCAGTGCAGTCTCCTCTTTTTCTTGGATTACCTTATTTTAGGTAACCTTTCGCCGTGCCCTGAGCGCGTCTACACTCAGGGGCTACCTACAATACCCACATCCACATCCAGACCCAACTATATAATGGCATCAACAATACTGAAGCTTGCATCTTGCTACATGAGATCTTATAGCTTCTCGAATACTAACACCTATTTCTTAACGGCACAGTCACATGGTAAGGTCCTGCCAGGTAGGCTGGTTCTTTTCACCGTCTCTCTTCTTTCCTTCCTTCATCCTGCATGACATGATGAGATTACGAATTGGATGAAGACCCTGGGCTCTAATGCTTATACATCCAATGTCTTCAACCCACTGATGTCTACTTTTCTTGAATATATTTTTGAGATTCTTGGGTGTTAGTGTACTGACACGGGGACAGCATAGGTTTGACTCCCTTATGATACGACGGATATATATAAATATACTACTACTACTCTTCCTACTCTCAAGAGCTTTAAATTCACACTTCAGCTTGGCCATTGTGAAAGCCAACCAGCAAATCGATAGGGTGGAATTAATGATAGGGTTACACCGTGTCCGATCGAAGGGTGATGGGATGTACATAGCTTTCTCGAGGGCTTGTCGATGCACAGTTCTGTTTATCAACAGGGGTTACAGCCATGAGGTAGGTCACAAACTGATATTGGTACGATCGAGTTATTTCTCTTTCTTCAAGGCTGGCATACTAGCAATATCTACCGCGAGTATGGAGTATACTAATCCAAAATCATAATCATAACTTACCCACGGCATGCTTCACATCTACCTATTGTATACCGCGCTACCCGCCCCAAGTACACCCGGAATTGATATCTACAAACACTACCTCAGGTACCTGTAGTCTCCGTCGTACAACCATCCAAAACCCCCATCAATCGGAACCCCTTCGGCATCAACAACCCTCCCGTCCATCAAATCCCAATACTTTCCCACCCTACGGCTTATCCCGGGGAATCAACCCGAGTGGATACAGCGTCTAGTTCTAGATCTGATTGATCCCGGGGCCAGAGCGTCTCGGGTGCTGGGGGGATTCGCCAAGACCACCTCGGCACCCGGTAACCCCCGATGACGGCTCGCCAGTTGCCGAGTCCGGGTATACTACGGAGTGTCTTCTTACTATGTAGTAAGGGATTAGGAGGCTAGGGAACAGCCACGATTGCCAGGTAGAAAGGACTAGGTAAGATATAGATGAGATGGCGGAGTTCGGTCCGTTGCTGATTCTAGACCACTCACTCACTCCACATTGACGGGCTATTCCTACTGTGACGGTCTAGTTGAGTCAGTAAGGTAGGTGATATTCGTAGGTACCGACGTCATTCAACGACTATTTCCCCAGAACCAGAGCGGGTAGCGACGAATAGAGTAGGTATCTATCTATCTATCGTATACGGCAAGCCAGACTATACTCGGCCCGCTCGATGAATGCCTGAGGACGATATATACCCTGTGGTGAGGTGGTCAGTTAATCGGCCCGGAAGAGACCACCTGCCTAGGTGGTTAGTATAGATCGGGCTCGGGGTGCCCCGAGTACCACGGCCGATTCTTTCTATCCCAGTAATGGATGCTGTCGGTCGTTGGATATTATTATTGAGAAGAGGTTGAAGTTGGACCCGTGGAGAGTAGCCCACGGGGGAGAGCAGACTCCACCGTTTTGATTCGACCCCGGATTGCATAATACCTACCTACGTCTGGGTTGGTTCCGGTGTGGGATATGGAGAGGATTGGATCCGTATCGCCACGTTTTGCTGGTAAATAAGTATGCGTATGCATTGTAGATTGTACAGCTATAGCGGTTGAAGAGATGGATCTGACATTTCTGGTGTCTGTGTCTGATCACTCCATTACTACTGATTGTTTACGGGACAGTGTATAATATCGCGTATTCAAAATACTTCCCCTACGTCACTTCCAACAAGCACAAAAAGTAAAACCAATCGGCACGTCGAGGGCAAACCCGGAGATGGCCATATCGATCGACGAGATACGGAGAAGTCAGAACGAATTAGTCGATTACCCACACGGAGCCCGACGGAGCAAACGGGTCGGGGCAGGGAATTTACGGAGTCGGCTTTGAAAAGACTACTAGGTACCTAAGAAAACTCGGGACCGATCGAACAGCCACAGCCAGGTTCAGGGGAAGAAAAAGAGAGAAAAACATCTCAATAATTGATCAATTATTGAAAATTAAAGAGAAAGAATTGGGGTGAAACTCCATCGTGGACACTAGGGGGACTAGTTCGTATGGAGTATGAGGCATTTTTCCCTATTTTTTTTTTTTCTTTTTAGGTATCCATGGCTTGTGTTTGATGGGTCACGATCGAGGCTGTCAAGGAGGAAGTGCTTGCCTGAGGGAGCTAAGAATTCCCGGGGAGTTGAAATTTTCGGCTTCTTCCTAAATCTTCCGGATTGGGCAGTTCCACTTATCTTTAGTTATTCCTGCACTGCCAGCGTGCCAGGGGACGAGACTTGGGTCTTGTTTAATGGGATCTCCCTATCCTGCCCGAGTTGTGGACCTTTTCTTTTTTAAAAAGAAAAGAAAGTCGGGTCTTTGCATGTGAGACACCTGTTACAATTTACCATCTTACATTCTCAATACATGTACACAATGAATGATATACTCAATATCTTCAATTCCACGACTCTCAACGCAAAAAAGACCAATAATCAAAAAGAAAAAGGAAAGAAAATTAAAAGACCACCCGCGCCATCCCACGCCCAGACCGAGAACCGAGTCTGGGGAAGGCCCGCGTGGCCCCCCGGCCTCGTCGGATGCGGGGTACAGAGTTGGTGTTCACTTGGATTGGATCAGTATGAGAAGAGGACTCACTGAAGTCACAGCGCACGTCCTCCTATCTAGGTGCGAAATCCGACGCCACGAGGGCACCGGCATGCTTGGCTGAGACTGCATGTCAGTTGACTACGTCTCGTTTGGGTACAGCGTGACCTCGCATGGACCAACTCAGCATCAGCATTATTCTGTCATAGTAGCAGCAGTAGTACTATCTAGTAAACTACCTACGAATAGAGACGTAGCAGAATAGTAATAGTAATAGATCTCGGAAAGTCTTGAAGTTTATGCCTCGCTGACTGTGGCCTCCATATCATGTGCATTCTCCAACCAGGTTGGACCCGGCCACCTCTCAGGAGGCGCGGTTTTCCCCTGTGCATTCTCTATCGGCAGCCGGGATGGTTATCAACGGCAGCGATTCTACGAATGACCGCGACGATGCTATCGCTGATAGTTGGCGGGTATTCCCGTATAGTTTTCTCGCGATTCCCAACCACTACGACACTACCCTAGTAAAAAGTCCAGCGATCTGCAGGCACTGGTCGGAAAGGTCGCGTGCAAACGTGATGTCAAAAAAGGGATGGGAAGAATGGGCGTTTCAGACGAAAACCCGGCAATGACTGATCCCCACTTTGCACCCTCGATCCATGACGTCGGATTGCAAATCGCCGCACTCTGCCGGGTCTGATTGGTCGACGGGCAGCCTCGGGAAAGCCTGGATGACTAAGAGGGATTTTCCGGCCGAGCCTCCTAGCGCGGTAAGGGTGTTGGGACGCAACCGGCATTTCGTCATTTGATGGTGGATGATGATGGTTCAAAAGGACTGAACTATGGTTTGATAGTTGGGGACTCCTAAGCGACAATACCATTCAAACGGACATATGGAGAATATGGGAAAAAATCGAGGGAAAAATGAAGTTAATTGATCCAGATACCCTTGTCAGTGGTCCAGTGTAAACTTCTCCCCGCAATTTGATCCTTAGCCTCGTCGACCGAGCCCAGAACTTTTGCCTCCGGTTAGCTAATTGAGATCATTCAACGTCATCATTTCTCGTTCAGCCGGTTCCATTTGCCCGTTCCAGCAGAGATGGAGCCAATGAAGACAGGGTTGGCCTGGGGAGGGAGACAAGAGAATTACTGAGGCATGGTGTCATGCATTTGTCGGCGATACCATTCTATTGCGCAAAGATAAATACCGAGAATCAGCTGCGTGCAGTAAGAGTAGATGCTGACTCTGCGGGATTAACATCCGGAACTGGTAATTGGAAAGACAGAACCATTGACTGGACTATTCAGTATTCTGCGTCTTTTATTGTATTTTATTCGATATCTTTTATTTGATTTCATCCTTTTAAACCCCACCCGCGCTAAGTGGACTGAAATCTCTTGCGCTTGAACTTGCACCTGCATGAGCCATTTCTTTCCCCCCGGCCATTCTCCAAGTCCAATCAATCATTTGGCTTACCCAAGGAGGCGCGTCAATCTCCCCTTGTCCCGATCGATCAATCATTTGCGCCGCTCTCGTTGGTTCGCAACCCGCCCGTCCATCCCGGGATCATTTCGTGCCCACATCTGGGGTTGTCGGGAGTTTTCGGACTTCCAACCAAAGAGGCATTTCTTTTTGCCTAGCCTAACGGGATCAACGAACTAATTCCACTCACCAACCAAAGACCTCATTCTCTCCCTTCCAGCTCAGCCCCTTCCCCCCGACATCTCCCGTGGAACTGTGGAGAAAGCAAGTCGGGAAACTCGTCAGGTTGCAGAGTATTACCTCGTCTAAGAAGGGAAAAACCAGGTTATCGTCGCCATCATGGCCCATGCTCAAAACATTAATATACCCCCCATCGCCCCCTCCGGTGAGGCAGGTCCTTTGTATTCAGATTTCTTCCAACAGCAAGTCGCGAAGCAAAGAAACAATAACTATCACTCGACATCGCTGAACACAATGGTTGCCACTTCTGTGAATCGTACTTCGCTGCACCCTGGTGGTGTTCAGTATGTTCCCTTCTTCTCTTTCTGTTCCCCTCATCCTCATCCTGTCCCTCATCCTCCCTCACCCTTCCTCACCCTCCCTCATCTTTACCCTCCTCCACATCTTCGACCATCCAGAAGCCTCATGAATCTAGCTAACATCTCTCAGGCCCGGCAAAGGACACACTGAGCTCGAGGAGGAGCTCCACGAGCACGCCCACATTGACTACGACCGTGTCGCCATCGTAAGCTGACCCTCGATCCACTATCTCAAGGACCAGCTGCTGACTGCACAGATTGCCAACCCCTCTGCTGCTGCTCTCTACGAAGATGCTCTCGTCTACGAGACTGGTACCGCCATCACCTCCAGCGGTGCTCTGACTGCCTACTCCGGCGCTAAGACGGGTCGTTCCCCCTCCGATAAGCGTGTCGTCAAGGAGGAGTCCTCCGAGAACGAAGTCTGGTGGGGACCTGTCAACAAGCCCATGACCCCTGATGTAAGTCGATCACTTTATTCCATATACAACCCCCACTACCCAGTTGAGGGTTTAAACAGCAAGTGTGACCGGAGTTCGGAAATACCTCATCTATCCCATCCAAATCCCGCAATAATACGGAAGATGAGGCATTTCCTTACTGCCGTGGAACCTTGCTGTTTGCATGAGCATGCTCCGACCCATGCCACCACCCGTGTCACATGACGTCATTTTGATAGGGCTGATTAGCTAACCACCCCCATCAGGTCTGGCGTATCAACCGTGAGCGTGCCGTCGACTACCTCAACACCCGCAACCGCATCTACGTCGTCGATGGTTTCGCCGGCTGGGATGAGCGCTACCGCATCAGCGTCCGTGTGGTCTGCGCCCGTGCCTACCACGCCCTGTTCATGCGCAACATGCTCATCCGCCCCTCGCCCGAGGAGCTCACCCGCTTCCACCCCGACTATGTCATCTACAACGCTGGCTCGTTCCCCGCCAACCGCTTCACCGAGGGTATGACCTCGGCCACCTCGGTCGCCATCAACTTCGCCGAGAAGGAGATGGTCATCCTCGGTACCGAGTACGCCGGTGAGATGAAGAAGGGTATCTTCACCGTCCTCTTCTACGAAATGCCCGTCAAGCACAACGTCCTGACCCTGCACTCGTCCGCCAACGAGGGCAAGGACGGCGACGTCACCGTCTTCTTCGGTCTGTCCGGCACGGGCAAGACCACCCTGTCCGCGGACCCCAACCGCGCCCTGATCGGTGACGACGAGCACTGCTGGACCGACACCGGTGTGTTCAACATCGAGGGTGGCTGCTACGCCAAGTGCATCGGCCTCTCCGCCGAGAAGGAGCCCGATATCTTCAACGCCATCCGCTTCGGCTCCGTCCTGGAGAACGTGGTCTTCGACCCCATCAGCCGCCTGGTCAACTACGACGACTCGACCCTGACGGAGAACACCCGCTGCGCCTACCCCATCGAGTACATCGAGAACGCCAAGATCCCCTGCGTGTCGGACGGCCACCCCAAGAACATCATCCTGCTCACCTGCGACGCCCGCGGTGTGCTCCCGCCCATCTCCAAGCTCACCACCGAGCAGACCATGTTCCACTTCATCTCGGGCTACACCTCCAAGATGGCCGGTACCGAGGACGGTGTGACGGAGCCCCAGGCGACCTTCTCGTCCTGCTTCGCCCAGCCCTTCCTGGCCCTGCACCCCATGCGCTACGCGCGCATGCTGGCGGAGAAGATCTCGCAGCACAAGGCCAACGCGTGGCTGCTCAACACCGGCTGGGTCGGCGCTGGCGCCACCACCGGCGGCAAGCGCTGCCCGCTCAAGTACACCCGCGCCATCCTGGACGCCATCCACAACGGCGAGCTCGCCAACGCCGAGTACGAGGTGTACCCGATCTTCAACCTGCACGTGCCCAAGGCGTGCAGCAACGTCCCCGCCGAGCTGCTCAACCCCAAGAACAGCTGGACGGCGACGACGCCCTTCAACGACGAGGTCAACAAGCTGGCGAACCTGTTCAACGAGAACTTCACCAAGTACGCTGACCAGGCGACGCCGGAGGTGATTGCGGCGGGGCCGAAGCCTGAGTAATTTTTTTTTTTTTTTTTTTTTTTCTCTCCTTTTCTCTTTTCTGTCTGATTTTCCATTGATTCCCTTCATATGTGTTATTCCCTCATATATGTATTGCATGGCGTGTGTTCAACATTTGGGTCATTTTCCTTTCCAGTGTCAGCACGGGTGGAGCCTGGCGGGCGAGCCGGGCAGCCTGGTCAAGGATCGCTTGGATAGTACAAAAGTAATATACTTGATTCTTGATTCTTGATTATTTTGGGTAGACTGTAGTTATCTATACTAGTACTTCATTAGGATACTTGAGTTGCAGTAGAGTTCAGGTACAGTGTACCAAGTCAGCAGCATGACCAAGATATCCATACATCCATGGTACATTACCATATAGCTAGGTGCCTACCATTTAACGAAGCCATGAAAACCCAGTAAGTAGAATAGTAGGATAGTAGAAGTAGTAGTAAACCCTCAAGTCCACCCCAGACTCGGCCGATACAACCCATCCTAATCAACCATCATAATCAAAGTAAAGTAAAGACTAGCCTACCTTACCTTAGCTAGCTAGACTATCCCAACAACAACACAATCAATCAATCTATCTATCTCTATCCCAACGGCGAAACCGGCACTATCCAGGCGATGACGGATTAATATTGGGCGAGCGTGATTGGTCTGGAGTGGTCTGACCAGTGGAGTTAGGGATTACCTACCTATTACCTACCTTGGGTAGGTGGGTAGGTAGGTAGTTGGTCGCTCACGACCTACTGGTACTACTGGGGATGATTCTGTTGAGGATGGGAATAGATGGAGTGGAAGCGGGTGCTTCCATTCTCTTCCGCTGGTGTATCCGGTTGGATCCGGACTGGTCGGTTTCTCTTTGTATAGGATTTTAGGGAGGTAGTATGTAGGAAGTGGTAGAATTACTCGATACAACGGAGGATCGGAAGAGGTTCTTTCTACTCAGTACTCAGTACTAGGTACTGAGCACCAGCCTATACTCTAATCTATCTAGATAGTATATCCATAGCCATCCATGGATATATTAAGGTACCCTGGAGGTACCTTAGTATGTATCCAGACTGACAGCGGACCACCCCTCTCCGTCATCCTGTCAGTCAGATATGAAAGTGCCGGTCTTCGGGGCGGAGGTCGGAGGAAAGGAGGGGAATGGATATTCCTCAGGGACTAGTCGAGATCGATAATTACGACGAGAGAATGAGTGGATCCGGGATGGCGACCGAATCGGGAGGAGGGAAGAAGATTCAACAGGATGGAGACGATTGTCTGGAGATAGTTTATCCTCGGGTAGGTCGGGAGTTCCGTTGGTCCATATTATACCTATTGATATACCGGTATTTATCTACGGTACTGTGATGTAGGTATATGTATATGGATAGTTGTATTTATATAGCGATAGAGGGATTGTTTGTCTATTCTGATGATTATATATACCATCGACCTGATTGACGGAGTATTCGGTGTACATGGATAAGACCTGGTGAGGATCGACCAGCCGGGGTCTTTCCCGTGTGGGGCGGCTGGTGACGTCTGTATACTATCCGAATCTCAGAATATCAAGAAGAAGAAGAAGAAGAAGAAGAAGAGAAAGGAAGGAAGTAATGATGAATAGAAGGATACGATCAATTATTATGTAGATAGTCAACATAGTAATAGAGATCTGGGATATAAACAGGTGAATATCGACAGTATCCGAATTCCATGTACATGACGTCCCCCGCATTGCATCGCGACGGTCAATAACTCTCGATTCATGTCCAATTCCCTGGTGGAGTCACGGCTATTCTCTCCCCTGGTCGGTCCTCGAGTCGGTTCCTGACGTTTGAACTGGTTGAGGTCATCGATCCGTATATAATCCTCCTTCTCTACCTACCTCTCTCTCCCGATGCAACATCTCCCCGCACTGGCCGCTCTCTTCTTTCCATCTCGACATTCGATCCATCCATTGGACTCTCGCTGCGTGATCCATTAAACTTCCCCTCTTTCTTCCTACTTTTTCTCGTCCCCCTGGTCTGGACACTTCCTCTCCCGTCTTCTTCTCTTCATCTGGTTCGTCCCCTTCCTCTCCTCATCTTCCCCTCATTCTGTCCGACGTCATCCCCGCCGGCGTGACCGTGTCAGCCTGATTGATCTTCGTGGCTCCTGCGTTTCCCTGGAACCCAATCCTCTCCCCGTCTTCTTTCCAATTTTCCTTCCCCTCACTTTCGGTCAACTCCCTGAAAACTTCATCTCCCATTCGGATTGCCTTCTGACTTCCATCCGACTTTCCATCACTAGATCCTCTGACATCGTCCCCCGTCGAGATGGCCTCTTCCACACCCATGGCAAAAGATTCGGCTCCCCCGGTGGATCTCTTACACCACCCCTATATCCGTGCCGCGCTCCCCTTCGCGAACGGGGGCCTGGCCGGCATGACGGCCACCGCCGTCATCCAGCCCGTCGACATGATCAAGGTCCGCCTGCAGTTGGCCGGTGAGGGTGCCCGGACGGGCCCCAAACCGAGCGCCTTCGGCGTCACTCGCGATATCGTCGCCTCCGGGAAGGTCCGCGATCTCTACACCGGCCTGTCCGCCGGTCTCCTGCGCCAGGCCGTCTACACCACCGCCCGTCTGGGCTTCTTCGAAACCTTCATCAAAACCCTCACCAAGCGTGCCGACGACGCCAATCGCCAGGTCACCTTTGGCGAGCGCGCCGGCGCCGGTCTGCTGGCGGGCGGCGTCGCCGCCATGATCGGGAACCCCGCCGACCTGGCCCTCATCCGCATGCAGTCCGACGGGCTCAAGCCCCCCGAAAAGCGCGCCCACTACCGCTCCGTCGTCGACGCCTTGCTCCGCATCTCCAAGGGCGAGGGCGTGGGCGCCCTCTGGGCCGGCGCCTTCCCCACCGTCGTGCGCGCCATGGCCCTCAACCTCGGCCAGCTGGCCTTCTTCGCCGAGTCCAAGAGCCAGCTGAAGCAGCACACCAGCCTGTCCCCGCAGAACCAGACCTTTGCCGCCTCCGGCATCGCCGGTTTCTTCGCCAGCTTCCTCTCGCTGCCCTTCGATTTCATCAAGACCCGTCTGCAGAAGCAGCAGAAGGACCCCAAGACGGGCCAGCTGCCGTACAAGGGTCTGCTGGACTGCGCCCGCAAGGTCGCCAAAGAGGAGGGTTGGTTGCGGTTTTACCGCGGGTTCGGCACGTATTACGTGCGGATCGCACCCCATGCGTTAGTGCCTGCCTCGCTCTTTTCTTTTTCTTCCTTTCCCCACCCGCCCCGGACGCTATGACGCTTATCGCTAACCCCACGGCTCCACTTTAGGATGGTCACGCTTATCGTCGCCGACTACCTCAACATTCTCACCAGATAGACCGTCTTTCTGCTCGATTCTGACTGGTTCTATATTCTCTATTTGTTTCGTTTAAACCAATCGATTGACTCGATCGATTGACTCGATACCGGGTTACCCAGGGAAAATGATCGCCTGTCGCTTTTTTCGTCAGATATCCTGTTCCGTTGCCTTTGCTGAAGGGAGATTGTCACGTTTGCCGGTCGGCCGATTGAGTGGGCGCTTCCTGCTTGAGCGCTGGTAGAACCGCCAGTGCCACCGACTGGCTTGTTGTTGTGTTTGCGTCTTGTTTGAGTCCTCTATACTATACCCGTTGTCGCGCAGCCTGTCTGGCTGGTAATGAATATATTTAAGATATCTGAATGTAGCGCGTAGGTCGTGAGATGCGTTCCATATAGCCACCGCACCATATATACATAAAATATCAACCCGTACGCCACACCAAGACAATCGATAACCTGGACTTGGACTACCCCTGCGACATGAACCTCTCCTGTTTAATCCGCACCACCTGCCGTTCCTTTTCCTCCTCCTCCCCCCCCTCCTCATCATCACTCCTCACAGTAATCTCACTCCTCCTCGACCTCTTCCTCCCCCCCTTCCCACCACCAATATACCCCCCCTCACCATCCTCCTCCTCCTCTTCCTCCTCCCTCCTCCTCGCCGCCTCCGCCCTCTTCACCCGCCTCACAAGCACCGCATCAGCGCGCAGATCATCCCGCGTCAACATAACCGAGCAAACGGGACATTTGACAGCGCGCACGCGTTTCCCTCGACGATTAGATCCCGAACTAGCGCTCGCAGACTGCGCAGGCGCAGCAACGGTCGTCTGGCTCTGCGAGAGCATCGACTCGATCGCCTCGCGCTCGAAACTGTGCGGGCATTTCGTGCTGGTTACGGGGTCGCGGAAGGGGAGGAGCGTGAGCGGGCATTTGAGCGAGATGCTTTCGCTGCGGATGGCGAGGTCGGAGTCGTCTGAGTCGCCGGAGGTGGTGGATGATGTTGTGGAGGGGGAGCGGGCTCGAGCTTGACTTTGGGTGGTGGTTGAGTGTTGTTGGGGATGGGGTGCTTCGAGGTGCGTGAACCAGGTGGTCGCCGGGGGGAGAGGTGGGATGTCGTTGCCGGGGTGTTGGGCTTCGTGGATGATGCGGTAGAAGCCTATGTAGGCGTTGTTTGTGGAGTATCTGTGTTGTTTTATCATGTTAGTTAGCGTTAGGGTTTGGGTGATGGGGAGAGGGAGATAAGAGTGGAAATGCAATGGGTAAGAAAGGGGAAATAAATGAATACCGCTCTGTCAAGGACATCTCATCCCACTTGGTATGATCCTCCTCCAACTCCTCCGCTAGTTTCTGGCTCGTGGGGACGAAATCCTGCTGCTCTTCTTCTTCTTCTTCTTCCTCCTCCTCCTCTCCTTCTCCTTCCTCTTCCCCCCCAGCCGCCCTCCTGGTCCTCCTCCCCCCCCTCGTAGAAGCAGAAACAGGCGCAGCAACACTCGCCCTCTCCGCCTCCTCCTCAAACCTCCCCAGCACACCCCCCATCCCATCCACCTTGGCCTCCGCATCGATCGTCTCCCGCATCTGCACCTCCAACCTATCCGTAACAGCCTTGACATCCGCCTCTAACCGCGTAATCCGCGCCTTCTCCCCATCATCATCATCCTCCTCTTCCCCATCCTCATTATCGCCTCCCACAGCTGCCGTCGCAGCCGCAGCCGCAGCATCCTCCCCATCTCCATCTCCGTCCCCCCCACTCCCATTCCGGGTCCTACCCCCCCGCCTCCTCTCCCTCTGCCGCTCATACCGCACATGCGCATCCGTCAACCGATCATTGACTTCCCCAGCGGCATAGGTGAGTTTTTCCTCCGCGTGTCGGAGGTGTGTCTTTACGTCTCGGAGGGGCTGCGATTTGAGGAGCTGTAGGAGGGCGCGGTGGCCGGCGCTGTTGAGTGCTGATAGGGGGGGTTCGAATGCGAATGGTTCTGTTTCTGTTTGTCCTCCTGTTTCTGGTTCTGATTGTTGGCGCCGGTGGGGGGGCATTTTATTTCTTGAATTAGGTAGATGGTGGGATTGTTGTAGAAGGATGGATGGATGTTTGACGTGAGGTTGTGTAGATAGGTAGGTAGGTAGGCTTGTCTTTCTTTGAGGATGTGATTGAGTGGGTGTTCTTTGTCGTTGAGATCAAAGAGATGGAGACGCCATTGACTACCGCGACGCGACAGGCTAGCTTGTTCCGGTTATACTGCTTTATGCTGTGGGCATTGATGATCGGCGGTGTTGATTAGTCATGTATTTATACAATATGCATAACTAACTGTATATTTAGGGCTGGAGTCTTATATGAAGTGATGATTGTCTCCTGTCATGGTCTGTATCTTTGTGTTGCTTGAGCGGTTCAGAGTCGGTTTCTAATTCTGTTTTTCTACTTAATACGTATATAGATTTTATGTAGTTTTCACTCTTTAAAATTTCAGAATAAGTAAGTAATAACTGCTATATACATGACTGTAGTCCTCCACAAGTTGGGCTATCTGCATACAGGTAGTAAGTATAGTATAAATCACACAATCTCCCACGGTGTATCCGAATTCCTCAAATAAGGCGTCAAACCATCGAAATCACCCTCGCACTCCGCCTTGATCCGACCATTCCCCAGAAACGCCCACGGGTTCTCGTCCAGATACTGCATATCGAAATGCTCCCAACGGGGCGTCTTGATAGTTTTCAGAAAGTGGACAGACTGATATAGCCTCAGAATTTAGCATGGCTCATCCACCAATATGACACCGTATAAAAAGGAAGAAGAACTCACCGACCCACCCCAGCACAAAACCTTCCCATCAACAGTATTATCCTTATACCAACTGCGACACCCGCCCGTAAAGACACTCGTCTCCTGCCACGCATCGATATACTCATTCAGCTTATCCACGATATCCTCGCGCACATCCAGCGTCCGAACCCGATCACTCTGCATCTTCTTGACCGCCTGAATCACGTACTCGATCTCCGTCTCGAAGCAAGGCAGCACCGTCCCGTTGGCGAGATTCCCCCGCGGCCCGTTCATCACAAAGTAGTTGGGGAATCCGGGCGCCGCCATACCGAGGTAGCATTTGGGTGTGGGAGACCACGCGTCTTTGATGTCGCGGCCGTTGCGGCCGCGGAGTGTAAAGTGCGGTGTCCACGCCATGTCGTACCCTGTTGCGCAGATGATGATGTCGACTTCGTGGTGCGTGCCGTCTGTGGTTGTGAGGCCGTGGCTGGTGATGGAGGTGATGGGGGAGAAGATGCAGTCTACGTTGGGCTGGATTAGGGCTTCGAGGTAGCCGTCGCCGGGGGTGAGGCGTCTGATATTGAATCGTTAGCATATTCGTCGGTGATTCAAATGCTGTTGGAGAAGAAAGACAAGAAAGAGGTAAAACTAACCGACACCCCACAGGCCAAGTGGGAATCAACTTCTTAGTCAAAACAGGATGGCCTTGCAGCCTTCTCGTCATCTCAGCGCGCATATACTCCTCCGCCATGCGCGACGGCTCCATCCCCTTGTAGAAGATGGCGAATCCCATGTTGATGCCGAACTCGATCCGCTTGCGGTAGTTGAGGAGATACTCGGGGTCGGAGGACAGCCTTTGCATCTCCTTCGCCGTGTAGAAGTATTGTCCGATGTCTGGGTGCGCGGCGTCCTGGTCTTGTTGGACGGTATCCGCGCTGTTGTCTGTCTGGGGGATGTCGACGGGTACGCGCGGCATTGGGGGGCTGATCCAGGTGCTGCCTCTCATGAAGCATTTCACTTGGGAGGCGGCTGTTTTGGATGTCTGTGATTAGCCAGTGGACTCGGATTGCATGACTAGTGGGTGGTGGTTGCAGACCCTTTTGCACTTGCGGGATTATTTGGATTGCTGATGAGCCTGTTCCTAGCACGGCCACCCGCTTGTTGGCGTAGTCGACTGTGGCTGTATCCCTTATTAGTATGACGTTTTGGTGGGCTAGCCTGAAGACTCACGATCCCATTCTCCCGAGTGCAACAGCGGACCCTCGAAAGAGTGCAGTCCTGCAATGTCCGGCCCTAATGGTGTCCTGTAAGCAGCAATCTCTCGCCAAGCAGCCAGTCTGTCTATCCTTACATCGCCACTTATTCAACAGCCCCGACCCATTAACCAAAACATCACACCAATCCGTAAACACCACCCCGTCATTCTCATTCTCAACCCTCACCTCCCACTGCCCTCTCTCCTCACACCACACCGCAGCCGTAACCCGATGCCTCAACCGGATATACCTCCGCAAGTCGTACTTCTCGCAGAAATCCATAAAGTACTCGTGGATGTCAGGCGAGTAAGCGTAGTACGACTTCCACTTGGGGTTAGGCTCGAAGGTGTACGTGTAGATGTGGGCCGGCACGTCGCACGCACATCCTGGGTAGCGGTTCTGGAGCCATGTCCCGCCGACTTCGTCGTTCTTTTCGTAGCAGATGAGCTCGTAGTCGCTGAGTTGACGCTCCATTTTGTAAGCGGCGCAGAGGCCGGTGGCGCCCGCGCCGATGTGGATGATGCGGAGCTTTCGGGGTTGCGAGTGCCATTGGGGGAGGAGTTGGAAGGGGGGTGTTGGGGGTGGGTTGATGGTCATGTTGAGGTTGAAGGCTGGAAGATTGTATGGGGTTGTGGAGTGATCAATGCGCTTAGTGTTGTGGAATTGTCTGGGTTAAGTATTTGCTCGTGAATTATAGACGGGATGCGCGCGATGCGATGCAGATCGTGTGAACTCGAGGCGATGTCAGTTCGACTGACACGACCATCTCCACACTGACTCGAACAAATATCCGCATCTTTCTCCGCAACTGCGTCAAATATCTGTATGTCACATACTGCCCTCATTGAACGGGCTATAGTACAATCATGGACCAAAATACCATCAAACCCCCAGTGGTCACCACCGCCGCAGGCTACAGCCTCCCCTACACTCTCTATCTCCACTCTACGGCATGGCTACTCAGGAACCTGGTTGCTCTAATGTCAGGAACGGGGGATCTATTCGACAAGAACCTCTACGTCGACACACCCGGCTTAGGCGAAGGACACGTCAAAGTCTCCATCTGCATACCAAATGGACCCTCCGCCCGTGAAGGACCCAAGCCGCTGGTGCTTGTCATGGAAGGAGGAGGATTCGTTCTCGGACAGCCAAGCGATGGGGAACACATCGTTCGACCACTCTCGGACACGGTATGTTCTCACTTTCTCATATTAAAGATCCCCAATAACTGGAATAGCTCGACGCAGTCATCATCTCCATCGAATACGCCAAATCCCCCCGATACCCCTACCCCCACGCTCTCCTCCAGCTCCACGCCGTCCTGAAATGGGCCCTTTCCCCAGCTGGATCGGACGCCATGCGCGTGACGATTGATCCATCCCGCGTAGCAACGATGGGCAACTCAGCTGGTGGAAACCTCGCAACTGCGCTTTCGCTCCTCGTCTCCTTCACGTCTGGGCCCTGTGCCCAGTTCCGCAGGGAACTCCCAGAGGATTTCCACCTTGCCGCCCAAGTCCTGCTTTATCCCAGTACGGCTTGCAATAGACCGTACCAGAAACGGTTCGATGCGTGCGAGACGCGGGTACAGGCTGCGAGTCTGCCTGTCTGGGCGGCCAGCCTGATGGAGGCGTCATACTTGCCGCCTTCTGTCGAGAAGGGAAGCATTTTCTCTGCGCCGGTGGATGCGACGGTTCCGCTATTGAAGAACCTAGCTTCTCTGCCTCCAGCTCTGGTCATCACCGCCGGGATGGACTGTCTGAAGCTGGAGGCGAAAGAGTACGCGGCGAAGCTGAGACAGGCGGGCGTGGCGGTCGTCGAACATGAGTATGAAGATGCAGTCCATGGCTTCAGTCATTACGGGAAAGATTCCAAGCAGTATCGGAAGGACGACGTCGAGGACTGCTGGAATCGGGTGACGCAGTTTCTGCAGGACAGATTTCACATCCAAGCATGAATCAGATACAAACCTATACACCAGTATAACTAAAACTATATCATTTATATATACTCCAATCTGACAATATGATTCTCCGCCCCCTCCCCACCCCTAACACCCTCCCCATCCGCCCTACAATCCTCCTCCCTCTCATACCCAAGCAACAAACACCACCAACTCATCTCTCCCAAATCAACCGCATAAGCCTCCCTAACCTGCCCCGCCCTCTTCGCAACCCTCGCATTCCCAAACCCCCTCGCCCTCCCCTCCGGATCATCCCAAACCACCACCCTCGCAACCCCCAGCCCCTTATCCAGCACCCCCTCCTCCCCAAAATCATAATGTCTCACAAGCGGCCGTCCAGCAACAAACAGCTCCGTGATAGCGCCAATAACAGGCGGGAACGCCCCCGTCTGCCAAAAGTCCCAGTGGTCTTGGATCTTGTCCCAGTCGAGCATCCACACGAAGGTGGCCGGGTCGTCGACCGAGAACCCGTATGCGATTTTGCGGATGCCCCGCGCGTTGGGCTTACCGTTGCCCGGGGCGGTGTTGGATACGATTTGGGAGGTGAAGATGGAGAGTGCGGTGGGGTGGTCTTCGATGTAGGGTGGGCGGAGCTTGAAGATGCAGATTTCTGTGACGGGCTTGTTTTGTGCGGAGGTGTGGGTGCGCAGGTGGGCTGTGTAGGCGGCCATTTCTTCTGGGGTGGCCATTTTTGATGAGGTGGGTTGAGATAATCGGTTGAGCGAGGGAATGAAGTTGGGGGAATGAGGGAGAATTGTAAATGTAGAGGTTGTTTGTATGGTTTTTGGAAGATGTGATCTGCCCCCGATGAACTTGATATGTATCTGAAGGCGAGTCAGCGGGATTGACTCGCTGGTCCACTGCCCCTTGGACCCCTCACATTGACTGTCAATGTTTTGACACTTGTCTTGAAGGATGTGGACCATAGCGTTAGCAATGTAGATCTCCATACGTACGTACCTGCATACTGTGGGGAACGTAGTGGATGCTGAAATGTATGGATTTGGTGATGATTCTTGTGTTGGGCTGACTGTAGTTATTCTCTCATGTACATACAACACTACTTCTAGTACTGTTGCTACTATTAAGATACACACTGGGCATTTTGATGGTTCCAACGCATCTGATATTTGATTTTAATTATAGAGACTACGCGGTCCCCAGCCAAAGATGAAGAAGTCCAAGAAGGGACATACAATAGATTCGAGCATCTCAAACCAGACAACTGCACGTCATTTCCTAGCTTTAAATAAAACCTCCAATTTCGTATCTGGCAAGGACATAGTTCCAATAAAGAACGGCTGCGGCTTGGTACCGGACTCGAGCCGAATATCATACCGTAGTAGCAGTATAGCAAACATGAGCTTCATTTCATGCACGGCCAGGAAACGTCCAGGGCTGTAGATGTAGTTAGATATGAAAGAAATAATGATAATGATAATAAAAATAAAATAAAAATGGAGATTGGACGTACCACGGATGTCTACCATGACCAAACAGATGAAAGTTAACATCAGTGTTCAACATCGTCTTGGGCTTAGTACCAGGTTCTGAGTCCCCTTGCGGCTGGTAGAATCTGAACCCGTTGAACACCTCCGGATCCCTGTAGACTTCTGAATCCCGATGAAGGAAGAGACTGGGTGATCCGATCTTCGCGCCGGGTGGGAGCACGGTTCCGTCTGAGAATTTGAATTCCTTTCGCGCGTTGCGTTGCATGGCCACTGCGCGTGTCAGTGGACTTTTCAATGGGGATTGCCTTAGTGCAGATTATCTTACTCAGTCCTAATGAATTGAATCTGCCCGATTCGCGAAGAAAGCTCTCCATTTTGGGGAGCCTGCTTAGGGTTGCTGCTGTGATTTCGCCCTGCTCGAGGTTCGCCATCACCTCTTCGCGGAGAGCGGATGCGTACTTGGTGGGTTCAGCGGCTAGGTTGTACAAGGCAGCCGTGAATGTCTATACCGGTAACAGTGAGCATATATATTTTAAGACTGGCGGGAGAAGGAAGGCAACATGGATGTACCATGGTAGTAGTGTGGATTGAGGCCACATTCAGCGCCATTACCCGCTCCGCTAGTTGAGGAATAGTCTTCTCGACAGGTGGCGCGGCGTCAATCAACCACTGGATCAAGTCCTTGTGCTTTTCTCCATTGGCATCCAGCTTGCCGTCAAGACGGTCTTGAATAAGGGGTGCCAGCATCCGACGACCCTCCCGACGATAGGAAGTCACTGGAAGGAACCGTACCAGGAAACTAAGGCCGGCAAATCATGAGAACCAGCTTGGCTTCCGTGTGTATACAGCAGAGAACTGACCTTTTCATCCATTCAGGAAAGTTACGCAGAATCTCGGCTGATATAACCACTGCCTCCGCGTAGTCGGTGGCATTTCGCAGGAACTCTTCATTTCGACCTGGGGTGTTAGGGATCAGTACAAATCCGGTACTTGGCTGGATTTGGTATGCACAAGGTGCAACCTACAGAGTTCCGTTCCCACATATATCCGGTTCGCTATCCGAGCGACCGTCATGGCAATGGCACTATACAGTGCAATCGGGGTCTCCGCTGTCACGATTCAGGTCAGGTTATGGGCTCCTATACACGCAACCAGAGCTCCGATAGTAGGAGACAATACCAAGGGGAGAACCGATCAAATCGTCAAATGCTCTCGACGCCTCGTCTAGCATCATTGGAGTCTTGGGAATTATGTTTTGGGTGATAGGCCCGCGAACTACAGCTGTGTGATAGGTCCGGTGGCCAACACCATAGCCCATGGTAAGAGGGATTTGCTGTTGCTAGTTTCGTGATCGATATCAGCTGTAGTCTTTTACCGTAGGCGCTGACTTACGTCGTTGGCTCCATCCTGTGCGTTCAGGATAGTATCGGGCGCTTTAATATACTCGGCCACCCTGTGGCGATCCGTAGCGAGGATGAATTCGCCTTGTAATGTTGCAATGCGCACCAGTCCGTTTTTCGACTTGGCCATTCCCTCGCGAACCGACTCGACAGGATTCTTCATAAAACGAATGGCCGCGATCCATGATGAGATGAGCGGAATATACACCGCGGGGAAGTTGACTGTTATGACATTCGCAGGCTTGACAGAATGTCAGTCTTCATTCGTAGGAGCTTCGTGTGCTCGGAGTGCCGTTGCCTTACCGTTTTTTGGTAGTGTCTCACTTGGTATACGACGATATAACCTAAAAACCCAAGAATCATCACCTGTGACCACGATGCAGGCGTCAGGAATTGCCCCACAGCTGTTATCAAGCTATTCCCATCATCTGCATTGTAAGCCATGGTGAAAAAGAATATAAGCACAGGCCAAAACAAGTATACTCAGGCCACAGTGTTCCACCGAAGGCATAATGTACCGGGGATAAAAATCATTTCTTTTATTGACCCAGGATTATTCCAAGCTCTGTCAGTATAGCTGACTCGTTCATGACTGCCATGCTCGATTTGAACCAATCAAGGAATTCTCATTTTCACCAGATTCGCGGGGATAGCTTCGGCCGATCTATAATCTGGGGTGCCGATCATATACGCCTTAGCATCGTATTCGTATGGACCGTCGTCTGCACTCATAGTGAAAGGGTCCTTGGTACGATCACGAACACGAATACGCCATACTTGCCCGCATCTGAAACCGTGGTATATCATGGTAGAGGAGATACTTGTAGCCCCGCACGTTAACCCGGCGCTTCCTCGCCTACGCATATTGTACGCAATCCCAACACGGTATAGACCGGAGCTGTCTCTGTAAGATGCGGAACGGGGCCCTCAAAAGACGCCAACGATGCTCTATCGAAGACCGAAGCGGAGACTGCGTCGCAGCTAGCTCCTACCCTAGCTGGCAATCTGCGAACTGGGCGTATTTCTCCTGAAACCTCCGGTCGACTTTCCAAGTCTCCATTCTCTGCGCCTGATGCTCAATCATGGCAAAAACATCCGTGCTGCTGATCAGGTCGCCTCTGTCGCGTGTGGTCGGCGACCACGTAGTGTTCATGTGTTCTATCAGCTCAGCGCCTATGCGCTCGGGGTCGATAGTATGTGAGTCGCGAATTAATGCGCGTCGCAAGTCGGGCCTGCGCGACTTCATTTTAGCCACTGCCATGCCTTTGTGATGTCGATGAATACATGTGACGAGGAGGGGAGAGATCTTACCATACTAGCATCCCGATACACGGCCGGTGCTGAATACGTCTCTCCAAGCCGGTTGGTCTCAGGAATTCAGGGATCCTAAGGAAAGCAGCCTGGGTCCCGAGTACATACCACTAGACGAATTGAGAGGTTACTCGCTTCCTCAGGAGGTGGGAATAGAGATATGACCCACCCGTAACAAGAGATACTGGACCCAAAAGATCGAAAGCAAAAGGTGTAGTGGTATAGACTGATAATAACTGATGTGATGAAAAAGTCGATAAGCCAGGATATCTGTCGACTTGTCGGACAGGAGGCTTCGCAGGGACGGCTCGCTCGTGTCGAATTGGCCGCGGCGATGCTGCAGTCGGGCTTCTTCTACCATGCTCAACAGAATCTCGTCCCACTTGCCCATGCTGTGACACAGTCTGGGGAAGCTCGGGTGCGTGGGTAGGTCCCCGCCGAAGTCGGTTGGTAGGGCAGGATCTGTCAGAAGAGGGGTCCTCATTGCAACAGAGTCCGGCACGAGACTTAGATCTGTAGCCGTCCCGTCCACGATGCCAGCAATGCAGCGGTCCAGGTCATCACCAGCGCCTAGTTCCTCGACTCTTTCTTCCTGGTTGACGAGTGGCATTGCAGTATTGAAAACTGCAGTACGGTCGCAGGAAAGGTCGAAGTAATCCATCTCATGAGGAGGTAGCTCGGCCACATCCATCACGCCGGCACCCGAAACAGGCTGACCGGCAAGGGGCAAGCCACCGGACGGCCCCGAACTATCAAACTCGGCGGACGGTGAGGTCGAGACACTGGCTTGTTGAGGGTTCCTCGCAAACAGGTTCTGAGGATCTGGATCGCTGCCACAGACGTCGTCACCGGCATGCACACTGCTTGCCAAGCTCTTAATCCGAGCCAAAGCAGCTTCGAGACTTTTACACCTGGCTTGCAGCCTCTCCTGCTCCTTCAGCAATGCCGCTAAATCACTGCTGTCATCACCGGAGAAGGCGTCCTTGTAGAACTGAACAGTCTCCTCCAATTGTTTGATGTAGATTCGTTGTCGCTCGCGGTGATCACGCTGCGACTGGCGGTCAGTGGCGCGCTTCCTCGCCCGGCGAATCTTCTCCTTGTCGGTAGGATTAATGGGGTCGACTGCGTCTCCAGCTTCCACTGTAGCACTCCTGGCGGTAGCCCTCGTTGGGCGGTTCCGTCTAGCCACGCGTGAGGGATCCATTGGCCTGACAAGGAGTAGCAATGAGAATAGACGGCACGATGAATGAGCTGAAGCTTATGTAGACAGGGTGAACTCTTCTGATGAGCGAGGGTGGACAGAAGGATAGAATTTCAGATAGCTTCATCATATCGTTCTCCACCCCAAGTAAACGATTTTAGTGCCTCTCCACGGTCGATCTCCGCCCAGCCCGAAGCGGGTCATATGGCATGGGGTAAGCCTCCTTTGGGTTACGTTTAGCATGGAGAATGACAGATGCAGCCTAGGATCCAACCTAGTTCACAGCTAGCATGGGATGGTTTATACCCGAATACGACAGCAATAGACGAGTCCGAATACGAGAATAACAAACGGCATATCTGATCGACCGATGAATCTGAATCTACCCTCTTGATAGCAACTACTGAAAGGGTTGATTGCTGGTTTAATCCAGGCTATTCTCTGCCCAAGGGTCAGCTCAGAAATCCACACAAACTCTGGAACTGTCTGGAAATCGAGAATATCGATGGATATGGGCGTAAGATACTCACTGGCAGGTTTTCTCTCCTTCTATTAGACTCATAGTACTTGTAGACTTTACCTCCTGTCTCCTACAGGCAGTAACCGACAAAATGGGGAAGAAGGTGACGATGGGAGGCAGCCAGAACAAGTCAGGACAATAAGCTGGTCAGTACTAGTAGAAGTAGCAGTGGTATTTATTGCCGTCCTGTCGGGTCCCGCGGGTGTCCGGCCGCTGCCCTGTGACATCTCATGGGGTACGACATGCCCACTTGATAGAACAACTTAATGGACCTGGATAGAATTCTACATCTTATGGAGTAAGCAATAAATAAGCCCGGTATAAGTGATATGCGTCCTATAATAATTTACACCCGTAAAAAAGGCCATAGTGTAGGCGAACGTCCTGCTGGTAAAACCATGCCGAAACCAGAGCTCACACCTTGTAAAAGCAGAACGCGTGATAGAAACCTGTCCCCGTTAGCTTTCTCTACCAAAAGTAAGATCAGTATCATACGTACTGGCAGCCTCTTGCTCCTCCGGCGTCATCAGCAATTCGCCCGTGTTGCGATCGCGCACCCCCATTCGCTCACTTAGCGGCCCCAGCTCCGGATCGTCCTTCTCATCGCGCCAGACGTCGAGGAATGGCTTCCGGTACTGGAGTTCCAGGTTGTAGTCCTCCGTGAGTCTGCGAGTGTCAGTCAGTCATGCTCATTATATAAATAGCTATCAACCATCAGATCAGTAGCCCATCCAATAGGTAACGTACGCTCGAAAAGCCTCCCAGGGCACCACGTATTCCGGAATCTCTTCCACGGCCTCTTGCATAAAGTAGCTGTACTTCCAGCCAAACGGCGGGCGGAAGATGCCATCCTCGGGCGTATCACCCGGGAAGCGAACGCGGTAGATCGAATTGCCCCATTCGGTTTTGAGCTCTTCCTTCACCTCGCCGTCTTCAGGCTCAGCGGCCTCTTTGTCTGCCTCTGCCTCGCCAGCTTTCCGCTTGGCGTGGATCTCCGCGACGCGGCCGCTGATGACGTCCGAGTTGGGGCAGACGCCGAGGAACCGCCCCCCCTTCTTCAGACACCCCGCGACGTTGCGCAGCATTTGTCGCGCCTTCTCCTCGCGCTCGAAGGCGTAGTGGATGGCGAACATGGACGCCACGACGTCGAAGCCACCACCACCCCACCGCGAGCTCATCACGGATCCACCGGGCCCTGCGTTCGGGTCGATCCCGACCTGCTGGATGATGCCGATGTCCCCCAGCCAGTCGCCGAAGCAGTCCTTGACGTGGAACTCGCCGTGGAAGAGCGGTGGACGCCGCCCGCGTGGCCCCCGCGGGCCGCGGCCGGTCCTCATGCTGTTGTAGCGTTCCCGGGCTTGCACGATGGAGATGTCGGCCGGATCCAGTCCAACGTAGAGGTCCACCGTCTGCGGCGCCAGTTGCCACTTGCCCAGATCGCCTCCCTTGCCGCAGCCCAGGTCGAGCACGAGCAGCCGTTTCTCGTCTACCGGAGGTGGGGCCGCAGTGTCTGCCCAGTCCTTGGTGCCAATAGACCGCGACACGAACTCCTCGTCTGGGGAGAACTTCTGGATCAAAGTGCTCTTGATCCAGTTGTTGAAGGTGCGCAGGCCCTTGATCTTACTCTCTGTCTTCCTCCACTCGCGGCCTCGCTCGGGCACTGCGTTGTAGTGCTGACGTACGATATCCGTCACGCCGCGGTGCTGCGAATAGCGCATAGCATCCTGCTCCTCGGCACGCTCCCGCTCTTCCTGTCGCCGACGCAGCGTCTCCCGATCCACTAGCCCCGCGCGCGCTCCACCGCCAGGACGCTTGCGCTGGCGTGGCTGCTCTTCGGGGGTAGGTGACCGACGTGGAGCGAGAGGGGATAGGGACCGGTTGTCCCGATCATCTCGCTCCGGTCTCCGCGCGTTTTCATCTCCATCGCGTCGCGAGTAGACCGTCGGACCGCGCTTGCGCAGTTTCTGATGCCGCTCCTCCATGCGTTTCCGCTTGGAGATGGGGCGGTCGGTCGGGGGTTCTGCTGACTCCGTCGGAGCTTCTCCAGGTGCCTTGCGCTTTTTGTTTTCGGGGGAGCCGGCCGTCGGCGACGACGCAGAGCCATTCTTCGGAGGCACTTCGTCGGTGGTGGCGTGATCCATTTTCGAGGCGGGAACAGATGTTTTTGTATCTGCTGACTGTGACGGGTTCAGGGACGGGTTCAGGGACTGTTGTTCTAGTCGTGTCGGTTGAATGGGTGATCCAACACGAGGAACAGACGGTGAATGGCGAGGGTGCAGGTGCGGTTGGCTGTCGGGTGCGATATGTTGAGTCAGATTGGAGTCATGGGAGATCTGTCGCCAGAATACCGTTCAGAATTCGTTAGCGTTATCCTTGAAGAAAACTGCGCGAAGGGAAGCAAGGAATAATGAGAGTAAAAAGGTCTAGACAAACGAAAAGGATGAAGAAAAAGCAAGCTAAGACAATCTAGCGATCGCGCTGCAGGAGCAGGCAGGGTCTCCGAACTCTCAAAAACCACCCCCAAATCGACGAGATGAGCAAAAACCGAAAGCCAAATTGCTTCACAACACAGGGAGGTTTCCAACCTACCAAGGGAGAACGTGAAACGACGGCAGGCTGCGACTGGGATGCAGAAGCCGGGGGTGATGGACGCTGAGTCTGCGGCCAAGCAGCTTCCCAGCGGTCCCGTGCAGGATCATAATGCATCCCGTTTCCTCCTCCGGCTCCGCCTTGGCCTTCTCCACTTCGTCCGGGTTGCCACTGATCAGCCATGACAGGGGAGCTGGTTGTGTCGTTGATAGTGCACAACGATGGCCATTTCTTGGATGATTTATCGAGGTGAACGTAAGGGTGAAGACACCGGCTGAGACGGTTGAACTCGACAGGACAGAGTTCTGGATTCCCCGGTCCAGTCTAGCGCAAACTGTGTTTCTGGCCGCATCCGGAGTTTGTCGTCGCTGCACATATCTACTTGCATGACTCTGGATTGTCTAGGGCATATATACAAGAACGGCGTACGGAGCAAAGAAGGAATTATTCGATTTTGTATGTATCGTTGTCGTGTCGTTCTGATGCTGCGCAATATAAATCAAGACAGCAAATGCAAGGTATCGCGAATAAGGTACAGTCAAGGAAAGTAGAGAAACCAGTGCCATGAACGCCACGCTTTGAACACCAAACAACCTTCCATCAGATCCGATGGTTCATAAAGTAAAAGAGAACTGCTTCCTGCGAACGAGGATCACGGACTGGCTGCGGTTCTCTTCTTCGGGGTCTTCACGTTGAGCATCTGTCGCATGCGCAGAATCTTCGACCACCATTCGCGGTCACTCGCCTTTTTGGTCTCGTCGTTCGACTCGTCAAAGAGCGAACCGTCCAGCGATGGCGACTCCGACACCGCGCGACTGCCCGCAGAGGTAGTTGCACGCATCCGCCGACGATGCTTGACGCGGAGTGCCTGGGCCAAGACTTCCCACCCACTAGGTAGTTCAGCTGGCTTCTCGGATGCCCGCCCAGTACCGCTCTGCGCCTTTCCATTGACCCACGGGCAATACTCCATGTGTTCGGTGGCCACCTCCAACGAATCGTAGATCCCCGGGTCCCCGTTTTCCTTCGGTTTGTACATCCATAGCCCTAGCCGCCGGAAACAAGCGCTGCACGAGGTGAGCCCGGCAGCCTGTTCTGCGGTGGTGTCCCAGCCGAAGAATGCCAGTATAAATGCGGTTCGGTTGATGACCGGTGATGTCGGTGGGTTTTCATGCGTCTCTTCCGTACGCTGGGGCGTTCGTGGTTCGGTCGCCTCCGCGGGTGCTTCGGACCCATCGAACTTTGGCGGCAAAGTCGCTATGATTTCTTCGATATTGAACGACTCTGGGGTTTGGATGATAGTCTCGGCGGGCAGTTGATCGGCGATCTTGACTAGGTTTGAATACCGCGCTTGGAGCGCCGAGATCGCGGTATCAGCATTGGATAATGCTAGGCGATGGATGGTGGCTATGATACGGTCAGCCATGGTCTCAATTGTCGAGTCGCTTAAACAAACCGTCGCAGCCCTTATTCCTCCACGGGCAGCTTTCTCCATGCCCTTGGACTAGACGACTTGCATATTCCTCCACCAATTTGTCACCTGCAGTGCAATTAGTACCCAGTAGTTTTGAACGGTACCCCGTCGCAACAAGCACTTACGAACTTGCTTCCGCTCTTCCACCTTCTCGCGATCATACCCGTCCAACTCATCCAGCTCATCCGGCAGCTTGACAACCACGGAGCCGCCACAGCCCCCCACACACGTTACCCGCGACGTATCCGTACAGATCCAGCCCCGTTTCGCCCATTCAACCTCACTAATCGCCGCCGGCTTCGGCGACCAGCGATCCACCCGGCGAAAAGTCTCCAACCGTTCGAGGAAGCGCTCGCGATCCCACGGGACAAAACTGGGACGAGTCGAGGATGTGGAGGAGTCGCGCGAACTCGGGCGGGCCACCTTCAGAATTGATCTTCTGGCGGTTGCGAGGCGATCATCGTCGCGGCCACTCAATCGGATCTTCTTTGCTGCTGATGGGTTCCCGTTGAGCTGTTCGCGCGCCGTCGTCGGCGGTTTGGAGGATTCGGCGCTGGACGGCTTGGTCAATGAATCGAGAACTCGCTGGAATTTGCGCTTTTTCGTTTCCACGGCATAAGACATGTTTGATCGGGTTGAAAGGAGAATGCGGGCAGCCCACAGCTGGTGTCCAGCCTTGGAGCTTTCGTACTGGGCTGGATCGGAGTGGATTGGAGATGCTTAGTCAGGAGCTGCCTTTCTGCCTCAGGAATCTACATCAATTATATTGGAGATCAATGGATCCAATCTCTCTCTCTCTTTCTCTTTCTCTCTCTCTTTTTCTCTTTCTCTCTCTCTTTTTCTCTTTCTCTCTCTCTCTTTCTCTTTCTCTCTCTCTCTTTCTCTCTAATTTGCTCTCACTTAAAGTAGACGATGATCTACTGATTATAGACACGAGAAAGTGTAATAGATCAGGTATAAATAGTGCCAATGGCGCGATGCGACACAAGCAAGTAGACTCCGCAGACACGGTGTTGAGATCGCAAGAGAAAAGGGTATACAGAGCACCACCTACAAGACACATTCTCGTAAACTGTTCCAATCAC
The DNA here is from genome assembly GCA_023619815.1 of Aspergillus neotritici. Lineage (NCBI taxonomy): Eukaryota > Fungi > Ascomycota > Eurotiomycetes > Eurotiales > Aspergillaceae > Aspergillus > Aspergillus neotritici. The sequence continues at coordinate 1,356,003 of JALZYL010000003.1, read as the reverse complement.
CCGTTGTATATCATGATTCCCTACTCTCGCAATATAATTGAACAAGTTCAATGGGCCCATCGCATCCCAGACCCGCCAGCAAATCAGGCCACGCTCATTGGTTCCGCCGTCGGCATCTCGGCCTTTCCAATGCCCGCCCTGTCTTTCTTTTGTCGAACCTGATGGGAGCTCTCTCTCCTCTTCCTTCAACCATCCCCTTCACTGCGTCTCTTCATCACCATCAGCATGGCGTCCATGGGGTCCGCCGTGCCCATGTTTCGGAGTCTAGCACCCCGATTGGCACGCGAGTTCTTCACCTGTCGCCAATGCCTCGCGACCCAACCGTTAAATTCCGCGACCAAATCGGCGTTTCGCAAGAACTTCTCGACCCTTCCCTGGGCCCATAATGCTCGCAGAGTCAATGCGACTAGCATTCAATCATCAGCGAGACAGGCGTTTTCGTCGAATGTCAGACGATGCGCGTCGGGATCGGCCGTCGCAAATGCGGTGGAAGAAGGTGCTTCAAAGGCAAAGTCGAGTTTCCCGCAGGTGACCGACAAGAAAGTCGCGTACTGGTTGCTCGGCAGTGCAGTTAGTGTTTTTGGTATTGTGATCTTTGGTGGTCTTACCCGGTTAACAGAGTCTGGGTATGTCCTCTTTCGCGCACTTCTCCCTCTCATGTGGTTGAGACGACGGACAGCGCTGCTAACACGGGTCAAGTCTGAGTATCACAGAATGGCGCCCCGTCACTGGTTCCCTCCCTCCCATGAACGCCGAAGACTGGGAGTCCGAGTTTGCGAAATACCGCGACTCCCCGGAATTCCAATTGCTCAATCCGAATATGACGCTGTCCGAGTTCAAGTCGATTTACTACATGGAATGGATCCACCGCCTCTGGGGCCGGTTCGTCGGAATGTCCTTTGTGCTCCCCGCTATCTACTTCGTCGCGAGAAAACAAGTGAGCAAGCCTATGGCATTGCGCCTGGCTGGGATTGCTGGTTTGATCGGATTCCAAGGCTTCCTGGGCTGGTGGATGGTCAAGTCGGGTCTCAAGGACGATCTCTTCGCGCCGGGTAGCCACCCCCGTGTGAGCCAGTATCGACTGACGGCCCATCTCGGAGCGGCATTCGTCTGCTACGTGGCGATGCTCTGGAACGGTCTGGCCATTCTGCGGACCCATCGACTCCTCGCTGATCCGGAGGCTGGCATCAAACTCCTGGACTCACTGCGCGACCCGAAACTGAAGATCTTCCGCCGCTCGGTTGCCGGCCTGGCCGCTCTGATCTTCACGACTGTCATCTCCGGTGCCCTCGTTGCCGGCCTGGACGCCGGCCTCATCTACAACGAATTCCCCTTCATGGGCCACGGCCTCGCCCCTCCCAAGTCCGAACTCTTCGACGAACGCTACTCGCGCCACGAAGACCGCTCCGACCTCTGGTGGAGAAACATGCTCGAGAACCCGTCCCTGGTCCAGCTGGACCACCGTATCCTCGCCATGACGACCTTCACCAGCATCATGGCCCTGTGGGGCTACACCCGCGGCTCGGCCACCATGAAGCGTCTCCTGCCCCCGGCCGCCAAGAAGGGCGTCCACGGCGTCGTTGCCTTCGCGTTCATGCAGGTCGGCCTGGGTATCTCCACTCTGCTCTACCTCGTTCCCACGCCTCTCGCGTCGGCCCACCAGGCCGGCAGCTTGTTCCTGCTCACCTGGACCCTGGTGCTCGGGAGTCGTATCTGGCACCCGTCCCGGACGGCCAAGCTGCTTCAGATGGCGGCCAAGGCCCGCACCCAGGCTGCGTCGAGGGCTGCCGTGCATGCTCACAAGGCTTAATTGGATATTCGCCGCTTGGTAAATGGTCCGCGTTAGAGCGTGCCAGCATTATCAGTCGCATGTCATGTCATGCTTACGAATGTTGTATCATCTATGTATTTATAAATCTCTCCTTCTGGAATGTATACTATGCATTTTCCATTTTATTCTATATCCACTTTAGACTTACGCCCTTTTTTACTATGTACGAGTCATGCATCTGATCAATATTCAATTTCAACAAATTAACCCAAGGAAAACTAAACCTACTCACAAACACATTAAGGAAACCATAAAACTACCAACCCCCATTAACCATCCAACTCGAAATCCCATATCCATTAAGTCCCTACCTAGACAGACTCTCAAAAGCAAGCCCAAATCACCTACCTACCCACCTCACACCCGCACCAAGCCCGCGCTATTCTATCCATCCTGCGTACAAAGCGCCCTGATAGAAAGATCATACAGCGAACGAGCCCCATCCATCACATCGCTCGAAGCACGCTGCCCTGTTCCAGCACCACCACCACCCGACAGCGTAACAGACATAGTCCCGCGTGAGCCCTCCTGCACGGACGAATCATCCCTCGCGGGGGTTTCATATTCAGATCGAGATCTCGTCGTAGATCTAGTTCCAGTTCCAGGAGTAGACCCACCAACAGCAGCAACAGCCGCCGCCGCAGCAGCAGCAGCGTCCTCCGCCCTCGCTGCATTCCGTCTCGTCCAACTCCTTGTCTGTCTCCGGTTCAGTAGCTGCGATCTCTCGCCCACTAGTGGGGGTCTTTCGCCTCCGACGCTCGCATTCCTGCTCTCGCTGTCTTCTTCCTCCTCTTCACCATCACTTTCACTTTCCCTTTTATCGTCCTCATTACCATCCTTGTCTCCGTTCCCGCCAGCAGGAGGAGAAGAAGAAGAAGAATCAAAATGGACGTACAACCCCCCAGCCAGAACATGTCTGCGACTAGACCCGTTCTTTATAGCGCAGGCGGCGCAGCACTGCCATCCGCAGTCTTTGCAGCGGGCCATGCCTTCGCGGTTGCGGCCGTTGCAGAGGTCGCATTTGGCGGTGTGGGCGGCGATGGGTTCGAAGGTTACGGGGATGGGGACTTGCTTTGGGGTGGTTGAGGGTTGGAGTTGGCGTTGACGCTGGCGTTGGGGTTTGCGCTGGCGTTTGGGTGTTGGTGTAGCGGTTGCTGAGGATGAGGATGAGGATGAGAGTGTGGATGGGGATGGGGATGGGGATGGGGATGGGGATGACGGGTTGGAAGCGGGGAGGATCGTGGCTGCGCTTGGACTTGGACTTGCACTTGCGCTTGCACTTGCGCTGTCGTGCGGATGGTCGTGTTCTGGGTTCATTGATAAGACTGCCAGCTGGCTGGGTGTTGGTGTTGTTATTTCACTGGTATGATAGCGAGGGCTAGGCACTGGGAATAACTGGATATCGTGTTGTCCAGCTGGTTCGACATTCTGTATCCGTCTTAATGGTGACGGAGAGACTCGCTCGGAAATACTCCCCAGTTCTAGTGGCCTCCTGGGAGAAACCACCTGGTCGAATTCTCCAAGAGAACGCACACGGCCGTGGGAAAGTATACCAGCAGCTGGTGGCTCCTGGCTCCCAGCCCGCTCAGAATATCTAGCAGTGTCAGCCACAGGAGAGTCGTTAGACCACTGCATATGGCTCGGCCGCGACGGTTCAACAGCCAAGCCAAAAGGGTGAGGCGGTCCGTTGTTGAAGTCCCAGATAGGCCATCCGCTGTCGTGGTGAGTGGGACGCGTTTCCGTCGGTGCCGGTTCCGCCCTGACATAGCTCTCTGGGGAGTAGTACCATCTCTGGTTGTGAGCTATACCGTTTGAGGTGATCCCTGCGCTAGGGTGAATTGGCTCCCTTAGGTCAGGACGGTATGGCTCTCGTGGGGGTGCATACGGACGAGGAGGAGGAGGGTTGAATGCCCTGAATGGGGCGGGAAGAGGAGGACCAGGTCGGGGGTCGTAGGGCTCGGTCCACTGAGATTTAAACGTCAGTTGAGTTCGAAGCTACGATATCTGGTATCAATGCTGGGTACATACCTGGTTGGCTGGCCTGGTGTAGTGAGTGGCTGAGGCGTTGGCGAAAGAAGGGAATGGCGAAAGATGATGATGTTCCTCGTAGGACTAGTGAGGGAGAAGCAGTGCGTTAGCTTGTTGGTTTCTCTCTATTACCGTCCACTCTCTCCAGGGGAGCAAGCAGTGTAGTTACTTCGTAGACATAGGCAAGAGACGATGATAACATACCATGTAGTGAGGAGGGGAGTAGTCACGCGTGCCATACTGATGATAAGCGGGAGGCCTGCTCTCGCGGGTATTCGACGGTGTCAATGATGATGATGATAGTGTAGAAGAGGAGGAATAATAAGGAGGAGGATAGCTGGGACCATGGCTGATATAGCTGTGTTCCCAGCGACGGGGCCCTGAATCTGGGTATACACGTCTGCCTGGATACTCAGCCATGACGGATCTATCTCCTTTCCTCTCTCCCGTCAGTAGATCTCTCGCGAATAGTCGGAGGTAAGACTCTGAGATAAAGATACTAGTACAGTCTGATGTGTCTTCAGATAGGTACGTATCCCTACGCAGAGAAGATAGATCAAAAAAGGATAAAATAAGTCAATCCAAGATGCAACAAGATCCAGAAAATAGAAGGATAGGAAGAATAAAACACAGAAGCAGAGGAAAGGAAAGGAACAGAAGCAGACTATAAATACTTCCCCCCTCTGAAAGGGAAAAAGCCAGCGACAGAACGATGCGAGCATGAACGACAACGACATCATCAACCAGCAAGCGTCCATTCACCACGATCCGTTGACGCCGGTGTTCAGCGTCGACGACAAACAAAGTCTTGGTTGTAGAGGCACACCCTGTGGTTGTACCTCGCTCGAGAGGGTTCACTGCTCTGGTGGGATATTTCACTTGTTCGTTAAGGGGTATTATTGATCTGTGTTTCCTTTTAGTTCTTTGATTGTTGGGATTATGGTGGAGTTTCCTGTGCTGAAGGTGAATGGTATTCTTTGGGGGGATAATGGGATTATAGAGCAGTAGATCGCATTATACGATTCTTTGTGGGGAGCATGAAAGGGGATATGTAGAAGGCATTGTCTTGTTTAGGGTTGAGAGGCAATGGTCAGTACTCATTATAGACGAGAACTATTTGACTTCATCAGTCTAGTCAGTAGGTCTGATAAATCTTGAGACCACCGAGTAGACATGTCACGTAGCATACTACAGACTATTACAACTTTATCAGACCTTTGAATCACGGAGAGAGTACCCAAGAAACATGGTCAGTCTACAAACCAGAGATTAAACTCCCACCGTACTTGCGTTTTCATTATTGAGATTATCCCAGACAAAAGGCGAACGGTATAGACTGAAATCTTTAATCTTGGTCTTCATGCATCCTTATGTATCTAGTGAGCCATGCAATGGTCATCTATTTGTGGGCTGTTGTAACAGACATTAGCTTCATTCTCCTTCCAGACTCGCCATTCCTATAGGGTCAAACTTACGGATACCCTCTTCGGGCTTGGGCTCGATCCCCGCCACCTCGGCGGCAGTCTTGGTGTCCTGCGCCGTCTTGTCCTCCTTCATGAAGGGGAAGGCCAGCACCTCCTTGATGCTGTAGTTGTCCGTCAGGAACATGACCAGACGGTCGATACCCATGCCCCAGCCACCGGTGGGCGGCAGGCCGTATTCGAGACTGGTGCAGAAGTTCTCGTCGATGAGCTGGGCCTCGTCGTCACCCTGGTCCTTCTGGCGGGCCTGCTCCTCGAAGCGAAGGCGCTGGTCGAAGGGGTCGTTCAACTCCGTGTAGGCGTTGCAGATCTCCTTCTTGCAGACGAAGGCCTCGAAACGCTCGCAGAGACCGACGTTGTTGCGGTGGTACTTGGCCAGCGGCGACATCATCTGCGGGTGGCCCATGATGAAGGTCGGGTTGACGCAGGTCTCCTCGATGAACTCGCCCACCAGCTTGTCGAGCATGCGCGCGTTGGTCAGCGGCGGCGAGCACTCCACGCCGGTCTTAGCCAGGATCTTCTTCAGGAACTCGCCCGTCTCGGCCGTGTGCAGCTGGTCGCCCGGCGGGAACTTCTCGCCCGTCGCCTCCTCCAGCGCAGGGATCATCTCCACGCGGCGCCACGGGGCCTTCCAGTTGACATTGTAGACCTCGCCGGTCTGGGTGTGGAAAGTCGTCTCGTAGCCGCCGGTGACGTGCTTCACCAGGCCGGAGACCAGCTCCTCCGTCATGTTCATAACATCTTGGTAATCAGCGTAAGCCCAGTAGAACTCGCAGGTGGTGAACTCGGGGTTGTGGGTCAAGTCAATGCCCTCATTTCGGAACTGGCGGCCCATCTCGTACACGCGCTCCAGACCACCGACGATCAGCATCTTCAGGTACAGCTCGGGGGCAATACGCATGAACAGGTTCATGTCCAGCTCGTTGTGGTGCGTGACGAAGGGCTTGGCAGTGGCACCACCCGCGATGGCGTTCATCATGGGAGTCTCCACCTCGACGAAATCACGGCTGTCAAAGAAACGGCGGATGTAGGAGACAATCTTGGAGCGAGTGACGAAGACGTTGCGGGAGCGGTCGTTCATGATCAGATCCAGGTACCGCTGGCGGAAGCGCTGCTCCTTGTCCTGGAAGCCGTAGTGCTCGGAGGGGATGGCGTGCAGGCAGGGGGACAGCAGCACAACCTCCGTGGCGAAGATGGACAGTTCACCGTCGGGGCGGTTCTTGGGGTTGCTACGGCCGGGGAAACCGACCACACCGATAATGTCACCTCGGCGAAGGTGCTCGTGCTGGGCCTCGAAGGGGACCTCGCCCTTGGCGTTCTGCGCCTGGCACACAATCTGCACCTTGACGCCCTCCGCGCGGAGGTCGTAGAACAGCAGCTTGGCCCCAGAGGTACGCTTGGTGTAGATACGGCCGGCCAGACGGACGGGCACATCGGGCTTCTGCTCGCCCTTCTCCAGGCTCTCGTAGTCCTTGAGGAACTGGCGCAGGTCATCGGTGACCTGGAACTTGTGGGGGTACGGATCCGGGTTCTTGGTCTCACGCAGCTTGTTGATGCGCTTGCTGCGGATCTCAAAGTATTGCTACACACGGAGGATCGGCTCGTTAGCTTTGACATTCCGAGGCCCCGGAAAACCCGAGAACATGGCAAACTTACGTTAGGAGTCAAGTTAGCCTCCTCCTCCTCAGCGGAAGTCTTCTTCTCGGCCTTGGGAGGGGCAGCCGCCTCCTTCTCCTTCTTCTTGGCCTCCTTCTCGCGCAGCTTCTGGCGCTTCTTCAATTCAGTCTTGGACACCCGCTCGCCGGTGACCTCGTCGAGCAAAAGGTTGGCCATGGAGGCCTCGGCTTCCTTAACACCGCTGGGGTCGGCCATGGTGGAAATAAAGATTGAATGCTATGAATTGGGTCGTGGTGGGGGGGTTGAGGAAGCAGGTCAAAGTGATGATGGTGGGCAAAGAGAGAATTTTGGGCGCGGAGTCACTCCTCGGCCGCTCTGATTGGGCGTGAGCCTGGTCCCCACGGCCGATAAGATGTCCGGCCGTTTCGGGCGGATGACTCAGGCTGCCTCTCTGCTGGGGGTTTTAGAGCATGATTCTACATCGATGGTTTAAAATTATACGATATCTGAAAGTGTAATGTGAAAACGAAATTGGAACTGCTTGATAAAAGGCCTTGGAGACAACTATCTTCGAGGGTTCAATCGCGGATTAGGGTTTAGGGCACCCTGGTGGGGTTTCCAGACTACCCCGCCATCCAGGATCGCAGCCTCAGGCTTCCATTATCAAGGCTCAAGTACAGTATCCATCAAGTTATTCAACTGCCATCCAGACATGTTTCGCCCATTCATCCTTGGGTATTCCATCCCTAGATCTTATGTTATCGTAAAAGTGGTCGTACCAATCCACTGGTTTCAGTTAACCCTCTGTCCATTGCGCCTGTAAACAAAATCAAAACTACCGCCGGCAATCAACAGACTGCGCCATCAAGTTCCGCCCAATCACCCGGGGGTTGAGACTTGATGGGGGTATCCATCTGGTCTTCCTTCCGCACCGTAGCAAGCCACTGCTGAGCCTTGGTGATCTTGTTCTTCTCGCGGACGAGATACGTGCGCCGCCGTTGTCGCTCCGGGTCTTCGGCCATCAGTTCAACGCACCGATCGTGGGCTAGAGATCAGGTTAGTGGCAGTATCATCACATACATCGCGTTATATAGGAACATACCATTGTCGTCGAAGATGCGCAGCTCAGACTCAATGACGTGGATGAGCTCCTCGCAGCACTTGGAGAACAATTTTGTATGCACGCTTTGGCACACCACGTCGATAAACCGCGAACTAGCCACTTCGTAATAACCCCTAGAAGTCTAATTTTCGGTCAGCCTACCGGGAATTTCAAATGTGAGATCAAACCTACTGCCATAGCGCGGACCTCCTGGGGGTAGGGGTCTAATTTGAGCTCCGTATCTGTGACCTTCTTCCGTTCAGTTTCCCACCGGGGTTCTTCGGGCACGATCTTGCGTTTGTTTCTCAGGTAGCAATCAATCCTCGCGTCACGACGGCGCGTGGCAAGAAGCTTGTAAGACTCGTTCCTGGCTTGCTCCAAGGCAGATGTTGCCATTGTAAATGGCTTATTGTGTTCAATGTTGTAGGTCTCTTGGGCATGCTCGAAATGCTCGGTCTTCAGCTTCTGAAGATAGCTTTCCATGATCTTCTTTAACTCGCGGTACAAACTTGTCTGGTGGTACTGAGTAAATACGCTTTCCAGCTGCTGCATCAGCATCTCTTTCACGAGATAGTGCGTCGCCTGGAGGAAAACCTCCATTGGCTTCGACCAATGTTCAACGCTCTTTTGATTCAAGATTTCCACAGTCCTCGGATCGATTTGATCCGGGATACCTGCACGACACGAATCTTCGTTGAACTCTCGAATTTCGTCCCAGGTGAACATCTTGGCCGGTTTGTCGAACATTTCAAAACAGGTGAAGTTGTATCCTGACTGTTTGGGGGCGGGCGATTTCGAAGGCTTGCCCTCAGTGGAGGGCAGAGGGGCTGTTACGCTGGTACGAAGTCGCTTGACTGGTCGTTGCGTGTTGAGTTCGTAGCAGTCAGAGTCGTCGTCTTCTTCATCAATGTACATCTTTTTCTCACGCTCTGTCAACATTTGAACGATCGGCCGGGTCTTGATGAGGGCTCGTTTGAAATCCACAGCAATGCGGCCCCATCTTTTCTGCAGGGGATACTGTGATGAACCGCCGTCGATGTTAGCACGGATAGCCTCCTTCAACTGATTCATCTTGCCGCACAAGATGTAAGGGATATTTCCCGAAAATGGCTCTGGAAGCGTGCTCAGCTCCCTCTCGATACGATTGGCCTTCTCCTCGATCTTTTCAATGATGCTGGGCAGGCAGCCTTGGATCTGCTCGAGGAGCAGGCTGGAAAGCGCGGTTTGTAGATTTCTGGTGCCGAATCTTCCCTGGTATGCAGCGAGATCGGTGGCCCACGGGTCTGAGGCGAAGAAAGCGGCCTCCTCTTCCCGAGCCTTTGAATGTTCGATGTTAGGATCGGGGTTATTGCGAACAACGTAGTATCCGTGGCCAAGTCGAAATTTGTCACCTTCCAAGATCTCAATCCACTGCTCGTATGATTCTCCGGTCTGGATTCTGTCGGGTTTGGTGAGGACCCCGAGAGTACGGGAATTAGCCCCGCGTACATCCCGCATGAGACGGGCAGCGCTGGAGTTGGTAGCGTCGTCCGTCATGGGCAGAGTTAATAGAACAATACAGTTACTCTGCGAGATGTAATCCTTAACGAGGTTTTCAACTAAGGAAACAAGATAACGCTCTTCATCAAACTCCGCTTGACTGATGACCCCTGGGAGATCATAGAACGACAGGTTCGGAAAGCTTGACGAAGAAATGTCCAGACGTACGACATTCGGCGAGAACTTCACCTGCTGATGGAGGCCCGTAGCTGCATTCTGCCCGGGGATATAGTCGCTGGGTGGGTGGCTCGGGTTCAAAATTGCCAACTGGGCCCATTTAATGGCCTCCTGGACATCCCCTTTCTCTGTGATGGTCACAAAGAGTTCGTCCTCCTGGTCCTGTTCGATCCATGGTCCAAGCGGATTGGACCGTCTCGGGATTTTCGTGATCTTTTGCGAGCCATCAAACATGTACTTCCTGGACAGGTAGACGCGGCACGTCCACGGCTGGCCCGGCTCACTTTCCGACAAGTTGATTTCCATAGGACATCTGGTGCAGGTACCCGCACTTCTTGGCACTTTGATCTCCGACATGCCCTCGATCAGAGAGGACTTCCCGGTACTCTGGTCGCCGATGACACAAATCTTAGGGAGAGCGATCTTGTTATCCTCGATCCCGATGTGTCTCAGCTCTTGGATCTTCTTGACCAGGCTCCTCATGTCATGGCCAATGATGTTTATGGCATCCAGTTCGGCTGGAGTTGAGCGCTCCATGGTGTCTTATACCGGTTAGCAAGATGAGGTTTAGACACTGAGCAAGATGTAAGATCACTACTTACTCGTCGTCTGGCTTGAGGTTTCGTTGATGTCCTGCTTGATACTGGGGCAAGGGCTATGGTTTGCATTCAGCATCACTGAGAGCATGTCCAGAGTGAGAGTATTAGACAGCTCAAGTGAGGTTATCCACAAGCTTCATCCCGCAGGGCATCCAAGATAGGTTTGAAGGTTGATGGAAATGGTGGATAGAAGAGGGAAGGGGGTAGGGGAAGAGAGTGTGTAAAAAAATATGCCAAGTAGGGAAATTGTCAGAAATTAAATAAAAGAGTGAATAGTGGATGAGAGTTGGAGAATGGTGAAGTGAGGACATGGCTGGGTTATATAGGAAACAGTGAATGCGACGTGTGGTCTGGTCCATCACTCTCACGGAGGATTGTACTCGAGCCATACAATTTGGCAGGGGAGTCTACGCAGTCCTGGACTTGGGTTTGTGTCCACCACAACCACATCTTGGTATGATGGATAGTTGTAGAAACCCACAACTCTTCATATATGGTCTTGAGGGAAGAATTAATTGTATAATAGCTTGATGCAGTTGTCTGGTGGGTTTGTGTAGAAATTTTGGTACCAGGAATGCCCACTGTACAGATGACAGAGATTAGATTTGAAACCCGTTCAGTGAGGGATGGAAACTTGTATTAATATAATCAATCAATCTTGCCTCACTCCTTTTCAATGACAGATAGGTATATATCCATTGATCATGGAATCTATCCGGAGAGTAGAACGGGGAGTTGAGAAGGACATAGAGAGTCAGTAGTATAGAGAGACCGCAAGCAGGAAGCGGTGAGATCGGTTTCCAGCCATTTTCTGGTCCGACCCAAACCGTGATTGAGTCTAGTCTCATCCATGAATGACCCAGCTGGTTGCCAACTCCACTCTGGGATCTCTATTATTGTTCCTGACCCTTTCAATTCTCTCCTCCTCCGGGTTGAACTTGGTTTCTTCAAGAGTTTGACGGTCATCTCTCCTCAACAAAGTCAGACCTCATACCTAGGGTCACTTCCATCTTACCCCTCCGAAATCTTCACCCCACACAGTCTCCGCAATGCTTCAAGTTCCCATGCGGGATCATGCCAACGCGGCCTCCACCAAGGCCATCATCTTGGTATGCCCCCTGAAGCGCATAGATGAATTCGTTCTGACCAAGAATTTCCCTACCAGGTCGGAGGCCCGTCTAGGGGTACTCGTTTTCGCCCTCTGTCCTTGGACATGCCCAAGGTCTGTTGTCCCTCCGTTCCCCTCGGTCGCCATCCGTTCCCTCCTCGAATGGCCTATTCGGTCAACCATAACTTCGTATTAGCTGACTGACGTTCTATCTCCGGATAGCCCCTCTTCGAGGTCGCCGGTCACCCCATTATCCAGCACTGTCTGAAGGCTCTTGCGAAGATCCCCGATATCCGTGAAGTGGCCCTGGTGGGCTACTACGACGAATCCGTCTTCCGTGACTTCATCAAAGACTCCGTTAAGGAGTTCCCCCAATTTCGGATCCAGTATCTACGGGAATACACCGCTCTGGGGACCGCCGGCGGTCTCTACCACTTCCGCGATGCGATCCTTAAGGGCAAGCCGGAGCGCATCTTCGTCCTGAACGCAGACGTCTGCTGCTCGTTCCCGCTGGGGGAGATGCTGAAGCTGTTCGAGGAGAAAGATGCGGAGGCGGTTATCCTGGGGACCCGCGTCAACAACGATGCGGCCACCAACTTCGGGTGCATCGTCTCCGACTCCCACACGAAGCGGGTGCTGCACTATGTCGAGAAGCCTGAGTCGCACATCTCCAATTTGATCAACTGCGGTGTCTACCTGTTCGCCACAGAGTGCATCTTCCCCTCCATCCGCAGCGCCATCAAGCGCCGGACCACCCGTCCCCGCCTGGTCTCCTACCCGTCTTCCGAGAACCTCGAGTCCTCCTTCCTCGCCGCCGACGAAGAGTCGGAGCAGAGCGAAGTCCTCCGCCTGGAACAAGACATCCTCTCTGATCTCGCCGACAGCAACCGCTTCTTCGTGCACGAGACCAAGGACTTCTGGCGCCAGATCAAGACGGCAGGCTCAGCCGTGCCAGCCAACGCGCTGTACCTGCAGAAAGCCTTCCAGGCGCAATCGGACGAGCTCATGGCCCCGTCCGCCACCATCGTACCCCCCGTGTACATCCACCCCTCGGCCGAGGTGGACCCCACCGCGAAGCTCGGCCCCAACGTGTCGATCGGCCCGCGCGTGGTCGTGGGCGCTGGCGCCCGCGTCAAGGACTCTATCGTCCTGGAAGACGCCGAGATCAAGCACGACGCGTGCGTGATGCACTCTATCATCGGGTGGAGCAGCCGCGTCGGCGCCTGGGCGCGTGTAGAGGGCACCCCGATCCCAATGGGCAGCCACTCGACCAGCATCGTCAAGCAGGGCGTCAAGGTCCAAAGCATCACCATCCTCGGCAAGGAGTGTGGCGTGGGCGACGAGGTGCGGGTACAAAACTGCGTGTGTCTGCCATTCAAGGAACTCAAGCGTGTATGTTCCCTTCCCTTCCCCTTCCTCGTTTTTTCAGGCAATGCCAAATTTAGAGAGAAAAGGGATAAGATAATTAACGATGATATAGGACGTTGCCAACGAGGTTATCATGTAGAGTGGAAGAGGGACTTCTCCTGTGGCACCATCCCATGCATATGACCTGTTCTTTCTAATTCTGATTACTGTGATCTATCGTGCCGATCTAAGCTTTTCCTGTCGATCTATATTCAGCGTCCTAGACCATATTTATTTCTCTTTCCTATCTCGTGCTTGAATTTAGTTTTTCTGTGCTCATATTCACGACTATTCTATATGGCTAACATATGACTGATGTGTGGATGGTATACTATCGGAGCCTGCTAGCTAGCCACACAAGAAAATCCGCTCGCACCATTTTAATCGAACCTGGACAAGACCTCCGACACCTGGACAAGAAAAAGAAAGACAGAAAAGAAAAGAAAAAAAACGGAGAGAATCAATCCAAAAAAGAAGCGCCACACCTATTCCAACAACCCCGCAACGGATTAACCAGTGTTCAAAATGGAATTCGTAACGCATCAGACAAATACAGCACGGGCGGTGTGGCCATGCCAATGGAAAAATATGCTATACACATATATATCACGCCACACAAATGCACAAGCTTCCTTCCGCATTTCTCCTACACCTTCTACGCCTACCAGGCGCGCTGTAGACTGCGCCGGCTATCACCGATATGCGCCCGCGTCGTAGCCGGTGTACTCCTGACGGCCGTACACGTCAGCCGGCTCGTACCCGTTATACCGCGTGCGGGGCGCCCTGCGCTGGCTGAGAGCCGCCGGCGCCGCCGAGTCATAGTAGTCGTGGGAGTCGGCCGGGTAGTACTGGTCTGCGGAGCGGGCGCCGTAGACGGGAGGCAGCGGGTGGCGGTCGTCGGGGAGGAGGTGGTTGTGGGGGTCGGGGCCGTCGTGGAAGGGGTCATCGTGGGTGGAGTTATCGCGGGAGTGGGAGTACATCGGGTAGTGGTCCTCGTAGGGACCGGCGCCGGTGGACATGACGCTGCTGTTGCGGTCGTGCATCTTGTAGTCGGCTGCGGAGAGGGCCTGGTTGCTGGCCATGGGGTCGTAGGCGCCGAGACGGGTCTGGCGATTGCGGGTGATGATGTCGAGGACGGCGGCGGCGATGTGGGCGAGGATGGACAGGATGGTGAAGGTGAAGAGGGCCTTGTAGGCGCGGCAGACGTTGATGCCGGTGGAGTTTCCCCAGTAGGTTGCGTTGCAGGTGGTGAGGATGGTGTGCGACATGCCGTAGCAGAGGAGGCCGAAGGAGAGGAGCCAGAGGAAGAGCATGATGGAGTTGAAGGTGAGGGAGAGACGGGGTGCGAGGCCGTAGCCGCAGTGAAGGATGGTCGTGAGGACATAGTTGAGAAGGGAGAGGATGGAGGTGATGAGCATCTACATGGGTTAGCATGTGGTGGTTGGTGTCTTTGAAGTACATAGATACGTACCACCAGGAACGCCCAAGGAAGCTTAAAGTGGTCGGCATGGAGGCGGTAGGCGAACACCGCCAAGATGATCGCTACGATCAAGGACGAAATGAACCCGACAGTGCGGATGATGTGAAAGGGGAGAGGACGGTAGAGAGACGGTTTGACGGATTTCGATCGCATGACGACAGAGTGGACAGCCTGAGGCTATCAATGTGGAGATATGAGGCTAAACCCGGATGGATGGATGAGGGAGGAGAGATGGGGAGTCCTCGTGGGGGCTTTTTTGTTGATTCGCCTTGAGCCAGCAAGGGCGAGAGAGTAAGATGATATGATATGGATGTTAGGAGAAGAGAAGAAAAACAGAGTGAGGAAAAGAGTGAGACAGAAAGAGGACCACGTCTGATGCTGTCGCAATGCCGCGCCTCCTTCGGCTGATCTTGGCTCCACCGCGGGTGTTGCTAAAGAAAGAACCCCAGCCTAGCGCGGGCTCGTGTTGGACGGTTGGAGTTGTTTATCGTGTCGATCCAGACAACAACGATGAATTTGTAGTTGCCTGGTAACGGTGGACTGGCTGAACAATGTCAAAGGAGCGGATTCTCGCCAGGCAATGCGCCATTTAAAATGAAGGAAGAAAAGGAGGAAATAAAAAGGAAGACACGCTCATCTACCTGAAATCCGTTCTAGACTCTCTCGTTCCAAATGTTGATTTCTGGGATTGATTAATGATGTGCGTTGTGCTATGTTTCTTAGTAACCATGGTCCAGCATATCCGCTATTTCTCTTTGGGATGATGTCTTGGCTGACTCATCATTCCTTCCATTCCACTCTCGTCACGTGGATATCTCTGGAGATAGTTACACATTGCTCATTCCATTTCACTCATTCTTAGATGTTCCCTTGACCGATATCTCATCCACCCATCAATCCCCTTGCAACACATTCTTTTGGCTCTCATTAAAACTCACGAAACAGTACACCATCCACCACTACAGGACAGTTCATCCGCCAGTCGTCATATCTCGTACAAGAGGATCCTAGATAAACACACCAGTTAAGCATAGGACTCAGAAATAGTATCAAGGACCACAATCAACATACCGGCACAGTGATCCACTCAAGACCACGTTGTTTATGCGTCGTCCGTGGCACAAACTCCACTAACACAGGCCAGCTCATCCGAACAGTCGTCGTGGGAAGAGCAAGAGGCACCTAGTCCGGGGTTAGTGTTCATCTCACATCCCCATGCACATGCAACGTACCCTCGCAGTGACCCTCCCAGGAGCATGACTGCGCTCCATCGACGGAACAGATACCGCCAGTGCAGACCAGGTCGTCCGCGCAATCATTCTCGCTCGCGCATGCAACGCCTGCAGTAGCTCCCGTCAGCTTATCGAATGGAGCAATGTCTCAGACGCGACCCACCTTTGCAATGGCCAGGCCAGGAACAACCGGTCGGCGTTGGCTTGGCCGTCGTGGTCATCGTTGCAGAGGTAGTTGTGGGATTGGAACCGCCGAGTTTCAGATTCGAGGCCAGGGCGTTGACCAACTTGTCACCCATCGACCGCAAGGTGCTGAAGTTGGTGATATAGTTCTCATTCAAAGCGCTACTTGGCAGGACGGAGTCCTTGCCGGTGAATAGAATATCTGCATCGTGGGTGGTCAGAAACGGCTCAAAGCCATCGGTTTACCATCCTGGACCCGGTACTTACAGGTGACATCGGCAGCGGTGTGTCCCTTGTTTCCGTTCAGATCATCCTTGGGGAAACAAGTACGGGCCATCAACCAAGAAGCCTCGCCGGTAACCTGTGGGCTATCGCCATTGGCGTCCCCGAGGATACCGTAGTACATCTTGCCGTTGCTATGTGCAACACGGTCAGTAGGCAGTCATTAGGGACGCATCCGACGTGAATGGCTCAAGTTCCTACCAGATCACAGCAGCGATGTTGTTTCCTGACAGGATTTTCTCATTTGCTGACAGGAACTTTTGCGGAATGACAATAAACGGCACCTCGTACGCCGCCAGAGCACCCCAGTTGGTCTGGTCTTGTCCATCAGGGTTCCCCTATTAATCTTCCACATCAGAAGGGGGTCTTCGCGCTGTGCGGATTCTAAACCTTACCACGCATTTATAATCAATGCCATCGCAGTCAACATCCATGTCCGCCACCCATGACAAGGCCGCTCCCTTATGACCACATTAGATGTCGATCGAGAACCAGAAAGAAGAACCTACCTCACTAAACGACAGCCAGTCACTGTGGATCGTGGACTTGGGTGCGTTCTTCTCAAGGCTCACAGGATATGTCGCCAGATCCGGCACCTTTTTCGCCTTCGCAGCGGCAGTCTGAAGGGCGGCGACTGGCATCGTGGCAGCAGCTTCAAAGAATTTGGCCGGGGGCCCGCCGGTAGGGCTATCGTAATCGGGCCCATTGACCTTCTGGCCCAGCACGGATGCGCTGAAGGCCATCGAAAGGGCCACACTCTTAGTAAACTTTCCGATCGCCATGATCATATAGCAATAGCGCTGACCTAAAAGCCTGAACGAAGAAGAATGTACTTGATCGTCAGGTTCACGGTCTCGTGTCAGGGAACCCCTCTATTTATGCTCCAACCAATACCCAGCTATGGTATCAACTCCTCAATAGCGGTTTCGTCTCCTGAAACTAAGCCGAAACTGTCAGATCGCTTAGCGGTCATGTTGCATTGGCCGGCCTGGAGATGAGCGCGGTCCTACGCGACATACCTTGTCCTCGTTCCTCCTCGTTAATGTCTACTCGATATTAGGACTAGATCCAGTACCATGCCATTTCTGCAGAACACCAGGAACCAAAACGGCTAGGTTGGACATCGTCATCGAAATGTATGCCCCGCAATGCCGGGAAGATCCCTAGCCGGATCTAGTGGCCCGTCAAATCAGGAACCAGGCGTCGGAAGAACGGTCTAGTTTCTGGCCCAGAATGTGGTCTCTTCCGGATAGTTGCTCCCCAAAAGTTTCAACTCGCCGTACCGTTGATAGAAGGGTGGTGGCGTTCCTATCGATCACAAGATGACCAGAACTCTACTGTTGCCTGATGCATGATAATTAAACATGTCTTACAGTTAAACTGCTTCGAGTACAGCACGCTTTAGCGTCAACGCTTGCAGGCTGGCTAGGCCTTGGACGAGCAAATCACCATGGCCTGGTAGTATATTCCGCACCGCGTGGCTTGCCTGTACGGTATGTTCAGCCGAGGTCGACAAGGTTCGGGATGACTCTGATATGATGGCATCTGAGCGGGCAGACTATCCGTGTCGAACCGTATGGTTGAACCTAAGGGAGAATCAAAAAGCTTGAGTATTACCCAGTCGCTATCTCGCTTGGCATACTTGTACCAATACGCTAAAGTGATATAGTGTAGGAATACGGGCAGACTCCCCATCCAGGCCAACAATGTACAACCAAGCACGATCTATTCATGGCGCTGTATTATGATAAAATTATGGCAGTGGTGTATAATGCACGGGTTCCAAACACTCCATAACAAGCAACCTCCCCTAAGCATAAATCCACTCCTCCAGCTCCTTATACGCCTTATCCAAGTCGTCATTCACGATAACCTTATCAAACCCACCCTGTCGCCCAAACTCCAGCTCCTTCTTCGCCTGCGCCAACCGCTTCAAGATACTGTCTTCCTTCTCGGTGCCCCGCCCGCGCAGTCTCCTCTCCAGCTCCTCCTCACTCGGCGGCGCAATAAAGACGTAGCGCGCGCCGATCGACGAATTCCGCACCTGCTTAACGCCCTCCATCTCGATGTCCAGCACCACCACCTTGCCCTTGGCAGTCTGCTCTTCGATCGTCATTTTGCTCGTTCCGTAGAGGTTGTCTCCGAA
This sequence comes from Aspergillus neotritici, assembly GCA_023619815.1. Lineage (NCBI taxonomy): Eukaryota > Fungi > Ascomycota > Eurotiomycetes > Eurotiales > Aspergillaceae > Aspergillus > Aspergillus neotritici. The sequence goes on along the minus strand of JALZYL010000003.1, from coordinate 1,337,791 downwards.
CTGGGCACTATTCGTCCGGACATGACATGCATTAGCGGGTTGACTCTCGCGACTAACGTAAATAAAACCAGAGACAGGGAGGAGGGGAGGGGAACGAACTTCTCCACAAACTTATCCTGCGCAACCAACTCCCGGAACTCCTCCTTCGTCACATAGTAGTAGTTAACGCCGTGCTTCTCGCCCGGACGAGGACTGCGCGTCGTGTGCGAGATCGACAGCGTATACGTATCGGGGTGCTTCTCAAAGAGCATGTTGAACAGCGTGCCCTTTCCGACCCCGCTGGGGCCGGAGATGATAATGGGGCGGCGATCGGTGGGAGGAGTCATCGTGGATGGCGATGGTGGTGGTGAGGGTTGTGGTGACTAGATGCGGGATACACTAGTTAATTTCCTTTCTTCATTCAAGACAGTATTCGACTCTCGTTTCCTCGAGTGAAAGGGCGGGGATAAACGTACAGGATATGCAGGTGCGGGGTGTTGTCCAGCAGCGGTGCAAAACCAAGACGAGGAGGCAAAGATTGTTGGCCGAAACCGAAAACAGCGGGGTGGGGGGGAGGTTAGCACGCGGGCCGCTGTTGGTCTGGGCCTTAGGCTGCTAAACATCTTCCCCTGTCCTTCCGTCTCTTTGCCTTTGGAGATGAGGATGGAATGTGAATCTCAGTCAAATGCTGCTGCCACCAAATGCATTGGCTATGATATATGCACTTGTGCTATCTATCATATAAAAGATCAGTTTCCTTGTCAATCCAGTTATATATCTCCATATACAGAGCAAAACCCATCAAATTAGAAGAACAAACCAGATTCCCACAATTCCCAGGTACACACACATACATACCTCTGATTATCGCCTTCTCAACGCGCGCAACATCTCTTCCACATATGAAGGGGACAGCGGACAGGCGCGCAAAGGACAACCGCCCGGTGCTGGACTGGATCGTGGGTTTTATTTTTTTTATTTATCTTTATTTTTTTCCGCTGGCCGAAAGACGCATTATATAAGCAGGTATAAACTGTGTCATGTGACTGTATAGTTATGACTGATGGCAGATGGAAATATGCAGACAACTGAACGGATTTGGCAACATTAATACTTTTCTGGGCCTGAGGGTCGTTTGAGATAGGATAGGATTGACTAGTAGTAGTAGATGAAGAAGCACAACCCTGAATATGTCCTTCGTAGATCTACGTACTACAGAGTAAACGGTGAGGAAGAAGCAGTGGTGCGAGAACAGCTGCGACCACCCCAGTAGTTTCTTGCATTGACAGTTTCATAGTGAGATATTCTCATGAAAAAGAATGGTTATAATTGCTCAAAATAAAATTAAATAAAATAAACCTTGCCCCTGGATATGATATGATACCTCGGTAGTAATCGTCTGAGCAACGCAGATATAGCCTGACTAAGGCGGAGAAGGAAAACGCGTCCCGCTGCTGGCTGGTCGCCTCCCCACCTCTTCCACTCCAGCTTCAAGCTTATATCACCACCATCTACCTCCCCGCCATTCCACCACCAGACTCTCCCATCACTTGTTCAATCACACCAGAGGAGTATCCCAAACCAAGCTCATACCCACCGCGGAGAGCATCAGCTCTACCTCGCGACTCGACCTATCCAAAGCAACCGATAAAGCCCCAACCAACCCCACCATCACAATGTCCACCTACGAAGGTAAGTACAAACCACATCCCTCTGATCCAACCTCTACCCATATCCCCTTCCTTCCTTCCCTTCCCCTCCCCCACAGAACAACCCAATCTAACCAATCCCCTCTCTTCCCCAAATAAACAGTCGAACACAGCACCCCCGACCTCTCCGCCCCCTCCCAATCCAGCCAACGCCGCCGCCGCCCCGACCTCTCCACCTTCTTCGCCAAGCTCTCCGAAATCAGCTCCGACGAAGCCCGCTCGCGGCCCCATGCCGTGCCCGTCCCAGGCGACATAAGCGCCGCCTTCTACTCCCTCGCCGACGCGCTCAACGTCATGCGCAGGGAGGGCGAAGGCGGAGGAATCCCCAGCGGGAACGGCGTGCCCGACCTCGGCGCCGCATTCCACAGCGGCGGTGCCGCGGCGAGCGTCCAGGGCGATGATCTCCTAGCGCAGATGATCCAGACGCTGCTTCGTGAGGCGGAGACGCCGCCGAAGGAGATTGAGGGTGTCAGTGAGGAGTTCTGTGATGGTATGTTTGTTTGTGCTTTCTTTTGGTTGTTTCCTCATCGCGGAAATCATCATGTACATGGTGGCATGCTGTATGGATACTTATACTTACTGATTGATTAATCTCTAGTCCTCGACCGTGTCCCCAAGACGAGTCTCAAGCCCTCCCAGACGTGTCCTATCTGCAATAACCCCTTCCTGGAAGATCAGTACCCCCTTGTCGTGCGGCTACCCTGCCACCCTACCCATCTGTTTGATCTGGAGTGCGTGCGGCCGTGGCTTCGGCTCCGGGGAACGTGTCCGCTTGACCGCAGGGACTTTGCGAAGGAGGAGAGGGAGAAGGCCGAAGCGCGGAAGAAGAAACCCGTTGAGGATGACGAGGAAGAGTGGGATGGAATGTATGGGTAGGGAGTGTGACTGCGGTACCGGGTTGGTTTTCCTATCGTTCGCGCTCCTTACTATTTGTCTATCTATCTATCTATACTGGACTGTTTTTATGAGCGATATGTGTCACTGCCTTGAACATGTCTGGAAAAGCATGGGCGCCTCTGCATGTGATTTGTCGGTTGGTTTACAGGGATGACTGGATGATGATGATGATATCTTTTATTTTTATTTTTTTCTTCTTTATTCATTCCGACATATCCTCTTCGTGAGATGTTTTGTTTCTTGTTTTACAATGTGACGCTTCCGCCCGTCTATCTGTCCATCCATCCATGCATGCACGCATGCATACGCTTCTCTCTAAAAGCTGAACCTCCCCTCATCCTTCGGTCGAATCGCCAATTTCCCATCCTCGATAACAGCCTTGAACCCACTCCTCTCAAGCAACCCTCCATCATCCTTGACCACCTCGCGCGCCTCCAGCTCTTCCACCAGCTTCTGGTTCTCGCGATTCCCCTCCAGCAAAAACTTAAGACACATAACGGCGTGTTCCTTGATGTACGGGTTATGCGCGTCGAAATTCGTGCACGACAAGATGGTCTCGACGCCACCATACCGGCGAATCTGGTCCTGGACCTCGGGGCACTTCCACACCAGTGACGAGAGGACCAGCACGACCAGTTTCTTGAGATTGCGCCACTCGAACTCGGACGGGTCCTCTGTGATGGGCGGGGACTCGGCTCGCGACCCGGCGCCGGCGTCGATGGGGTCCGGATCGCTGGGGTCGTAGGGCCGCTCGACGGCCACGGGTCCGGGTGTGGAGCCTTGCTGCGGCGGCGGCGTCTCGCGGGGCGGACTGTGGCGGCCGAAGGACAGCGCGCTGAGCTGGCCTTTTGGAATGCTGGCTTCGAGTTCCTTGATGAGAGTTACCAGGTCGTAGACGATTTCCCACTTGAAGAGCAGGTTCTTCCAGTCGTTGTTTTCGGTTAGAACGGCGAAGAATTCGAGGAACTGGTAGACGCCTTCGTAGACGCGTTCCATGTCCCATAGGTTCAGGGGGAAGTCTTCCGGTAGAGCGCGTCCCGCCCGGATCTGGCCTTGGAGGTAGATCAGAGCGCACGTCTCCGGGATGATGTTCCCGCGGAAGATGGTGAATATGTATCGCACGGTGAGGACGTCGACGCGCAAAAGCGGCGCGGGGTTTTTCGCTGCGCTAGCCGGTGTGGAACCGGTGACTGAGGCGGGCGAGTACTTGGTGCGGAAGATGTGGGTGAGAATCTTGACCACGACGGCCTGTGCGGGCGAAATGATGTCCTTCGGTTGGCCGAAGTCAGAATACGCGTGGGACATTAGGCCGTTCTTAAGCACCGCGTCCATGATCTGAACCATCATCTTGAAGTAGAGCTCGTCGTCGGGGAGATCCCACGCGGCGATGAAGATCAGAAGCTCCCGGAGGAGATTCCGTCCTGTCTCCTGGGTCAGGAGAACGTGGCATCTGAGCGACTGCATGTTCCTTGAGCCAGTCCGCTCACCACCTTTAAGTCCGAAACTGTCGACTATGCCCGCCTGGATGATCATCGGGAGAGCTTCGATCTCCGCCGGTCCCAACACGAGAGGAATGTCGGTTAATAAGCCTCGCTGTTGGTCGCCCGGGCGGCCTCTGTAGTCGTCATCGTCCTCGTCATCCTCTTCCTCCTCTTCCTCAATACTGCCATCTGCAACGGCCTCCAGACTGCGGGAATCCTCGTCGCCTACCGTCCCGGCATCTCCTGTGTCATAGTCATGATCGCCGTCACCGCCAATCTGCGAACTCTCCTGCAGTCTTGCCATAAGCTCGTCCTTGGCCTCTTGAAGCGTCTCCGCGGCTGACTGCGCAGAGCGGGGCATGCTGGTGTCTTCCTCTATGATCGCAGCGTCGCCCGATGCGAGGGCACCGTATTCGCTGAGGTCGGGCAAGTCGGCCCAGCAGATGCGCGGGAACCCAGCCGTGGAGCTGCGGTCAATTGTAAGAATGGACTTCTTGCGCGGCGGTTCATCTTCCGGCAATGCAGGTGGAAGATCCTTGGCCCGGTCTTGAAGATCGGACCAGCCGTCCACCTTGGCACCCAGAATTGCCGTGAGAGCCGCTCGGATCTCCTTGACCTGCTCGGGATCCTTCCCCATCTCCTGTATGGCAGTCAGGTCGCGACCAAGCAGCTTCTCCATGTGATCTTTGATGTTGGCGAGTAGGAGCATGGCCGCTTCTTCCTTGATCGTCGCGGGTTCTCTAGGGAAGTTGGAAATGGTCTCCAGCAGTAGGTCCTCGGCGGTCTGATCGTAAAGGGCGCGAATCGGGGGGTTCACAATTCTTTCCCCGGTCTTCACAATGGGCGCCACGCCTTCCGGTTGACTGCTGACTTGATCGAGGGGCTCCCTGGGTTGGATGATATTTGAGTCTCCCGTGGAGTGGTATCCGAACAGATCCAACCAGAGGACCATCTTCCGCTGCTCATTGTGCATTATGAAATTGTGCAGAAACTGGAGACAGGTGATCAAAAGGCGCTTGTAGAGGTTGACTACCTTCTGCCAGCGCTCCTCGTTCCTTGCATTCGTTTCTCCGTCGAAGCCTCGCGCCGTCACTCTCACACAGGTATCCACCAGCGCCAGAATCCTCTGATCGAACCCTTTCTCCGCGGCCATATTTTGCGCTTTTTTCGTGGTGGCGAGTAGATTGCGTGCGATGGTACATAGGTCATTTAAACGTTCGATGTCCTTGACCAGCGAAAAGTAGTTGTAGGCGATGAGGTTCGAGGACGAGTGATCGTAGTTGGCGGTCGGGGGGCATTTCCAGGCAAAGGACTGCGATTCCAACACAGGGATCGCTTTCGTCAAGACGTCCGTGAAACCTTGCCAAATGTCTGGAGACAATCCCAGATTGTGTCTGTTGATGGAAAACAGGGTCAGCCTTCGAGGTTTCCGCGCGCAGAACAAAAACAAGAAGACTAGATTATTCCGTACCGCACATCGCTTTCCTGGTGAGTCTTGTACAAAATTTGCTTGCCTGCCGACAGCATGTGCTCCAAACGCTTGTCGTCAATCATCCCGCGCGTCTCGTAGTGGCTCAAGGTTCCCGTCAGGATGACCTTCAACATGAGCTCGGCGGGTGTACATTTTGGCTTCATTTCTGCTGCAGCCCGGTCCGCCATTGTGATCGCGCTGACGGAGTTTTGGAAATAGACACTGCAGTTGACCAGATGGTTGCTCTAAACATGGTCCGCAGGTTTCGGCGGGGAAGAAAGAAAGGCAGACAATCAAATGGGAATTTTTCCGGTTCCGAGACAGTCCCGCCAATTTCCCCTTCGGGTAATACAACTAGAAACGAGTGACATGCATGATCGATATCTCATTCACCAACGAGGATTATTACCTCCGACTGATGAGAGTGATTTGGGGTATAAACAAAAAGCCTATCTATGAAGATGTCTTTGCTCTGGCCGGGGTTTTGAATGCATGGCGCAAGTTGTTCCAAAAACCAAGGTCATAGATATTATCAATCTCGCCCATACCGCGCACTGGACTCCACCTCCGATCAATGGGCGCATTGCGATCGCTTGGTTGGGTGATCTCATTTGAATTAGGAGACAGAAGACACCCTTCTTTTGGTGGCTCATCAGTGACCACAAGGACTTGGTCACTGCTCACGGGCCAGGAATTTTCAGGCCTCTGGTATTCTCCCAGCAGAGGCGAGGAACCGTAGATCTCGGCCTTGGTACTTTTATACACAAACCCATCGGCTACATCTTCTTTCCATTCTGACCATTTCGAGCTCTCATTGGTAGTCATGCCTGCCCAAATGAGATACGTATGGTACACGAGAAAGGCCATCGCGAGCGGCGCTGTCATGAACATCAACATGGTCACCGATCCGACTCGGATATCGAGAGCCACGACGCCAGCCCATATATTGAAAAAGGTGATCCAACTCTGCCGGGTCGTCCGAATGAGGGAGCTTGGTGGCAGATGTTTGTCCAGCGTTTGCATGAGGAGGGAGCGGCCAAGCCAGGACCCATACAGCAACATAACGCTGAGTGACAAGATCATGGACAAGAAGTAGCCGTAGTTATTCAGTCCCACACAGTTCATCAACCAAATGCAGTGGTGGTCATGTCGGGAGACGCAAGCATTGCATAAACTGCAGTGCTTACTTCGTGCCGGCTTGAGAATACGGCACGTCTTACAGTAACGCCCGGGATGGAACATGACTTTGTCATACGGATACCGTTCCAACTCCTCTCCATGGTTCCTGGTGGTGATGTAGGATTTGGTGACAATGCTGGCGTAGAAGAACACATAGGGCAAGCATACTGAAACTAGGATGCAGAACCGATGCACGAGAGAGACCCTTGACCATGCGGCCGGGATGAACATGCATTGGCCTGTTATGAGGATAACGACAAAGAAAATCTAAGGAGAATGTCAGTGACTCCAATGGCCGAGTACTTCCAGTTGCAGGACTGACAAGGACAAGGGGATGGTTCTGATGCCATAGATATCTGCCAGATCGACTCCAGCAGTATTCAAGTCGGCCACCGCAGAGAACCGTATCAATAGAAGCTAGTCGGCGGGGAATAGATATGCATAAAACTCTATGCAAGAAGCCAATGGGAGTCTTTCTATAGATCAACATCGTCAGTCATGGCCAGATCCATAGTAACCACCTGAGATCAGGAACCTCGCCATACCGAAACGCTGGCAGTCTCCCAAAAAGAGCAACGAAGACAAATCCAGAGATCCCCAAAATGACGAGGGCTATGGTTCTCACCACACCCATGCTGATCGTGCTCTGACGCGTGGTCAGCTCAATCCCGCTTCAGTAATCGATGGAAGTCGAAGTGGGTGAGCTTTGCTATGCAATATGCAGCTCCTATACAGGCATTATATCGATTGGCTTCATCAGAGGACAGGTCGGAGAATTTCAGGCTTCTTCACTTCCAAGTTGTCGCATTCGCATCCAACACATTGTCACATTGTCCACCTATCATTCTCCCCGGATTTGCGGGCGACGATCTCGCCACGTGACTGGCCTTCCCGATACAGCGTGACGCGACCAATTGAACAAACTGATAGCATACCGGGTTCCAATTCTTTCAACGCCAACTCAACGTCTAGGTTCATTTCATCTGTATCGTCCAAGGAAGTGATCGAATAATAATACCCCTCTGCTAGCAACAGTTCCATTGGCAATTCTATTGCGAACCATCTTCTCCAAAACCACAGCACCTCCGATTCGGCATTCAGCACGTGATCGCGCGTCACCAGCGTTTGGAACACGAAGCTTTGAGATTGTCAATAAGATTCCAGTTGCTGGCGGTTACGACCTAGAAATGGTAGAATTGGGAGGGGAAGGGCACGATGGCCTGTTCAAGGGAATGCAGTTCTGGTTATCGCACAACGTCCCGCAAAGGGGGCGGTTTAAAGAGTTGATTCTGGTATGGATTTCCATGTCCCGAACCTTGCGACATCGGCCTGACCAGCTTGCAGAACAACGGTGGCCTTGTCAGGCTCTATGAAAAGGATGCAGATATAAGGCTGGTTGATCATTTAAGGAAAAACCTTCCACCAGACACGTAGGGTTGCCCTCCTAGTTCTATCCTACATCGTCACATGCATAGATACTCACCAACCATCAGGCACTCTTATAAGTTCGTGGAGGACTCAGTTAAGCATGGGAAAATGCAAGACTTGCGGAAATACGAAGCTGGCCCTTCTGCACCGCGACCTGTCGGAGCTACCAATATCCCAAGCAGGACTCACAAGCGAGCTTATACCATCGAGGACGACCAGATTCTCTGGGACTGGATGCAGCCGTATGAACAGCAAAAGACTGCCCCTATATCAGGCAACATGATCTACCAAGACCTGGCCGCAAGGGTAAGCACATCCGCTCTTAAATCCAAGAAGCCGCACACTAAGTTCTTCTGTCGCAGTACCCCCAGCACACCTTCCAGTCATGGCGGGATCGGTATTTAAAGCGACTTCGAGGGAGAGGGCGACCGGGTGATAAAACCTACTTGACGCCAGGTGCCCTTGCCTCAAGTAACACGGAAGATCGAAGATCGCTTGTTCAAGGCAATTCGCAACAGAAGGAGGCGCATGCCAATCTAGAAGACAAGAAGCGAAAACGCCCACCTCAGGATGATCCCGAGCATCGCAATGCGGAACAGACTGGCAGCCCAAGCCACAAACGAAGGCCAAATCCTACAGCGAAAGCTCCAGAAGAGCGTGTATTACGATCACAAGATACGATGATACCCACAATAGAAGCACCTCCAACGCCGATTCTAAACGGAAGCAATACAAATGCCGCCGCGCAAACCCAGAATTCGCAAATACCACCCCCACCCGTCGCTGATAACGACTTCGACCCCACCCTAATACAATTACCCTTTTTCCCAAGGACTCCAGAGCCCGAAGAAGCTCCCCCGCAGGATATTGACGCCTGGATCGATGAGCGCCTGCAGACAGGAAAAGCGAAAGACGAAGACCAGATCATTGAGGCGCTCCGCCGGGCCAGTATGGATCCTGTCCTGGCAGATCGAGTCTTGGAGAGCTTGGCCGCCGGGCGAGGCATTCCAGATGATATACCCGGTGTATGGACGCCTGCCGACGACAAAGACATGGAATCGGCGGATGGCCGGAGGGTTACTCGCGTCTTAGAAAAGCATGGCTCCGAGTCATTTGACAATCGATGGGAATACCTCAACATGGCAAGAGCTACAGGCTTAGAAGAGAACTAGTCGGGCCGAAGATGCACAGTCAACCATAATAGTAATATCAAGTACGACAATGAGGATGTACAACAACAGGAGTATCGAAATACATAAAGATAGCGCAAACACCCGGAAAAATCGACATTGCCAGCAGCCAAAAACGAAATGAAGAGATAAGAATGATCTGATCGATAATGAAAGATAAAAATGGCCCCACGATCACTAAGGCCGTGAGGTTCGATCCTTGAATGACGGAGGGCCTGTTCTCTGTGGTTTTTCTGCAATTCCCCGGCGAGCAATGCCACGCAGCCACAATGGTTGAAACCCCGTCACTGGGATTGAAATAATCTTACAGATCACATAACACGACCTATTAGCCTGAAACTCCGTCAAGAACACCCTTCATGCGCTGAGGCCTTCGGGCATCATGTTGTAAATGCGATGGCTGCCTTGTTAATTAAATGAATATAGAATTGGTCCTAAGTCGCTATAATAACCAACCCAGCATAGTTTCCGCAAGCGCACGTAGCTAAGAGTCGTCCTTGAAAACACTGCGTTTATGTTAGAAAAATCCGGGATTCCAGGCCGCGAAAAGTAATCCACTTACAGATGTGATTCATAGAATTGCAGCATCTGGTTGCAAGTTAGTATGGGGACATGAGGGTACCGTGGGGTTCCCAACTTGCCTTCCTCGGGCACCTATCATAACACAGCTCGATGGAGACCTTGGACTTCATCCCATTCTCCCAAAGTAAGAATGCGACTAGCCCTTCCGTTTCGGGGTCGCGAACAATCGTCTCGACACTCTTGACCTGGTTCTCCCAGTTCTTGGACTTCGGAACCCAGTTGGGCGCGTCGTTGTTTTCGGCGGTTTCGTCTTCGACGGCGCCGCGCGACTTCCTTTGTCGCTTAGGTTCTGGTTTCTCTTGCTTCTCCGATGCAGCCTTCGGTGGTCGTCCTCCCATGGATTTTCGCTTCTTCGGCGCGGGTTTCTCGGGTCGGCCTCCCAGTTCGCGATAGTACTCGTCAACGGCATCTTTTGCGCCCTCCCTGATGACCAATGGGTTAATAACGGTTGATTCCAGGGAACTTCAAACTAACATCAAGTTTTCCTCCGGTTCGAGTGTTTGGTCGGCGGGGTCGTCGTAATCTTTCCACTTGACTTGAAGCAGGAGAGTGCCCTAATGCAATCAACACGATTAGCAAAAACCGAGTGTTTCATTCGGAGGAAACCAGTCGGGAAGCGCACGTTTTTCGCAAACTCATGTCCCACAATCTTGTCCACGATGTACCTAGTCGCATCAGCGCGGCTCGTTCGCAAAGCGATCCGCAGCTCGGCTTACATGTCCTCCTCCTCCTCTTCGTCGTCACCTTCGTCATTCTCCTCCATTGCCACGTCGCGATCCTTGCTCTGTGCTGCGCTGTTAAAAGGGATAGAATCGCCGGTGGACTCGCTGTCCGAAGCGTCTTCCAACGGTGCTGTACTCTAGGTTAGCCGATATGGTCTCATAGCATAGCCGCACCAAACAAGCGATCACTTACGAGGCATTGTCCGGGACGGAGAGACGAGGTTCAAAAGCTTTGAAAACAACTTGGCGGATTAAAACACAATGCACACTATAAACACCGTTAAAATGAAAGTTCAGCACAAGGCCAACATTGGGATGAGAGGGATGCGCCTGAAAGTGATGAAACCAAAGGTTCCTGGATGCCGACTCGCGCATGGCGCGTAGTGCCAGAAAGGGCGCCATACCGCCTTGGGCAACCAGCTCACTAGCCCCAACTGGGAAATCTCCAGAATTTCTAAAAAAGGCCCCGTCCAGTGTTGAACTCACCACCGAAGCCCGGCTGCCCGTCCAAGGTCTTTTCATCTCCACCACGTCACCCGGATAGTTTGTTTCAGGGGTTGATTCCTCGGATTAATTTACTTTTTTACTTGTCAACTCTCTCCAGTGTCAATTCAGAACCCCTGCCTCGTGGCAGCCCGTCAAGATGGCGATGCGTACGTTTTCAATGCCCCTCATCGGTCACCCCCCCGTGCTAACATTCTTGACTTCCTGCAGAGCTTGATCTATCGCAAGGTTAGACATCTTTAATACCGATGACCCCCTTCGAACGTCGATTCTGACCCACATAACAGCTTCTGTTATGAAAGATGAGCAGGGCCGGCCGTTCATTGTCGTTCGAGAGTACGTTGCGGTTCCCTAGGTCTACCTACAGTGGGGGGTGGTTTGGGTACAGCATGTCGCTGACGGGGATTTTTTTTTTTCTCTCACTACAGCCAAGGAAAGAAGAAGAGACAACATGGCAACGACGCCATCAAATCACACATTGTCGCCGCTAAGACGGTTGCGAACATCGTGAAGAGTTCTCTGGTACGATCATGTGACGGCGAATACGCGAAATGGAGGCATAATGGCAGCGTACTGAGAAGTGTTCTAGGGTCCCCGTGGTCTCGACAAGATCCTGATTTCCCCCGATGGAGATATTACAGTCACCAACGACGGCGCAACTATCCTGGGCCAGGTTCGACCGCACCAAACACCGCAACCCGTCTGGACAGCCTCTAATATGTTGGGTTTCATAGATGGACATCACGAACAACGTCGCGAAGCTCCTGGTTGAGCTCTCGAAATCCCAAGATGAGGAGATTGGTGATGGAACAACCGGCGTCGTCGTCCTCGCTGCCGCTATGTTGGAGCAAGCCTCCGATCTTATCGATAAGGGAATCCATCCCATCCGAATTGCAGATGGCTTCGACCAGGCTTGTGAGATTGCGGTCGCGCAGCTTGACAAGATCAGCGACACCATCCCTTTCACCAGGGAGGACACCTCCAACTTGATGAAGGTCGCCAAGACCAGTCTGGGTAGCAAGATGTGCGTTGGTATCGATTTGCCGGGTTATCCTTTCCGTGGTCCTAACAGGGGTACAGTGTTTCCAAGTCGCACGACCAGTTCGCCAAGATCGCCGTCGATGCCGTTCTCTCCGTCGCAGACCTCGAGCGCAAGGATGTCGATTTCGAGCTGATCAAGGTTGATGGGAAGGTCGGCGGTGCCCTGGAGGACTCCCTTCTTGTCAAGGGTGTGATCGTGGATAAGGACTTCTCGCACCCTCAGATGCCCAGCGAGATTTCGGACGCCAAGCTGGCCATCCTCACCTGCCCGTTCGAGCCCCCGAAGCCCAAGACCAAGCACAAGCTCGACATCACGTCGGTCGAGGAATACAAGCGACTGCAGGAGTACGAGCGGGAGAAGTTCACCGAGATGATCCAGCACCTGAAGAACTCCGGTGCCAACCTGGCGATCTGCCAGTGGGGCTTTGATGACGAAGCCAACCACCTGCTGCTCCAGAACAAGCTTCCCGCTGTCCGTTGGGTCGGCGGTCCTGAGATCGAACTGATCGCCATTGCGACCAACGGCCGCATCGTCCCTCGGTTCGAGGATCTGAGCGCGGACAAGCTAGGATCCGCCGGTAAAGTGCGAGAGATGACCTTTGGCACCACCCGGGAGAAGATGCTCGTTATTGAAGAGTGTGCCAACAGCCGTGCCGTGACGGTATTTGTACGAGGCAGCAACAAGATGGTGCGTTCGATCCTTCTGGCTGATATGCGTGGGAAGGCTAACTTGGTCAGATCATCGATGAGGCGAAACGGTCGCTACACGACGCGCTGTGCGTCGTCCGTAACCTGGTCACGGACAACCGGGTTGTGTACGGTGGTGGTGCTGCGGAGATTGCTTGCGCCATTGCGGTGGAGGATGCTGCTGTCAAGGTGCGTGGCGTGCCATTTCCTATATCCAGTTCTAGGCTAACGTCCACTACAGAGCCCCGGCATTGAGCAGTATGCCATGCGCGCGTTTGCGGATGCCCTGGATGCCGTGCCCTTGGCTCTGGCCGAGAACTCCGGTCTGAGCCCGATCGAGACCCTTGCCTCGATCAAGTCGCGCCAGGTCAAGGAGAACAACTCCCGCCTGGGTGTTGACTGCATGCTCACTGGATCCAACGGTATGTTTCTGCTTCTTATCTTGTGACCTTTCCCTTCTATATCTAACGGACGATATTTACAGACATGAGAGAGCACTTCGCCATCGATCCTCTGATCGGCAAGCGCCAGCAGCTTCTGCTTGCCACCCAGCTGTGCCGCATGGTCCTGAAGGCAAGTCATCCTCCCCACCCTAGCGAAGCTACATCCACTAACGAACCAACAGATCAACAACATCATCATCTCGGGTGACGATGAGCAAGAGTTCTAGATTTCTTGATTCCAGTCTAATCCTTTCGATGGCGGTGGCTCGTTCGTCGTGCCCTGTTGTACGCTACATATAAACTTTTGCCATGGTAATCATTTGGAGGTTTCTACAAAACATGGCGGGATACATAGAAAAGTCCGATGCAATGAAAGAAATGACAATCAACGAATGGCTTTGTAGGTATTACCTAAATGTGGTGAAAATGTAGGATAGTAATAGCATATATGTTAGGATATCTGGGAATATTTCCATTCTCATCCCAGTAACTACCCAGCAATGTAGCATCGTATACAGGACCCTGGCTATATATTTACCCATCTAGGTATACTCCGATCCAACCTGTGACCCAGCCGACCAATTCCCGAACCCAGCCTATATACCCATATAATTTACCAGGAAGTAGATTTAGATTCCACCTTGATTACCTACCGAGTCTACCTCGTTATTGTAGAAACGTTGCCTAATCAGGGAGGATATGAAGCCAAAGAAAATGATGAAATTTGACAATATGAGTCTATCTTGATAGTTGGAAGAATAATAGAAAGGATAACTGTCTACATGCTAGTGGAAGAACTATATAAAGAATATTATAATCACGTGATCACAAAGAAGCAGAGAGATAATTAATATTAATATATTTCCTGGCTTATTATTTATAAAGCTTTTCAGAGCTATATAATCCTCCTATACTAGTAAATTCTTAGTATTTTTATACATACCTAATCACTTTATAAAGTAATTAAACTTATCCTTTTTCAGAGACTTAATAAGTTTATTAGTAATATTCTTCTCACCGGGAACATGCTTTAAATAAATCTTACTACCACGGATAATCTCTTATATCTAATAAGCAGTGATATTAATATATTTTACTCTTAAATAAAACTATTAGTTCCTAATTAAGCTTAGTATTACTTTTAAGTTAGTACAGATTATTATTAGCTGTATATTACTAAATCTAATACTCTTAAGCAGATACATGATTTAGAGCACTTTCCAGCCAGCTACTAATATAATATAATACTTAACTTTTATAGTTAACAGTAACATAATAGCTTACTACTTAGATATTTATAATATCAGCCTGTTAACTAATATAAAGATATATTTAATAATAAACTGCTAGATATCTAAGTAGCCAGCATAGTTAGTATTTACATGTCTAACTATTACTTCAAGCACTTGAGCTGGATTAGTAATATTCTTAGTTATCATGTATATTATTTCTCTTTTAATAATATGCTAGAGAAAGCACAGGGCGTGTATAATATACTTTATATATATCTCTATTAGCTTTAATATATATTACATTATTTTATCTATAAAATATATAATATCTACGCGTGTTAAGATTACTAAATATAAAATATATCCGAGCAGGCTCTAATAGTATTATATTAGTATAATACTCAGCTTATAATTATTATTAGTAGTATTAAATTTAGCACTCAGTAATATTAGTATATCTATTATTTTATATAAATTATTATTAAAAGTGTTAAGAATACACTGCATGTATACTTTTTATAATAACTTAATTAATCTCTAGATATAATTACATTTAATCTTTATCCCGAGATACTAATTTATATTATCTTCATTAGTGATATTAAATTACTTTATCATGTCATAGTATATTTTCTAGATATTATAGAGATATCCTGCTATTTATATATTATCTATATAAATTATAAGAAGCACTTCTCGCCCGATAAATAGATATTTATTAATTTTAGTTATATATAGACTAATCACTTCAAGCCTTATGTAAAGCTTTAAATATCATACTCTTATAAATTACTTTAAGTTATAGATAGAGAAATATAACTCGCAGACTTAGTTAGTTCTATTTTTAAAACTATAAGATTAATAGATATAAATCTTCTCTTCTGCTTTAAAATCCCCTTAAAGAAATATAAGAATAATATTTATCTATCTATATTTAAAATTAAATATAATAATAATTATAAAGAATAATCTCATAGTAACTGGCTTTGCTATTAGTAAGAATATTTTATAAAAATTAATACTATATACCTAGCTGAAGTCTTTTATGACTTACTAGACTTTGAATTTATATATCTTATTATTTATCATGAGTTTTATCTTATATACTTATTAGCTCTATATAATTCTACAGTCTAGAAGTAACTTCATAAGTATTTAAGTCTTTTACTTAATAAGATTATTAAATTCCTTCTATATAATTACTTACTAATTTTTAGTATATAAGCCCTTGGTTATCTTCTTAAATAATAATAATTTAATAATTAATTCATAATCCTTATTATAATAATAATCTAAATCAGGAGATAACTTATCTATAGTTCTTAATATCTATACTTCTATTATAACCTGCTTTACTAAATATATCTTTCTCTCTAGTATATATCTCATATACTTTATATGATAATAATTTAGTAGATTATTAACAAGATATTTAATTAATAATTTTATTATATTAAGTAAGATAGAGATCAGAGGAAGCGTGACTAGAGAAGAATTAAAAATTACTAGATAATTATCTAGAATATTAGTAATATTATCTTTAAAATTACTTATAATCTTATTAGAATTATATATTAGCTTCTTTATTTCTAGAGAAATAATTTATTTTCTATAGTTATTATCAGAATCTCTATACAGCTCAGGATTAGTATCTTTATTAATATATATATCTTATATATAGCATAGTTCCTTTATTTCTAAGATATATATAGTATACTACTTACTATAACTAGTATAATCTAAGAAGATATACTTCTGGGCTCTTAAATTAATTTTAATAATATATTTATAGCTTCTTATCTCCTATAAAATAGTAATCTAATAGATTAATTTTATAATACATAGATATTTAACTGTTAGCTATCTTCTAAATCTTATCTCTTATAATATGATATTTAATACTCTATAAAGTAAGATATTAATAATAAAAATAACTAATTCCATGACAAGTGCTCATAGGTTTCTAGAAATAGTCTTATCTACTATTACTATATAGATTTTAATAAGAATTATATAATTATATCACTCTAGTACTATATTCTATAAATAAGTATAAGAAATAATTAGAAATTATTTAATATATCTTTACTTTATCCAGTTCCTAATCTTCTTATTAATAAATTCTAGTCTATTATTAGTATAAAAATTTATTATCTTATGACTGTTAAATTCTTCTATCTTAATATACTACTTAATATAATATTTAATCTTATTAGAGAGTTTGCAGAGACTAATAATAATAAATTATTTATATTAGTTAATAAATATAATCTAGTATTTAAATTTCTAGTTATAAGATACTAGTATTTCTTTCTCACTATTATTAATATTAATAAAAACATACTGTCCGTGCTTAGTTATAGATATTATCTTTAATTTACTAGTAATAATTATTATATTCACTTTATAATATGATTTACAGGCGTGACATGAAATAGATAATCTCTTAATATTTATATTCTTTATCATCTTAGCCACTCTAATAATATTTAGTATAGATAGATAACTAAAATAATAATATCAGATAATTAAATTTACCTACTTCTTATTAAACTTTAAAATAATATTATTAGTATTCTTAAAAGAATCCTGATATACTTATTTAATTATAATAAAATTATTATTAGCTAGTTTTCTAAGCATGTCTATCATAATATTTCACATCTTCTTATTATTCTACTTGTGATAAGAATTAATAATCTCTATAATATTAAGTAGCCGCATGATATAGATATTCTATATAATATTATTATATCTAATAATTATATTCTTCTTAACATATAAGATTATAACTTTAGTAAATAGAAGATTAATTTTCAAGCTCTTCTAGTTTAATTTAATTATTCTAATAAGATTCATAGTAATCTCTAGTATATATAAGATATTAGTAAGTATAAATTTAAATACTAAATTAGGATATTAAAGTAGTAGTCTAATATCTTTCTTATATATTAAGTATACAAGCTAACTAGTTATAATTATAATACTATGTTAGCATGGCTGCTTAGTACTAGAAATAAAGTATTCTTATAATATTATAAGATAAGTAATTATATTAAAGTTAATAATCTAATCTTATAACTTAAGATGCTGACTTCTTCTAATTTTTATAATATTTATTTCTATCTTATTAACATCCTTATTAATATTATTAGTATTATTAGTAATCTTACTACTAATAGTTCTAGTCATATAAATAAAATATCTAGATACTTATATATGCTTTATAATTAATAATATCTTATTAGTATTAATATTTAATACTTTATTAGCTATTTTTCTATATCTCTCTCTTATATAAGAAGAATATGTCAACGACCCTAGGATCCCTTCGAGCTTCTGCGGTGCTAGTGTTGGTGACTTGGGTTATTGATGAAGAACGCCCTGCGATCTTCCTATCAGCACTTCGACAATGGGTTGGACAAACCTGAGGCCTCACACAGTGGCCGTGCTAACTGTACTGATCAACAAGGTGACCTGATGGTCCGAAGGTAACTAACAAGCAAGAAGAGAAGTAAGATATATCAAGTACATATACCCGATACTTAGTAGAGTATGGACGAGTAGAAACTAGACTGAATGAATACTCAGACTATATAACTTGTATTAAACACGACTAACTAAAGCTGTAGATACAGAGTAAATGAGTGTTCTTATATATTCTCTACCTATATACTTCCCCGTATACTTCCTGAAGTAGATAGTGAGGTATATCCAATCAGCGTGCTGTGTGGCGTATACTTCACCATATACCTTCCAAAGTAGATGCTCGAGTATATGGTCACGTGACTCGTGTGTCCTTCAGTCAGGGATCTCGATCCTGTTAATAGTTGATTGGTGTCGGGCTTCTGCCTAGCCGTGCCGCCTTCGTGGGGTATTAACCTCGTTGGGTTTCCGTAACAGAATACTTATTAGGATAAAGCTTCTAATAATTCTTTTTATTATAATTAAATTTTCTATAGTATTAATACTTCTAACTATTTCTTCTAGTATTATTCCTGTTATTCCTAGTTATTTTCTTCTTTTTAATAAGCTACTTATTCTTTTTAATCTTTATAAGACTAGTATAAATAATATTAAATTTTATCTATATCTCTTCCTGGAGAAGGATTTAAATAATATTATTAAATATAGCTATCTTCTTATTAAAATAATTATTCAGATATAAGATCAGGAATACTTCTTAAATCTTATTAAGATTATATAATAAAAACTAAATTCTTATACTTATTAGAAACTACTTATTACTAGTAAAATTAGTATTAAATTTATCCAGTACTTCTGAGAGCTTGAAAATATAATTCTATATTCTCTTATAATTAGTATACTATATTTATATAATAGTCTACAAGTCTTTAAAGAACTATATATTAGTCATAATATAGTATTTCTTTTCTAGAATATTCTACATGTTCTTAGCTAATTAAAGATTAATAACTTTATAATAAATTAATAGTAATAGTATTAAATAAATAATATTATAAGTCTTCTTATTTAAATTATTCTATTTTCTCTATTACTTATTATTCTTCCTAATAATCTCTATAACTTTAATATTATTCTCTCTTATTATTAGTACAGAGATTATCACCCGCGGTCTAAGAAGAGTTTTACTAATAATCTTTCATACTTTCTGAGATTAGAGATAAGTCTAGATAACTTTACTTTATATCAGATAGTCATCAGCTCTAGTAAGAATAAAGATCTTAGTAATATTAATAATTATCATAATATATTTTTTAATAATAGTGATAATAATACTTTTTTTAAATAAAGTAAAAATTTAGCAGTTTAGTCCACTCTTCTTAATATTATTATATAATAAGAACTAATTCTC
Source organism: Aspergillus neotritici (assembly GCA_023619815.1). Taxonomy (NCBI): domain Eukaryota; kingdom Fungi; phylum Ascomycota; class Eurotiomycetes; order Eurotiales; family Aspergillaceae; genus Aspergillus; species Aspergillus neotritici. Next base: position 1,318,409 of record JALZYL010000003.1, on the reverse strand, counting down.
TTAACTTTTAAAACCTGACTAACCCAGGCTTATAATCTATAGAAATATTATCTAATCAGGAAGAATATAAAGCCAAAGAAAATAATAAAATTTAATAATATAAGTCTATCTTGATAATTAGAAGAATAATAGAAAGGACAACTGTCTACACGCTGGTAAAAGAACTATATAAAGAACATCGTGATCACGTGACCACAAAGGGGCGGAGAGGCAATCAATATCAACAGTTATAAGATAGATAGCCCCCATCCATCCATCTCACCCCCACAATAGGAAGTATATATAACTCACCCACTAACAAGTAAGTTAACCATCCTAGGAAAATATGACACCCAAAGACGCCAACTGCCGATCATGCCTGGAATGGACGAAGAGGGAGTGATGGGGGGGGACTCTCCTGCTTCCAATGTAGTATAATGTAGTATCATTGTAGTCCGTGTCTACTTGGATAGGTAGGTAGGTAGGTAGTATAAGGTAGCATTGTAGGTAAGTAGTACCTAATGTTGGTGGATAGACCATCCATAATAGAATACTATCACTATCACCCGGTGGGGTATCTGTCAGATGATGATGGGGCGAGCGTGGTGGTGGTGTGTGGGAACCAGTGTGTTGGATTCTGGTCCATTTGATCCATCGGTTAGGACCTCTAGTTAGTTAGGTCGGTAGGTAGGTAGGGACTATCTATCCGTATCGGTGTCGCCGAGGTTGATGTCTTGATCCAGCTTGCTACTTTGTCGATCGCTTCATTGATAGTACTCGGTATATATTTTTCTTTATATATATAGAGGATCGGGTCGGGTCGCGATCCCGTGACGGTTTAATAATAGCTTAGTACGGCCGGCTTCTTTAGTGAGATTATCTGTTTCTCGTATCTTGCCTATTTCATTTCTTATTTTAAGGAAATCAAAAGTACGAAAGTGGGCGAAATCCTCCTGGATCAGGGGTAGGTAAGTTAGGCAGTTCACATGGAGATAAAACAACACCACTTCCCGACCATCCATCATCAGACGGATTAACCCGCCGGTTGGGTTTCGCGACGCGTGGAAACGACATCCCAGTTCCCCGCCGGGCTCGTGGGTGAGAGAGAGAAGAGGGGGAGAAACACCGAACGGATTTCGATCCACGGCAGATGTAGGGTGACATGTGAACCGGGGGTTGATCGCGACGAACGAACCAACTAGTTAGTTAGTTGGATCGGTATTTTGTATGTATGTAGGATGGATGGATCCACTGCTGTGACGAACGCCAGTCATCAGCCTCGGATGGAGAGAAGGAAGGATTCAGGGGGTGGAAGACGGTGACAGCTCAGCCGTGTGCAGTAGGGAAGGAAGGATCTGATGATCAGGAAGATAAGTACGAGAGTGGTCAGGGATGGTAGATACTATAATATACTCTTCTGGGTAGACGCCGTTTGTGTGGTGAGGATGCCAGATCCATGGTGAGGGTGACTTATCACAAGGCATCATGGATGCTGGGGAGGTTCAACGGATTTGATTTCCAGGTGGATATCTGATCCTCGGGTCTAGAAGCTGTCAAGACGGACCCAACCTGATGTCCAGATGACGTGAAAAAAAAGTAATAACAAGGAGAACTATACCGTCGCTATAATATCTAGAAAGCGACCGAAATAGAAACGACTCGTTAATCGCTTCTAGACCACTATCCTGTCCTGTCTTGCGTCAATCACCACCCTCTAACAATGTTCGATATCACGAAGAATCCCACCACCAAGAAGTACAAAGTACAGATGATAATATCCAACGCACGTCAGCCAGGCAACTCCCCTCGCACTCTCTATCTCACGGCCGCAGGATGAAGGTCATGAATAAGGGAGCTCATCACATGGCCCGGGCCCATCATTGACGTGGCCCGAGTCTGTTCGCGATGCACTCCCCCCATCCCCCGCGGCTGATGACAATCCTGGAGACCCCTTTTATTAACCCGCGTCGCTCGTGACAGCTCTGTTGTTTCTGTTTGTTTGGCGGGGAAGCGGCTTGGGTAGTTATTTCTTTCGTCCCGAGGTGAGGCCATCCGGTAACTCTACTTACTACCTACCTACTAACCTTAGCTATACCGCTACTTTGATATGGATCCCCATCACACGACTGACTGCGGTGAGGATAGGATGGGGACAAGAACATCTGATGCGAGGAATATGCGGACAGTCTTGGGTTCCTTTCTCGTTTCTTTTTTTGAGATCGGGGCTGTGTTTCGTATGGTATTGGTGATGGTAATTTCTAGTGTTTTCACCATGGTACTGGTATACTTATCTAGACAGGCTGATCGATCGATACATAGTATACTCTTGATGATCATGTCTATCCATCCTGGTTGATCAGTAGGGATCACTCACCTAGCAATCTGTACGGACACGAGTAAACCAACCAGAGGCCCCAAATGGATAGCCTCCACAACGAATGAGCACAACATACCGCTGCAGTATCAGACATCCGATCTATGACCCTAAGAATCCCGCCAACATAGCCTACCACATAATCATGATCACCAGTCACTCACTACCAGTCCCTGAGCGCCTCCCCTCCTCAGTGACAGACATACTCAAGGCAGCAGGCTATGTATAGAAGGCCGCAAAAGGAACAGACTCATTGGTCATCTCATCACACAAACACACCCAATCGCCTCTCCAATCCCATCGTCATCTCCCAGCCCAGCCAGACATGAAACACCGTCCTCAGGAACAAAAATAAGGCCCCCTCTTGGCAACACAGGGTCACATGGGACAGCAACAAACCAGTGGACTTGACATGTCGTTGGGCAGGTTGTTTGTCTCTCCTGGTGGGAGGTCAACCTGCTCCGACGCTTTGTTTTTTGGTCTTTTTGTTTGGTGTGAGAAAAGAAGAAACCATTCGTATTAATAAGAATGATGCTAATAATATAATAATACCCAGGTCAGGTGCACTGCTAAGGCCAATGAACGCGGATAACTGCAGATCGACAGGTGCCTTACAGCGGACTACCTACCACTCTCAACCAGCGCAACGGCGTGATTGATAACGGCCAAAGTTAAGGATGGAACAAGTTAAGATCGGTGTAGATAAAGGAAGTTAACATATATGTTAAAATAATAATAAATAATTGGGTAGAAATAGTAAATAAAATAACAACTATATAATCAATAAAATCAATAAAGAAAACCAGGGAAAAGCCACACCAAAACAGGGAGGAAAAACTAAGAAGGAAAATAAAAATAAAGAAACAAGATACGACCAGGATCCCCCAGTCCCCCCATCACCTTCCAGAAACGCCAAAGAAAAGAAAAAACAAACAAATCCCACCAAAATAGTAAACATTGGACACATCCAATTCCACCCCAACCCTGACAGGGAAAAAAAAGAAAAGCCAAAGCAATGGAAAGGAACCACCCACCACCATCCACATGACATCCACCAAAACCGGGATCCTGCGCCGGGACAAAGCGCGCGCGTTCCGGTTCCTCGATAGGTGGAGGTATGTTGATGCCGACTCCGGAGTAGCATCAGTAGGTACCTACCTACCTAGGTGCCTTCCTACCTACCTATCAAACCAAAGTTGTGATAATAGTAGTATCTATCTAGTAACATCCATGTCGGATGAAAATTCCGCATCATCAAATGACCACCATCACTGCCACGCCAGCACGTTCTACGACGTTGGGCGGCAATGTACCTACCTAGGTGGATGGGCCGGGATAGATAGCTGGGGTTGCCTTATGCGATGATATCCGTTCATTAGGGGAGGAGGTAAGGGGTGGGTGAGTGAGTGACTTTTTACTGTTGCTCCGGTGCTACAAATGTTGGATATCCAGAGCTTGTGTACACGCGCATTTGTGCACATCCATAGAATAGAAGATACTGTACTGTGTGTGTTCTGAAATGGAGGGAATTGGATCAAGTCTGGCTGTAATACACGCAACATAATATTTATCCACCTGTCGATATTGATATTCAGACCCTGCTTGGGAGCACAAGACCACAGAATTAGAAATATGATAAAGTCAAGTAAATAACATAAAAGCAACCAGAAATACAATATATCTATATCACGATCACCAACACTATTCAATCTAATAAATAATACATCCAACCCGTTGCCTTTCCTTGGAGATCTTCAAAACAGACAGAAAATAGATAGACAGACTGAGAGAGAGAGTCCACCCCTAGCGCCGATCAACAGTGGGTCGTCCGTCCCTAGCAAAGAAACTGAATCAACAAACACCAGCAGCCCAGGCCCTGTGATCCCGGATACCTGGACACGCTGGCTGTCCTGTCTTGAATCTAGATTTCTTCTGCGTGTCGATCCAGGATCGTCTGAGCTAATACGTGGGTTAGCTCGCTGGATAATTCCGGGTATCACAGTTATGTACGTTTGAATGTATGTATGTATGCATGATGCTATGCAGAACACCCACCACCCCTCAGGTATGTATGTATGTATGTACCTACGTAGGTATGTACGGAGGACGTACGTATGTACCTTGGGATCTGTGCGCGCCGGAGTCGGATTCATGGAGCGATGGGGTCCGAACCGGGCTTGCTTTGATATAGGTATTTTCTTTTTGTTTTGTTCCTGGATTATATATAGGGGGTGTGCAGTAAAATAATAAAATACATAAAGGAGAGGGCAAGGACCACTACGCGCACAGCAGTACAAACCGGGGTGGGGTGGATGTGTCCGACGAGCGTCACTAATCCATTTTATCCCATTTAATCCGTTTATTCATTTATTTCCATTGACGCTGGGGCCTGAGACCGAGAATGACAGCTTTGGTGGTGATTGTCAGGCAATCGACCCCATCTGTGCGACAGTCTGGTCTTTGTCCCTACATATGTATCTGTATCTGTGGCATGGTAGGGTACCGTAGATACCTATCGAGGCGGTGACTCCAAACTTCATCATCATCACCGCTACTTCGAGGCCCGTGTGTATGTGTATGTGTGTGTGTGTGCCTTGTTTGTTTCCCTGGGCAGACCAATCTGGGGACGGGGAGCTCCATTCCCCGTGGAGGACCGAACGTGGCGGCGATGATGACGACCGCGTCAAAGGATTTTGGCATTGGATATTGATTGGTATTGCAGCAAGGAGAGAGAGAGAGTGAGTGATAAAGAGGTAGTACTAATTGTGTCAGTCAAACCAGCAAAGGCGTTCGCACAGTCCCTATTTCCAAGATTTTGTATCGTAATTGTATCCCGTAGAGGCGAATTGGCTTTCTCTTCTCTCCTCGGAAGATGGTTCCCCAATGTCTTTACTATACCATCGACTGACTATAGCATAGGTAGATCCATCTGGCCGACCGACCGACCGACCGCACTGGATTGAAAGGGTGGAAGGAAGTGGAAGTGGAGTGGAAAACGGGGAACTTGAATCCCGCGTAACCCTTGCGTCCGGTGTCATCATCATCATCATCCATTCTCTCCCATTTCCCTCTCCTTTCTTTTTATTTATTTTTTATTCTTATCCCCAGTCCAGAGTCCAGAGTCCAGAGCCCAGAGTCCAGAGTCCGGGACACAAGGTCTGGGACCCCCGTCCGTACTGCAAGATTGAGGAACGCAATGTCCATCCATCCATCCATCCATCCCCGTCCAACTAGGGTCTGTATGTCTGTCTGTCTGTCTGTCTGTCTGTATGTCTGCGTGCCACGCAATTGCAAACTGGGCTATTTGCTAATCTCGTGTACCTTAGCTACCGACCTACCTCCCTATCTAGGCACTGTATTTGTAGAGGAACTACTAAGGTATAGTGTGGTATGTGGGACAATGCTTGTGCGCTGCGAAAGATGGAGTTGGGTAGTTCCCTTCCCTCCCCGATCCAGGTACAGACATTCCTAACGGAGCTGCGTGACGAAGATCCCCCCCTCCCTCTGTCCGATCTTCCTCCCTTCAGGGTTGGTCCGGGGAGGGCGGCCCGGAAGGGTTGGAGGGAATTTAAAACAGGAGTTGAAGATAGGTAAGTAGGAGATGAAATGAGTACCTAGGTATGTATGTATGTATGGATGTATGTAATGTAATGTCTGTATCGTATGTATCTATGTATGATGTGGAGTGTGACTGCTCAGAAAGATAACAAAGTGTCCGTGGGCATGACCCTCGATGAGTGGTTTGATGGACGCGTTTGGCTTGGATAGTTAGAGTCAGTCAAAGGAAAATAAACGCAGCAAAACATCAAGACAAAGAGGTCAACATTTGGAGGCTGATCTATTAGCTTTTGTGTCGCTCGAAGACGAAAGTCTGTTTTTCTCGAAACAGGGGGAAACAACGTCTCAAACCGGAAACGGCCAACCCCGTTGAGCTATTAGGGCTGGAGTGAAAGAAAGCCTCCCTCTAGGATAAAGATAAACCAGTCCCTTAACAAGGAACGTCCAACAGAGAAAGTCAGTGCTGCGATCTGTGCGCAGTCAACGTCCAAGCTTTCAAGCTTTTAAGTTATGCATAATGAATTCGGGGGCGCACGGAGGGTGCAAGGATTTCGTAAGTGGGAGAGGACGTGAGACACTGTCCGGGTCAGTATTCTGTCATTGCCAAAGTATTCCGTATACCAGAGATGGATAGGTATAGAATAAGTATGATCTCTTTGTCCACTCCACAAGCCACATACTCTAATCTGACCCGTTGCAGCTAATTCCGAGCTGCCCGGCGATCAGTTCTCGATCGTTCTGCCTGGTTGACGGACTGCGTTGATCTTTTGTTATACCATGATGACTGTACAGGGGACGGTGTACAGCGCGATACTCGTTACGACGGTCGGTGAGATCGATCGATGTCTGTGCCTCTGCCTACCGGGTTGTCACCCGCCTTGGTCCCTACCTAAGTTGGTGGCTTCTCCTTGTGGCTTGAGAGGGGAGGAGTTCTCCTCAGCCACGGACCCGAATTAATCTAAGAGAAATAATGAGCAAATTCTCTCTCTCCCCTGTAATGCCATCCCCGCCAGTATCAGTAAAGAACAGGAGCAAAAAAAAAAAGGAAAGAAAAGTGACAGGGGGGAAGTAAGAAGAACACCTGCCCGATCATCGGGGTACTCCGTTTACGGAGATACATACACTGAGGTACCAGGGAGGTGGACCTGGAGTGAGCAAGAGTAGTACCGAGCATACAGAACATCGGGAGGGAGTACTCCGCAAGTACCCGCCGATACGACATGGCCGACAGCCGCGGGATCGACCGACCAACCCCACATCATGTGACAAGCAGACACGCCTGTTCTTGTGACCGCTTTCGCCACTTCGATACTGCTGCTGCTATTGCTGCTAGCTACTGCCTGTCCCACGGAGGAGAGATTCCTAAAAGGGAGGGAGTGGAAGAGGCTAGAATTGATCCTGTCGTGGGGATTACCAGATTAGATGGATGAAACAGACGGAACAGATTGAGAAAGGCGCAATCCCAGCCACGCGACCTATCAGCTATCTTCGGCACGGCGACTTTCCATTCATTCATTCAGTCACTTTATTTTGACTTTCTTTTACTCTCACCAGATGAAATACTACATTGATGTAACTGCCTGACGCGCAGCGCCCTACTTCGACAAGCACGGAACTGACACACCATGGAACCTTACATCCGGTCCACGGGATTAATCACCTCAGATGAGGAGAGCCCCGTCCCTTGCACCGTCGGAGGAAAGGCCAATTGTAGAGTGACAGCTGGCCGAGGAGATTTCCGGACGGTATGGGCATCCGACTTGTCCACCACGAGATAGACGGGATGGGTATCATGGGATAGATAGATGATGAGCTTAGGTTTGCGCTGTGCAAAACCGGTTGAGATCCATTCCCATAAGGTACCTAAAGATTGTCAGTCTAAGATCTTGTAGTGTAGTCGGTCAGTTACTATGTTAAGAAACACACCTCACCTTCAGAATACGGGTGTCGATCAGTGGGGAAGAGAAAGAGGGAAGCCTTACTGTCTGTCTGGGACCGGGTCAATCATCAATCAATCAAGGCCGGGAATGGCCGTAGTCCATAAGCGCTCCCCCCCCTCTTCTACCTCTCCGACAACGGGGGGTATACGTAAGAATGAATCAAGTCAAAGAGAGAATGAGCCTTGCGGGCCATTTCCCCTCCCTCCCCTCACCCGGCAGATCATCTCCCGGAAAAATACACGGCAGTACGCCTGATGCCGGGAAGACGGCGACGCGCCCCAGGGCGACGATCCGCGGCTACGTGGTTCTCTCTCTGTCGTCGCTGTGGAACACCGGGCTGCATGTATGATGGGCAGCTGAGCAATATGATCGTGAGCTGAGATGGGTCTCTAACCGCGGCATGTTCTTTCCCTTCCCGTTTTTTACTTTGGGAGGGGCGGGAAGGGAAGGGCGAAGCAGGAGACTCACGTCACTCACTCACTCACTCACTCGGGTCCGTTTTCGTGATCTTTCCTGATGGGGGGTTCTGAGATGGCTGGCCTGGAGGTATGTTAGAACCGTCGGTCTGATTCCGCTGATATGATACAATAAGATATGATATAATACGATATATTGTGTGCATCGTGGTGGGTACCCGGTGGATGCATGAAAGAATGCGGGGGAATTATTATAATAATTATTTATTATTTTGTTTAATTTTCTTTCCTTGCGGAACGACAACGCTAGCCAGTCACATTGTCATCAGCGCTATTGTCACCATCGTGAAGATTGACTAAGGTAGGTAGGCAACCTGATGACAGACAGAGAGATACCTACCAAATAGTTCAACACTCGACAACAATTACCCATTACGGAGTTCCTATCCTATCCTTACCTGAATGACAGACTGACAGACTGTAGACTCGTACAGAGGCTGAGAAAGGTCCCCATCCCTTGTAGTATCTGTTCGTATAAGCGATACTACCCTAGGATTATGTCCACCGGGCATGGGGTAGTTCGGTCACGGCGAGTAGTACCTAGTATAGTAGGTGGTAGTAGTAGTAGTAGGAGTAGTAGTAGTCGCCGGCAGATACAGATAATCGCCGCGCATCGAGGCACCGTTACTCGTGGAGAGAGATTAGGGTCTGTCACAATAAGCCGAGCTTAACTAAGATTGTGTTTTTCTTCTTTTTTCTTTTTGTCTTTTTTTCCATTTTATTTTATTTATTTTATTTTTTATTCTGTAAGCTTTCGGGATCTCTGTCCGTCTCGGAGATTAGCCCCTTTTCTATTCTTCAATTTTCGATTTAATTCTTTTCTTTTTCTTTTCATAGATACCTGTATCCATTGAGCCTAGACAAACACCCGGACCGTAAAAAGCAAAACCAAACAAAAAATAGGAATGAACAAAACAAAAGAAAGAAAAAAAGAAAAAGAAACAAGGCGAGCATCATCATGCGGATCGAAAAAAAAAAATAAAAATAAAAATAAAAATATTCCTTCACAGTCGCATGGGAGAGAAAGAAAATCTTACAACTCATCCATCAGGTGTACAGAACCCCCCGGTTCTCTCCCTCCCCGGTCCTGGCGCCCTCGACGTGGAACATCACCTGATTGTCAAAACGTGCGAGACTGTGTGACTTGAGGCTGACGATCGAACAATTAGCCTGGAAGAAAGGGGAGGCTGTATGCAATGCTATGCTTGGGGTGCCGGGGAGGGAAAAAAAAAAGTTCTGGTCATCAAACTGTGGAAGTATGTAGGTATACGATCCTGGGTGGGTTCCCCGAACCCACCTGCCTGGGAAACCGGGGAGTCTGATCAGGTGTGGCGTATTATTTTATACGTTATTATATTATATTATATGAGGTATTCTGGGTTGGTTTGTTTTACTTGTTTAGCGCCGGGGAAGATACATTCGTCTTGCCTAGATTGTGTCTGTGGTCAACAGACCTTGTCTCTCTTGCATTGTCAGAGATACTTGAGTAGTTGTTTGCTATTCTGTACAGAGGTAAGGTTGACAGCGACAGCACATCCAAATTGACAGATGATGATGGATAATCAATGATGATAGATGATGCCCATGAGTGATCTCATTCTGATATGATTTAGTGGTGACAGCTGGCAGACAGGCACCTTGTGACTTCTGACTTCCAGACTGTTGAGATCAGAATGAGCGCGGCTGTGACACACTTCTGCCGAAGACTGGCAGATATCCCGGGAATCGAACACGGGGTAGATCAGGGATGGGGCCATGATTATTTGTTATTATTATTTATTTTACTTTATTTTCCTTGATTGATTGGTTTTGTTGATTATGCTTGAAAAATAAATCAAATTAAATAATAAATCAGATACAATAAGCTGATCATGACAATACTAATACACTACAATCAATTAATCCATCTCGAATAATCAATCGTAGATGAAACGGAGAGGCCGGTAGATGGCCTGAACATGATGCGCGCTCGTTACAGCGTCGGGTTTCAGGAAAAGGGCGTTAAAGCCCGCATACCTGATCCAGGAGTTCGAACAGAGTCAAAACACGGAGAAGGCTCCAGGGCATTCAGAATCCAGACGAATTCCAGAGGAGCTAAGACGATCAGCCAGATCGGAAACCACTGGACGCTTCCCCGGTATGCGCCTCTGTCTGGGGAGGGGACCAGCCCTCCCGGTTAATAGCAGCAGTTCAGCCGGGATAGGTCAAGTACTGGATCTGGACGTGTCAAGTGCGAGGGACAAAGGATGACGGGGGTAAAGACGGATAAAAAAGATAACAAATGAGGGAGGGTTTTACAAAAGATGAGGATGGAATGGCGGCAATGAACAATATCGAGCGTATTTGCATAATAATTTCCATGGAATAATTCCAGTGGCAATAAACAAACAGGTAGGCAAGCTCTACAGGTACCTGGGTGCCGGTAGATACCTACATACTTGATAAGGAATCCATCCCATCTTGCCAGCTCCGTTCTCCCCGCAGAATGTCGCCGAAAGCGAGTCCGTGGCGAAAACAGTCGACCCGCATCAAGACAAGTAAACAGTCAGGAGGACGGTCGGCAGGCCGGCAGCAGGGTGGCGGACGCGTCTGGAATTATCATCGCCTCCTTGATGGGAGAGAAACAAGTAGAATGATTCGAATGATCCTCAACCGGTCAATCATTCCAGCCCCAGGAGAACGCCTCGCCTGTGAGTATGGAGTCGTATGAAATGGAGAGTGATCTCAAGAGTGCAGTAATGCAACCAGGGCCAATGGAGCCGGACCCATCTGGGGCCAGTCAAGTGACCCGACCGAGGTGAACTGTCAGCCTGAGTGGAGGGGTTAGTCAGCCGCAGGGAGGTCACAGGACAAGACGATCTTTGTTTGACCCGTTGTCTAGACTCTCTTCTGGAGAGTCGAATAAAATCAGAAACAGAATGATCATACTCCATGGTCCATAGATTGTGACCATTCATTTATTTCTATACATCTAAGGTGATAGATAAATCATTTGGATCCTAGCAGAAACACATCACAAAGCATCTGTAGATTGTTAGTAGGTATAGTACCAGACTCTGTTGGTCCCAAACTGCAGCTGGAATATCCGAATCCCCAAGGATGGAACTGCCTGAATCATCTTCCGTACTTTTTTCTTGGGTGGGACTCCGGAAACAGACCGGTAAAGTTACCGATGGTTATGACGAGGTAAGAAATACTGCCAGACCCACGGGAGACCTCCGGACCGTCACACTAGGAATAATAATAATCATAATAAGAAAAGAAAAATGAATAAATAATAATACTAAGAATCAAAAATAAATTCAAATAACATAACATAAAAAGAATAAAAGAATAAAAGAATAAAAGAATAAAAGAATAAAAGAATAAAAGAATAAAAGAATAAAAGAATTATCGTACCGGTCCCGACCGTGGAGGAGGCGCAACGAGGATCCTGGCTTGTCCTCTTACCGCCATCCCATCCATCCAACATATTAATCTGGATTTCTTTATGATTATTATTCTTCTTCTGATTAATAGACTGGCGACAATTCTGGTCATTCTGATTTATTTATGATCCTACGGCTTCGTCAAGTATTTCTTTATCTGCCACTGATCCCATCCCTCATCTTCATCTTCATCTTCATCTTCATCCTTCGGTCCCCGTGGAATTGGATCCTGTTCCTCGGTTCTTCCCTCCATTGCAGGCCGACCATCCTCGATTTCCCTCTCCCTTCTCCCCTGGTACCGTTACTTACCAGGCCAATACTATCTTTCACCCTGCCCCCCGATTCTCCACTTATCTCGTAATTCACCACTCTTACTAGTATCTTTTTCTTTTTCTTTTTTTTTACATTTCTTTTTTCTTTTTTCTATTTTCTATTTTCTATTTTCTTTTTCTTTTTTTCTTTTTCTTTTTCTTTTTTTTTTTACTCCCTCTCGTCCGCTCCACTTCAGTCGAACCGACGACTAGTTCCTTTCCTTCCTCCATATTCCACTTTTATTCCCTCGACTTCCCTTCTTCTCCTCAACTCTACCGGTCTCCTCCACTTCTCCAACACTCTTCCCTATACCGATCGATCTCGAACCCCCCCCCGGCCTCGCCACCTTCCCTCAACTTCGACAACCCTCACTGTCCTTCGACCTCCTTCGCTGTCGGTCGATTGATATCATCTCTCGCCATTTCCCTCGATCGACGGTTTTACGACCGACCTTCAACCCGCTCCACCCTCGACGCGACAATTCCAGCTCCAAAGTCCTACCGTTAACCGGCTGCATCGACGGCAGCTGGGGTGCCACTTGCTGCTCAATCGGTTGCTCGCAGCAAATCGCGGATCATATGGAAATTTTGTCTTTGGCCACCAGCGCAGGATTAGAGCTTTTTACCTAGGTTTACACGCGCCGTACGACCACGCTCGGGGCAGGCGGCGACCCCGAATCTGTGTCTTTCCTCTTCCACAAAGTACGAAACTGGCACCATTAGAATGCCTTCTCGGTTATCCACCCCCGTCCTGACCGTGGACACGGCCAAGATCCACAAGGTCGACACGGCCAACACCCAGAGTCTTCATGGCATGTGGATGGGTAAGTGGGAGAAATTCTTACCTTCGTCTTTTTTCTTTTTTTTACGTGCTGACTTTGCCTAGTATTTTCCAAATGTGCCGACTACATGGAAGAAGGGCGTCGGTTGGAGAACTTGAGTTGGAGATTGTGGACTCGTGAGACGTTCTGCGTCGAGCCGGAAACGTCCAGTGATACCTCGGTTCTGCCGCTTCTCCGTTCCGAAGAAGGGGATTTGCCCGAACTGTCCGCCAGTGTCGAATCCGCCGCCTCCGATCAGGCGGAGCGCATCGAGAGCCACATCAAGCGTCCCAGATGCGATTACAAACCCGCGGTGGTTCGGGAGGACTCCCTCGTCAACCTCGGCCGAGGGAAGGAGAAGCATATCACCTCTCTCGGCTTGGAGCGGATGGTACTGAACATCAAGGAAAAGAAGAACTTGGAACCCCTCTCGACCGCCATGACGTCTGTCTCTTCCCCCGTTGTCGACATCACTCCCCGCCCGTCGACTCCCACTCCCACGCCCCCATCCGTGTCCACGGTCAAGCGAACCCCGACATATCCCATGAGTCAACAAAAGAATGAGTCGACCGAATCGTGCTCGACCACCGCCCCCGAGGGCTGCGATAGCGATGCCGCCAACCCGGCTGCCTCCGACACGAGCGTTTCGTCGTCCGGCATCCTCCCGCCGCGTCCCGATTTAGTCAAGTCTCCTAGTGTTGTCCGTGGCTTTTCCCCTTCGCTGATCTCTTCATCCTATCGGTCGCAACCCCGACTGGCTGCGGAACCGAGTCCCGCCAAGCCAGCCACCCATTTGAAACCGTCGCCGTTCAAGAAGAAGGGCGGCATGTTTACCCTGGGAGGGTCTTCGGGCGATGATGACGAAAGCTCGTTTGAGGACCGTATGGCACTCCAGAGATCGCCCCAGCGCAGCTCGCTCTCCGACGAACTGGGCAAGTCCGCGTTGGCAAAGTCCGCGTTGAGCCGGTCGACCAGCAACGATGCGAGCGGAAAGAAAAAGAAGGCGTCCTTCAAAGACCAAGTGAACGTCAAGCCGATCAAGGAGCGCGGTGATGTCGACGAGGATGCGATTGAGACGGAGGACGAAGTCTCTGAGAGCGCCATTGAGGATGATGAGGATTCCGACTGGGAGGATTCCGTGACGGAGAGCGGCCGATCGAGTGTCGCCGAAGAGCGCGGCATGTTCCAGCGGGTGGATTCCCGACCCAACTTGGTCTCCCGCCGCTCCCTCCTCACGATGATGATGCACCAGCCCATCAAGATGATGCAGGGGCCGACACGGTCCAGCCCCGCCTTGCAACGCGCGCGTTTGACGTCACCCAATGGACCTTCTATTCCCGCCTCCCCCCCGGAGGATGACGGTGAAAATCTGACGATGCGTGGCCCCGATGTGCCTCGGTCGAACCCGATTGGGATGAAGCCTGCGCCGCAGTCAGTGGCGCACTCTCCCCGGACGACGAGACGAAACATGCTTGCGACCGAACTCACCGAGTCGCTCCGCCGTCATCTGCTCTGGGAGCGCCAGCAGAAGAGCGCCACTGCCAACGCGTTTATGAAACGTCGACACACCGCACATGACGTGGCGAACCTGCAACACTATCCGGGACCCAGCGGTGCGAGAGGGCCTGGCCAGGCTGCGGGCCAGAGCGCGGACAAGGACACCAAAATGGGTTCCTTCAACAACTACACCGACTTTGGCCCCTGGGAATATCACGCAAAGGGGTGGTAGATGAAAAGTTGACAACGACCGTTGCCGTGCCTTTCCATCTTTCTACTTTCTACATCTACATCGACAGAATATCTCCATACGACGGGTAATTAATGTCTATTGACTACGATACCCCAGCCTCAATACCAAAAAAAAAAGGAAAAAAAGAACAAACGTTTTTCAACTTTCACACGTGTGTCTACGAAGACCACCCGATTGAATAACCTTGTGACACGTCCGATCACGACTCTGCATTGCATTTTGGCGCACCTCGGGATCATATGGTTTCTTTTCATTTTTCATCTTACTTCCGACCTAATATCCTTTTCGGGTCTTCTGATTCCTCCACTGGTCATAACATTGTGTGGCTATCTCTGTTTTGTTAACTATCCGAGTCGTCATGGGGAGTATTGAACCTCTCCGGGGCGATTTAATCTTCTTGTACAGACGATTCCTTGGTACTGCACGGCGACGGGACATGGCTTTTTGGCTGGCATGGACATGGGGTTTTGGTTTTTGATTATTCGTCATTTTTCCATTTTGTCTGACGGAGCCGGAGCCAACAGGAAGGTCAACGGGATTACCATTGTGCTTAGGGACTGCTTGTTTTATTGACGACAGCCAACAAAAAACATGTCTTCATTAACCCTGTTTTGATCATCATTTCTTTCTACCGTCTCTTTTTTTTCTTTCTGATACCAGATACCAAATACTTGTGATTTTTGTCTTGTCCATAGGTCGATACCGGGTCAGCCTGCACATGCTATGTACGCTATTGTCTTTTATATCGAGATACTACATAAACAAAGAGCATTGGACATATCTTCTTCTGCAGTAAAATAATCAAAATAATCCATCAATACTGTGTCCTCGGAACCTCCACACGTCAGATGGATGATGGATGGAGAGAAGGAACAGGGATAAAGCCTGCAGATGAGAGCTCTCTCAAGCCAGAGATCTAGACCGCCTGAGAGAAGTATATTAATTAAATAAATATAAAATTAATAATATATTTATTTAGACAGTAATACCACATCGTATTATCATGCACAAGATATTATTATTATTATTATATTAGGAGTAGGAGGAGTAGGATTATTATTGATATTATTAATATAAATAAGCACAATCAGAGGCCGAAAAAAGCGGCGGCAACGGCGATAACTATATGCGGGCCAGTCTGAGGAGGACACCGTCTTGACATGGTGTGGCCTGGCCTGACCCCAGAGTGGCTGCAGATTGGGCGACTGGATGGTTGGATGGCTGATGCTGATGGCGATGGCTGACTGGCTGGCTTGATGCAAGCCATTGGTCTGTGTTGTATTATTGTTATGATTATTATTATCATTATGATTATTATTTGTATTGTATATGTATGTGCCTGGTTTAAATGGAGACATGGATGGTGAGGATAGTGGTGATGGTGATGTTCTTGAATCGGTATATTGGTTGTTCATATGGTTCACGTGCTGTTCTTTTTGAGATGGCATTCGGTTACGATTCTTTCATTATGATGTGTTAGATTAATTTTGTTTGAGGACTGGAATTGACTTGGTCAGTGGAGTTGTGTAGTATGTAGATAGATATACAATATACTGCGAATGTTTTGTAGATATGTAGGCGGTAGGTAGGTAGAAATAGGTAATATAGTGAAGTATACTATACCACCTAGTATACTTAAAAGGTACAAGGATAGATAGATGGATAAATAGATAGAAGGTAAGACAAACGGAACCCCCGGATTCAATTCGCCCACAATAAAACTACCATCAATGATTCAACAGTCTTAACCAACCTCATCACCACTCCTCAACTTTGTCCTACCTACCTCCTACAACAATGCCATTGTCCTTGCCATGTCATAGACATTGTCATCCGCTCTCGTATTTATTTATTATTGTTTTGCTGACGACCAAGCAAGCAAGCCGTGGCTTGCAGGTGTAACATGCATCTATCTATCCGTCTCATGTGGAGAGATCTGGTTGATTTATCCGACGGTTAGGTCGGTTATGTCTTTTTTCCATTTCTTTTCCGTACTCCCGTTTTTCTTTCACTTTACTGATTGTATTTGATTAGGGGTGCCTTATGTGATGGTTTGATCTTACCGATCGTCTAGCCTAGGTTATTTATGTATGGAGGTGGGAGTTGGTCGGGTAGCTGCCCGTATACGGGCGGATGGATGGATGGATGGATGGATATAGCTCGGTAGGTAGGTAGGTATAGTACTACTAAGTGACTTGGCAATAGGTATGTATGTGACGGACCGATGGAGAGGAAAGGAATCACTACCCGAGTTATATACTAGAGATGGATGATGTCGGAATCCAGTGGTTGGAACGCTAGAGATTGTCATTCCCAGTGACATCTTTCTTTCTATTCATAACTTGATATTGAGGTAAGTCCTCTGATGATCCGTCGTCATATAACTTGCGGATGTTCTAGACTGGGGATCCCCGATCGGCGAACGATCGATAAGGTGGTAGGTAGGTAGGTGGTAGGTGTCTCGTGACGACTGACTGACTGCACGACGCAGAGTGGTTGGGAATTCTACCGGCTTTTTTCAATTTTTGACTAGGATGTAGGTTGTAGATGGACGACTCGACAAGGCCATTGTCATGATCATGGTCATTCATCATGACATTGTCTTACAGTATAAAGTTACCAAAGACCGGGAATGGCCATGGGGGAAAGTCGATAAAATATGACGTAAGGAAGAAAGGAAAGTCTCGTATAGACACACCCCTCCAATTGACTGTAACATACTCCATAGAACCTAAAAAGTTTTTATCACTAGCGCAGGGCCAATGTGCTCCGACGCAAATCTTCAACAGTACAACTAGCTTCAAAATGCCTACTTGAGCCTCTCACTTCTCCCCCACCGCAGCCTTCAATTTCATTCCTAGAATTCCCGAACACCAGCCAAACTCAGAGCAAGACCGCCCCACTGGAACCGCCGACTGAGACGTCCGGCGTTTTCCGAGCGAGGAAAGCATGGAGAACGACCGGCATGGCCAGGTCGATGAGTCTGCCTTGTGGCTGGTGACAGAAGTTCACATGTGGGGTCTGGGAAAGCAGACCAATTAGAGGGGGATGTATTGGGGTTATTACATTATTAATGTGTCTTTTTTTCCTCTCTGTGGACTGCACCTTGTCAGCTGATGATTGGGGCAGGAGGAGAATCTGTGGTGCGGTGCGGGTCTGTAGTGGAGCTGGGATGAAGCCGGGCAGGAGGGTGATTTGTCCCTTGTGTGAGACTAGGATTTCGGTATTGGGGTGGGTGTGTTATACGGATACAGTGTATGGGGGTGACGGGGATGGTTGGTATTCTGGACATTAATTGGTGAGCGTCTTGTCTTGTTGATAATCTGTACTCCTAGTATGGAGTTTATCTGGTAGTGTGTAGTATGATGAGACACCCTAGGATTAATCGTCTACACCTTAACTACCATGTCTGGTACTAAGAGGAGAAAAAGAAAGACAAATGAGAATCCAATAAACCGAGTAAATGCTAATCAAATAAAGCCATACCTATTGGATAGTGACCTCGTGGACTGACATCGGCTCGGAGCTAACCAACTCCTGTTGTATATTGCCCTCGGCATGCCGACACATCCCGCAGTCCGCCACTCCCACGCTCTGATACCACCCGACACACGGCACTAGCAAAGCCGTATCAAGTATACCAGCGCAACTGCCAATTCTAGAACACCCCAGTAGACCACCAACCCCCCCAGACTAGGGTCTACAAGCGAATGAGATCCCCAGCCGGTTTTGCCCTCCGTCTTGGCTCACGGAATATGTCTCGCAGTTTGCCTTCCCCGAAAGTCAATGCCGACAAGCCTGGGGTCGTCGGTCGGGCAGCAATAATCTAGCCACTAGGATTTCGTCTGCCCGAGAAAAAAGTGAGTCATTCTGATTGAACACATCATAATTGAGGGGCCGGCCGCAGCCTGAGTCGAGAACGGCTTGGCTAAGTAGGCACGGAGCACATACTCTATACTACATGCATACCGGAGACGGAGACAGCCAAGATGGGAGGGACCGTGTACGTAATGAGAGTACAGAGAGTCCCTTACGATGATGTTATCCATGACCCTGATTCGACCGATCGGATTTGTGACGGTCCACGTGGATAAGATGGATATCAACCTTACAGTTATGGCTGGTTGAACTCAGATTAAAAGTCTCCTTCTGAACTTACCAAGCCCCGGGAGTATGGCTCGCCTGTGTGCCTTGACGCCACAGATCTGTCAACCGGTGCGGAATGATTGGGGTGAAAAGACAGCCATAGACGGATGATCCAGAGGCGAGAAACAACAAAACAGAAAGAAAATAAAATGTCAAAGCCCTACACTAAAGTGAAAAAAAAAAAGAAAATAAAAAATGAATAATAGTAATAATAGAATTGAAATAGAACACGATTTCTAGTGCGGTTTTAAAAAGGTTCTAGAAGGCGGAGATGGCGCCTTTCCTTATTTGGATGGCGGTGTGGTTAGTGTTGCTGTCAGTGGTCAGTACAACCCAATCCAGTACCCACTACGACGGTGTATTATTACATAATAAAGTCTAGTCTAGTATAATACACGGTGGAGTGATTCGTTTCGGCTTGTATCTTACGTTACTCTTACTTACCCCTCCCTCTTCAGCTTCACTGCACTGTATTAGCCTGACCCACTTGGAGAAGTGGACTTGATGGAGTATGTAATGAGGTTTAACAGGCTGGAGAAGAGAGGAGAAGAGGAGAGTATGAGTTGCATCTTGGATCGGTGCCCAATGGTGGCTTGAGGCTTCTTCCAGTTGTTTGATTAACTTTTTGACTTATTTCTCGATTGGGATTTGTCCCCGACTGCAACGATAGTAGTGGCTCGTGACAGCGGCCCCGTAGTAGTAGTAGGAGTAGGAGGAGTAGTAGTCGTCGTCACTAGTTGATCAGTGAGTGATTCTTGCGTGCAGCATTTGATCGGCTTTTTATTGCATTTTTATACGCCGACTAGCTGTATCTATCGCACATTTGGTTTCTCGCGTCCTGCGAGTCTGCACTTCAGGATCAAATGGCCGAGATATTTCCGCTTCGTAGCTGGCGCTCTCTTGACATGGGTTATAGTCTGTTCTTCTCCTCGCCGGGCTAGGTTCATGCTAAGGCGGTGTAGTGAAGCAGCTAAAGTTTCGATGGAAAGTATAGAAGGTCGAAGGAATTCCTGATCCTTGCCTCGGGGTTGCGGGTTAGTGCGTCTGGCAGGCTTAGGTATTACGCTGGTACCAGGACTAGTTCGGGGAGTTCTATGTGTTATCGTGGATATTGTTTTATGTAGAGTCACTAAAGTCACTAAGAAGGCTACCTTGCTCTTCATTTAGTAATATGAAAGGAGGTTCAACTGGCTATGGTTGGTTGGTTACCTGTCACTCTGGTGGTTGGTCTGGAAGAGTTGATAGATACGGATCTCACCCTCCTAACCCATAGTTACAATCAGTGTAATCATGTCATGACCCTAATAGCCTGAAAATTCTGACCGTCCGGTGACTTGAAAAAGTTGACCGATCCGGTCGGATCTAGCTCGATAGTGTATAGTCCGTCGAACTAAGCAGCACCCGCAGATCATCGGCCGGTAAGAAACCTAACCAACCCCAATCGAGACGAAATGAATAACATCGAAGAATGGAAGGAATTGGCCAGGTCGTATGGTAGGAAAATCCTGTCTGAAGAAGTGGGTCGAACAGTTCCTGATTATTTTCGTGCAGTGGAGAGCGACGTTGCATCAAGTTTGGTTGGGAGCTCTGTGCGCGCGGGGGAGAGAGGTCCCAGACAGCGTCATGATTTGGCGGGGAAGTGGAAAGACCGTCCCTGAGTTAATTCCTTCAAGGCCCGTTGGTGATTTGTGGTTCTGTGTGGATGATCGGTTTTGCCCTATTTTTTTTCTCTCTCATGGTTTCTTCCTCTATCTGGCTGTGGTGGCTTGAGGGGGTTGTTGTTGGAGGGTTGAAGGCTTATCTGGAATCTGGATTGATGGAAAAGGGGGGAAGAGATATTGAGATCCGCCGATTCATTGGGCGATCCAAAGCCAGTTTGTTCGGGGTAATTAACCAATGCAGCTTCTGTTGGTGTAGTCACGTATGTATCGGGCGTTACCCGACATCACCATTACATTACCAGATACTTCGGCCTCGGCTTCATCAGCATCACCAACGGTGAAAAAAAGGTCGGAAACCATGGTGTCAATGTCCTACGACGAGCTCGCTCTCAGACCTCACGTCGATTAGACTCGTGTTGTACAAGGCAAATGATGCAGGTGGGCGTTCCCTACACATGCATCTCGGAGGCCTCGGTAGCCGCTGCAGGCAATCAGGTTGATGCTGCAGGAGCTTTGCTATCCCGCCGTGTAATTATGATGGCATTGTGGCCCACTCTAGGTTTTCTCGATCGCCTTTTCCTTGAGATGACTCCTTCACCGACTCACCGCCAGCCGGTTGGGCACAACGGACGCAACAAGCTTCAACGGGCGTCTCTGGGGCGGCGTCCAGACCGCAGGTCTTCACCAGGACAGACCCTCGGACCGTCTTAGTCGAAGCATGGTCATGCTGTTGAAAGTGATAACAAGGTGAGGTGTCGGATTGCGAATCCCCTCACCCACCTAGATCATCGGTATTTCTGTCGGACCATCTAGAGCTTTCCACCTGGTAAAGGAGGGTGGCTTCGAGGATGAAGGTAGGGAAGCAAGCTCGAGAGCATCACTCGACCACCGGTTGTTGGCCAGCCACCTATCGACCGGACGCATTTCCACTATGCAGTCAATGGATGGGCCAGTTCCCCGGATTCCTTCCCCGTCGTGAGATCATATAGCATCCACCCACCTTGATCGAACAGAAGTCCGTCCAGTCCAATGAACGCCATGGCGTCTGCAACATGGCCATCACGTGGTGGTCTGGCCCCTCATCGAAGGATCTCTCAATTTCCATCCACCTCATCCGTCCCACGTCGGCATCATCTGGAGAATATCAAATGAAGAAAGAAATGAAAATGGATATGAACAAGAGAGGCAAAAAGTACCGTGCATGAGAGATATTTTTGGGATTTCGACTTCCCAATCAGACTGTCTCCCAGCTCCCAGCATTGTCCTTGTTGTGGTGGCTGCAGGTAGGTCACCACGATCAATGCAAGTCTGCGTGTTGTTCGTTCAACCTTGAGGGGGAAAAATAAAAATCAAATCAATAATAAAACAAGAAAAAGAAAAAGAGCAATCTACACCATCGATATCAGGGTCACCAGATCGCTGTGTTGGCAGTTCGACTGCGCAGGGTCATCCTGTCCCATGTCCCCCCCTCCTTGGATTGTGTCGCCTTCCCTTTTATATTTATGTGGTTTAGCGATCTATGCGCCGATCGATGCCGTGGATTATCACATCAGCAAACCCTGTGTCTCCTCTTCTCCCATGCATGATGGATTAATCCCCGCGGGAGGGGCGACGCGTCTACCGAAGGCGACTCAAATCAACAGGAAAATCAAAAATAAAGGAGGAAAACAGAAAAGAAATACGAGATATAATGAAAAATAAAACACTTGACCACATCAGTCGCCCAGGGACCGGATAATTTCCAGCAACGGCACTCCGCAAGATGACGTCTCTCTGCTCCGGAGGATACTCCTTGGGAACTGCTCCGTCGCTACCTACCGCCCCGCTCTTCGTGTTCGAGGGTCTAGCTCTTTGTCGATCGACCCAGTCATGCATGTCTGTCTATTGATAAAGTAAGTGGATGCATGTGGTGTGTATGCTAACCATCGTTTGCTCTATACAATAGGTATTTACTCTTCCCCCTCCATGACGATGGTGGCCCGGCGGGACGGACGGCCCGCGGGCCTTTTCCTTATTTCGATTCCTGGTCACACGCCTCCCTATACACCCGCCCCTTTTTAACAAAGGACAGGGGGGTTACATGGAGGGTGCTGCTGAGCTGGCAGCGTCTCAGCCTCAAAAGGCACCTCGACAGGGCATTGGATGTAGTCAGCGGGAGGAGGGACGGGCTGGACGCGCACGCACCAGTCAAAGTTTGTAGGTCCGTTCCCCTTTGACGCCTCGAATGTGACGATCGGTGTGCATACTTGGTTGTCATCCCGTTCACATTTACGCCGTCTTGTCGCGAGATGATGCTTCTTGCTTCTTCTTCTGCTTCCGTCTGACGAGTGGCCTTGGTCGGGTGTGGTTGTGGTCTGTGACAGATGGTGATTATGATTTTTCTGTACGAGGCTTCGTGCGTGACGGGGCTGCCGTGTCCGATGCAGGTACTTTCCAGTTAGTGTGCTTGCTGCTCACGACCCGTGGGTCCATCGCGCCCATCGTCGCTTTTTTGGTGGTTGTGCATGATCGGATTTGATTTGATCGTGGATTTGGTTACATTGAAGGTGACAGGTGAGGGTTGGTTGGGGGTACGGTTACTTGTAGGTACCTGCCGACTTACCCTTCTTGGTGAGTAGTAATAGTAGCAGTTGGGGTGCAGTCGCCATCGGGTGAGCATCATTGCTACGGTAGATAATAGGATTGTTCGGGAAATGTAATGCGTGAGGAGCCAGGTTGGACTTGGCTCCGGCAAGACGACGCTGACAAGGATGGAATAGTACGGTAATGGACTGCCGGTGGGCCAAATGGAGATGTCAGATTCAAGGATTGGGGCTCTGTTAAGCTTACAGTAAGTAAGTCAGTTACTAACGACTTGGATCGACTAACGAACATGGTGGTATTACATTGATTAAGTACATACATATGAGAGAGGACATCGCTTTCAACTCCAATATTCCCTCCAAACCCGTGTCTACAAGCCAGTGTGGATTGACGCAGAATTACAACTTCCTACTGTCCGCCCCCGGAAACCGCCGCTCCCAGGCAACAACAGCGGGCTTGATGGGCCCCGAGAACAGACACGAATAGTCCGTCGCAGGGACCACGCCCCTCCTGCCATCCGCCGCAACGATCTTCATGTTGCGCACGATAGTCGCGATGATAACGCCCAAGTTGACGTAGGCGAACTTCTCCCCGATGCAGCGGTGGCGCCCCGCCCCAAACGGCAGATACGGGCTGCTGGTACCCTTGCTGACGCGCCCGTAGCCATAGTCGATCATTTCCTCCTCGCCGCCGCCGTCGTCTTCCTTCTCCGTCCGGCTGTCCCAGCGGTGCGGATCCCACCGCTTGGCGTCCGGGAAGTACTCATCGCTGAGGCCCGTCGCGCCGGGAGACGCCAGCAGGACGTGGTTAGTTGGGACAACGTACGGTGTCCCGGGGACAGGCAGCGGGTTCATCACCTTGCGCATGAGCGAGTGAATCGAGAGATGCAGCCGCAGGGTCTCCTTGATGACGTTGTTGTGGAGCGGGAGCTTCTCGAGATCCCTGAACTGCAGCGGCGGCAGACCGTCGCCGTCTCGGCCTGTGCTGCCGTCGCGGGCCAGGTTATCCAGCTGCTCCTGGTACAGCTCTTCGACGACGTGCGGCTCCGACGCCAGACGCAGCATGATCCACGCGCCGATCGACGCAGACGAGTGCTGCCCGGCCATCAGCAGCGTGATCATCAGGTGCGCAATCTCCTTGTCCGGGACCGGCCGCTGTCCGTCCTTGTACGTGCAGCGCATGAGGTTCCAGATCATGTCCGTCTGTTCGCTCTCGGGTGGCTGTTGACCTGCTTGCTGTGCGCGCCGCCGCTCGCGGATGATGGCCATGTAGATCTCGCGCATGCGGGCGTGCGCCGCGTCGCGCTTGCGGTTGCCCGGGAGGGGCGCCCACGGCAGCATGAAGTTGATGGGCTTGAAGCCGTTGTCGAGGTCGTGGTAGAGGTCGGCGAATTCGGCGGTGAGCTTGTTGCGGACTTCTTCGCCTTGCAGGGCGCGCGCGGCGGTGAAGATGGTGATCTCTGCCATGGCGGCGCTGACGTCGACGATGCCCGAGGCGCCGTGGAATTTGGGCGAGGTCGCGAGGTAGTCGCGGACTTCCTTTTCGATGAGCGGGACGTGGGACTCGAGCGCTGCTTGCGTGAGACCGTACTTGACGAACTTCTTTTGCTCCATGAGCTTGGAGTTCGGGCAGTCGTAGATCACGTCGGAGCCGAAGACGGGCGTTGTGAGTGGTCGGTAGACTTGCTCTGCGTTGACATCTTTGAGCTTGCCGTTGAGGATGAATTCGTTGCCTTGGATGCCGAGGTAGACGGTGGTTTTTTGGCCTAGGAGGATGAAGGTGAAGATGTCTCCGTACTGTATGCCATCTTGGTTAGTGGAGGGCTTCCCTTCCTCAAGTTACCTTGAGACTCACCTTCTCCCTGCACGAGAAGAAGAACGCATACGGATCGATCCCGTACGCGATCGTACTTCCCAGGAAAGGCACCCAGTGGAAGACCACCGGGGGCTCCTTGGGATTGCGAAACAGCAGCTGACGCGCAACATTCAAGACAACGAGGACCAGCGCACCAATCGCGGCGTATATCGGGACGAGGAGAAATGGCATGATCGATCGGTTCACGGGGGCAGCACTACCTAACTATGCCATGCGGACGATATAAGAAAAGGGAGAAACAGACAGGGGGGGATGATAGAAACTGTCTACGATTTGATCCCCCCTAAAGTTTATATATGGGGGATTGAATAGGAGACCCTGCTCTCCCCATCCCTACTCCTACTCCTGTATACGGGGTACCATACCTCATGATTAGCTCGCTCCTCTGGTACATGGGTTCACGTCCTTACTTACCTTTCCCAGTTCAGCCTGTAGATCCATTGCGCGGCCCACCTCAGGAAATCGGAATCAATCCAATTTTGCTGACACCACCGTTGGTCTGTTCTAGCTTGGCGGAGGGGCGCGTTATGGGCGCTGCTGGGACGGGCGGTTGGCGATCCGAGTCGGACCACATCTGGATGGTTGACGGTGGGATCCGACCACAAGCCTGCTTGGTAATTGCCGTTCTTTCATTCACCAACTAATAGTTTATTTTTATAGTAGCTGAGGTATCTTTTTTAATGGTTAGATGTTTTCTTTTGGAGACATGGATTAGTTGAATTGGTTGACTTGCGGTAATAGTGTAGATCTGTCTAGTTTTTGCGGTGACCCTAATACAGATAAAATGGCGATGAAATAAAGATAAAACAAAGATCAATTAATGATTATTAATATGGAAACTCTCTACGCAGTCAAATAAGCAAGGGATTTGCTGTAATCGACTGAGGAAAGACGCCAGGAGTTGAGTAGTCTCAGCATCAAATCCAAGCGGTTGGATGTCTCGAAACTCTCACGCGTATGAAGACTGTGACCAGAGCTGGCTAGTATTGTAGGCGTGCCATTGATTGATATGTCCGGATGAGTGTCCACGTCCACAGGCAATAGAGCTCCTTATTTCTAATTCAACAATTCTTACAGGTTGTATCAGAGTACTGATGTCTGGACATAGGGGCTCCTAACCCAACAGCCCAAATCCCGAATCTCTATACCTCTATTCCAAGCATTTCGACTGACGGGTTCTTGTGCTGGATGAAAATACTATCAGGAATGTGTCGTATCTCCATAAAATCACCAACCTTAACCTGAAGCGTGGAATGATCTAAAACTTCTAAAAGGTCCACTTCTGACTAGATATCGAATATTCTAGAGCATTGCAGTCTGTAATCTTTCCTTCTAGTTATTAGCTAGGCTAGACTCCGAGGCTGTAACTGTACTGCGTCTTGGACAAACCCAGTCATTGAAACATGATACCTGCGCGTTGTTGGTCTGAGGTACTTCAGGAGACTGCGAATCCAATGCCCGTATTGCCATGATAGTATTAGATGAAGCCCAGTGTAAATGCGAGTTGAGACCAGTAGTATTTGGTTGATAATAGATCGCATGTAGGCTGTCTGGTGTGGTCTTTCCGAACAACTACTGTTTCACCATCGACGTCTGACACAAGCGGGAGCCACGTGGTTATCATAACTCAATTGATCGCGTAGCTCAAGTATACGTTCTTTCCGGGGACTGTCTAGGCTGGGACGAAAAATATAGAGCATAGAAGCTCTTGTTAATTCTGGAAATGTCAGCTTTCATGATCTTCGTGCAACCTGCCGTGAGAGTCTCGATGGTAGCTGTTTTGAGAAAGACTATATGTTGACATTAAGACCCACAACCAGACACATGCAGGCCATACTGTTGGAATTGGCCAAAGGCGAATTTCCAATCATCTCCGGTCTTGACTGTGTGCATTGGGGAGGTGCGCTGGATGATAGCTATTCGGATGATACTCGGCCGGTTCGACAACACAGATTCTCTCGAAATGCCCGACGTCGAACGTAAATTGAAAACTTCCTGATCTGTACTAGATTTGCTGCCCCCTCTTCCTGGCTCTCTTGCCACCGTGAATCATTTGAGTCAAGCTGCAAGATGCAAAGTGGATGGACAGAATGAGTCACGTCGAGTCATCCCCGCCACTTCCATTTTGGGTTTAGCGTGTATACATTGTGCACGGACCCTCCGACGTCAATAACTTCCCGTGACCAGAGCTTGATATACTTCTTGATTATCCTCTCCACGACTTGAGGGGTCTTCCATTTTTGTCCAAATTCCCATTGAACCTGGAAACATGGCGACAAATACAGCTCCCGTCACTGGCCAGAGGCCAATCTCCAAAGCGGAGAGCTCCAACCCCCGCGAATTCCAGCTGAACCAGCTCAGACGCCGGTTCAGCCCAGCGGAGAATACAGACGATACGGGGACGTCCCTTACCTTTGGCATGGCCCCCTCAGATCCGGATTTCCCATTTGACATGGATAAGCTGCAGTGTATTCTGCATGTCCCGGCATCGTACCCGGGACGAGAAAGGCCCAAGTTGAAGGTGACCAATGCGGATATGGGGCCCGCCTTTCAAGCCAATGTTGAAAGAGGATTCGACGATATCGTCGACACTACGATTCGGACTGGCTCTAGGGGATCACTTCTGACCTGGATGAATACGCTTGATCGCCATCTGGAGCGGTTCTTGACGACCACAGAACGAGGGCCAACCTTGAAGTTTGTCCCCAATGTCACCGGCAAAGATGAGCCGCGAGAGTCCGATCGAAACCCGCAGCTCCTTCATCAGAAGCTTGCGGAGATGCGTGTGTCTGCTCAACGACCACCACCCCCGCCTGCAGTGGCTCCAGCACCTGTCTACTCGCCGGAGGAGAAAGCGCAAGCAGAGAAGCGCAGGGCGGTAGAGACGAAGCAGATCGAGGCGCGCCTTGGCAGACTTCCTATGTTCCAGAAGTCGTCGGACGGGCTCTCTTTTACGATTCCTGTCAACCCGACCAAGGTCGATCGACTGCCGATTCCGCTGCGGTCGATTAAAACGGTAAAATTGATGGTACCGCGCTTGTATCCGCTTGAGCCTAGCAGTGTTCATATGCAGGGCGTGACCGGTGACGAGGCGCAATCAGTAGAACTCGGGTTCTCGAAGTGGGTTCAAGGGAACAGTCAGCTGAATCTGGTGTCGCAGGTCAACTATCTGACCAGCAACATGCACAATCTCGCGAAGACACCGCTCGAGAAAGCCCCTGATCTAGGGGTGGTCGAGCAACCGGTCACAATGGAACAGGATCTGCCGGAATCTACGCTCCCTCAGCCAGTAGCACAGGGCGATAAGCCCCATGTGCTTGTTGTGCCCCGTCCTCCCGAGTGGACAGTTGGCGGGGGAGGCAGTGGCAGCGATGGCACAGACGAATCTGACGACGAAGACGATTTTTCTGACGAAGAGGATGAAGATGGTGGTGCTCCCGTCCCTGATCTTCCCGAGCCTACGAAAGAAAGCGGTGTCGCCCTTTCATTCCCGTTCCTAGAGCTATATGGGATCGAATTGATGGATCTGATTGGTCTCAACATTACAATCAAATGTGAGCGGTGCAAGGAAATGATGGACGTGAAGAAAGTACCGCACACAAACGACAAAACAGGAGTACTGGTACCCAAGGTGGAAACATGCAAAAAGTGTTCGAATTCAATGAGCGTCGGTGAGTATCACCCAGTGTCTATGTGACTACCGATGAGACCTGCTTCCAGTTGTTCTGGTTGGTTTTTGTACGTCTCTTATGTTAACTGCTATGCAGGCTTCCGGCGACAATTGATCCATAATAATTCCAGTCGTGCTGGATACCTGGACCTGGACGGATGTACCATTGTCGATCTTCTTCCTAGGTGCGTATCGCCGACCTGTGCTACTCTAGAACGGATACTGACAGCCATGCAGTAGCTTTATCCCGACATGCGCTGAATGCTCGACGTCCTTCCCCGAGCCTGGGGTTGTCGCTGTCCGTGGGGAAAGCGCAATGGCAAACTGCCGTCAATGCCATCGGAAAATGGGTACATTTAAATCATTCCCAAAAAGTATAGCACGCTAACGACATGCAGTTTTCAAAATCCCCGAGGTCAAATTCTTGAAAGTAGGATCAGCAGCCTGTACGTGCTCACCCTCATCCAAGTAGTTTCCCATTGTCTTGTCCACGCTTACATGGATCATCTGCAGTCTCAGCGAGGGATCGTGGCCCCCAGCGAAAGAAGGTGAGTCCCACATATATGAATATATCGCAAGACATATCCTAATATCGCAATGACCAGCCCAAGGAAGTCCTCGGTATAGTCGCCGGACAGGAACTCCCCCGTCGTGGCCGGTGCACACACTACGGCAAAAGCTATCGCTGGTTCAGGTAAGACCTTACTTTTCCACACATCAACAGACGCCTACTCACCGTTTCCAGATTCAGCTGTTGTGCAAAGGTCTTCCCTTGCGACAAGTACGTCAACCACCCCCGTCACTCTTGTTGTCCATCTCCCTCCAACCCAAACACAGCATGCATATCCCCAACATCAGCAAACAAAACAAAACCTAACCTCAAGCCCCAGATGCCACGACGCAGCAACCGACCACCCCAACGAACACGCCAACCGCATGATCTGGTAAGCCCCTACCTCAACCTCAATCTCAACTCCATAAAACCAACCCAGCGCTAACATCCACTCTCCAGCGGCTTCTGCTCAAGAGAGCAAATATACCGACCCGAAAACTGCGGCATCTGCCGCGCAGTCCTCGTAGGCAAAGCCGGCAGTGGCTTCTGGGAGGGTGGAAAGGGAACGAGAAATAGGGTGCTTATGAGCAGGAAGGGTATGTTTTTTCCATGCACTAAACTGCGTTTGTTGTTGGTTCTGTTTGGTTATACTGATGATTCTTTTATTTTTTCGGGCTTTTTAGATCCGCGCAAGTTTAAGCGTCGCGGTGGGACTACACCCGGTGGTGCTGGGTCTTCGAAGAAGAAGTGATTATTTATTTATCTTATGTCTTTGGTGGTTGGGTGGGACTTTTAAGATACTTGCACATATGCATATTGAACGAAGGCACGAATAGATATATATTATTATTCTTAGAGAAGATTGACGAAAAACAATATGATGGTCAACAAACCATAACATTATTATATTTTGTCCTTGTCAACGTTGAGTCAGCAGTGTTAATCAAGCTCTGCATCAACCGGGGCACATCAGCACTCGAGGTCTAAAACAAACCCATCAGGATAACGCACATACAACCAATGTACACAGACATTTCCGGGATCAACCTCGTCATCCTCGTGATAAACATTCCTCAGCCCATAATCGTCGTACTTTAAATAGAATGCGACAAACAATCCCCGCTCTTAATAACAGACACGTGCACCAATGCCGTAGAAGAAAATCAAATAAATACTACCTGGGCCCGGCCGGATTCAAAGCAAGCGGGGTTAAACAGGTATATGGGACGCCTTAATATGCATGCATGTCTACGGAGTCGGAGTCCGGAATGGGTATGGAGTACACGGAGCAGACCGACTGTTTTTGCCTACCACTGCCCTTTTTGTCCAAGATTATCGGTCTTCCCTGGCAAAAAGGTCGCATGGGAGAGGTTAGCCTTATCCAGGATGTTTGTTTTATAACTGTAGGGTTGCAAATGTCATAATATGTATGGATAGGGCCTTCTATCGCTGGTTCACACTACCCGGATTTGTTCCTGATCAGCAAACGCTAGTCTCTGGAATGTGTGGATCCAAAATAGTCTGATGCAACTGCAAACGTTGCTAGTCTCGAGACTATCTCTCTACTTATCTCACCCCCCGGTGGGTCCGTAAGACAAGGGAAATTGTGAATAACAGGGGTGCGGGGGCTTGAAAACGCAGCTGGGCCCAGTCGATCTGAGATTTCGTTTTTCTGTTGTAGTACTATATATACAAAGAACAGGTCCTTGGAGAGGTGGTTTCTCTGTGTGACAGGCCCGATAGGATGCTGCTACCGCCCATCATGAACTTCCTGTTTCTGCTTGGGGTCATCGCTTGGTGCTTGTCGTCGGTTGTGTCGGCCGAAGTTGATTTGGACTTCGTGGGCGCACCATCCATTAATGACAGAGTGGTGCAGAACCATCTCCATTCCCGATCTGAAATGATCACGCAGGAGATGGGACAGCGACAAGGTGCGTCCAAGAGGACTGTCCAGGAATTTAGTGACCCATATACACGAGCTAATCACTGGTGTAGATCATGCCTTCCGTCAGAGTCTTTCTCCAGTGGCGCGACGCGCCGACGCGATCGTCAAGGCCATCCGACAAGAGGAGATTGATAATTTCTGGCGCGTGCCTGGCATCCTTAGCGATGAGGAGCGTGAAAGGTTCGCAGGTGAGATGTTCCCTAAAGCGCGGCCATATATCGCGAACACCACTCTCTGGTCGATTGTGAAGCGTATGCCAAAGGGGGCGCTGCTGCACGCCCATCTGCAGGCCATGCTGCCTGTTGACGTGCTGCTGGATACGGTATTCCACACAGAGGGTATGGTGATATCCGCGTCGCAGGACGTCTCGACCCCGCTCAAGCGCGAGAATGCGACCATCGCGTTTGCCCATGTCAACCACACAGTGCAGGAGATACATGGGTCCATCCATGATCCGAACTATGTGCCCAACTCCCAGATCCCTATCAACCAGGCGGCAGATACCTTTCCGGGAGGCCGCCCGGCGTTCCTCCAGTTTGTTAAGTCCAAGATTACAATCCTGCCCGAAGATTCCCTGCGACATGACCTAGGCGTAGATGAGATATGGCGCAAGTTTCAGCAATGCTTTGGCCCACCCTCTGAGATTATAAGCTACGAACCCATCGTGCGCACTTTCTTTCGCAAGCTTTTTGAGCGATTGGTGGATGATGGTATCAACTGGGTGGAGATACGCACCTCTCCTGGCGATATTATTCACAAAGGCGACGAAGCGGTCGACTCTAACCCGGATGCTTGGTGGCACGTCCTGCATGAGGAGATCGAGTCTTTCCAGAGGACACCAAAAGGGAAAGGCTTTTGGGGCGCGAGGGTCATTTGGACGGACATGCGGAGCTCAAATCGAACGTTAATCGCTGAGAGTACGTGATACCCCTTCACTGTAGCAATATGGTGTCGATCCAGAGAATAGGCCATCTCACTGATTGTCAATCCAGACATGAAGCTTGCTCTCGAGCAAAAGCAGAAATTTCCCTATCTAGTTAGTGGATATGATCTAGTCGGCCAGGAAGACCTTGGACACTCGCTTCTTGAGTTTGCTCCGGAGCTTGTCTGGTTCCGAAGGCAGACGGAAATTCTGAATGTGACAATTCCATTCTTCTTCCATGCGGGAGAGACGCTGGGTGATGGGAACTCTACCGACCTTAATCTTTTCGACGCGTTGCTCCTCCAAACGCGTCGTATCGGACATGGATTCTCCCTGTACAAACACCCCAAACTGACAAACGAGGTAATCCAAAAGAATGTCCTGGTGGAAGTGTGCCCCATATCGAACGAAGTCCTTCGTTTGGCGACGGATATCCTGCACCATCCTCTGCCTGCAATGGTGGCGCACGGGGTACCCACCGCAATCAGCAACGATGATCCGTCGATTCTCGGTCAAGACATCGCAGGTCTGAGCTATGACTTCTATCAGACTATTCAAGGATTCGACAACACCGGACTAGCTGGACTGGTGAGTAGCTTTTTGCCCATTTTTTTTGAATTTGTTGCTTGCTTTGAACGAGGCTGACGGAAATCCTTCGCATCAGGGCGCTCTCGCGCAGAATAGTATCCGCTGGTCAAACTTCCATGACCAGCCTCATTCTGACTGGATACGTGATATTGGACTTGGAGAGCGTGGAAAAGGTATCAAGGCTCGTCATTTGCAGAGCTGGAATGCGCAGTGGGAGAGCTTTTGCCAATGGATCGTGGATACTTATGGGGCGAAGTATGCAACGGCGGAAGTTGACAACCATGTCTGATGTAGATATTCATAGATATTTGTTAGCAAAGTATGCCTTCGCCACTCTATTTGGCAGATGTTAACCAACAGCCGTAGTACCCACAGGAGTGGATGTGGAACATGGTCCAAATGCTGAAAAGAAGTTGGGAAGTGAGATGGTACTTGGGAAGGGAGTAGTCGTTGAGGTATTTCCCCGTTGGTCGTTTATAAGTCACATGGGATCACGGGACAAGCCTCAATCATCTTCTCTTGCCTTCGTTTTGACAGACTTTCTACAATAACTCATTTGAAAATGGTATGAATGGTCAACATAATTGAGCCGTCTCGCTAACTATGTACAACAGGGAGACAAGCTGGACACTATGCAAGCTAAGAAATATTCAATACAAGTCGTAAATCGTCTCATTCGCCCAAAAAGCCTAAACCAGATTCCCACGGAGTTCCTGCTCCCGCTCAATCGCCTCAAACAGAGACTTGAAGTTCCCGGCGCCGAAACCGGAGAAGTTGTGTCGCTGGATGATCTCGATGAAGACAGTGGGACGATCCAACAGGTGCTGTCTTCGTTAGTTTGGGACTCCTGAGGCACACACGATGGTTCTTCACATACCTTGGTGAACAGTTGCAGGAGGTAACCGCCCTCGTCAAAGTCGATCAGAATATCCAAGCGACGGATGGTGTCGAAGTCTTCGTGCAGGACCAGACCAGCCTTCTTCATCCGCACCTTGAGATTCTCGTAATATGTGTCGGGGACCTTGATAAACTCCACGCCGCGAGCCTTGAGGTTGGTGATATCCCGGATGATGTCGTCTGTCCGGAGAGCGATGTGCTGAACACCAGGACCGTTGTAGAAGTCGACGTATTCTTCGATTTGAGACTGCTTCTTGCCCTTGGCTGGCTCGTTGATGGGCATTTTGACGACTTCGTTCGGGGAAGCCATCACGATACTCTTCAGAGCGGAGAATTCACTTGTTTCCTGTAAGTATTTGGTAGATATCGACATTGTTGTCCGAAACTTACGTGCAGATATCCTTGTCGTCGACAGACCAGAAGCGGTGGAACCCAAGAGCCTTCTCGTAACTGAGCGGTGTTAGCCGTGTCCAACATGAAAGGGGACGCAAAGACATACTACTCGCAGATCTTATCCATTTCATCCCAGTCTTGATTGCCCACGCAGTGGTCGATGTGGCTGAGATGCACACCCGGCAGCAAGGCCGAGATGGGGTCCTCAGTGCCAGATTCAGTCCGGTACCCCGGCATAAAGGCCCCGCGATACGAAACCTTTTCGACCAGAGTGTGCGTAGTCTCACCATAGGTCTGGATGGTTGCCACTCGGATCTCGCCATCGGCATCGCGCAGGGTGTGCGGCTCCGAGACGACCTTGGCTCCGTTGCTCACTGCAGCTTGGAATACTGAGTCCACAGAGTCCACCTCGAAAGCGACATCCTTGACGCCGTCGCCGTGCTTTTCCAGATGGTGGTGGATCTCCCGGAGTACTTCTCGGTGCTCGGGGCTCACACGCTCCATCTGGTCAAGGGATCGAAGGGGGGAGGTAAGGACGAAGGTGATGTCGCCGTTGCGGACGACATGGGAACAGATGGCTCGGTTGCCCGTCTCGAGACCGCAGTAGGCGACCTTCTTGAAGCCCATGCGAGTGATGTAGTAGGTCGCGGCTTGCTTTGCGTTGCCGACGTACCAGTGCACATGGTCATAGCCTTTGTAGCTGGCCAAGTCGGAGGCCACCCGGTTCGAGGGAGGGGGGCTACCCGCCAACGCAGAAGGAGCCATGTTTATGATGTGTTGAGGATAAAGACAATCGTACAGAACAAAAGAGTAGCGTAAAAGACGTAGAATACAGATATGTGCAATAGTTACAGATCTCAGGGTTTCAACCTATCCCTCCAGCATCCAACCCGGCGATACGAACCACTTTAAGTACCAACGGAAGCCTGGGCGGATATCGCAGGCTCGCCCCCGGAAACCACATCTTCGTTGAGAAGCTATGATGGCATCCACCCGCCTCCACAGCCCCCTGGTTGATAGAGAGACACTGGAGGCAAATTGGGGATGGCGTCGGTTGGGAGCGGATATCGCAGGGGGTAGGTGGCGGATGGAGACGGGTATTTTGGAAACATCCAATGATAGCCCGGCGGATATTTTGAACATTGGATCTATCCGGCAATCGGCCTCATCGAGACTATGAAATCATCCTCATCTACCCATGGGTCTAGACAAGGACGGAGTGCTGTGGTCGGCTATATCTGGTTCTTTTGACCTGGCCGCTGTTGCCGTTGACATTGCCATCCCTCCCACTTTTGACTACTGCTAGTATTGTCGTTTCCAGCACCGTTACATCTATATCTACATCTCATACAATACTTCCTCCAGCTACAACAGTCAACTAGAAGAATAAGGCGAAGAAAATCAGCAAAATGACAGATATCCACCTCTCCCGCCCCTCCCTCACAACTAACGACTCCGCCGTCCTCCAAGCCCTCTTCGACGCCGAGTCCTCCCCATCATCAGCCATCACAATCGATCCATCTCTCCCACCCTTCCCACCGCACCTCCACATTTCCCCCGAAACCTACGAGAGCCTCAAAGCGCGCGAACTCGCCATCATCCGCACCCTACAACCCAGCGATGTCTCACAGGAAACCATCCGCTCGGCGCTCCAAGACCTCAACGCCCTCATCACCGAACACCCGACATACCCACCAGCCTACATGAACCGCGCCCAGGCCCAGCGCCTCCTCATCACCACAACCGCAACGCAGTCCCCAACCGACGATTCAGACGAGCAGATCTTCCTCCCAGCCAACGCCACCGCAGCATCGGCGCTGTTCGACGACCTGGGCCGCACAATCGCCTACGCTACGCCCAAGTCGCCCGCGGATGCGGTGTCGCCCGTGCAAGCGCGGGTCTTGGCCGACGCGCATACGCACCGCGCGTACCTGCTGCTGAAGCTGAGGAGGGCGAGACAGGATGGGAGTGATGGGGGCCCGGAGAAGCTGAAGGGTTGCGCGCCGGAGGAGATCGAGGAGATGGCTAGTCGGGACTTCTTTTTGGGTGGTCGGTATGGGAATAAGGTTGCGCAGCAGATGGCTGTGCAGACGAATCCTTATGCGAAGATGTGTGGGGCTATTGTGAAGGAGGCGTTGAGGAAGGAGGTGGAGGGGTGATGGGTGTGTGTGTTTAATATGTTGTATAGGGTTTCTTGTTGTATTTTAGCATGCATAGCGTGTAACTTTTATTCAAGTCGCTTTGGGATATTTTGTCTCTTTGGGATTGTGTGTAGACCATGGTCTTGTTTGTTATTCTTGTGAAAGCTTATTGTGTATATGTTGGCCTAATGTGAGGTTCTAACAGAAATGATAGGGATGATACTTTCTCTCGGAAAAGATTAGTATATTCTAAAATAACAATCTTCTGGATTTGAGTTTTCCACAACCAGGTACTTCTTATTGTTTCCAGATCTTCTCCACCTCTCCAGCATCCCAACATCTACCAGTATTGGTTTGTGGCCTCTTGTGCAGCGGTGACTGACTGTTACCAGGATGGACAGGATATGAGCAAACAGATGTTTACCTGCGAGTCACCAGGCCCATGTAGAAGGTAACAGTACGTATGTAGTGAATAGTAAAGGGCAAAGGTAAAGGGAGCGTTGAAACGTATAGAGTGGAAGTGAATAGCAAAAAAAAGGCACACAACTCTGCTCACTGTCCAACTCTCTCCTCATCCACCCCACATTCACTGTCTTCTATCCACTTCTAAAGACTGTTAAGACTCTCTTCTTCTATCATTCTTCTCCGCGCCTAACTCTGGTATCGCATGTTCTGGGTTGCGTACGGGCAGCAGTGTCAGGTCGCGCAATCGCTTCACGGTAGGAGCAAGGCAAAGAAAACACACGGCAAGAATGAAGAATTTGTCAATATGTCTCTCGTGAATCTGCCTATCAAAACGCGTATCGAAATGCCACCGAAAAAGGTGATGGCAGTGCCTGCAACTGTCGAGAAATGGGAGAAAGCAGCACAGAAGGATGGGACAATCATCGTGGATATTAAAGCCAGTATTCATGAGCAATACCAGCTTCAATCCGGCTCCCACATGAAGGAACGAAACTTCATACACTTCAAAGCTATTTGATCTGATGTGCTGTCGACGAACAAATACCAGGCACATACCCACCTCAGGCTAGGCGCCTCGTTCAACAAAGCCAGTCAGGACCTGGACAACTCTCCGGAGTTCAACCGGTACCTTAGCGCAGTTGAGCGGGCAGACGCGCCCAGGTCTGGTATCGGGATGTTCTGGGCTGCGTACGAGCAGCAGTGTCATTGAACATGGACACTGGCAACGGCTCATCCACATAATCCATCATCACGCCACCCAGCCTTTTCAGGGCATAATGGAGGTCGCGCAATCGCTTCACGGTAGGAGCAAGGCGAAGAAAACATACGGCAAGAATGAAGAATTTGTCAATATTTCTCTCATGACCTTCATTCAGACGGTCTGTGTCTGTCACCGGGGCCTAGAGGTCAAGTGTGTTCCCACCAGTGCCCACTTGACCTTCGACTTTATCATATTGCTCTTTCCTTCCTGAAACATGCCTATGCATCTAGATATCCGTTCCGCAGAGCTTCAAGAGCCGATATACAATGGGGCATATCAACGGTGATCGTTCAGGAGAAGCATGGGAGTATGGTTCACCACTATCGCGTTCGTCATTGGCGGAAGAACGACGCACAGGTAGGGAGTTCAGGTCATACAGGCGACACCTAAATGGTCCAGGAATATCCCTAGACCACGGCAAACCTGCATACCATGATAAACCCGCAGACCACGGTGGACTTGCAGTGATGTGATGACAAAGCTGGGGAAGGCCTGAGCATAAGAAACTCACAGGTCACGGCGAACTTGCAGTGAGGCGATGATAATATTAGAGAAGGCCCGAGCACAAGGAGCTTCTCTGATCTCTATGCGCAGAAAAGACCACAGGCGCGCAGCGATAATTGTAGATACAGATGCATATGAATGAGAAAGTGAGAGAGGGGGAAGAAGCAGAGCGAAAACGGGTCTTATGAATTGAAGATGTTGCAACAGGAGGTTACGTGACGATGTATATTTATCATTTAAAGCACATACATTATGACTCGTTTACCACACATCAGCGAATTGCCTTCAAGCCTTGTTCGGGTTCTGGAAGTGTCTCTTCAGAGGACGCCAGCTATGCTCATTGTACTCCTCCTGGACCTTGTTACAGGTCTTCAAGCCCCACTCAGACACGCCAACCATGAGGCAGCTGCAAGGGAGGTTAGCCATTGACTGGGAACCGCTAATCTGACGTGGACGGCTTACCTCTCAAACATGAACGCCATGCTGCCGTCGCCCACCTTCTGCGGCTTCAGCTCCGCGTTACTAGCTCCCTCGAAAGCATCCGCGTCGGGACCGTGGGCACTCATGACGTTGTGTAAACTTGCACCCGCCGGCTGGAAGCCACCGCCGGTCTTCGCGTCGTAGCCACCGCATATCAGGCCCATGAACTCGGACATGGTGTTACGGTGGTACCATGGCGGTCGGAAGGTTTTCTCTGCCACGAGCCAGCGGGGCGGGAAAATGACGAAGTCGGCAATGGCGGTGCCGGCGTGATCGGAGGGGCCCGTCAGTACGGTGTAAATGGAGGGGTCGGGGTGATCAAAGGAGACCGAGCCAATGGTGTTGAAGCGGCCGAGATCGTACTTGAACGGGTAGTAATTGCCGTGCCAGGCGACAATGTCGAAGGGGCTGTGGTGCTGGCGCGCGGAGAACAGAGTGTTGTTGAATTTGCTGTACAGTTTGTGCTCTTCCTCGCTGTCGTCAAAGTCCGCCACCGGAGCTTGGAAGTCTCGGGCATTGGCAAGGCCGTTGGATCCAATCGGACCCAGCTCGGGAAGCTGGTAGTGGCCTTGGTAGAGCTCGCAGATGTAGCCTCTCACTGGTCCTGCCGGCAGAGTAACACGGTATCTGTCGTAGCATTTGTTGTTAGCGGGTGGTTGGTGGAAGCTTTTCTTCATGCGACCTCCTTACCTGATACCCCGAGGGATGACGCAGATTTCATTGGGACGGACCATCAGTCTCCCCAACTCGGTCTGGATATCTAAAACACCGTGCTGAGGAACAATCAGGAAGTCCCCATCGGCCGAATAGAAGGCCTCTTTCCCCATGTCCTTTCCAGCCGCATATAGCAAGATACCCAGACCATGTTTCAGAGTCGGATCCCCAGATCCGGCCACCAGATGAAGACCGTGGACCCAATCCACCTTCTCATCCAGGTCGAACGGGTCCCACCGCAGTTGATTAGGGATATGATGTAACTTCTGCGTCTCAGTCGTCATGCTGGTGTGGTAGGACTCGGCGTCTTCGGCCACAAAGTTCTCGTGGGCCGCCGCAGGCAAGATCCGATAGACCCATGTCTGTTTGTTCTCATGTCGAGGAGCGGTAAAGGCCGTCCCCGAGAGCTTCTCCGCGTAGAGACCCAGAGGCGCCTTCTGCGGGGAGTTGTGTCCTACGGGGAGAGCACCCTTGACCGCTTCGGTCCTGCGAGAGGATTAACCTGGGCCCCACCCATCAGACGGGAAGAAGTAAGACATACTCATGATAGGAGTCGAACCCGGTATTATAAGAATAAGGGTCGGGATGTGAAAAGTTAGTGACCGGCATCTTTTAGCGCAATACTTCCAGTTGTATCACTCAACGTCGACCAGGGTTACCAATCTGATACGACTATAACGCAAACAGGACCTCATAGAAGGAATAACAGAGAATGAGATCCACAGGGTCTTTAAAGTCGTGCCCGAGACGGAGATGAAGTCGGGAAATCCGCATTGCGCGATGTGATGGTTGGGTAGACAATGACGATGCGGGGGAGAGAATGGCGGAATTGCCTGGCGGGAATTGCCGGTGGTAAGCGGACGCGGGTCCATTCCGCTGACGGAACCCCTCGCAATATGCGCATCAATCATGGGAGGGGCAGGGAAGGAGGAGAGAGGAGTTCACTGGAGGGGTTGGGGGTTGATTTTTAATATCTGGACTTCTCTCAAACCTAACTCTGGTCAATATTATCATACCTAGCTTCTGCTCTTGTTGTTGACTCCTTGTGTTGTCGCTTAACTCGCTTTGTCGCAATCATGGCTTCGTGGCTTCAGATCCCCAAGAACTCGCCCTTTTCGTTGGCAAATATCCCCTTCGGCATTATCTCTTCAGCTAATATCCCATCGCGCGTCGCAGCGATTGCGATTGGCGACTATGCCTTGAATCTGAGTGCCTTTGCCGCAGCGGGGGGTTTCTCGCAGCTACCGGTCATCCAGCCTCATCTCAACGTGTTCAGCCAACCCACGCTGAACGCATTCGCGGCGCTGGGTCGCCCGGTGCACCGTCAAGTCCGTGAATTCATCCAGAATGTGTTCCGCGCAGACACCCCGTTCCCTCAGGCGCTCAAGGACAATGCCACGCTGCAGAAGGAGGCGCTCCTGCCCCTGTCGGAGGTCACCAACCACGTCCCCATGCAGATTGGCGACTACACGGATTTCTACGCCGGTCTCAACCACGCCTACAACGTCGGCGTTCTCTTCCGCGGACCGGACAACGCCCTGCAGCCCAACTACAAGCACCTGCCCGTGGGATATCACGGCCGTGCGTCGTCGGTCGTCGCGTCCGGCACCGCCATCCACCGCCCCAACGGCCAAATCCTCGCCAACCCCGCCGCCAACCCTAAGATCCCGACCTTCTCCCCCTGCAAGCGTCTCGACATCGAGCTCGAACTCGCCGCCTTCGTCAGCCGACCCAACAACCTCGGCACGCCCGTCTCCATCGACGAAGCCGAAGACCACATCTTCGGTCTGGTGCTCATGAACGACTGGTCCGCGCGCGATATCCAAGCCTGGGAATACGTTCCCCTCGGCCCCTTCAACGCCAAGAACTTCGCCACGACAATCACCCCCTGGGTCGTCCTCCTGGACGCCCTGGAACCGTTCCGCACCGCGGGCCTGGAGCCCGAGAACCGCGACTCGCTGCTGCCCTACCTGCGCGAGAAGCAAGCCAAGAACCTCTTCGATATCGCGCTCGAGGTCGAGGTCACCAACGCCGGCGGAAAGCCCACGACGATCGCGCGCACCAACGCGAAGAACCTTCTGTTCTCGTTCCCCCAGATGCTCGCCCACCACACCATCACCGGTTGCAACATGAGCCCCGGTGATCTGCTCGGTAGCGGCACCATCTCCGGCACCGAACCCCAGTCCCAGGGTAGTCTGCTTGAGCAGACAAACGGCAAGAACCCCATCAAGCTGGCTGATGGCTCGGAACGTGTGTTCCTCGAGGACGGCGATACCGTCGTCCTGCGCGGTAATGCCGGCTCGGAAGGCAACTATGTTGGGTTTGGGGACTGCGTGGGGACTATCCTTCCCGCTGTTAAGCTGAACCTTTAAATATTCGTTAGTATATTGAGATTGTATTGTGTGATTAAAAGGATCCAACATGTTATGACCTAGCTATGAATATCACTACCGGTTTCTTCTTCTCCTTTCTTTAACACGTAATACCAAATAGCACACTCGCAAATACACCACCTCTACCATAACCACCTCCCCCAATCCAAACTAAACCCGAAACTCCTCCGGCGTATCAGGCTGCGCCCTCCAATGCCCCCTCTTAACAGCATCCACCTCCTCCAGTCTAGCCACCACCCGCTTAATAGTCGGAAACGGCTCTAGATCGACCCCCGCACGCTGCGCATTCCACACAGCAGGCAAGAGACACACATCCGCGATAGTGATATCATCGCCCACGCTGAACTCCCCCGCCACAGGGGCAGCGATCGCCTCGTAAGCGCGGAACCCGTCCTCGATGAAATCCTTCGACCAGACGGTGCGGTCGACGCCGTAGGACTCGACGCGCTTGAGAATGCGCAGGTTGGTGACGGGCTGGACGTCGCAAGCGATGATGTTTGCGAGGGTGCGGACGACGGCGCGAAGCTCGGGGTTGGAGGCCGGGGGGAGCAGCGAGGGTGCGCTGGTGGTGATCTCTTCGAGGTACTCTAGGGCTGGGAGGGACTGGGTGATGATGACTTTTTTGGGGGTCGGGGTGGTGTTGTATTCTGCGATGAGGGTGGGGACTGTCGCGGAGGGATTGAGGGTGGTGTTTTGTTCGGTGCGTTGCTCGCCTTTGAGGAGGTTGATTGCGATGGGGGTGTAGGGGATGTTTTTGAGGTTGAGCGCGATGCGCAGGCGGGCTGAGCAGGAGGAGCGGAAGTAGGTGTAGAGGGTTATTTTGGGGGTTGGGTCGGTCATTTTTTTTTGTTGGTGGTTGCTGGATGAACTCGTAGGTAGGTAGGTGTAAGATGGTGATCAAGAGATGTAGTTCTGATCTGTGAGGAAGGGAGAAGAGGGGGTGTTATAGATATTAAGTACATGGTCCTACTAGATACTTCCTATATCGAACGCGGTTGACGGCGGAGAGACCGAGTACAACAGTAATAGGAGTAGATCTTCCGCAACCTATGCCTCCATGTCTATTGATTCATTCTACATCTAATTTCCCCTTTCTCTCTGAACATGACGACTGTACACTCTGGGATATACAACCTTCAATATCACTGAGTATACCGAAGCTCAACAAGGCGAGTATACTTCAGCCGTTGATGTTCTCCACACCCGAGCGGAACGTTTCCGCCAGTCGCATACCCGAGTCTGAGCGCATCGCTTTCCGCTCCTTGCCGCATATTGGTAACCAGTAGTAGTCCGGTCATACTCCTGGGTTGAAGCCAGAACAGCCATGGCCCCTGGAAGACTGTGATTTGATGGAGTAGCTGCTATGAATCATGTTTGCGTAGTAGGTGGAATCGTGGGGATTATTGGTGGTTGACAGGTGAGGCTCATACATCGGCATAACCAATGTCGCCATCGTGCTGTTTAGTATGAGAGGCGTCTTTATGTAATTTGGGCTGGTTCTTCAATTGAAATTTTACTTTTTATAATTTACTTGATTAATATTCTAGTAGAAGAAATGCCCCCACATGAACAAAGCTAATAACAATGAAAAACCAAGAGCTTCAAATGAAGCAATAAAGTAGGTTCAAAACAAAACCCGGATATTTCCAACCCCCGAGCGGCAACCACCGGCTATTTCACCTCCCACACACCCACCTTTTACCCTAGCTCCCACACACAACCCTACTACAAACATCCGGCGTCATCCTACCCATCCGTGCAAGCCATCCGTGCAAGGTACCACGCCATGTCATGCCCATGCGGCCCAGAATCGTATCCCAACGTCATTTAATCTGTCCGACGCGTGATTGGTCAGCGGGTGTTACCCGGTGATTATGGAAACGAGAACCCTACCGCGCAGTGGAGGCAACCCCAATCGAACCTACCAGCGCACGTACAAGGCCTGCATCCCCTGCCGTCAGCGCAAGGCGAAATGCGACATCGACGCTGGGCCGGATGGGATGCCTGGCCCGCCCTGTGCGAAATGTCGCAGAGAGCAGAGGGATTGTGTGTTTCCCGAGAAGCGCGCGTGGGAGAGGAGGAAGAAGAGAGGTAGGTGGTTGGTCTTTTACTATATTTGTGACGGGGGGTGTGTCTATATGTCTAGTTTTGTACGGTGCTGGTCTGTTAGGGTTGTACTAACTTGAATATGCGATAGACGCTCCCGAAGAAGCGTCCTCGCCGCTGCCGCGGACGCGCCGACGGACAGGTAGCAGCGTTCGGCGTGACACCGACGATGCATACCAACCATTTGGTAGCGCTCGTACGTCGCTGCATTATGACAGTCCTCACGAAGACAACGAGAACAGCCCACCCTCGGATGTACCCGGAACCCAAAGCCGACATCAGTCCACCTCGACGCTGGCCAATTCAATGATGCGCACGGTGGTATCTAGCGGTAACGACGCACTTAACATCCTCTTTGAAGCCGCGGCGGCGCATAGTCGGGAACAGGGTGCAAATGCATCTGGGGTGCGATCGGAGAGTGTGCATGATATAACGGACAACCCTGGCAGTCATCGAACGGGATCAATCAACCAGGTGCAATCTGGCGTCTCCCCAGAGGTTCTTGC
The DNA here is from genome assembly GCA_023619815.1 of Aspergillus neotritici. NCBI lineage: Eukaryota > Fungi > Ascomycota > Eurotiomycetes > Eurotiales > Aspergillaceae > Aspergillus > Aspergillus neotritici. Next base: position 1,274,470 of record JALZYL010000003.1, on the reverse strand, counting down.
AAGAGCTATGCGGCCGGTGGGGCTTTCTCATGCGTCCGGAGACGTTCTGGAGGTCTGGGAAGCGTGTCGGTTGGTTAAAATGGGGTGGTTTACTTCGAGAGAAGCGGTCACGTTTATTGATCTGTCCGTTTGTCATGACCTTGTTCTTCGGGAAGCTGTATGGAGCTAATGTCTTGACCAGCTTCTTCAAAAACATGTCGCCTCTCTCTCCGATTCTGACCAACATATATGCGGACCACGCCAACCACCGCTGGCTGGTCTCTCGTGACCCGGTGTTGTGCTGCACCATCTTGATGATATCGTCGCGCTATCACCTGCTGCCTGGGGCCGGCGGCGAATCGAGAAACTTTTTCATCCACCACCGGCTGTGGCAGCACTGCCAGCAACTGGTTATGCGGCTCATGTTTGGTCAAGAGAAGTCGTCTCAGCCGAAAGTCCGAAGCATTGGAACAATAGAGGCCCTACTTTTAATGTCAGAGTGGCACCCGCGGTCTCTGCATTTCCCACCGGAGAGCGATGGCTGGGACTTTGATTTGGTCTCTGTGCCCCCCGAGTCTCAGGAACCTGGTGACAACCCCTCGACAAACCGGTGGCTGGAGGATATGATCGAGCCGGCGCGGAGATCCGACCAGATGTCGTGGATGCTGCTTGGGTCTGCCCTGTCTCTTGCGCACGAGCTCGGTATCTTCGAGGTTGACGATAAGAAGTGGAACTACTCCGCCGGTTACGAAGACTACATATCCACCGAACAGCTGAAGCTTCGGAGACTGAGAGTACAGCGGCTGCTATATGTGTACATCAACCAGCTGGCCTGGCGCATTGGATGCGTATCACTTATTCCTCAGAGCCTGAACCATGCCATCTTAGGTCGGCAGACGGCCAAAGAGCTGAGCCAGTCGGGAGACGAATGGCTGACCTTTATGGACTCCTGGATGGATCTCACCAAACTGGCGAAATCCGTGACAGATATGTTCTTCCCGTCGGTGCCCTTTGCAAGACAGCATCTGCACAGTGGGCGGTATATTGATTTACTGGACCATTTCCGACCCCTGCTCTCGAAGTGGGAGGAGAAGCACCTTCAGCCGCGATGTAAGGAACCAACCGACCTTTCTCGTAACGTTAAACTGACCCACTCGAAGCGCTGAACAAACACTTCTTTGACATCCTGTTCATCGAATACCATTTTGTCCGCGTCTACACCCACTCGGTCGGAATGCAGGCAGTTGTTGAGCGCGTTCTGGAAGACAACGACCACAACGTAGAAGAAGTTCGTGCCATGAACATCGACCCGACCGATTACGAGTATATCCAGGAAGTGATCGACGGGTGCTGTCAGATTCTCCAGAAAGTCGTACAGCTCGCGCAAATCGAAGCACTGCGGTTTTCTCCCGTGCGGATATTCCTTCGGATTACCAGTTCTTCAATATTCCTGATGAAAGCGCTCAGTTTAGGAACTCGTCAAGCGACGCTTCGCGAATCGCTCGATATCCTCGAACAGAGCATCCAGGCGTTGCGATCGAATGCATTAGATGACATTCACCTGAGCACTCGGTATGCCACGCTGCTCGATATGCACGTGTCCCGTCTCCGACGCAACTTGTTGGCCTCCTCCAAATTCATGAAGAACAGTAACCATGGAACCGCGAACCGTTCATCTGCGGGGCATGTTCCATGTGTAGACCATCAACATTACCCATCTGTGACGGAGGCACCCATTCCCCAAAACATGTCAGATCTGGGGTTCATCCCATCATTGAACGATATTTCCGCGGACGACTGGCTTTCCCTGCCGTTCGACCCGTCCATGGCCCCCTTTGGTATCAGCAGCGGAGGGCAGTTTCCAGCATATGAGGGCGGCGCCTTGAACTTCATCTGGAATCTGCCATCATGACCGTGTTCTTTGTTTACCAATATGTAGTCTCATTCTTTAGACCCGTCGAGATCAATAATATACCCAGGTTTCAAGTTGAAAATCTAGCCTATAATTAGATTTGCGCAAACTTTTCACCATTGACATGGGTCATTGTCCATCCTGGTCCCTAGTTTGCCCGATCACTTGCAGGGGGGTTCGCCACCAGGGCGCGGACAACTCGAACGAAGCGTAGGTAAAAACCCGGAGTGGTTTAGGTTGAACCAGGGAAAAGAAAAAGCTGTTTATGCGGGCGGAGTTCGGGGGGCGGTTATCGGCACGTGACCGTCCATTCCCCATCCCAGTCACGTTTTTTCCCGGGCGAAAAAAAGCCAAAAGTTCCCGAGTTGGCTCCGTCGTCATCCTCTCTCCGTTCGAGACTCCTTCGCCATCCACCTGTTTAAGACAACGTCCTTGCCTCCACTGTCAGTTTATCTGATCTACATCGATTTTCTGTATATTACTGTTTTGTGAACATCACCTTACTCACCCCTTTCTGTTTCCAGCCATCCGAATCTCCGATCTATCCAGGACCCGACTTTCTTCGACCGACGTTCATCGGTCTTTTCGTCTCCTGGGTGCACACTGCGACTCCATTAGTGGAGGAGTTCTGCTCAATCACTTCTTACACATTCGCGTCATACATTCGCCATGGATCATTCGAGAGATCCCTGCCCCTGGGTCGCCCTGAGCGATTTCGGCGGTGCTTTCTGCATGGGTGTACGTCCATCATCGGGTTCAAGTCGGGTTTTCTCAGTTGGCGAAACAGAATTGACATATATTCGTTGCATATAGGCGATCGGTGGTGCCGTCTGGCACGGTGTCAAGGGATTCAGAAACAGCCCCTACGGTGAGCGACGGATAGGTGCCATCACTGCCATCAAGGCACGAGCACCGGTTCTCGGCGGTAACTTCGGTGTTTGGGGTGGTCTGTTCTCGACATACGACTGCGCGATCAAGGGCATCCGAAAGAAGGAGGACCCCTACAATGCCAGTATGTTCTGCTATTTTCGGTTTACCCATTGGTGACGCCCATGTTTTGGATCCGCTAACAAAACATTCCTCTAGTCATCGCTGGTTTCTTCACTGGTGGTTCGTTGGCTGTTCGTGGTGGTGTCAAGGCTGCGCGGAACTCGGCCATTATGTGCGCTGTTTTCCTGGCTGTCATTGAGGGTGTCGGTATTGGTTTCCAGCGGATGATGGCCGACAACACAAAGCTGGAGGTGAGAACTTCCCGGTAGCGATCGGTTTCTGGCGATCATTCGAAGCTAACATGTGTCAACCGCAGCTCCCTCCCCCGCCCCCGTCCGAGCAAAAGGCCATTGCTTAAAATCCTCGCGCCCGTCCCGTCCGATCTCAATGGGAGCCATCGTCTTCCTTTCTCACAAATTCCCCGTTCGCATCGTATATTATTATATCTCTCTTCTCAGGTGTTGGGTCTGGGTCATGTCGTTTTCCAGGGCCATCGTTTAGAATGTTTGCTTCTATTCTATCCCTGCTCTTAATTGTTCTTAAGCACTGGGTTTTGTCGGCGGTTGGACTGCACAGCCTTGCATCCTTGTGTTTTGTTATATTGCCCGGGTGCTAAAAAAAAGAGGAGTTCCCTGGCAGGTGGATTTCAGTCGACCGGGGATGAAACTATGTACATTACCATGAGAGAATCAGTTTTAATGTGACATTGTGTACACGTTCTAACACTCTTGATTGCTTGGGTGACAAAACACTTACTCGAATAGGCAAGGCACCTGCAGCTGGAGGTGATACACATCGCCCTTTCAATTGTCACCTTCTCCGCACTTCACTTGCATCTTCAAACTCATCCCCAGCACAACTCTTATTCCAACGCTCGAATCCTCATTGCAGGTCATTTCTCTTCTGTCTGCCGTGTTATATTTTATGCTAACCACTGATACCCCGCCAAAGTGCCGCGATATCCTCCCCCAGTCCCAACAATTCCACTCTCACCGCATCAATGTTCCAACCAACGTTAATCATCCACGGCGGCGCCGGAGCAATTCAGCGATCAACCCTCCCTCCAGACCTCTACGCCAAATACCACGCCTCACTCCTCTCCTACCTCCGCTCCACCAAAGACCTCCTAGACAAGGGCACGCCAGCCCTCGACGCAGCCGTCCACGCCGTCTCCCTAATGGAAGACGACGAGCTATTCAACTGCGGCCGCGGAAGCGTATTCACAAAGGCAGGGACAATAGAGATGGAAGCCTCAGTGATGGTAACCAGCGTCTTGGGGGAAGAAGCAGAAGGAGGCTCCTTCAAACGCGCCGCGGGGGTGATGGGTCTGAAAAACGTCCGGCACCCCATCCGTCTCGCGCGGGAAAGCCTCCTCCGCACCGGCCACGACGCGAATGGAGGACCTACCGCGGACGGGGGTAGCATGCATTCGCAGCTTACGGCGCCCTACGTGGAGGAGCTGGCCCGTGAATGGGGCCTGGAGTTCAAACCTGATGAGTGGTTTTTTACGCAACGGCGCTGGGACGAACATCGTCGGGGCTTGGAGGGGAAGGAGGAGCCGGTGTCTATGAGTCAGGGCACGGTTGGCTGCGTGTGTCTGGATCGATGGGGTGGTCTTGCTGTGGCGACGAGTACGGGCGGGATGACGAACAAACTCCCTGGGCGCATTGGAGATACTCCAACCCTGGGGGCGGGGTTCTGGGCAGAGAGTTGGGATGGGGAGATTGGGAGAGATGGGCAAGGTGTGGGGGGCAAGAAGGAAATGGTGTACCGGGTTCCGTCGTCTGAGGGTCGACATGATTGCGCTGGTTCAATGGCAATGGCAGCGTATTCACCTCGAAGCATGTGGGACAAGATGCTCGGGAATCGGACATATACGACAGTTCAGCATGCGCCTTCTCCTCTCTCTTTCACGTGCACCTTCACATGTCCATTATCGGATGTCCCCGAAGAACACTACACTCTTGTTGATCACACCCCCGGCATCTCGACTGTCAAGAAACGAGCAATGGCCCTCTCGGGGACCGGGAATGGGGACTCATTCCTACGCGTCGCTGCGGCCCGTACAGCATGCGCCATGGCTCGGTTTTCACCGCACGAGGTGTCAGCCGCAGCAGCCGTCACCGCTATCGCGGGACCAGGAGGCGAGCTGCAGCGCTCTGCAGGTCCACGATGGCACAAGACAGGAGAGGGTGAGGGCGGGATTATCGGGATCGAGGCTCGAGTAGAAGATAGCGCAGAGGATGGTCAAACATTGCGCGGTACGGTGGTGTTTGATTTCAACTGCGGGGGTATGTGGAGAGCTTGGGTCGAGACGGGGGTTGATGGATATGAGGTTGAGAGGGTGATGGTGTTTAGAGATGAGTATCATTGAGGGTAATCTTCTGACTGGTTGCAGACTTGGGGGTCTAACGGTTGACACGACAAGTCATTAGGTGTCCAGGATATGGCCTGCGACACGTTTATAAAGGCTATATTTCTAATATAACAACACCGTTCAGGCACAACGGGGTATACAATCTATATAACGTTGCCTGAGGCACGTGCACAAAGCATTCAGGCCACAACTCGCAGACATCCTCGGACTGTTTCCCTCGTCTTCCTTGCAGCTACCATTTGGAGGTGCCAGAAAGTCATCTTCAACAATCATTCACTGAATCCTACTGAAAGCTCTGTACAGCCAGGCGAACCAAAGCATCCAAGTACACATGCTGAAGCAGCACCATCCTCATCCAGTGAAGCGAGATGCATCGATTCCAGCATGTGGGTCGTTATTGAGACCACGCTGAACTTAGAGTCTAGACGGGGAAGGCTGACCAGCGCACATCTACAGATAGTCTAATGTCCATAAATAACGACAAAGAGGATTCTGACTGACTAATCGTATACATGTGCACCTTCTTCCCATAACAACAACCACACTGCCTACTAAAGCAGACACTAACTAGTCCGACTAACTACCTGCCTAGGTACATATATACCTCAGACATCAGACAGCCTAGCAATCTCTCCCACAAGACCAGTGATGATCATAGCAGCTCCCAAAGGCCTTAGTCTTGGTGCAAGTGACACCCGAAGTCCCACTGCCAGAGCACTTATAACCCGCACCCTGGAGGGCAGAGAGGAAGTTGTCGCGGGCTTCTTTGGCGGACAGATCTTTGCACATGTGCGTGCAGTTGTAGGTGCAGACGCCGTTCTTGTCACCCGTGGGGGTGCAAGTCCGCTTGCAGGCTTGCACGCCGGCGATGGTGGCTAGAGCGTAGATGAAGAAGGTGGGTTTGACCATTTTGGTTGGTTGTCTTGCGGGATGTTAGTTGTCTGGCTGTGTCATGGGGTATGCGTGGAACTTACTTATTGTTCAGGGAGGTTGGTTTGAGTTGATGGTTTGAATGTTGACGATGGATGATTGATTGATTGTCTGTCATGACCTGGGAACGACGAGGGCTTATATACCCAGCTTTGGATCTGGGTCTTCTGGAAGGCTGAAATGAAGAGTGCATTCCACGACCAAGTGGATCACGGAATGCAAGGCGAAGTCACCTCGTTTCCAGCCACGTTTACATGTATACGTATACGTATGCCCATGTGCGCAGTCAATTGTTCCAATCGTGTCCTCTAACCGCCTGCAAACCGCCATTAGGACGTTCCATAAAGGTATTATTACACGGTCTAGAGCCTCGATGGCCGCAGCCTCTCATCTCACCCTGACAACGGGACATACCAGTCGAGGATCTCTGTGACTCAGCCTGAGTTTATTTCCCCGCTGACGTGCCAAACAGGAAACTGGAATCCGGGGATAAGATGGGGTGAATCTGCGATGCATGTTTTGAATGGAGTTACATTGCAGGAAGTTTTGCCCTGCCAAGGACGGTGGCGCTGTGGGATAGGCAAACATGATGTTCTCGTGGATGGAAAGACACAAGTCATATGAGAGGGGAGGCTCTTGCTTATCTGCCTACTGACTGGATATGTCTTGTTGATTGCTAGAGTTGGATGTATAGCTGAGGTGATGATGGGGTGGCTGTTCTTTGGCCAGCCTTGGGCGTATAGCACCAATATTACATAGGTAGTGAGTTCTCTACGTATAACAATGGCATATAGAACCATCAATCACACAACTAAATAAAACCAGCAACATCTATATACCACAGACCAAATCTAAATCGTGCAAGGTTAGATTTACCCGGACCTGGCAGACCCACCAAGGTATACCTAGGTAGCATCTCCTATATTAACTACCTACCTCCCTACCTATCAAGAAATTAGGGCTCGGCTCCATCTCCCTAGCTTACCTTAACGCGGGGATCGCAGACTAGCACGTTTAGCCTGGTGTTTGCCAAGTCGATGATCCAGAACATGATGCTCCCTCGACACGAGAACCCTGCAGCAACGATTGGTTGGGATTCTGCAGCCACGTTGAACCTCATTCTCGCCATTTGCCCAAGAAACCTCGGGGAATGGCCGAGACTGGTCGAGATCAGGCTAGTTTTGCCCCTTGTCGTGCATATACAAGAGGCGTTCGCTGATGTAGGATTTGTGTACTTGGCGGCACTTCTTCAGTGTCAATTAGTAGGTGGGGTATGGGGTGGTTCGGGGTATAGTAGGTAGGTAGGTAGGTGGGAGATACCGGAGTAGCTGCGCAGGTAGGTACCAGGTATGGACTCGCCCGACAGCCTCACAAGAAAACAAGAACAAGTCAGGGAGGCGCAATCTGTCTGACGGAGTCCAATCTCAGACATACATAAGCCATACACACCCTTCAGCTCATCCTATCCTCGTTGCAGCAGATATCCACCACATTCCCCCCGGAGAGAATCACAAACACGTCCACAGAAAGGTATATAATCCCCCTTTTCAACCGTCTTCTCCTTATAATCCCACTAATTTACATCCCCAGACCAATCCACCCACTCCCCAACTACTTGCCCTACCTCTACAACCACATACGGAAAAGAAAAAGAGAAAGACAAAGAAAAAGAAGAAAATGGTCCACCTCCTCCCCCTCCTCACCCTCCTCATCGCAGCAACCACCAGCGTCTCAGCCTGCAAAAAGACCTGCACGGTCTCCGGCAAAACAGCGACGTCATGCTCGTACAAGTGCACCAACGCGTGCTCGTCCTACCCGACCAAGGATGCCCGCGATGACTTCCTCGCGGCCCTGCACTACTCGGGCCATTCGTGCACCGCGGTGGCGACTAATGGGGTGAAGTGTAAGAAGACGAAGGAGTTTGGGGATTGTGGGGCGCATCATTGGTCTTGTGGGGAGGATTGTTGATCTTTTTATTTATTTATTTATTTTTTGCCCTTTTGTTATCTTTTTGTTGTTTTGTGGGGGGGGGGGAGGATTGGGGGTATGTGTGTATACTGTGTTGCATGGTATATACTATTTTATAAAGAGTACTTTGTGGCTTTGTTGAAGGCGTGTTTGTGTAGATACTATCTGTCAGTCTGGGCTGTAATACTTTAGCAACGGTACTGAGATTGTGGATACCGATGAGATTTATCTAAGTAGGAATGGTTATGAAAAATAGTAGGCATTGTCATTATGTTCAGTAGGCTCATGAAACTACGTTACATTCATCCACCCCAAATCAAATAAAACAGCTACTTCCATGATCAGTCTCCTCCACTCCCTAAAGAATTTACCAGTGAAGACCACCACTAAAGACACCAGTAAAATTACTACCACCCCGCCACCGGCGTCACCTTTGCCATCACCCCATCCAGCGGACACACCGTCGCCCCCACCCTCACCTTCACCTCCGCGTCAGGATCCTCCAACTCCAGATGGAACCGGGCCACCATAGCGGCAAGCAGACAAGCCAGCTCAGCCCTCGCGAAACCCTGACCGATGCAGCCACGCGGGCCATGCAAGAAGGTCAGGAACGCATAGTTGCTGGTCGCGCCGCCGGTGTTGGCCCGGCCGGGTCCCATCCACCTCTCCGGGTTGAACTCGTCGGCGTCGGGGCCCCACAGCTCGGGGAGGCGGTTGATGATCTCGGGCGCGATGATGAGGAGGGTGTCCTTGGGGATGGACTGGCCCACGAGGGTGGTGTCGCGGGTCGCGACGCGGATAGTGGCCGGCACGGAGGGATAGAAGCGGAGGACCTCGTTGCAGACGGCATTGAGGTAGGGGAGGCTGTCGAGGGTGGAGGCGGCGACGGGGACCGATGGGGAGAGGTGGGCGCGGACTTCCTCGCGGAGGCGGGTCTGCACGGCGGGGTGCTTGCAGAGCGCGTAGGCGGCCCATTGGAGGGCTGTGGCTGTGGTTTCGTGTCCCGCGGCGAGGAAAGTCATCATCTGGTCGACGAGCTCGTCGTCCGTGAAGGCGCCGCTTTTGATGGCGACGGAGAGGATGTCGACCTTTGCGTTGACGCCATCGCTGCTCGAGTCTCTCTTCTCCTTCCCTTGGGCGATCACATTGTGGACGACGGCGCGGATCAGGTCGGCGCTGATGCTGATGTCGCGGTTGTGTTTGAGGGGCGCTTTGATGGAGAGCTTTCCGAGGCCGGTGACCACGAATAGGATGAAGAAGAGCCTTGTCAGGACCGAGGGGGACTTGACGACGGCTTCGTAGGCCTTGGCGAGGTCGTTATCCGGGTCACGTAGGGCCTCGAAATCATGGTCCATGCCGGCTACTCCGATGATGTCCAGTGCTGCCCGGGTGGCCCACGCGCCGATTTTGACGACGTTGTCCGAGGGGTTGGGGCGTTTTTGAAGGTCCTCTTTCATCAGATTCACCATTTCGATGCTCTTGGACCAGAAAATGGGGTACAGGTCTTTGATATGGCGGTACGAGAATGCCGGCATCAGATTGCGCCGTTGTCGCTATCCAGTCAGTATTGTTGATCGTGGAGTAGAGATAAAAACAAGGAGAGGAATATTTACTTTATGCTCATCCCCCTCGAGAAGGAGGATACCCTTATCCCCCGCGACGCGCGCAAGACTCATACGAGCCAGTTCGGGTTTCTCGAAGTCGTAGACGCGCTGAACCAGCATCTCACTCAGAGCCTTGGTGTTTGTCACGGTTAATCGCTCCATGCCTGCCGGCAGATAGATTCGCAGCAGGCCAGTGTTGGGCAATTCCTGCACCCATTTTCCCCACACCTTGAAGGGGTTATCGTCAACCAGCGATCTCGAGTTGCCGATGATCCATGAGCGGTTCTACGTAGACTTTTAGCATGCATGGATGAGAGATCAAGGAGTATTAGGAGTGCTTACCGGCGGAGTAGGGATCTGCTTCAGTGGGGTGAAGAATTGGGGGTACAGAACGACGCCGTAGAAAGCTTTAAGGATGGTCGCCACGAAAGACAACAGGAAGAACTGAGATAGAGATGAGAAGTAGTACGCATAGGCAGCCAGGGCGATGTAGACCGCCGACAGAGGGATCTGAATCATCGCGAAGGATCGTCGATAGATCAAATCTGGTGGGAGAAGTTGCTGAGTGGGGGCCAAGGATGTGGGGAGTTGAAGAACGAAAGAGATTTTATAGTCAAGCTGTTCCTGTCAGAATCAGAATGACCTGCATTTGCTGGCCTGGTCCGAGTGATACTGGAAAGAGGAGAGATGGTGAATGAGATTGTGATGACAGGATGTTGATTGGTGCACGTGTTGTCATTCACTAGAATGTATCTACCTAGTCTGTTATCAGCTTCAGTGACTTGGTGAAAAGACCTTCATAATTCTTCTTAGCTATTTGCTGCGGATGGATTCATCCTGGGTTTAATTAGTTATGAGACTTACTGTGGCAGGAACCTGGATAGCTATCATTTTCAATGGAAGGTAAAGCCAGGGTAGCTCACTTGATCCATCTACGGTCATAATCCGTTATACTTACTGGGGGAAAGATGTATTAATTTTATTGTTTCAACACAGTGATTAATATCCTGTCTACTGGTAGACAGGATCTAAGATCAGCTAGCTATGCATGGCTTTGAATCCCCTACCAGTTGAATATCATCCCGCACAGCATCTAGGGGTCCTCCAAGACAGACTAGGACAAGCAACGTGCGGGATTTGCTTGTCACTGGTTCAAACAAGGCTGTTGCACAGCCTTGAAGGATTCCTGACTTTGCTGGTTAGCCCAAAACCGCAGAAAGCCTTGTTGGTGGCCTAAATAAATCGAATCAATCGTGAGAATCGAGTAGACGGACCAAACCCGGACTAGATCCATATTCTCAGATCTACTGCGCTATAGAAAACCACCTACTTCACGCACCAGTGTTGAAATATCCAATTGACCAGTCCTCGGCCTAGGCGACTTAAGCATCTCATGCCCTGGCTTAGTGGCTATTCCAATGGGTTAACAAATTGTATCCGTAGTAAGTACTATCTTGCTTTCTTCTTCCCACGATATTACATACAGGACGAAGGTCCATTTTCACCGTAGGGCAAGTAGACCCATCGCGTGGGAATTTAGCATGGGGCGTACTTTCTTCTGAAACAAACCATATATATGCGAATTGAATGTTAGCTGATCTGAGTTACCATCTAACAGAGGCTCACAACAATTATACAGTCAGAAAGGGTGGTAGTATCAAATAGCCCGGGCTATCAGACAGCTACTCTTCGGGATATTACACCTCGCAACTATCTTCACCTGATAATGCTTCTTCTTGGCCTGAAGACAGTATAATTTAAGAGCAGATCACGACCCTCCTTTTACTACCATGTCCTGAACAATAAATACGGTCTTCAATGCAGAAGGGTATGATAACTCTAAGTACAGTGCACCACATCTAAACAGTGAATAGTAAATACTCTACACAACACTTCCAATCACTTCCGTGAGTGACTTTCCTGCCCCACTGGGAAATCTAGCCTCAGATCCCCTAGAGTTGCTAAAGGGGAGGATCGATGCCTTACTTATGTGTCTAGACCTGCAAACCAGAGGAACAGCGGTCTAGGTCCTGTGTGCAGTAAGGGGTGGGTGCATTCTTTATCAGACTAGATCCTGACTGCAGCTTATCTACTAGTTATTGAGAGCTACCCTTGATATGGTTAACTACCGATGCTTGTGCAGATGTACTACTTTCCTGATCATGTGTATGGGTATGTATAAACGCGTCCATATAGCCATAACTATACCATAACTAGCCCACACAGACGATAGTCATAACCGATGACGAATCCCCCACAACTTACGCCCCCGAGTCTCTACAACAGTAAACATCAGCACACAGCCATCCTTCCTACAAAGTAAAACGAAGATAAACTCACCATCCCAAGCCCGCAAAGCCGCTTTCTCCGCGTCCCACCCCCACAGATGCCGCTGTGTCTCGCGATCAGACCACCGATCAGGATTCTTGCCGCCCCGTCCGCAGGCTTTGAATCGTTCGTCGCGGGCTTCTTGTTCAGGGCCATCCGGGAGATGCAGCGTGATCTGGTTGTCGGAACCCGATTGCTGGACGGTCTCTGCGCGCTGCTTGCGGGATTTTTCGTACACTTTGAGCGCGAGAGGGATCTCTGAGCGGGAGGATATGATGGAGAGAAGGATGCCGAGGGCGGCGGCGTCTTCGACCGCTTGGGCTGTGCCTTGGGCGATGTAGGGTCTGCATGCAGTGGTTAACTGAGCTGTTCTTATCCATTAAACCAAAGGAAGAGAAAAGAAACATACAGCATAGGATGACAAGCATCACCCATCAACGCAACGCACCCCCTAATCCAGGTCTTCAGCGGTTGATGGAGACACAGCTTCCACTCCGGGACTTCCTCGTCAGACACCAAATCAATCAGCTTCGTCACAACAGGGTCCCACCCGCGATAGTCGTCCACCATATTCTGCTTGGAACCCCGAGTCGTCCAACACTCCTCCACTCCACGACGGTCCGGATGCAACAGGACCACATTGAGCAGCTCGTGTTTACGGATCGGGTAAGCGACAATGTGTCGCGCAGGGCCAACCCACCGCGTCGCCGCCGGCTCGTCGATCAGGCGTTTCAGATCGGGATCATGCTCCATCTTGCTTCGGGGCAGCGTAATCCGGTAAGCGGCGTCTCCTGTTGGGATGGGGTTGCTTGATCCGTCTTCTAGGAGATGATTTCGGACGGTAGACTTGACGCCGTCGGCGGCGATGACGACGTCTCCGGTGATGACTGCGCCGGTGGTGAGGGTTACTGATGCGGGGTTGAATGTGACCCCCGACACGGTTGAATTGGTGTGGAGCTCTACGTTGGGTAGTGCTAGTGCGTTGTCGGCTAGCGATGTGTGCAGGTCTGCTCGGTGGATAACTACCTGCTGTCCGTATGTCTTGTTGACGGGCATTGTCCCGAGGAGTCGTCCGTTTTGCCAGCGGCGGATGTGGATGCGTTCTAGGGGGACGTCTCGAGCGTGGATCGAGGGAGACACGCCCCATCCTGATGTCGGTCAGTATAGTCTTGTTTGGGGGGGGAGGGGGTGTGGTACTTACGGTCCAGTAGGGTTAGCATATTTGGGGAGACTTGGATACCGGCTCCAACTTCCGTGATCTATTTTCACGGTTAACATTCTATATTACCATAGGGTCTGTGGTATATACTTCAGGAGCTGACTCCAGGACTATGACATTATGTCCCCGTAACCCTAGAGTCAGGGCTGCAGCCACGCCTCCGAGCCCTACTACTGTTAGCAACCGCGCCACCAACAGTATGAACAGCGCACGCATACCCCCACTGTTCAAGAACGATCAGCATACCAGGCCTAAAACCCCATCAACAGTGAACTTACCCAACGATAATCACATCCAGAGGTACCTTAGCCCGCGCCAGTCCCATGATGAACGAACCGGACTAGCCGAATCCCGTGCAACCAGCAGGGGCCAGGATATTGGACCCTAAGCGATATTACCACCTCACCCGTAACACAACGAGCATCAATCTCATCTATCACATTAACACAACAAGCCCCTAAACAAAAAGATCAAAAGACCACTTTCATGAAAAGCGGCTCCCAATCCATTCTTTATATAGTTCCTGACCTACCAGCCCATCCCGTGATCTGGCCGGAACCCGGCGGCAACTGGTAGCAATGGAAATTCCGTTCCCGTCAGCCCCTCCGCAGACTCTGAACCAGACAAAAGGCGATGGACATGACAGCTAGGTTTGTATATTTACTTATTTCTTGTGATTATATGTGTGGCTTGCTTTGGTATATCTCGGAACCAACACGTACAAGCAAGACTTTGCTCGCAATTCGTTGACTACGATATCACACTGCAGGAGTGCCATTGGTGTATACCGCTAACCCTAATTCTCTCCCACGTCGACATGGATAATCCTGGACTGATGGGCGTGCGTCGTGTGTCTCCTCTGTCTCCTCTGGAATTGTGCATTGCCTGGCTCATTTTAAATAGGTAGTTAGGCGGCTGCAAAGCACAGTAAGCTGAAGCTGTGGCCCTATTGGTTTTGCTACGGCCGAAGACAGAACTTGCACATATCTCGATTCAAACCATTTCCTCGACCAAGTTAATACACGCTCATTGTCTACGTCTGGCTAACATTGGATCAATGGCTTTGGCTTTCTTTCTTGTCATCAAGACCGCCTGTTAGGGTTATCAGGCAGTTCAAGCCCCCCAAAGAGCTGGTCAGCGCAGTGGCTCTTACCTATACTCTCTACGTGCCATGTATGATGGTCCAATTTGACTTGCTCCTGTATGGGCTGGCACTATCAGACTCGCAGTATACAATGGATAATCAAAGATTTGTAAAATACACAGTCATCCAAACGTCTGTTTCGCTGGTCAGCTTATGTGTCTAACTGATTGTAGTCACCTATTGCATGATAGATATGGATTAGCAGAGTTATAGGTAGGTGTACTCCCGGTAAGCAGCATCGCAGCGAATTGCTCTCCGACCTGGCTGGCATAGGCATACTACTATCAGACAGGTCATTTCGACACATATATACAAAACAAGCCCATAAATCCAACCGCTCTAGTATCGCGATTCTCGGTAAAAAAGGCCACTAACGAAATACTTCATTCAGGGAACACTGCACTTGCACTGGCTGCGCCGGTATCAGTAACACTACCGAACAGTCAAACAGACCCTCTCCATGCCATCCATCCACCCTTGCATACAGAAAGTGAAAGAAAGAAGCAGCCCTGTCCAGCAAAAAAATTGACATTCCTCGTCAGCCCGATAGGATCTTATTTCCAATCCTAGCGAGAAAAGGGGGAAAGGACCTTCAAAAAGTGTCGTGTAACATTACATCGCATCGCATTGCATTGCTTCGTCCCTGCTTGTGTATACACTACCGACCTACCTACTGGTAACCAACCTTCTATTAGCCTATAGCAGTAAGCAAGGCTACTTTAGGTATGTATGTATGTATGTATGTATCTAGGTAGTATCTACAAGTAAGGACTCAACTCAACTCAACTCAACCCTGCAAGGAGTGTCCTTCACTTCCAAGCTTTTCCTCTCCTCTCCCAACCGGTGAACGTGAAGCCTGATCTTGCAATTGACCCACTTAGTCTATCTACCCTGTCTCAGATGACAGACAACCGACAGTGTCCAGCCCTATCTGTCCGATTGAGTTTGGCTATCCCTGGGCTGATCGATCGATCGATCTGCTGGGGAGTGTTGTTTGCCAAGATTTTCATGATGGGGTCTAGTATAGGATGGATACAATAGTACAGCATGATGTACTAGAATGAATAGTATGGATGAAATGGTTGTGGTTCTTCATTGCTGGTCGAGATGGAAAGATACAGGGGCATGATGGGATGGGGTGAGTAGTAGTCTAATCAATACGATAACTACAATATGGTAACCCACCAACGATACACCCTCACATGAGTTAAAATAGAATGAACATCCATTGGCTAGTTGAATACAAGTGCGGCAGTCAATGTAACAAATACCGGAAGAAAATGCCGCTCAACGATCTTGCAACGCAAACACAAACATGAGAGGAATGATGAAAAATGAAGAATGATGGATATGATGAATTTAATCCAGTACGCGTCAAGCGCTCTGGCCCGCAGAACAACCACCGTGGCTATCATGGCTATCACTCATCCAGGCCGACAGCGTATCATCGCTCCAGAAGAGGCGACGTCTCGTCAGCGGGCTCGTCGGACTTGCCGGTGCCGCGCTTGCGGCGACGACGTCGCTTCTTCGCCTTGTTCGACCCGTCGGGCTGCGCGTTCTCGTCGCCGACGTCGATCAGCGGGCCGACCGGGCGCACGGGGGAAGTACCTGTCTTCTTCGGCGTGTCCGGGCGTTCGGCGTCGGACGAGCTTGTGCTGGTCGTGTGGAGGACGACCTTCCGGATGCCGTTGACGTCAAACACCTGCTCCGTGATACTACCGCTGCGGGCCGGGCCGCGGTGTAGGTAGTCTTTGCCGCGGGGGTGGTCTGGGTCCGGCGAGTGCGGATGCGAGGACCGGTCGCTGACGGCGGCGCTGTCGCCCGGTGGGCCGTGGTCGTCTTGCTCCTCGCGGACGGGCTCCGGGATGGACACTTGGGCCCCGTTCCTCCCGGCCGGGGTGCTGTTCTCCGAGGATCGGGAGTGGACCATGGTATCGTAGCCCAGCTGGACGGCGTGGGCGCCGTCACGCGCATCCAGGCCGGCGGACGGCAGCAGTCCCGCCCCGATACCACCGGCCAATGCGGGCGGCATCTCGCGGCGGGACAGGTCCGTGGTGCTGGGGCCGGATTCGAGGTCCGTCCGGCCGGAGTGGCTGGGGGAGACGCTGGTGCGTTTGATTTTCACGTTCTGATATCGCGTGTGCCGGGGCCGGCTGGCCAGGTTGGACGGGCCCAGGTGTTTCAAGTGTTCGAGGATCTGATCGGTGGCCCCGCGTTGTGTCACCATGTTGTCGGCCGAATCGGAGTTCCGGTCCGCCCCCTGTCTCCGGAGCTGGAATCGCTGCAGTGGGGCTTCCACGGAGCTGCGGCGGCGGTCGCTGGGCCGGCCGTTCGGGACATGGATCTCACTGTCCGGATCGACCGTGCCGTTTTGCCGTGTCGGCGGCAGCATGGGAGGCTCTTCGACGATCTTCCCCTTGGGCACGCGAGACTTGGGGGCCGGCGTCATGCGTCGAATGGCCTTGTGGACGTCGATGAAGACATCCGACTCGTCGATGATCTCCTCGCCAATCAGCTCCTCGATCACATCCTCCAGCGTGACCACGCCAAGTGCGCCCCGGTCTTCGCCCGGATACTCCGAGACCAGGACCATGTGCGACTTGCCCTCCTGGAAGAAGTTCACGATGTCGAGGCAGCTGGTCTCCGGGCGTGTCTCAGGTAGGGTCGCCAGGGCGAAGTCACGAACGCGCTTGCCGTCCTCCGGGTCATAGGTGATCAACATCTTGACGAGGAGCATGCCGACGAAGTTCATGTCGTTGTCCGGCGCATGGATCGGGATGCGAGAATACCCTTGCGACAAGATCAGGTCCATGGTCGGTTCGTCGAGCACGGTATCGGCGGACATGGTGAAGACATCCTCCATGGGGGTCATAATGCTCCCGACCGCCTTATCCTTAAGGTCCAAGACGGCGCTGATGATGGTGACCTCGTCGGAATTGAGCTGTTCCCCGGCTTCCCCCAGGGTCTTGTGCAAGGTCACTAGTGTTTTCAAACCGGCCTTTTTGTAAATGGTGCCATGGTCCTCCCCAAGGAGGCGATCGAGCAGCTTAGCGATGGGCCAAGCGACCGGGGACATAATGTACATGAGGGTCAAAACGCACGGCGCCATCCAGGCCCCGATGGGAAGGCCGTAGCGGACACATATCGATTGGGGCACGACCTCCCCAAAGATCACTGGCACCGCAATCAGTTCCCATGATCGATAGGCTGGACGAGGGGTTTACGTACCAATCAAGACCGTACTGCCCAGGACGGCGGGCCATCCTCCTCCCAGCGATCGGTCCAAGACGATGGGCAGCGTCTCGTTGGTGATGACATTGCTCAACAACAGCGTCACCAGGACCCAGTGTTTCCCCTTCTTCAGCAAGTTCAACACGCTCGCAGCGTTTTTCCGTTCGGCCGCTTCGCCCGACGTTTGGATCACCTGCAGATAGACCTCATCCTATGGATTCGTGACCGGGTTAGCCGCAGAACGCGATTCCTTCCCACCCCCGCATGGATGAGGGAATATACCTGGCCCATCAGAGCGATTGTCAACCCCGCAAAGGCACCACCACTGAGGACGAGCGCCGCGGCGACACTCAAGTACAGCCATAACCCGGGATCGTTTGGTGGTTTCGGCTCCGCTTCCGCGGAGATGACATAAGAGGTGGGCGCGGCGGAGATGAGAGGCAGTTGGAGGACGGCGAGTACCAGCAGTTTCGCCAAACCGAAAACAACGGGCCGGAGGGCCAGTGATCTATAGATTGCGGGTGTCGCCATCACCATCGGGGGTGAGAAGCGAAAGAGAAAAGGCAAAAAAAAAAAAACAAGAACAACAAAACAAAACGATGAGAAAATGGGGGAGAGGGTGTGGGGGAACTAGGACATGTTTAATATGCGAGCGTTTGAGTTTGAAGGTCTGTCGGAATCGCGCGAGAGGAACGGCTTGCAAGTAAGGTAGAGCGCCGGACCGGGCTAGTGAGGAGAGTGGAGACTGAAGTGCAGGGAAGTCACTCGATGATAGGTTCAAGGAAGACCCTCAATGATTGTCACAGGCGCGGCTGAAAGAAGTGGGATTGGAGAGGAATATTTCTCATAAAAGAAAAGAAAGGAAAGGGAAGGAAATTGGACTAGTGGCTTGGATTGTCTCAAATGGCAGTCCAGACAAGATGCCAAGGTATAGAAATCTGCAGGGGGAGAGAAGGAGAAGTGAAGTCGAACCAATTGATGGATGAAGTGAGAGAAACCGATGGACCGAATCCCGTGATGCTCGGGTCACGTTCTGCCACCGTCAGGGAGGCGGTGAGCATGCACTGCAGCCTGCAGCCTGAGGCATAATATTATATGACATCATGTCGATCGATCTATATCGATACTGTCCTGTAGGTATACTGGAGGTATCTAGAGATCTTCTTCCTCCATCCCAGTATGATCAATTGTCAGGTGCTTCTAGGCAGTGTCACCTGAATATTCTAGACTACTCAACACGGTCAGATTGTCTTACTCCGTGGTTACTGGATCAGGAGCTTGACTCCTACCGAGTCCATGTCGCACGACGCATTGAATTGAGTTGGCTGCAGGATCAGGTAAATATCATGCAGGGATTGAAGTCTAATGTACACTGGAGGATTGAACTTCCTAATCTAGATCTTCATTGTTGAATTACTTGTTATGCCATCATTTGCAGCTTATACTACTCTCTATGTATTTAGATGCGGCCTCTTTCTCCCTTGGATATGAAGACCCTGGGTGGGAAGATCCATCAAGATGCTATGAAACATCTATGTATCCGGCAAATTTTATCCTGCAAAGACAGGGCTTGATGACCAGGATCCTTTGTATCACACTGACCAACCCCAGGTTGGATGTTGGACATCAGTGAATGCCTGTGTCAGTGAATATCAATGACTGTCAGTGGATGTGAGTGGATATAGTATATGTAGTGAATGTCAGTCAAAATTAGTTTCATGACTATTAGTTCTCTTCTCCTTATTAACTCGCTCGCTTCTTAATTTACCTCTCGACTTATTTCTCTCTCTACCTCTCTACTCACTCTTGACTTGTCTTTCTACTCACCCTTCGAGTTCTCTCTCAACTCACCCCTTAACTCACTTCTCGACTCACTTCTTGACTCACTTCTTGACTCACTTCTTGACTTACTTCTTAACTCACTTCTCAACTTGCTTCTTGACTTGCTTCTTAACTTGCTTCTCGACTCACTTCTCGACTCACTTCTTGACTCGCTTCTCGACTCATTTCTTGATACTCCAGATCCTGGGAGACTCCGCCAGCAACATGATCGCGATCTGGTCAGCCCTCGTGCTGCTGATGGGAGTGGTAATGGTTCCTTTCTTCTGGCACGGAGAGACTACTAATCATACACTAGGGTCTCCTCCATCGCATCGGCCTGATCCTGTATCGCATCTTCTTCCATCCCCTGGCCGGCTTCCCCGGTCCAACCCTCTATGCAGCCTCGTACCTCCCCTATCTCTACCAGAACAAGATCACCGGTACTTTGGCCAAGGACATGCTCCATCTCCACAAAAGATACGGCCCCATCGTCCGGATCTCCCCCTCGCAGCTCGCAATCGAGGGCTCCGTCGGTTGGCCCCAGGTCTTCTCGCGCCGACCCAACGTTCCGGAATTCGAGAAAAACCCAACCTTCTACGGGCCGCGCAATGGAATCGGCATCCTCCCCGCCCAGCACGACGACCATCAGCGCCAACGCCGCCTGATGGCATACGCCTTTTCGCCCGCCGCGCTGACCGAGCAAGAGTCGCACCTCGCGCACTATGCCGACCTCCTGATCCAGCAACTGCGCAAGCTGACCCAGACCGGCGCCCCTGTCGACATCACCCGCTGGTTCAACTACCTCACCATCGACGTCGTCACCGAGCTGGCCTTCGCAGACTCCTTCTGCTGCCTCGAACGCTCCGACTACCACCCGCTCGTGACAATGATCTTCAACAGCATGCGCGGCAACGCACGTCTTGCGTTCTTCCATCATTACCCGCTCCTGCGACCCTTTGGCGCTTTCCTTAACCGCGATGACTTCCACAAACGACGCCAGTACTTCGTCATGGCGCGCGTCAAGGCCGAGAAGCGCATCGCGCTCGGCGCCGACTGCCCCCGCCGCGACTTCATGGCGTACGTGCTCGGCAACAACAGGGATGGCTCGCGCGGTATGTCCCACGAGGAGATGGTCGCCAACGCCCGCACCCTCATCGGCGCAGGCAGCCACACCACCGCCTCTGCCCTCGCCGCCCTCGTCTTTTACCTGATGCAGGCCCCTGACGTGTACTCCCGTCTCGCCCATGAGATCCGCTCTGCTTTCGCCTCCCAGCACGATATCACCATCAGGGCCACCGCTACGCTGCCCCTCCTGCATGCTTGCCTCGTGGAAACCCTGCGTATCTACCCGCCACTGGCGGAGACCCCGCCTCGCATCTCGCCTGGATGGGTCGTCAACGGCCGATACATTCCAAAGGGGGTGAGTCTCCCTATCCACCTCTCTATACTATACCATCCAAACAATATCCTGACCATAGAAATGATGAGTAATACAGACCTCAATCACCGTCTTCCAATGGGCCACCACCCACTCCCCCCGCAACTTCACCGACCCGGACAAATTCGCCCCGCAGCGATGGCTCCCGGCAGACGATCCGCTGTACGACGCGCGCTACGCCGACGACAACCGCGATGCGTCGAAGCCGTTCGTGACGGGCCCGCGCGACTGTCTGGGCAAGTACCTTGCTTATGCGGAGATGCGCATTGTGGTCTGTCGCCTGCTGTGGAATTTCGATGTTGAGCTCGTGGAGGGTCAGCTGGATTGGGCGGACCGCCAGCGGGTGTACATGGTTTATGAGAAGGAGGCGTTGATGGTGCGCTTGAAGCCTTACTTGCCCAATGCTGCGTAGATATCTGGGTCGTTGCTGTTGCCGTTGCCTTTCCTGGCTTACCTATTTGATAGGATTGGCGGGGGAATAGGTTAGGTGGCTTGGGAGTTGGGAATTAGGAAGCAGGTGAAAAGCAACCACTGGAGATATCAGGACTGTTATTTACTGCACGCCTTTGAACCCCAAATACCAGATTCTAAGTGACACAATATCAGCAGATTTCTCTCCCTTTTTCTTCTCTTTCATTCTCTCCATAAAATTAGATCATAAGTTGTTCCTTCCTCTTCCTCTCCTCACTAATCTTATTCTCTTTTATTTATTTCTCATTTTTCAGCCACTCCCAGAGGCCTGGGCACAGTTGACAAAAAGTCCGTAAGACATTGAAGTGTATGTGTTCAGGCCTCAGATAAAGCACATGACCCGACTCTCCCGCAGGAATAAGTCAAAGTATCATCCCGTCATGTCTATTTGATTTCCTTGACTACCTTCGTAAAGCCCACCCACAATTCACACTCAATCCTCTCCTTCGAATTACCTGTGTATTTCAACCAGTCCTATCGATGTCTGAAGAGATTAATACCCACCCATCCGAGGTGGAATTCCTCGAAACGCTAAAAGAGGGTAAGAACTCGGTAGTCTTTAAAGTGCGATTCCGGGAAAAGCTATGCGTTATGAAAGTGGTAAGTAAGTGGAAGTACCTCACCTATACTCTCTATTTACTGTTTCTCGCTGAGATCTAATTGATAATGGTAAGTATCACGACAGAGGCAAAACCGAGTGGGATCCCCCCCATCGCGAAACCAACCTCTTCATCTCGGAGTCCACCGCGTACAGAAGACTGCAATCCAAAGGCCTGTGCAAAAGAGGCGTCATCCCAGATTTCTACGGAACTATTAGAAACATCCAGCCAGCCGAGTGGCCAGCTCTCACCATGTTTCGAGATGACAAACTACCGCCCAACGCCACCATGATAGAATACGTTCCCAATCTGCAGCAGATAGAGCTATTTAATTTCTCGGAGCAACGTCTAGCGACACTGCGCGAGATCCTCAATGATATTCACCAGGCGAATGTTCTTCACGGTGATGCCTACCCCCGCAATATGATGGTATCTGTGGGAGAATCCGGGCCCGAGCGGGTCCTGTGGATAGATTTCGATTCTGCGCAAACGTTTCCGGAGGGGGGTGAGCTTTCGCCGCTACACAAGCGGTGGATTGGGGATGAGGTTGAGCTTGTGGACTATTTTGTTGATGCTTTGGTGGGTTCCTTCTTTATTTTCTGTCTAGTGGATACGGCTTCGCTGACTGTTGGGTAGCCGGAGGATTTCAAGGAGGGTAGGCTGAATCGGACATTCAATTACTATTATGAGTATAATTAGTGGTAACTGCCAGGCTGGATATCGGACTCTGCGGATGGTTGGTGCTCTGATATCGATATACTGGGTCGTGCGGGGCATCGGCTATATCCTCTTCCGCTTCACCTACTTTACTTATAAATCCGACATCTACATCTACATCTAACCTACCTACTACCTACACCCTACCAATCTACTACCTACCCACCTACAAAAATGTCCAAACCAACAGTCGCCGTCCTAGACGACTACCAATCCATCTCCACCTCCCACCTCTCCCACCTAACCCCCCACTTCACAATCAGCCACTTCCCGCAAACGCTCAACCCCGCGGACCCAGCCTCCCAAAAAGCCCTCATCGAGCGCCTCCACCCCTTCGATGTAATCATCACCCAGCGCGAACGCACCCCCCTCTCGGCATCGACCCTCTCCGCCCTCCCCAACCTCAAGCTGCTCCTCACGACCGGCGCGCGCAACCGCGCAATCGACACCGCGCACTGCGCCCAGCGCGGGATTCCCGTCGCTGGGACGAGCGGGCCCAGAGATGCCACCACGTCGACCGCACACAGCACGGCGCAGCACACGTGGGCGCTGATCCTGGCACTGGCAAGACATGTCGTGCGGGACGACGCGGCGCTGAAACGTCCGGGTGGTGGAGGGACCTGGCAGGGGGAGACGCTGGGGATGAGTCTTGCGGGGAAGACGCTCGGCCTGGTGGGGTTGGGGAAGTTGGGAGCGGAGGTGGCTCGGGTGGCGGTGTTGGCGTTTGGTATGCGGGTTGTGGCGTGGTCGGAGCATTTGACTGCTGAGCGGGTGGATGCTGTTGCGAGGGAGGTGGGGATTGTCTCTGGAGATGGAGATGGAGAAGGGGAGAAGAAGATACGGTGTGCGGAGAGCAAGGCGGAGCTGTTTGAGGTGGCGGATGTGGTGAGCTTGCATTATGTGTTGTCGGAGAGGAGTCGGGGGGTGGTGGGACGGACGGAGCTGGAAAGCATGAAAAAGGGAGCGCTGTTGGTGAATACGTCGCGGGGACCGTTGGTGGAGGAGACGGCGTTGTTGGAGACGCTGTCGGCGGGGCGGATTCGTGGGGCGGCGCTGGATGTGTTTGATTTGGAGCCGTTGCCGGCGGATAGTCCGTGGCGGACGACGGCGTGGGGGACGGAGGGGAGGAGTGAGGTGGTGTTGACGCCGCATATGGGGTATGGAGATGAGCAGATCCATGCTTGGTATGAGGAAGTTGCGGGGAATTTGGCACGATGGCGGGAGGGGAGGGAGTTGACGACGCGGCTGAACTGATGCACTACTGCCTAGGTTATACTACCGTCTACCTACTGAGGATGCAGCGATGGAGATGCTGAATGTATACCGGACACTGAGAGTGGTTAGGGCATGTGGGGCATGTGACCTGGTCATAACTAATCCGCATTATCAATCTATGCAGCACATGCATGTGACATGGACGGTGTCATCGAACCATACTCGAGTGGGTTAGAGAGCATTCTCCGCTACGGATATTAGGCACTGCGGTATATTAACCACGATCCATTGGGGATATTGCTGCATCCGGTCAACAACCTAAGGCTCCCAATCTCCGTGGGTGAACACCATGCAATGAACCTCGGTCGAACGCCGACCAATCACCAATCCGGATGATCCGGCCTGAGGATCGTCAGCGTGACCTCGGTGCAAGGGAATAAATAATCTATACTACGGACCCTTATTTACTCTCTTATACGTCGTCATATAACCCGCCCTGCCCCTCCTTCTCTTCCCTCTATACTCTATACTCTCCTCACTCAATCCCTCTACACTCAATCTCTCTATCCTCAATTCCTCATTCCTAATCCTCCAGCCAAAATGTCTCCCATCGCCATCCCCCCTCCCTCAACAACAACAATAGACCCCTCCACCCTCCCCACCAGCAAAATCACCCCACCAACCCACCCCACCATCCTCCACGTCGACCGCAAACCCGGCGCCTTCAGCAGCGGCGCCATCTCGCTCGTCTCGCTCCCAGCAGGCGCCCTCTTCGCCAAAATCACCACCGCGACCCCCGCCAAAAAGGCCTACACGAGCGTCCAAACCGGCCGCGACTCCCACATCGAGCTCAACTCCGACCTCGTCTACTGCAACCACTCCTGCGACCCCTCCCTCGTCTTCGACATGTCCCGCATGGAGGTCCGCGTCGTCGACCACCGTCCGCTGAACAAGGGCGACGCCCTCACTTTCTTCTACCCCAGCTCGGAGTGGGAGATGGATCAGCCGTTCCAGTGTGCGTGTGGTGCTGGGGAGGGTGTGTGCCGGGGTTGGATTGCCGGGGCGGGCCAGATGGGTCTGGATGCTCTCAAGGGGTATTGGTTGAATCCGCATATTGAGGAGATGGTTAAGGAGAAGTGGGGGGATGCTTCTTCTTCTTCTTCTTCTTCTGCTTAGAGACTCCTGCTGAAGACTTCTAGACTAGAGTATGGGGGCGGCTGTCTTCTAGAGGATGGGTAAACATATCATGTCGAATGTGTATATACTTGCATGATAGAGCCAGCATTGGATAGACATTCTCTACAGTTACAAACCACGTAAATAAAAATACAAAAGATAAAGATATATTCAATACTTAATAGTTATAGTCATAATCATAATCATACCGATTCAACACCCTCCCTCTCACCCGTTCCATCTCCCTCTCCAACCCCGCCATCTCCTCCCTGTCCACCCCACCATCGACCCCCCCATCCACCCCCCGCAAACTCACCAACCGATCCCGCGCCTCCGCAAAAACCCGATACTGCCCCTCCCCAAGACACACCCCATAAGCCTCACAATAACACGTCCGCTCATCCGGACACAGCGCCGCCTGCCCCGTAAACACAAACTGCCACAGCAGCTCCCACATCTTCCCCGCCACCTCATCATCCAGCGCCGTATCCACCAACCACCCCCGATACGACACATAATCCAGCAGCGGCACGCGCCGAATCTGCCGTCCGCTGACGGCAAACTGCCCGCCCCCGGGCTGCGCCAGCTCCGTCGGCATCGAGTCGAACGGGAACAGCGCGTCCCACGCGTCGCTGAGGCTGCTCCCAATCTGGTCTTGCTCTTGCTCGGCGCCTCCGTTTCGCTTCTCATTGGGTTTGATATTGTCGCTACTGCTGCTGCTGCTGCTGGTGGCAGTGGTGGTTACCGCCATCCCGGGACACCCCGGTGCGTGCTGACACCGCAGGTTGACGTACCCCCTGTCGAGGACGTAGGCGGGTTGGAGGCGGCGGCTCATGAGTGCTGCGTCGCCGGCGAAGAGGTCGTCGTCGACGCCCCCGCCGCCGCTGGTGCCGTCTGCGCGCAGGAAGATGTTCACGTCGCTGAGCGAGAAGTAGTGATCGATGATGTAGGTTAGGTAGGCCATGACTTCGCGGCCTTTGTTGGGGGGGAGGGAGGACTTGCTTCGCTCGATGGTGAGGGTCTGTTTCGGGGGTGGAGTCGTCGTGGTCGTCGTCGCATTTCCAGCTGCGGTGGAAGAGGACGAAGAAGATGAGGATGAAGAGGATGAGGAGGATGAAGGAGAAGAAGGAACGGCGCGCTTGAAGCTCCGCGCGTACAGCCCATCGTCCGCATCAACGGTGTACACCGCGCTGGAGAAATCGTCCTCCTCGTCGACGAGCCGCTGCACCCAGCTTGTGTCGACGTCGTGCGTCGTCGCGACGACCAGCGTCCGCGAGTAGCTGTTTTTGATCGGTGGGGCCCATTCCACGGGGCGGTAGATGGATCCGGGGCGGTTGTGTTTGCGCCAGCGGCGGGGGAGGAGGAGGTGCGAGAAGTAGAGGTAGAAGGAGATGGCGGTTGTGACGAAGAGGGCGGCGCCGGCGCTGGCGGTCCAGGCTCGGGGGCGCATTTTGCTGTTGGGTTGGGTTTATGGATGGGTTGGGGGCATGGATGTATTCGTGTGTATGTATGTATGTCTTTAGCGAGGAACAGTAATGATAAATAGTAATTAAGTCGTGAGGTTATCGTAACGCGTGGTAGATGCAGTGTAGTAGTATAGGAGGTAGGTCGGAATCCGTCGAGTACAGGAATTGATTGCAACGTATATACTCAATTGAGCCTCAGAACATTAAAAGAATAAGAAAGAATATTCCCTCAACACCCAAACTAAAGAACAAGAAGAAAAAACAAGAGCAAGGCGCAGAGCAAACCGTGTCTCGTGAGAAAAACGAAGCCCGCAGACGGAGAAAATCGATCGGCATCATCGCCCTGCGGTGGTACATCAGCGCTAAAGCGATCGGCACGGATTTCAGTCCCATGATTGGGTCTGCAGGGGGCAACGCGACGTCAGCTCGTGGGTTCGGTTTCCAATTTTTCCAGACGCTTTTTTTATCACAGGAGGACGGGGTGGTTTGGGGCTGTGGTTACCATGGGTCGGGTGGTTACCATGGGATTGGATGGGTGGGTTGATATCGTGATGTCACTGTATGTCTGCTTTGGGATTCATATATACTGAAGTCATACGATGATTCCTACACTATATAATCAGACTAGGTTTGAGTCTGTTGCTTTCAGACTCATAGACTCAGACTCAGCAAGGCTGGAGGTCCCCGCACAAGGCTGTCGCTGTCATACATTTGATAGATCGTGGACAGCAACTGAGCAATGGACTGACCAGACTCTTTCGCTCTATAATTTGATACTCAGCTCTATCAAGCATAGTTACAGACAATCTATCGACATCTATATCTCAAAGAGTAGAAGTAATATCCACCCACATATCCCTCCCCGCAACAACCGTACTCACCAGCATTGCAACGCCCACCCCCAACTCCCCAACGCCAATCCACCCCAGAAACGCCCCGGGAATCAACAAATCGCATCCATCAACGATGATCCGCTTGACGAGTGCTGATCTTGGCGACTGCGCCCCTTGACCATTTTCCTTTTCTGCCGTGTTCTTTGCGTTGTCTTTCTTTTCAGACCTTCCATTGGACGAGGAAGAAGAAGAAGAAGCAGAAATCAAACCCCATACACAAGCCAAAACAGACAATGCAAGCCCGCCGAACCAGAACCGATATGCCTCGGTCGTGACGCGCGCGTTCCACGACACGGGGTAGATGTTGGTTGCGTGGAGCTGTATCAGATTAGTTACCCATCGGCATATTATTACAGGGGAGGATAATAATACAAGAAAGAAAGACGGGAAGAAAGAAAGAAAGACGAAAAGAAAGAAAGAAAGGAGGGAGGGAAACATACAATAGTCGCATCCTCCAACAGCAAATACATCCCTAAACAAGTCCACCGCGCCAGCTCCAGCATGGTCATCACTGTCCCAGCCTCGCTGTCGCGACCGTTCTTCCCCGGAAGGAAATCCGCCACGCGAGCGAAACAGTCAATGACGTTGAAGAAGCGGAAGTATCGTCTTGCTTTGATCACATTGTATCATATTAGTATATGGATCAATCAATCAATCAATTATTTATTTAAATAGTAGTATCATCACAATACATATTCAATACACATGGTAAATGAAAGATCGGTACTAACTCAAACCCAATTGCCCCCTCGCAACCCCCAATCGCTCCGCAAACACGACATCATCCGATAAACATCCCGCAATCTGGCAGGTGGCGTGGATGAGACGGAGGGTCTTTTCGAGCCCTGCGGCTGTGCGTGTGAAGGTGGAGAATTTCTGGACCAGCGACGGTCGGGCGCGCGCGTCTTGCCCCTGGTGGTGTTTGGTGCCGGTGGGTTTGCGTTTTGCTGCTGCTGTGGTGGCTCTGGCTGTGGCTGTGGTCATTTTGGATTGTTCACTGGTCTTCTTCAATTCGTTTTTTCTTTTCCTTGGTTGGATTGATGAGGATGGAGTTATCTGTGCTATTGACTAGGAGTACAAATACGAGGATACTACCGTTATTGAAAGGTGTCTGTCTGATTAAGGAGCGGTGTGGACCCCCGTTTCGTATATGGACCAGATTGGGATCAGCCTCACGCCCGAGGTTCTGCCCTCTGCACACTTCTCATACAAGGGCCTTCGTCTACCCCTACTATGTATATCTATCGTCTGCTCTCGCCAGACATTGCACAGTCCGGATGGATTATCTGCTAGGATGTAATCACCGCCCCCCGGCAATATCCTGTCCCAGTCGGTACCCCCCAACCTTCTCCCACTCGACCTTCTGTCGCGTCACCGGCAGCTGTCGTCGCAGTCCCTTGAACGCCCCCTCCGCCATCTGCACAAACGCCCGGTTCAGCTGCTCCTGGTAGTCGCGCTCCGCCGCCCCAATCCGCGACACGATGCCCTCCGCCGACAGCGACGGCACGGACGCCTGCACCGGCTTGTGCGTGTTGAGCGCCACGTTACCGTCCTCGTAGTAGTGCACGTCCACTTGGATCTGGCCCGTCACGGTCGTCGACTCGGACACGGGCACGGTGTAGATGGAGCGGAAACGCCCGTTCCTGAACCCAATCGTCAGTACGTAGTTGCAAGCATCAAAATCACGGACGCCTGTCAGCCTACCAGAAGTTGTTCGGAGAGTAGCGGTTCGCAACGAGGACAATGGCAACGGCGGAGTCGTTCTCGATCGGGTACACGCCGTACGAGCAACTCCGGTAGTGCTCGCGCGCATGGTTACCCATCGCCTTGAGGAGGGATTTACTGTATCATCATCCATCAGCATGCATTTCCACCTCTGCATCTCAGTCCACCGCGACAACTCACATCAAGTCCGCATTCTGCGATTCCAGCGCGTACGTCTGCGATCCAGTCGCTTCCTACTCCACCAATGCCCTGATCAGCCCCATCCGACCCCACGAGATTCTTATTCCCCTCACCTGCGTAACATGGTCCACCTCGAAAGACGTCTGGCTCTCAACGTCAAAGTACCGACCGTCTTCCAACCGGTTGAATTCGCTCACGATGACCTTTCCCACTCGTCAGCTATATACCATTCCACCCATTGACTCTGCCAGAAACCTGTCGTTGTCTAGGGTGCGTACCTCCTGACTCGCTCCGGGCAGTCGGACGGTCGTCAGCTGTTTGTGGTTGTATCGTTCGAAAGCGGGGGCCAGCGCGGGGATGATCTCGTCGCTTTCGGTCAGGGCTTTGATGTCTGTTGTAAACGGCAGCGATTAGCATTGTTTAAGGGCGGTTGGAGCTTTGCGGGAGTTGAACTAAACAGAAACATACCGGCAACGACATCGCCGAGCTGCGTATCGTCAGTATGGTGGTCGACCTGGGTTGATCGGATCCCCTGAGAGCTATACGTACCTCGCCGGGCGGGGCACCCTCGATGAACGAGGATGCGATCTCAACGGTGGGGTCCATGGGGGCGATGCGATCGGTGTAGGCACAGCAGATAGATAGGTTATTTAAAGCGGTAAGAAGTTTCACTTGGAATAGAATAGAGAATAGAGTCAACTTGGAGAAGTGGGGGATGACGCCTGAAACGGATGGCTTCCCCGATGTCAACAGCGCCCGCCTAGCGCGATAAGCGCGGCACGTGTCCCCGCCAGCAGTATTGTATAGGAGACAGTGTACATCCCAACGTCGCCATCTTATAGACTGCATGATTTAAAGATATTAACCTATAGTGTAGCATGTTCGTATTATACGCTCCGCTGGTTCGAATACAAATATCCCACAATCGCTCAAGCATCTCACCCGGACGCCAAGTGAACAAACACCATCAATATACCTTATCCATGAATGTGCACGCTAAAAAGAAGATCGAAAAAGTCGACAAACTAAATATCCTACCACCCATGCAATGCCTACTCAATACTCATATTCATCAGACCGTCATTGGTCTCCGTCATCCCCTGCAATCCCACCCGTTTCAAGGTCCCGGTGTGAGGTGTGGTCGGCGCATTCCGAGACCCGTGGTCTGGCTGTGGATGATCGGCGAATAGCGATCCCAGGTTCGATTTCGGCGGCGGTCCCCAGATGTTGAAGCTGGAATCCTTCACCGCGGGCGAGTTCGGCATGACGGGACTGCTCTGCGCGCTCATGCTTGGGGACACCGCGCGACGCTTGAACAGGTTGGGGTCAAAGTCGTCTTCTCGTCGTCGCTTTCGCTTGATCTCGGCAACAGCTGCGGAATGGCTCTGCAGGGGCGTAGAACCCCGTGAACTAGGCCTCTCCCCGGGTTTGGCAAACTCTCCAGCGGAGGAACCGGCTCTGGCAGACGGCGTGAAATCCATCGCCAGCTCGTCTTCCGACACGGACGAAGCGGCGGCTTGTCGGAACGAGGGTGGTGGCGTGCGGTAACGTTCGTCGAAATTGTTCCAGAAATCAGCCCCGGCAGAGTTTCGATGCGCTTGCTCGCTGAAACTCGGCTCATCGTGGGAGGCGGCCTTTCCGGGCAGATCGACGGGGTGAGCCACGCTCCCACCAGGCGGTAAGTAATCGTGCGCCGTCATCTCCGGCGACGTCTGTGGAACGCTCGGGTCGCTCTCGCGGACCTGTCGAATAACTTCGGCTTCACGCTTGGCGTCGCTGTCAATAGGAGCGCTTTCCTCCATCAATGCGGCTCGTATCCGCGCAAACGTCTTGGTTTTTGGCTGTTACGAAAGGGTCAGAGACTGGTACAGGCCACGGTGACTTAACAGATGAAAATAGAATAAGATAGAACATACCAATAGGCTCCCACGTCGCGTCACAGCGCGGCGAATGACCCCAAGGTACCCGCCCTCGGAGTTGGAGGTAGTTGGGCTGTGGCCGCGCGCAGCGCGGCCCTCACCCTCGTCACTGAGGTCCGACAAACGGAGTTCCCGCGCACCGAAACTCAAGCTTTCCCTCCGCGTAGCGCCCGACCCAGTTCGGCCTCCAAAATATCCATTACCCGGATTCTCAATACTCTTCATCACCGGTGGGGACAGCGGGCCGGGACTAGGCTTTGAGCTGTTGCCACTGGCGCTGCTGGAGCTGTGTCTACTCCGTCCCCCTTTGCTGCGAAACCGAGCTCGCTGGAAGCTCATCAGACTGGTCGCCGCTTGAGAATATCCCCCCATCCAGTCATTTCCCGGGCTGGAAATCCCACCGGGCGCAAAAGGACTCATTCCGTGACTTATTTTGCTTGCCTGCGGGGTATTGGTGATCATCATGTCGTCCCTATCTCCCATCATTGCGTCGTCCTCTTCCTCCTCACTGCTACTCGTGTCCGATTCTATCATATTGACGCTCGAGACGGAACTGGATACCGTGGCCCGATCCGCGGGTCCGGAAGTCGAGAATGGAGGGACTGAGGTGGAGCCGATGGAGCCGCGGCGTTGTGGGATCTGCACACCGCGCCCGCCGATGATCGGAGAAGAATCTGGAGAGGACTCTGCAAGGGTCGAGTGATGGAGGTTGGTGCAGGCACGCGAAAAATCCAATCCCCGAGAGCGACGGGGAAGAACCGATCCTGGCGAGCCGTAGATCTGAGACGAATCGAGCTTGGGGGATAAGGGGGCTTGGCTGGAAATCGAGGATGGCGTTGTGGGCTTCGCCGGTAGGTGGAGTTGTAATTCCTGGTTTAAGGATGGCCGTCGTGGAGTTTCCGGGGCGGATGAGAGAGAAATGTCATCTTTGCTGGAAGGCCGACTGTCGTCGGATTTGGTGGAGCGGGAAGCGGAAGCGGGTTTCGAAGCGTCGGATAGAGAACGTGATTTGGGAGATGGCCGCAACGGAGGTCCAAGTAAACTGTTCTTCTCAGTGGAATTATTAAAGTTGTTTCCCGAGTCATTTTGGTCCCTCCGCTGCGATAACTGCTCGCTCAACTTGCTGGCGAGTGGCGCGCCGGGGAGGCTGTGCGAGAGGGTTGACGAGGTAAATGGCGACATAATCGCAAGATTAATGACCAATCTGACGTGTCAATATATGTAACCTATATGTTCACAACATGATGACACCTGATCCTGCAGGGTCGTTGATGGAAGATGTTCGCGTTGTGATGGGGGTTGGATACGCGCTGAGGTCGGACGTAGTATGGGAAAGGTCCGAAAGGGCTGCAATTCTGGCTCAAAGTATATACCAAATGATGCAATTAAAAGTCCCCAAACAAAAGGCTTATTTTAGAACGGGGGTTGGACTTTCTTTGAAGATGAGAAGGAACAAAGGTAACAAGATCATGACAAGAATAAAGGAAGAATGAGAGAGGATCGAGGTGATAAGAAATGGATGTGAGGCCGATCGACGCTGACGTCGGATTCGGCAAATCACGCCCGCCGTGCCCCGCCTGCGATGCTGATTGGCCAGATGCACTACCTCTTTCCTATTGTGGATTAGGGGCTGTATCAGGTCACGTGTTTTGCAGACAACGTCATGTACAACATCAGGTCATCATATACTTTCGACTCAATTTATGTGGGAAAGGGAGGGAAATCGAATAGCATTCAAGTCCTGGTCTATCGGAAATTAACATAATGAAAACCTTGCAAATTACCGTCTAAAGCCAGTGCCCTAACTCCTGCAACGACAGAACCAGTAGGAACAATTATAAAGTGAAGAACCAAACGCTCTGCCATATAAAGATCATGCCAAACTCATAGCCGTGCTAATCGGTGCCACATACCACTCCCAGTCATTGCAATTTGCACTCACCCCAGACAAATCCACCGGGGGGCGCTTCGTCATGTCCCTATCGCGAGCCTGCCACACCTTGGCAACTACGGCGCGAGTGCGTGCTACATTCGACACACTGGAGTGTGTCATGGCCGCCAAAGCACGCAACACAAGTGGTCGCCCATACGCGGCAGGGTGGTTGGCAGTTTCGGGCCAGAGTTCGTCCTGCGCAGGATCCAGCTCCACGGCGGCGACGAAAACAGGCCAGGTCATGCTAGCGAATGATCCGGAGTCGAGCAGGTCGGAGACGAGTTTCAGGATGCGGCGAACGTAGCTGACGACCAGTGGTGTAGTTGGTGATGCACCGCAGAGTGCGCAGTGTAGGTACAGAATTGCTGCGAGGCGTTTCATCTCGGCGGCGGACTGGAGGGTATGGTCTTCGCCATCAGGGACCTCCTGGACTAGGGTTTCTAGTTTGGCTCCCAGAGAGGCGGCTCGGAGGGAGAACTGTGCGCGTGCTGAATCGGAGTCTAGTCGTCGTCGCGTGCGACTGAGCTCTGTGATGTGGGATAAGATGGATGCCAGTTCGGGACTACACCCCATCCATAGGTCAATCGTGCGCTCATTCTCCGCCCAGTAGTCACTTCCGAAGAGAACCGCCTCTCCGCACGCGGTCCGGCCCATGACGTCTTGAAAGGCAAAGAAAAGCTCCGCAAAGTCAGACACGGAGTCTTGGGCATCCTGCGACTTCGTCAAGGTCTTTTGCTGCTGCCGTCGCCGGAGGCGGATAAAGTCCTTGGCACCTTTTAGGTGAACCGTCCACTGCTGGGAACAATTGTCCACAATTTCATAAAGACACAGCATCACCATGACAGCAAGTAATTCAGGATCCGTAGCCCAGCTCGCTGCAGACGCTGTCGCGAGCCGCTGCCGCAGACCCTTCAGCGCAGCTGCCTTGTGTCGTACCGCGACAATACCATACGATTCATCAAAGCGCGAGCGATGGCATGCACCCAAAGCCTGTATCGCCGAGAATAGCGTCGAAGATGCAGATAGACAGAAGGGCAGGACGATAGAGGCGAACGGAGATGGTTGCGTTGAGCTAGCTGTTGTCCGCGGGCACACCTCCTGGACATAGTACTCGAAAAGATGGCCCGGAGACTCCGCAACCTGGGGAAACAAAGCCAATGAAGACGGCGGCGAAGGAAGCCGTTTAAGCATGGTTCCCCGCGGTCGTCGATCCAACCCATTAGAATCTGGAACAACGGCCAAGATCTCTTCCACCTCGTCCTCACAAGCAACGACATCTACCCCATCCGGCCTCTCAAAAGTCGCCACTCCACTATTCAGGAATCCCCACTTCTCTATAGGCGGCAGAGCACACCACGCATGCTCATCATCGCTCAAGGTAGAAGAAGAGGCCGGTGGAGGGAGCTTCGAGCCAGCCTTGCTCCAAACGCCCGCTCTGCCAAACGCCAACCCGCGGCTGGCAAAGTCGGACTCCCACTTGAGGACAATATCCGTTGAGCACGTCAGCCCCCGCTCGCGACACCGCGTGCACACCGGTTTCTCAGTATCGCAGCGCACCCGGCTCGCGCGGCATTCCTTGCAACTGCCGCGACTGCGGGTTTTTATGGGCTTGGTGCTTTCTGTGGACTGTTTGCGCGGCATTTCCGCTGGTTTTTCTTACATGGTTTGCACTTCTGACGTGCGAACTGCTGGTGGCGAGACCAATATCAGTGACCAGTTTTCAATCGAGAGAGAGGCTGCAATGGCTGACGGATGTTTGCGGTAAAGGACCAAAACTAATGAACTCCAAGAAGGTAGGTTGAAAGACTGTCGGCTACGCAAGCCCTGCAGGGGTTGAACAACCTACTGACTACTGCTTGTTGGGACGAGGTTTCACTAAGTTGGTAAGGGAAGCCGGTGGAGAATCATCCAAAGTTTGGTCTCCATCGTGCCCGCCAATCGCCGCCTGGCAATACTCATGCCTCAGGCATACAATCGACTACAGGGCGAAGATTCGTGATATTATCGCCCCCAAAGACAGAAAAAGTCAGCATAGACCCACAGCAACGTCAGAGCATCCGAATTCCCATGGCTTCACGGAATTCCTCAATGGCTAGGTATAGATAAAATATATGTAAATTGTAGCTCGTGACTCCATGTCCAATGCGAGACCGGAATGCGAAACGACATTATATATACAAATAGACAAAAAAAAGCTATAGTGAAGAGAGATCTGGCATCTGAACCGCCAATAGATGGTGAACGGTAAACTAGGCCAAGAGAGAATTGAATAAACGCCAAATGAGAACCGCATGGTGGGGTATCATGAAGCGGGAAAAGGGGGCGACCATTTACGGCCCGCGAGACGAGGATGCCTCATCCAGTTGATACTCCTCGTGGACCTGCTGCTCCTCGTCATCGGGAAGCTTTGAAAAGCCGGACACGCCCAGGTCCTCCTCACGGTCCTTGGTCACATCGCACGTGACGGAGCGCAGAGAGGGATAGAACCGTCGGTAGGTGAAATGCGCAACGCCCAGTCCCAGAAGGGCGCCGGTGGTCACGTCGTAGATATCATGTCGATAATCGGCCAGACGGGAAAGACCGATCAAAAATGCGCCAAATAGCGGCATGAAGGCCAGCAGACAGCGGCAGAGGTCGGCTCTCGGCCGGAAAACGCGCATTTGACCGGCAAGGAAGCTGAAAGCAGCAGTTAGCGACATGGTCTCTAGTTGGACTATTGCGACTATGGCACCCACAACGAAAAGTAGCCCAGTCCACTGAACGAGAAACTGCTATGTCCACTGGGAAAGCTTCTGAAACCATCGTGTAACATGCCCTTGTTCTCCTGGGTGCACACGGACCACGAGACCCAGACATCCCCCGGTGTACCTTTCTGAGGGAGACAGCGCGCGAGCATATCCGGACGAGGACGTCCAACCGAATTCTTTATGATATCCGTGAGGAGGGAGGACAGCATCAACGACGTGAAAAGGCCAAGCAGCGTCACTTGGATCTGATAGCGACTGGGACGGGTGATGGCTGCCCAGGCAATGATGACGAGGAGTGGAATGAGGCCGGCGTAGACCATGGACAGCTCTATAAGCGCTCCATATCAGTTCCAGAGCTTGACTAGTATGAAAGGAAAGATAACTTACGTACGGTCACCCTCTCATGAGAAGTCAAGGGGTGTTGAATAGCCTTGTCGTCCAGCATGAACATGCGATGAAACGGTTTCAACGTTTTTTGGACCTACACCCATATGACGGCTGTCAGATTCCCATCTCGACCACTGATGTCCACCAAACTGCTTACCAGAATCGAACTCCCCCAGATGACCGCTAAGGCCACAAAGTCCATTACCGGGGAGGCCCGCTGGTAGAAGCGGGCCAGCGCACCAGGAACGCCGGGCTGGTTGGATCGCATATCGTAACTATATTGCGCCGAGCAAAAAATAAAAATAAAAATAAAAGAAGCCCGAGATAAAATCAAGCAAATCCCAACATCCTGCAAAAGAGGGGAAAGAGGACAGAGTAACAGAGAGCGTGAAGTCACTAGGTTGAATAAGACAAAATGGTCACGAAGCGGAATTCCCAGTCGGGCAAAGCTCAAAAACATTCCAGACCAATCCCGGGTCTCTCGCCGCCTTGGCGCACGGTCCAGTCAACACCATGGATCTGCTCATTCCGATGTGCAGCTGTACCTTAACCATATTCAACCTTCCTCCTCACGTCTGACAACGCGTCACTCTGTCGTATACGGTCAGATAGGGTATCCGGTCGGCGAAAAACTCTATCCGTTCTCCAACTTCCCGACCAATACACCATGGCCGACGGACAACAGCGAGCCCTGACCACAGCCTTTGCTCCGCCTCCTCCGTTATGGAAACATTTCACGCCAGACAACGTCAAAAAGCTGGAACAGATCAAGAAAGAAGCGTCTAAGAGCGAGGATGGGAAACCGCAGAAGAAGAAGTGGACCGCTGCGGAATTGCGCGCGCTTGATCTACCCCCGGAGCTGCGTCTGCTCGTCCCTCCCGACATTCCTACTTCAGGACAATACAGTGTCTTTGGGGAGGTCCAAAATGTAAGTGTTAAAAGTCTCACACTGGTACCTTCTTCCCCACGTATGCTTACAGCCGAGCGCCTGCAGCTTTCAACCGCCCTCCCCGAGTTAAAAGACCAAGGCATCACTCAGCTTTACCCCTCTCCGGGCGGGGAAGCCGACCATGAACCGTCTACAGAACCGGCGCGACCGTTAAACCACGCCTACTACCTCCTCAAAATCAGCAAGTCCCTCCTTCTGAACTTCCTCGAGTTTGTCGGTATCCTCTCGATCACGCCTGAGCAATACGAGTCCAAAGTGGAGGACCTGCGCAACTTGTTCGTCAATGCGCATCACCTGTTGAACCTGTACCGACCGCATCAAGCCCGGGAGTCCCTGATCACGATGATGGAAGAGCAACTGAGCCGCACCCGGGAGGAAATTCAAGAGATGGACAAGCTCAAGGCCGAGGTTACGAGTGTCTTGGACCGCCTCAAAAGCCAGGGAATCGACGTGGATGCTACTGTCGACGACGACGCCAGGAAGGCCACGGCCTCGACCCAACCACCGCAGGATAACTCGAAGCTGATCTGGGATCTTCTGGACGACGCCCATTGAGAGACCGCTGTCGATGCAAAAGCCTCTTGCTCTACAATCGGGAAGTGACATGGCTGGTCTGGATCGCAGCTCCATGCAGGACACTATCCGACTCGAATCTGCAACTCCACGCAGTGCCAGACATACAACAGGCGGTCTTTCGTCAAACCACTGGCTGTCTCCAACCCCGGCATGGTTTCCATTTGTCAATGCATGCACCGGCACGACGGAATATCAGTTCCTCCGGTCAGGTCACATGACGCGCTAATCCGCCGCGCTTAAAATCGCACCAACTGCTCCTCTCGAAACTTTCCCTCCAAATTCTCCAAACGCCAGAGAAGCCGGTCTTCTCGATTCTGCAGCTTGATGATGCTGCTGATGGCTTGATGATGCTGCTGATGGCTTGTTCTTTATGAGCACAATGGTCATTGTGCCAATCCTCCAATTCAATCCTGTCCACTAACGAATGGTACGTTCCTCTTAATTTGGTTTGCTGCCAGCTTTCAATGATGATTTGCTTTATATCTTTGTTTCAACCCCATCTGAGAGCATCTACCAGTGTTCTTTGGTGATAATTATGCACTCTTACCTCTTACAATCTGATCCACTGTCAACTCTTGCTCTTGCTACTTCATCTAACTTGAGATGAATCATGCTAACGATTGCTTGAAGATCCAGGAACTGCCAGCTAAGCGCCTCCTAGTTAGCAATACACCATATATAATATCATGAACCATTCATCCAATCTCATTGATCCATCAGTCTGTGTTACCTGCCGGTTTCCAGGGACCTCCATCGCCTCCATTCGTATCGTATCTGTCCTAGGGACATAACGTAGCCATCGACGGAAATCAGAAACAAAAAGAAAAAAGCCTTTACAAGAAACGCCCAGGCCCCTTTCACCATGAAATTTACAAAAAAATTCACCAACGGCAAGAAGTCTAGAAATAGTTATGTTGATCCCTGCGCGCCCGACTCCCGAGTCCACAAAAATCCACACCAACTTCCCGACTCCGAGAATATCAGTGTCCACACCACACCCACTGAAACCCACAAGGCACCCGAGTCCCGACTTGACAGTTGACTTGACACCTGAACTGAATCAGTAATCGCTCAATTCAGTTTCTCTCGGCGATTGAGTTGAAATGGACGGAACGAAACTAATTTGACCACGATCGTGACATGAGCGCAACTTATATTATCTACGAAGCGTTTATTTATTCTCGGAAGACTGATATATGCCAGGATCTCTCAACACAAAACTGTACCTAGGTAGTAACCACCAACGACGTAACATTATCAACAAACAAGCCATCCATCCATACGCCTAGTAAAAGCAACACCAACAATACATACATACATACCCACCCACCTAATAACTATATCAAACTCATCAGTCCATAAGTCCATAAGATAAAATCAACCAATCAATCAAGCAACCCGACGCGTAGGCTGATTCGCCGCCATCCGCCTATACCGGCTCGCCGTCGCGACCCGCGCCTTCTTCCCCCACAGCAGCAGCGGCACAGGAAGCAGCAGGACGACGAAGCACAGGACCGCGATCAGGACATGTGTGTTCTGCATGTGCATGCCGTTTACCCAGGGCGTGAGCACGAACAGCACGATTACCGAGAGGATGTTGCGCGTGAAGATTACGCCTACGAGGGCGTCGCCGATTATCTGGTTGGCGGTGTTAGTTTACGGTTTGCTGAGTAGTGCCCCGGGGGGGATGTGTAAACTGAGGAAGAGGAAGGAAAGAGGTGATGGGAGACTCACGTCCTGGTAACTATCCATTAGGTAGGAGAGCGTTGTCTCGCCTATGACGGCGAAGCCGAATCCGAAGATGCCGAATCCGACGGCTATGAGGCTCCAGTGGGTTTCCTATTGTCGCGTTAGCTTAGCTATATCCTATATCCATTATAACAAAAGGCATGTTTTCTGTCTGGTATATAGAGTGCGTCGTTTCGTTCAAAACTGGGGGAAGAAGGGGCAGGGCATACATAGGCAAGACCCAACCCAAGCATCAACAAACTGGCCGGATTGGTAATAGCTATCGGCAGCGCCAGCCAGAGGCGCATCTCCGGCTCGTAGATACCCCCGTTACGCTTCGACAAGAGCACAATCATCCTGTCGCTGAGGTATCCGCCGAGGAAGAAGCCCACGACGCCGCCGATGAACGGAGCCACGTTCATGAGGCCCACGCCCGTGGCGTCGAAGCTGTACGGCGGCTGGATCAGGTATGTGGCCTGGATGGAGGTGAAGATGGCGAACCAGGCGAGCGTGGTGCCGTATGTGATGGCCGTGTAGGCCACGGCGGGGAAGGTGGAGATCGCGATGACGGGGTGGCGGAAGTATGGGATTAGCGACTCGTCGGTCTTTGTGTACAGGGCGAGACGCTGGCGGTAGGAGTTGGGGCGAGGTCGTTGGTCGTTGCGTGGTGGTTCTCGCGGGGTGGCTTGGTTGTTGGATGTGCCGTTGGGTTTTTGCAGGTCGTCTTTGCCTTCGGGGTTGGGGTCGTGCGCGCGTGAAGAAGACGCGGTGATTTCCTGGCTGTTCAGGATAGGGACGTATTTCGATTCTTCGAAGAAAATATCACGATGACTAGAGTGACGCCTAGGAAGATGACGCACCACCACCACATCCAGCGCCAGCCCTGCGACACGATGATATACCCAGCCGCGACGGGGCCGAGGAAAGTGCCGATGCATTGGAAGAGCACAAAGTACGCGTTCATCGTCGCGTGCTGGTGCACGAAGTACAGGTCGGCGATGGTGATCTGGACGATGATCTCGCTGATAGCGCTCCCCACGCCCGAAACCAGATTACACCCGATAAAGTCTCCAACCGTCTTTGTCCGCGCCTGCCAGATGCAAGACGCAAACTGCAGGGCCGTGCTCGCGATATACACCGGGCGACGACCGTATTTGTGCACCAGAGGCACGAAGAAGATGCAGCCCACGGCCAAGCCGCCGTAGTTGACTGCTGCTCCAGCATTGAGCTCGTCGATTGTGAAACCCAGCTCGCTCTGCATGGGGCCCCAGGCTGTGAAGGCGATGTCGAGCTCGACGAAGGTCCAGAGGACGAAAAAGCAGACGAGGCCCAGGTTCACTGACTTCCGACCTGTTGACCAGTTGAGGGGATCGTTTGGGTCTTCGGACGGCGTGGGGAAGAGAACTATTTCGTCTCCTCGAGTCCCTAGACTTGGCTTAGTTATCGGGTTCCTTCTTCTCTCTTTCAAACGCTGGTTATGGACTTACTATCCTCCAACAGCACAGTTCCTGGGGCACACGATATGATGTCCTGGTCACTGGCGTTATCGCGCTCCATCCTTCACCGCTGACCTATCTCCTTCGTCGG
Organism: Aspergillus neotritici; assembly: GCA_023619815.1. Classification (NCBI taxonomy): domain Eukaryota; kingdom Fungi; phylum Ascomycota; class Eurotiomycetes; order Eurotiales; family Aspergillaceae; genus Aspergillus; species Aspergillus neotritici. Next base: position 1,233,261 of record JALZYL010000003.1, on the reverse strand, counting down.
ATGGACTCCTTTCGTGAAATGTAATGATTTAGCTTATATGACAACCATCCCAGACCAGAGGCCCTCCTTTTAAGACACCCCCAGAAGGGGCTAAACCGTCGTCTCTCCGACCAACAGCCCAACCCGCCAGAGCGGATAAAAGCCCGCCGTGGGGAAGCCCGATTGATAGCCCTGATACGAGAGTCCAGGATCCAATAGGCGTCAAACCGCGCCGGGGTTAGTCTGCCTTCTCCGCAGATCCTTGCTCCAATGACAAACGCAAGGGCGGTTCTTCTCCGCAAGGTCGGTAGGGCAGATATGAAGGCCGGCTCGTGTGGAGGGTGGATGGGATGTCTGTTATTTTTCACTCGGGGGTTTTCTGGACGGAGAGTGGGTGGTTCGCGATGATATGTCAGATTGGTCTTTCTGGCTGCGAATCGGTCAAGTCATGACCAGAATGTGGAATGTGACACCCGCATACTCCTGGTCTAAAAATGCCACCGAACGAGGCGGTTCTCGTGGGCTTTTTAGGGGCCGTCAACGTCGTTTGCTGGGCAGATGAATCCAGGTACATTGTAACACTGCAGAACCAAGTCAGACTATGAAGCGCATCAGAGCAGTCGAGCTTACCGTCAAAGGAAAGATAGCGTTATTAAATATTCTATGCAGGTTATCTTCACTAGCTGAGTGATGGTATCTCCAAGGAATAAATGGCCAAACATCTGACGCCCCAACCAACCAAGCAAACAATCCCTGGTCCTTTCAAAAATAAATCGCAACGCCGTGCGCCTTGAAATCTGTCCCATCATATCACGTTGAAATATCCCATAACACCTGAAATCCAAACTCCCTTCTCCATCCCAATCAACTGTGCTCGGCTTCCTAGCCTGAACGCTCGCGCCATGCCTTTTCAATAGCACACTTCGCCAGTCTGTAAAGCTCGGTGACAAAATCAGCCACGAGTTTGATGTGGACAACTTCGTTCGTGGAACATGTCTGCCGGAGGAACACCCGTTCCATCATACTGGTCGCGGTTCTCAACAGCCCCAGGTCTTTGGTAGCTTGCGGGTCGATCGGGTTCTGGAGAATGTTGCAAAAGATGGCGAGGAACGCCGACATGGGGTAGAAGATGAGGGTCCTAAGAAAAGCTGTCAGTCAAGTGCACACAAGCGTTGGAGAAGGTGGGCGAACCAGAAAATCCCATCGATCAGGACATGTTCGGCCGCTTCAAGGTACAGTAGCGTGGAGCGACTCGCTTCGACCGACAATGCCAGACTCGAGCTCACCCCCTCCATCATGCCGCCCTGTCCATTGGCCCACGATTTACAGCGACTGCTGGCTTGGTGGATGATGGTCATGCAGAGATGGTAGTTCAGGCGGAGCATCACGGAATGCATGCTGACGTTGGGGTCCGGCGTCTCGTGCGAGAATGACAGGGTCGGCCTCCACTCGGGCGGCACCGAGACCCTCCACCTCTCGAGCTCGTCGTCCAGCTCGCGGATCTCTTTCAGCAGCTCCGCGTCGGTCTTCTGGAGCGCCTTGAACGAATAGAGTGCACTGCACGCTCGCGCTTTGATGATGCTCAGGCGCAGGTCCACGGGGAAAAGTGGGTGTCCGGGCAGTTCTTGAGAGTGGTGGTGGAATTCCAGGCTGGTGTAGAGTTTATCCACGTAGCCGGGCGGTAGGGTTAGGTCGCAGTTATCGTGGACAAACAGCTGCGGTTGGCCCGTTCGCAGACACACGTCCTTTTCGATCGTATAGCACAACCAGAAGATGTTTCGAAGATGGTGCTGTGTGCGCGGGTCTGTTTCCGTGACCGAATCTTGGTAAAGCACACTCTGTTGGGAAGCGGTGGTATGTGCGCCCAGCATAAAGATCATGCGGGCAGACAGGGACCCGTAATAGTTGGCCGACTGCAGATTCCCAGACACGAGTTCGTAGAGTGCCTGCATGACATCAAAATGTTACACTTCTCGGTCTAATGAAGAGAAAATAAAGTCAACTTACCAACATCGCCACCGTCTGCAGACCCTCCAGCGTCGCCGTCTCCTGCAGAACCTGCGGAATCAGATACTGTGCCTTCAAGGCAAAAGTTTCCGGATCCACCGGAGACAGCTGCTGGCGAATCGAGTCGAATTCGGGAATGCGCGTAAGAGAGGTGAACGCAAGGAAAGCAAAGATACACGCCCGGGTCGTGGCCTGTCCTATGGGCGAGGGGATATGCTGATGACGGTACGCGGTTTTGATGGTATTAGCAAACAACTTGGTGTCGATGATGGGAAAGATCCGCATCATCAGGGAGCCGCAGTACGCTTCGAAATTGATATCGACGATATGCCGCTCCGGGAGCTCGAACACCTTGTGGAGATCCATGAGCAGCGCGCTCGAACTCATCGCCCGCTGCTTCTCCCATGGCGGCCGGGCGGGACTGAGCTTGTCGAACGCGATATGCTGCCCGGTCCGCGATTGGATCCATTGCTGGCCCTCGGGGAGAAGAAAAGGGATTCCCGTGATCAGACTGACGACGCCCAGCTCTCGACCGGCAAAGTGAAGCGGCACGGACGAGGAGACGGAAGACGGGCCGATGGGGGCGATACTCGGCGGTTGATCGAAGCCTGGGCTTTCCGTGTTGGAGCTATTGGGTGACTCCCGAGGCACTGCATCGTATCGACTGAGACATTGCGTGTTGGGCGATTGGGTTTCGGATTTCTGGCCTGGTGACATACCGGATTCCCGCAGCAGGTTATCCGTCAGAAGCTTTTCTATGCGATCGATGCGCTCCGCCAGACGAGAGGTTTTCTGCTGGCTAAAGAGAGGCGTTCAGTTCAGTCACGCTCGGCAGATCCTGAATTATCAGCGCATCGAGGTGGGTCATACGGATTGACATGGATCTTCTCCTTGCGTCGTCGGTGGATTGTTCTCGTGAAGGTACACGGAATATTGTGGTGGCTACACCAATTACATTGTGGTACAGCCGCGTCGCATTTGATCTAGATCTCATCAGGAATCCAGTTGCGCTCCCAGCATCGATCCAGAAATCTCTCCGTACCTTTCTCTTGTAGCAAGAATCACAGGCTCTCGCGATGCGCTTCCTGGAGTGGGAGTCGTCTTCAGGATTCTCCCCCGAGGTTGGAGAAGGATACATATTCTTCGGGTCGTTCTGCGACACGCCTAGACGGGAAGGAAGCCTGGTGTTTTCGTGCGGAATTAACCCACCCCTCTTCAGTAAGGACTAGGACTATTATGGACAAGTCGCAACGGCCATCTATACTGTATACAGACGACAAGAACCAAATCGGAGAGGGATCGAAGGATGCTTAATTAGATTCCAATCCCCTCCGAGGCCGCTGACAAAATCCGCGGGGCGAAATCAGCCACTTAGTCAGCGGATATCAGCCTTGATCAAATCAAGCTGTGAAAGCAGTGAATTCCCCGCCAGCGTCACTGCTGCTCCGGTCAGCATGTGCGTTGTTCCTGTTTGCTTCAGGGATCTCGGGGATTCCTTTGTGTTGATCTTTGCAAATACTAGGCAGACGGATTCGAGGTCAGTGGGAAGCTGAAGTGGCCAGCCTGATATCCTAAGTATCACTGCCGATCCATACCAGGACCACATGGCCCCCTGATTCTGACTTCTGACACCGACACCGCTCATTCCACAATCTCTCAGACAAAGAAGGTGTTGCTGCTGTGAAACCTTGTCACGAGCCATGGAGCCAGTGAAGACGACGGAGCACTGACGGCGTCGGGCTTCGTCTCCCCGACCCGATCGAATTAGGTAATGCGTCCCAACGTCTACCAGAAGTCAGACGGGATCTCCACACAAGCTGCGGTCTGTTTCACCGGGGACGAGCCTCCAGCTGGTCGGTTAAGGTTTCTGGTCGTCAGGGATAGGCTGGGATGCTCGGGATATGCGGACCAGAAACACGAGGTGTTTTGATGCGGGGGTGTCCTTGAGACGCGTCTGATTGTGACAATGGCATATCTATCGCCTATTGTCAGTTCTACACGCTATCACTGTCAAAGGATCGATCAGTACGATATATGACATACACTCCATCGTGTCGCAACTATCTCCTGAGAGGGTCAATGCGATCTACTGGTCAAGTGCAGTCAAGAACGACTCCCCGTCGAGAAGACCATCAACGATACGAAGACGATGTCTCTCATCTCCTAAGATCTCCCCCTCGATTCATATCCCCTACAGGCCAGGTGCAGCCCAACCCAACAACCTGTAAGCCTATACACAGCAGGAAAACATCACGCAGCGAGATCGGTGGCTCCTGAGATCGGCGCATTCCTACTGGCGCACGCAAGCCAGATCTCAACCGTGCAAGATGGCCACGGACCGTCGAGGCTGATATCTGCTCTTCCAACCAAGGAGGTCCCTACGCTGCTCGTCAGGTCAGACCAACTGCGTACTATCCTGCGTATGCTGGTCCTCGACACAATCGCTTACACGAGGATAGTACGTTGAGTATTCGGGTATCTCCGATGGGAAGAACAAGGACGGCCTAAATACGATCGGATGGCTTTTGGGATGACAGACAGACAGATATGCACAATGGTATTGTTTTACTTTTCAGCCCGACTTGACAACGAGCTAATTGCTTGAGTGACTCATTCAAGCTTCCAGCCTTCATCCCCGAACACACCATCCCGGCTTCCCTTCTATTCATCCCATTGATCAACTCAACCGACATGACAATGGTACCTACATAGAGCGAAGCCATAACCAGATACCATTCAAGATCAGACCATGCCAACCTGACACCTCAACCAAATAAATCAAATAGAAGCATAAAATTCCGAACAAGTCTGAGTCTGACTCCTAATCAAAGCCACCAGACGGATATCACAAATCATCATCATCATCATCCTCACCCACTCAACCCTACACTCTACCACCATACCACCACATCCTCATCCCCATATACATCCATTTCCCCAGCCTATGCACACACTACATATAACCGAAGTAAACACATGAAAATATGTAGATCCCAAACCCCTACATCACAGTACAAATACAACAATCACACTCCTCATCCCCACAATCACACCCAAAGCAAGGCTTCGACACCGTCTTAATCGGTTTCTTGATCGACGATCCGGATGATCCTGACGACGGGAGGGTGTAGTTCACGAGCGAGGAGACGGCGGATCCAGCGGCCATTTTTATCAAATATAAGTTGCCTTTTTAGTTTTTTTTTTGAATATTCGGTACGGTTGAAAGTGAGGTAGGTGAGGTAGGTGGCTTTTGCGATTGATTGTGGCTTGCTTGCTTGCTTGGTAAGTTGAGATTAAGTAGAGCGGCGGTCTGCGACTACTGACTGAAGCGGAGAAAGTAGGTAGGTAGTGGGTGTTTTAACAGGATGGAGAGAGGGAGGTTTCGTTCAACCTGCTTGGTAGGTGATTGCGATGGTCAGTTTTCCGTAGGCTTTGATTTGAAGTGTCTAGGTGGTTAACACCCTACCTGGAAGATAATGATGGATGAAGAGTTGATGAATGCGCAAAGAACAAGTCGATCAGGCAGCTGCGAAAACGCCCAGTCTGGGGTCGGGCCAGTGCCCTGCCCTATACCTACTACGTAGTAGGCTGTACCTATGGAAGCTTAGTACGAAGACACCCGCTAATCAGAGGCCACGATGTCTGTGCAGGTGGGGATTCTAATAATCCCAGCCTGGCTGTCTATATATAGTCTACCGTGAGGTCGTTTACAATCGAGTAAGATCTGAAATGGCAAAGGAATGTTATCCATTATTCAAGGCACTGCCATATGTACAACTATTAATCAACTTTTGGCATCATAAATCATTCCTTCCAGTCCATCTTCTATAGATTTGGCATGGGTCATTGCACATCTGCGGACGGCCAAGTTCCGCGTGCTAGGGTATCGTGTTTCTAAATCGTCACAGCTCCTTTTGAAGGATCCAGTCTATCCATTACGTCGTATTCATGGAATCATCAAGCCATCATCTTTCAAATATGGCTGTGCACTCACAGCTGCTCCGCCCACGGAGCCGCGCCGGGCTGCATCTGGTTCAGCCACTTGACCAGCTCGACCAGCTCGGCCCGGCGCTCATCCTCCAGCTGCTCGCCGTCACCAGTCAGGACGGACTGAAAGATGGGCAGCAGCTGCGGGGTGAGCTCGCGGATGGTAGCGTCCTCCCACTTGTCTGTCGGTACGTTAGTCATCTGTCTGGAACGGAAGCTCGGGTGAGTGGGTACATACACAGTTGGCAGATCATGCGGAACAGAGGGTCGTTCTCCTCGTAGTCGTTCTTCAGGGGCAGGAGCTTGAGGAGAGCCGGGAGGACCTCCTTGAGGGGCACGTTCTCGCGGTGGCGGAGGATCATGCGGCTGAGACACCCGGTCGCATTGTCCTGGAGACGGGACACATCCTGGTGCAGGCAGGCCTCCAGGCGGCTGAGGATCGCAGGGTACTCCTTGACAATCTCGGCATCCGCGTTGGAGTGCTCCACCAGGCGACCAATGGCATAGGCAGCGTTGGACTTGGTCTGAGGGTCCTCCTCGCTGAGACGGTGGAGCAGCAGCTTGAGGAACGAGGGAGTGAACTGGGTGCACGCGGCGCCCATGCCGTTGATGCATTCAGCAAGGACACCGACGGCGGTAGCACGCTCGAGGGACTCGTTGCTGCTGGCATAGCGGAGGATGGTCTTCTCGAAGACCTTCCACAGCTCGGCGAAGCTCTCACCCAGGGCAGCGGCGAGACCAGACACAACGTCGAGACCGGTGTCAACGACGATCCAGTCGAATTCAGAGGTCTCCTCGCCGGCCTCGGCAGACTCCTCCTCCGGACCGAACTCGATCTGGCAGGGGTGCTGCTTGGTGATGATATCGGTGATCATCTGGATGACGTTGTGGAGAGTCGTCTCGTTGGCGATCAGGGCAGGACCGCAGTAGCGCAGGTTCTCAGCCATGTTGCGGTTGATGTCGGCGACAGTAGCCCTAGTGTCGAAGAGGTTAGACATCAATCTCTCCAAGCGATTCAAAAGCAGTCATGGTTAAACAATATGATTCAGGAGTAGATAAATCGTTGTTCACGTCAACGTCGCTTTGCGACTCCGAGTGAGCTGGGTAAACGAGGGTGTTCATCATGATAATCGCCTCGGAAGGATGGGACATCCTTCTCGCGAGACTCTTCCAGCTAGGGTGAAAGTGAAGAGGACAAAATATCCTCTTCGATTTCAATCGAGCGGGGAGAGATATAATAACAAAAAAGAAAAAAAGGTTCACATACCGATCATCTTCCTCGGTCCACATACGGACGGTGCACGTCATGAGAATCTCACCGAACTTCTTGACTTCCTTGGCAGGCTGGACCTGCAGGGGCAGGCCCGGCTTCCACTTTTCCATCTGGCCAGTCTCCTCGGCGATACCGAAGAGCATGGCGTACGAGCGGTGAAGGGTGCTGATGGTGCTCTTGCGCACACCCTCGTAAGGGTGCTCGGCCAGCGGCAACACAACCTCGATGGTCTTCTCGAAGTACGGCAGGTAGGCAGACTTGGTGTGGGTAACCAGGTCGCCAATCACCTCAACGGCGATCTCCTTCTCGAGAGACAGGGGAGTGGTGGCAGTGATGTCATCCCACGCGTCCTCATCCTCATCGACATCAACGTCCTCGATCTCACCATCCTCGCCGACGGGCTCGTCGTCGTCAGCGCTGGCAACGCGAACCTTGCGGCCACCGATGGTGACTTCCTGGCCAACAAGGTCCTTGCCAGCCTCGCCCAGGGAGACATCGAGATCGGTCTCGTCCTGGTCGATACAGGCAAACAGACCCTTGACCACGCCATCGAGGAAGGGAGAGAAGTGCTCCACGTACACCTTGGACATGGCACCCCAGAAGATATAGGTGCTCTCCTTCAGGCGCGAGTGTCCCAGGTGCAGGGCTTCCTCGGTGGCGCGCATCAGCGGCTCAACGTAGGGCTGGTAGCGCTCAGGGCCGGCAGCCATGGCCATCTCACCCATGGCATCGGTCACGCTAGCGCGCAGATCCAGCTCCTCCTCGCTATCCTTGACAGTGGCAAATTCCTGGAGGAGGTGCATGGACTCGTCGAAGAAAGGCAGGAAAGCCTCACCGGCCGAGGAGGCCAGGGAGCCAACGGCGCCGGCCGCCAGACCCTTGATTCTGAAATCGGGGTGCTGGAAGAGCTTGTGCAGGATCGGGACCAGCTCACCCTGATAGGGGGCAACATCCTTCTCGTCCAGACCGTCGACGACGGCATCGATGGCGCTGATGCCGGCCTTCATGATGTCAACGTTCGGGCCGTCTTCCTCGCCCTTGTACTCCTGCATGGCACTAGCCAGGTTCTGGAAGAGCAGGGGCATGAGTCTCGCGTGCTCCTGGCTGAGATCCTCGACGAGGTCATCGGCCAGACGGGCAACGGTGTGCAGAGAGGCCTGGCGAACCTTGGGTTCGGGGTCGGCGAGAAGCTGCAGAACCATGGGGAAGATCTCCTTCATCTGGGTGCTGATGAAGTCGGGGGCACCCTCGACACACATGCCCAGGGCCATGATACCCGCGCGACGGTAGTCGGGGTTGCTGTTGTTGAAGTACTGGCCCAGGGCCTGCAGCAGCGGCACCACCACCTGGCTGGGGGGCAGGCTCTGGGAGAGCATGTCCAGCAGACCAAGGGCGGAGCGAGCGGGGGTGATGTCGTCGTCCTCTTCATCGTCACCCAGCTCGGTCACGATCTGCAGGGCAGTGAGGGTCAGCTGCTCGCCCAATCGCAAGCCCTGGATCTTGAGCTTGCGGTATTGGACACACTGCATCAGGAAGCTGATGGCCTGCGTGCGGGTGTCCTCATCGCCGTTGGTGTTGGCGGCAATCTCGTTCATGAAGATCACCAGGTCCTTGAGGTGGACGGTCAGCAGGGCGGGGTCACAGCCCAGCAGGGTCTGGAACACCTCGAAGGCCTGCATGACGCGGTCCTCGTTCTGCTGGTCGATGGAATCCTTGAGCACGGCCACCATGGGCGGCACGAGCTGCTGGAAGGCCTTGACGGGGGCCTCGTTCTCATCGGAATCCAGGTGCATGGCCAGCTTGCTCAGAGCAAGGAGGGTGTTGACACGGACCTCCTCGCTCTCAGGGTCACAGATGGTCTTGCCGAAGAGGTTGAACAGGTCCTGGAACTTCTCCTCGAAGCCTTCGCCCAGGGTCTCCAGGATGGTGAAGAGGATGTAGATACCCACACCACGCTCATCCTTGTTGCCGCTGCCACCGGCCTGGATCAGGAAGTTGGGCAGCTCAGCCCACTCGCCATCGTTCAGGTCCACCTTGGCGACGGCGGAGATGATACGCGCAATCGAGTGGCGGACCAGAGGCTCGCTCTCGCCCATGGAGGAGCGGAGCAGCTGCTCACGGATCTGGGGCTTCTCGTTGGGCTGGACCTTGACCCAGTGCTTGTTCACCAACGAGCGGGCCTCGACGGCGGCCAGCTGTCTCAGGTTGGGGTCCTCATGGCCGGTCGCGACCTGGATCAGAAGAACCAGGGACTGGGGCTTGTTGTAGTACTCGCGTTGGAGGACCCCAGTTGCTTCCTTGACGTTACCCTGGGAGGCTGAAAAATGACCTGTCAGTACAAGCGTCGCACACACGTTCCCTGGGAAGACTCACGGTTCAGGACAATCTGCAACTGCTGCAGAAACCGTTGCTGATCCATTGCGAATATAGAAAAAACAAATACTTTTGTAACCAAATATTTTATGTACTGATGAATTAAGGGGATTGTCCCAGATCCTCAGGAGAAAAAAATCTCTGCAGAGGCTCCTGTACAGGGACAAAAATGAGCTGTCTGTACGATGACAGGCAGCTCAAGGGGGTATCACAAGAATATGGAACAAAAGAAAAGGAAAGAAAAAGTAGAAGAAAAAGGAGAGTTTGAAGAAGAGAAAGGAAGAAGGAAAGGGGGGAGAGGAGGAGAAGAAGAATAAAAAAGTTGGACGCGGAGGGGAAAACGCAGAGGGAAAAAAAAAAAAGTGGGCTGTTTAGTTTCCCCTTTTGGTCTCTAGCGGCCCGCCTCACGTGCGGATCGAGCATTTATACCAATGATTATCCATTTTATCCCCCAACAACCGCGTTTTCCATTGTTGTTGTTTCGCGACCAGTATCCACTCGCGACTGAAATAATGCCATCTCACACGGGATAGGGGCGGAATTGGAACCAGAAAACCATTCATTGACACGGCAGAGACACGCTGGTTACTCTCGGGGTCCACCTGAAAATTTTGACATACCGGTATCTACGATCGACCATTCTTCAGCCGTGTATACAACCACCGGTCGATCTGTCTGTCTTCATTTCTCTACCCTCTTCATTTCGCAATGTCGGCATGATCGTCACGGACGGCAACGGGTGAAAGGGACTCAGTAAATTTTACATTTTAGCGCGAAGGAATAGTCCGTTAATTCGGTTGTTTCTTCCAGATTCTTCTCCTGCTGCTTAGGCGCTAATGTCCGGCACGGTCGATCATGCATGAGGATCTTGCAAGACATTTTACCTCTGTGCATTTATTAGGTGGCTGTAGAGTTGGCCTTTCCATTGCCAACTTCCCCTATTGGAAGTGAGATCATGTCGCAGCCACGAACAATGGGTGTCTCAGTGGTGGTCCTACGACCTAATCGGAGGACGTAATACATCGTGCCAGATGCAAGTAGGTAGCCTACCTACCCCTAATAGGAGGTAACATATGTCCTCCTAATATCACTGTGCTCTCTATCAAAAGAAGAAACAGGTGTGGCATAGTGACGATCAAGATAAAGGAGAAAGGACAGCCGTATAGTAAACTACCTAGCAACACATCGATTGGACCAGGACAAGAGAAAGTACATTTAATGTCTCGACTATTATTATCACCACCTTTTCAGTCTGTACAGGAGAGATTAATATCTTGGTGATCTGTGCTAGTATCTTAATTTCTCTTCCTTGGCCCTATCTTACTCAAAAATCCATGTATAATCATCAGCTGCTTTGTGTGGCACTGTCTGATCAAATAGTGACTTGTACTATCTACAACTGCCCCTTCAGGTAATGATAATCTTGTTCGTTGTTTCATTATTTCTGGTTTTTAGTGTAAAAGGGGGTTTAATGAGATAGTGATAAGTCTCCTAACCCTCTCTCTTCTCCAGTCTGCTCCTCTCCGAGAGGGTCATGATAAAATATCGTGATAGATTTCAAAATCATGCACTTTTCCTATTATCTGAGAACCTGGCAGTGAAGTGTAATAATATGGATAGTCAGAACAGCTAAGTGGGGTATATTAAAAGAATCCGCTGATGTGCTTTTCTTTATGGATCGTCTAGGAGAAAAATATGAGAATAGTAAGACCTAGGTGATGTCCAAGATGAAGAGTCGCATGGTGTACGGGCCACCACTACATAATATTTTTGATCACACGATCTGTGATGAGGGACACTTCTCAAGAATATCACATTATTCTTTAATCACAGGGTCCGAGTGCTCGCCCCGCAGTCCGGGTGGTTCTTCACTGCGACTCCCATGTACAACCGGGCTGTTGATTTCTGTTTATACCTGATAATTCTTTATGACAAGAGTTGGGACGCATGATATTCTTTGTGGATTGATTACAATCGGCCAGCTGACTTACGACGTCTGTAGTCCTTTTCTCACTATTTTGTACTGTAATTCTTCCCTCATTCTTACAACCTTTTGCAACTTTTTCATGGGACTGAATAACATGGTTTTATCGTCCTGTCAAGCGTTTCCATGGCCTCTTCCACTTTCATGAAGCCATGGATGACTGCAAAATAATATTTCGGTTGATCTTATTTTGCTCTTTCTGTGGGGTGTTGATAATTTAATTTGGGTTGGGTTGGTCAGGAATCTGTAGCTCCAATACGAAGCAATATACTTCTTGCCATGTCAACAAATATATAACCTACATAAACCCGATGAAGCCACAATATAAGCCACACAAAGCCAAATCATATACAATTAATCTCATACCATAGCCTATTAGCACCAAGATAAGTCCAATAAACAAAAATACTACCCATCCCAATCCGTAGCCCCCAACACAATCCCTCGAAATATGTAGTATGGAGTACGTTGAGCAACCAAATTAGGGTTATTGTGTCACTAAATATAAGTTGCCCCTTACAGTTTCAAAACAAAACCAAATGTTCAACAAGGCGGCAAGGTGGGAGAGTGGTTAATCCGTAAGACTCGAAATCTTATCCCTTCGGGGTCGTCGGTTCGAATCCGGCCCTTGTCGACTTTTTTTGCTTTATTTTTTCCTTCTCGGTTCTCCGGAAGACTGTCACTACTCACTCGTGTGGTGAGATTAAGCTGATTTATTTGCTTCTGTTGCTTCTGGTTGAAAGAGTACCATTTTGCTATCTCTTTTTCTATGGGCTAGGTTTCACCTGTACATGCTATAATTTTCTAGTGACTATCCCGTACAGGCCGATGGGATCTAGCTGCGAGCCTGCGCTAATTTTGATACAAACCTGGATGTAGTGTATTGGTAGACGCCACCAGGCAAGAAACGAATTGATTTAGAAGTCTCCTAATGTGCCGGAGGTCCTTACCCACTCGTTGAGCAATACTGGTCCAAACCAGTCTTTAGTATAACAGCCGCAGCTCTAATTGGGTACCAGCAGCCACCCCAGTGGCATCTCTCTCCAATCACACTGCTTTGGAGTCGTCTGCATCCGCCCTGAACAGGAAACAAAGCCTACTGCGCCCGCCGGCATTGTCTCCATCTGATCAGGATGTCTTGCGATCCATCCATTCATCAGTTGGCCACTCGTCCCGCCGCAAGACTAGAGACTAATGTAGCCAGTGCAGTAGTCGTCTGGTACGGTTGGTCCTGATCCATCCACCCTACCAGAAAACGGAGAAATAGACGGTCGGTATTCCCTGAGCCAGGGAGCCTGGTTTCAACCGGCATGCAGAGAAGAACACGGGGTTGCATTGCTGCATAGCTAGTCCTCCGTCCCTAGGACCTAGGTCTTGTTACTTACCTACCTTAGTAGGTAGTGTGGCCTTCCTAGGCCCCATGGCCTACCCCTGCCTGTGACCAGAGATTGTTCCCCGCACCGAAGGATGGAAGCTTCGGTGAGGGCTTTTTTTCGTCCGAAATATGGTCCTGGTGGCGCGGTGGTGTGTGTGGATGATGGGGCTCGGCGTGCTGTTCCTGACTTCTACCTAAGATAGAAAGGTAGATTTAGAAAATCACTCACCCACCACCTACCCACCCACACAGTCTGTCAGTCTCCGCCTTTGATAGTCTATTTTCTTGCTTTCTTTGAATTTAAAGGTCTTCTTCTTCTTGTTTTTTTTAGTCTGCCTATATGGAAAAATACAGACCAGGAACGGGCCTTTCAAACGGAGAGAAATTTCCCCGTCTCTGTTTGCGACAACCAGCTGTTTCAAAAGCCGTGTAGAAGGATGTTCTCCATAAGTGACTGGATTTCTGGCACGGACACAGGGAAAGAATTCGCCACCAGCTAAACCACAACGGGATTAGGGTAGGCAGTACTTGGGTGGGAGTGTCCACCAGAGAAAAGCGAAAGCTCGAAGCTCGGGAAGCTCCAATAGAACTAAATTGGGTTGCATGCAAGCTACTTAGTACTGACGCTGGGGGGAGCTGCGGAGAGCTGGAGGAGGGGCATCCCACCTTTCCTGTTGTCTTGCTTTCTTCCTTTCTTCCTTTCTTCCTTTTTTTTTTTTTTTTTATTAAAAAAAAAAAAGAAGACAGCAGAGATATACTCTGTAGTTATATTTTTTCATATCTTCTAGCCATTATAATGCATATCCGCATTTCTTGTAGGTTGATTAAGCTGTTGCCGCAGCTGTCGCAACTCCGACAATACCATACCATACCATACATACCATACCGTATAATACCAACAGAACCACATGATACGGACGGTACGGTATCATCCAGGCCGATCTCCGCCGGCCCTTTTCGTGGGGAAGCACCGAGCATGCCACGAGACGAGCACAGCGTCTGCAAGGCCGAGCTCACCTTGCAGGTCCAGCTATGTTGAAGGATAGTACGGTTATGAGTCTTGGTTGTCTGTCAAAACCCCTCTTTTTCTGGTGTAGGGTGTAGGTCTGTACGGTCAGGTAATGCATGCCCGCCCGAGGTCGAGAACTCGGAACACACGTGAGATGGTAGGTTCGGTAGATGAGAGGAATCAACTGGATTTCAGGTTTTTTCCTTTGTACAGGATTAGATCCGGTGTCGCATGTCACATTTTCGATGCTCTCCGAGGAAAGTTAGTTGATTGAGGTCGTTAGTGGTCTGCAAAGTATACGGAGTAATCGCGCATTTGCTGGGCGGATATCGCGCTGTTCACGGTCAGCTTTATCGATAGACTTATCAACCAGCTGATATGGATCACATCAGGATTTCTTTCATGCTGTACCTCTATTGATTCCTACTGGCATTAAGCCATCAGCTCAGCTCCATTGCGTGGGATGTATGAGCCGTGTTACCCGGTCTCTGGTCTCTCCATGTGATACCGTACGGTAAAATACTCCATTTCCCCTACCTCCCTAGGTAGGTATCCTCAATTCCTCTTCCTCTGCCAATCCGGTCTGGGGATTGGTAAGCTCGCCTCCGTTGAGTCCAGTGATCATACTCGGGGGGTTCCGGACATCATATGGATGATACCGACTGTCGTATCCTATACTGTATACTATATTACGGTAAAGAACGCTCTCCAGATATCGCCATTTGCCCCCTCCTCTCTTCAAGTCTTTTTCTCCTCCTTGACTTCTGGTTCACATCATTTTCTCCATTTTTCCCAGTCTTATCCGTGGACTTGTCAAGAATCATTGGGAATTTTTCATTCCTGGATCCACTTCACCACACGGTCCACACCTCCAGCTGGTAGTAGCTCCTCCGGATCTTTGCCTTTCCTTTCTTTTACATACCTGACCATACCGACGGATTGAAAATTACCGACTACTCTCTCTAGTTAACTTACCGAAAAGGTCCAGCTTGCTTCTCTCAGCTCCAGGAAAGCCAACTAACGAACTTTCCTTTTATTACTCCAGCTTTTTTTTTCTTGTTCTGATGATTTCTGAACTTGTTTCCTACAACCTCCTGGTGTAGTGGGATTTCTTTCATTCTTCCTGTCTTGCCTCTGGTCTCCTACCACTCGCATCGATCTCGGCTGCTTTTCTACCCTCTGATTTCATATCGACGTCCCTTTATATACAGTGCAGTCTCTTTACCCCGGCCCCATCTCCGGAGCATGCATTGTATCGCTGGTTTAAGAGTGATCTGATTCATTGTCCTGCTGTCATCGATCTATCTGCGTGCTTGTTGGCTAGCTTCTGCCTCGGACCAACCCCGCCATCTACGGATTCATGCAGACCATGCCCCCCCGAGCGTCCATGACTAGCTCATTCTCGGTGACGGACGCCAACAATGAGGTGGTTTGCCCACTCAAGAACAATGATGGCTCCAATTGTCGGAAAAGATGCTTGGGCGTGAGTTTTCCCCCGTTCCCGCCCCCCTCCTCCATCCCTCCTTATTTGATTCTCTCGCCCGCCCACCACTCCGCGATAAGAAGCCCCACTTTTGGCAAGCTCGGTCTTTTTGATCATGACTATCCTCCCATCAAAATCGCTGGGAGGCAGTCGTGAGACACATATGGGTCGTGGAACGGGGGAGGGAGGTGGAATTATAAACCACCTCTCTGGTGTTTCGCATCTGACATGTCATGTCCCCGCGTTAGGAGAAGCGCTATCGCTCCATGCAGGAGCACATTCGGCGGGCCCATCCGAACCACTACATCCCGAAGCTCCCGGCGACCGAGGAGAGCTTCCTCCTGATGGTCACCACGCCGCCCGACCAACGGGCCCATTTGTCACCGCCAAACCAGTCCCAGTCTCATCGGAGGCGCAATGGTGGGTATCGCTCCATGCGACCGTGAAATACCCTGTTGATGGGGATTTAGGAATCGCCGACCGCGATATCTATGTCGCGGATGCCAGCTCGCCCGCGACTCCTCATGGGCCCGATGAGACCCATCCGGCCGCTGCAACGGCGGCCGTAGCGCTGGCCCAGCTGCATCATAACCGGCTCGCCTCGGATTGGGATACGGACATGGTAGGTTGACCGCCGGACTCACCCGTCGAACCCACCCAACGGATAAGAATAACAAGTGGATAGGAGAGTCATTCGGACAACGACCTTGGGCAAGGTCATATGCGTTCTTCCATTGAACTGCCGTCGCTGCGGGATCATTTCAAACAAGAATCGTTACGGCCACTGTCGCCTCCTCGCCCACGGGGTCTGCTCCCGTCCATCCTCAACCACTCCCCCCCGGGACGCTCCTCCACCCTGCCTCCGATCCAACGAAGCGACAAGCTGCCGCGACCGCGCAAAGCCTCCATCTCGGGAGCTCGCAAGCCGAAACACGAACGGATGAAGTCGCGCGAATTGAACAGACGACGTCCCAGTCTCGGCGACCGCAAGGCGCTGTCGGCCGAACCGCAGACTGCCGCATGGGCACAGGGCAAACGGTGGGAGGATCTGATCGAAGCAGCCACGTCGGCGACAGAGGTGGACGATGATCGACAGTCTGAGGTGAGTTCGCCCAAAGACCTCATTCGGAGCCCTTATCAGATTGCTAACCGTGCCTGACGTCAGCTCGGTCGCTCGCCCACCATTCCCCCACTAATCTCCAATCTGACGGGTCCATCTGACAAAAACCGGTCGTCGTTACCACCGGGATTCGCACAGTCCGGGCTGCCTCATCCGTCGCATCGTCCGTTCGGACCTCATTCGTATGCGGCATCGCCTCTGCACAAGTCTCTAACCCCCCCGCCGTACGACTTGTCCCGCAACCGCGACAGCGACCTGGAACCGTTCCCGTCCATCGAGTCGTCGCTCGACTCGGCGTCGACGACATCCGGCAGGATGGGCGTTGGGCGTTTGGGACCCCCGATGAACGACTCGAGCCCGGTGTTGAACATGTTCCCATCGTCGGCCTCGCAGCGCCAGCACCACCGCTTTTCGAACCCGACGCCGGCGTCCTACCGCAGCAAGGAGATCGAGATCTACTGCGCGC
Organism: Aspergillus neotritici; assembly: GCA_023619815.1. Taxonomy (NCBI): domain Eukaryota; kingdom Fungi; phylum Ascomycota; class Eurotiomycetes; order Eurotiales; family Aspergillaceae; genus Aspergillus; species Aspergillus neotritici. Next base: position 1,216,205 of record JALZYL010000003.1, on the reverse strand, counting down.
ATTGCAAGCGCGCGTGGCCCGTGAACGAGTGCTACGCCTGCACCGAGTGCATCTGCGGCGTGTGTCGCGAGTGCGTGGGCATGTTCATGGGCAGTCCGCAGAACTCCTTCCGGAATGTGACATCAAGTCCGGGGAGCGCCATATCTCATGGGCCTACCAGCTATCCCAACCGGCCTTGTCCGTCTTGCCGGGCGATTGGGGGGAAGTGGAAGGCATTCCGACTGGATTTTAGATGATTCCTTTTTTCCCTTTTTCACTCCCCCCCTTCTTTCTTTTTCTCCTTCCCCCTTCAACCTTGTTTTCTTCCTTTCTTTTTCTTTTATTCCTCTATCCACGGGTCAGGAGTTGGACGGAGTCAAATCATGTTTTACGGACGTTACGAATAACGGATTGAGGGACTCGGAACTCAAAAGATTTACGGATGATGACAGGGAGTGGTCGGTGGCCATCAGACACTCCCTAAGTGACGAGAACCCTGGATGTAACGCCAGATGTAAAAGCTGGACTTTTCTTTCTCATTTTTCTTCTTTCTCCTCTTCTTCTTTTTTCTTCTCTTCTTTCTTTTTTTTTTTCTTCTCTTCTCTTTTCTCTCTTACTAGATGAGATTGTTTCTTCTTCTCTCACCGTTATCAGGGTGAGACCTGCCTCTCCATATAATTGTGGAGTGGATTCGACTTGTTGTGACGCTGGCGATCATTGATATACACTAACGGTGGCATTCTGGTGTTGGTTTCTTCTTTAGTTATTTATCTTATCGGTTTGGTTGATCGGTTACGATGTATGTATGGTGTGCTGTTGCATCAATGAAGATATGTCTATCTTACCGACCTGCGCGTACTCATTCCAACAAAAACGCAACATACAAAGAAGACCCAAAAGAAAGAAAGAAGAAAGAATCACTCCACCAAAACAACACTACTCAACCCCTCAGCAGTGCCCACCTTCCCTTTCTCCCCAACATCCAAACTAGCCACAACCTTCCCACCCAACTCCCCACTCTCCACATCCCTCTTCAAAACCACCACCCTCGACGAAGCCTGATCACCCACGACCACCAAATCCCCCGCGCGATTCACAACCATCGTGCGCGGGACCTTCCCCCCCGACGTCGTAAGCTCGCCAGCAAGCTCCACCGTGCCGTCCTCCTTCCGCCGCAGCGTCACGACGGAGTCATCCGGCGCGAAGGCCTGGTCCGTACGAACAGAGACGTAGATGTTGGATCCGGCGGTGCGGATCTCGGAGAGCGTTGCCCCCTCGGGGAGGGTGTCACCGGGGTAGGGCGTGAGGGATTGGATGTGTTTGAAGGTGGGGCACTTCTCTCCCTCTCCTTGTTCTTCGCGGTTTTCGTTTTCGTTTTTGTTGGAAGAGGTAGAGATAGATGGGTAGGAGACTTGGTAAGCGTTTAGTCGTCCGTTGAGCTCGTTAACGGTGTATAGCGTTGTTTCGGGTTTTTTTTCAGTCTCCGGCGCCGTCCAGAAGACGGCGTGGCGGGGCCCTGCGGCCTGCGGGAAGGGGATGGGGGGACAGGGGGAGAGGTTGCCGGTGGGTTTGTCGATGGCGTAGATGCGGATTTGGTCTGCGCCGAGGTCGGGGGATAGGATGTAGGCGTTTGTGGGGTCGAGGAGAACTTGGTGTGGGTGGGCGGTGTTTTGTTGTGGGTGTGGGGAGGGTTTGGGGAGCTTGTAGGGGAAGAGTTGGTGGGGTTCGCTTTGGGGGGTTAGGGGGAGGGTGTAGGTTGAGAGGGAGGCGCCGCCGCTGTATTTTTTTTTCTCTGGTTAGTATTTTTTTGTTTTTTATATTGTGGAGATGTATATGTAGGTATACGTGTATATGGATGAAGTATGAGGAGGGAAGGAAGGAAAGGACATACTAGTGAGCTATGGCGAGGTAGCGCTTCCCATCGTCCCCAGTGTAGATCACGCTGTGGACACCTCCCCCAGGGACCTCGGTCTTGGTGATCTCCTTCAGGGAATGATCTTTATCATCGGAGATGGCGAACGTGCTGAGGGAGCCGTTGGTCGTCGGATCGCCCGTCTCGTCGGAGCAGTAGAGGAGGTGCAGCTCTGGGTCGAGCGTGAGCCAGCTGGGCATGTCGCCGCAGGCTTTCATGGAGGACACCTCGGCGAGTGTGTAGGCGCCATTATGCTCTGTGAGGGAGAGGGTGTAGACGTTGCCGTTGTAGTGGGTTGCGTAGATTCGGGCTTCTGCTGCTGCTGCTGCGGAGGAGGAGGAAAGCAAGGGGGCGAGGGCGAGGAGGGTGGTGAGGGGACGGAACATTTTGACTATTGTGGATTGGTCTCATCTGAATGAGGGGAGGGAGAGGAGGAGAAGGGGGTTTTAATCATTGAGACAGTGGACACTCCTTTGAAGGCTGAATACGGATAAAGAAGTATCGTGGCAGGGATGATTGGGGGTGTTGATGTGGGGAATATGCAGCTGGGAGTGGTATGGATCGACATATCTGGAATGGAATGTTAAGTATCGCCTCATTGAGTCTTTCTTTCTTGATTGTCATCATGTCGATTATTGTCTATGAGTATGAGATGAAGGATGGCATCACGAAGTGGCTGATACCGGCCATACGAGCCCAGATGACCAGTCAAGCCCTAACTTGTACCTCCATACCACCCAACGTGTCTCTCTACCAAGATTTATCCACGATAGGTCCGATCAGGCAATGACCCCATCTATCTGCCGCAGCACTATCCCTCCTGCAGGAACGCCTTATTTGGACCCTTCAAGTGGATCATCTTATCCTTCACAGCCGGCTTCTTATCTGTGCAAGGCCGGGCGTGTTCCCGGCGCGACAATGGTGAAACCGGGTAGGGTTTATAGGATTCGCCCCAATGGGGGCCGGATGGGGCCAATATGGGGGCTTATTCGACTGGGGCCGGATTGGGAACGGGCTGAACGGGGCGGGGCGAAGTTGGGATCGTCATCGTGGATTTAATTCCCCTTGTCAGGTAGATGGATGTGCAGCTGGGAGTGCATGGGTGGATGATGGATCGTGTTGGTTGGCGACTGGCTGAGTTTCAGTTAGACGATTTTCCGCCTATCGTGGTTTAGGTGGAGGGTTGACCTATCATAAATAATAGTAATTATAATAATAAAAAAAGACAATTTCTTTCATCATAAAGAAGTATGGCAGGCATCACGTTGTCGTTGTGATATTGGATATACTTGTTGGCAATACCAGCATCTATACTATCTTAGACGACACATATGCCCCACTATTACCACCATCTCACATAACAACTCTATTCTATAAACGATAAAACAACAAAACATATATACACGTAGTCTAAATCTATCCAATCCAAATCCAAACCCTCACCCCTCCCCCTCAAAAAACCTCACCACAACCTCAGCAGCCACCCGCGAATCATCCACCCCAGCCTCATCCCCCTCGCCCCCAATCTCCTTCAAAACCCGCCTAATCCTCTCCTCCCCCCACTCCAACCGCCTCCCAAACTCCCTACACGTCTCGCGATTCACAAACCCATCGAACTCGAAATGGCCCTGGAACGTCAACACCCGGCGTGGATGATACAGACCCTGCACCGGACATGCCGCGCTAGATCCGACGTTCACCCACGGGGCAGGCAGACTCCGACTCCCTGATTCCTCCCCCTTCTCGTTCTCCTTCTGATCTTGGTCCTGGGCGATGGCGGTAGGGACCACCCAATCCCCGTGCACCATCTGCAATCGCATACACCCCGGCCCGGAGCGCAGCCCCGCGAAGGCGCGCGCGAATTCCCCTGAGAGAGTTACGTCGACGGGTCCGATTTCGAAACCCGTGGGACACGCTTCTACCTTCACGGAGGGGTAAAGCAGTGCCTGGGCGATGATCTGGTGGCCGAAGCAGGAGCCGAAGAGGCGCACGTGCGGGTAGGACGTGAAGACCGTTTTGATGAATTCTTGCAAAGGGTGGATCCATGCGTGCGTGGCTGTTGCGTAGACGCCTGCGCTGGACCCTGTGATGAGGATGCCGTCGATGGGTTGCGCGAGGGGGTTGGGGTTTTCCTCGCTGCTGTTGATGGCGCCGTTGGTGGGGGCGATGGTGGTGGTGGGGGTGGTGGGAGGGGCACAGGGCTGCTTGCGCAGACTGTTTAGAGAGGGGAGACAGCCTCCTACGACGTCGTAGGCTGTCGTGTAAATCTTGGAGGGAGATCCATGGACTCGTGCTGCGGCTTCTTGGAGGAGTTTGCGGAATTGGGAGGAGTAGAGGCCGCGACGGGCGTAGACGGCTGGGACGGGGGCGTCCGTGTCGAGGATGGCGATGTGCATTTGCTTGTTTGTTTGTCACTCTTGATGCTGCTTGGTTTGATTGTGCGCGTGCGCGCTTTGTAATTCTTCTCTTTGGTTTTCTCGTTGGTTGATGCTAGGACGGTACGTCGAGTTGACTGTTCCTAGATGAAGAGTTGTACTTGTTCGGTGGTGCATGTTGATTTTTAAAAATGGCTAAAGTGGGTCGCACGCATAATGTTACTTCTTTGGGAAGGGCGTTCCACTTAGATCTGCGAATAACCTCAATTTCCAGATCTTATCCCCCGCTGATTCGGATATAGCACCACGAGCGGAGGTCGCGAGTATCGATCCGCTATCCATAGGTCAATAGCGCTCGGCAATGCGGCGACAGATCTATAGATCTGGTCTACACAGATAAGTAGTTCATTTGTTAATTGTCGTATCTCATATCTATTAGCATACCATTACTGCACGATCTTGTAACTCCCCCCGCTGACTATCTCCAGCTTCCCCCGGGACACCATCCCCGCCAGGAACTCGCGCAACTCCTCGTTGCTGAAAGGAAACCCACCGGGCACGGCGATCTTCAGCATCATCACGATCCGCTGCAGCGGCATCGCCCCCTGGTTAGTCAGCATCCCCACGATAAATTGCCAGTAAAGGTTCATCTTTTCCATGGCTGCCGCTTCGGCCGATTCCTTGGCTGCCGCGGCGGCCGCCGCATCAGCTGCTGCAGCCGCTTGCGCTGCGTCGGCGGACGTGGCATCGTCGTCGTCGGCGCCGGGGATGTCTGCGCCGCCGGATGCTGCCGTCTCGTCGTCGTTTGGGAGCACCTCCAGCACGCGGTAGGTGTCTCGCGGTCCTTCGACGAGGATGCGCTTGCTGACCCAGAATAGACAGGCGCTGCGCACGAGCGACGGCGACATGGATAGTTGCTCGGCGAGGTCCTCGATGGTAAGCGAGATCGCGTCCCCGGACGGTGACTGGAAGGCGTAGATGACCGTCGCTTGCCACGTCGTGACATCGTTGACGAACACGCGGTCTTCGAGGTCCAGCTCGACGGTCACCTGGCCGAGTCCGTTGAGCCACGTGAGTTTCCGCGACTGCTTCAGCGAGCCGAACCCGGCCGCGTAACGCTGCTGCAGCTGCGCGATGTCCTCCGGCACGCGGAACTCCTGCTCCTGGATCTCGGGCCAGAAGAAATGGGACAGGATCTTGGCATGCAGGTCCGGAATGTCCCTCCCGGCTGCGCGTTTCGCACTCTGGGCTGGGGTTGACGGCATCGCGGCGGACTGTTTCCGCGCCAGTCCTTGGTCGTTCCGCACCACGGCGTCGACCCGTCGCGAGTCGAAGATATCGCGCAGCATGACCTCGCACGCCTGCAGAGCGTTGTCGCCGAACCGGAGCTTGAGCAGCTCCAGGACCGACATTTCCTGGTCGTAGTCGGCGCGTTTCTGCAGTAGCCGGTCGGCCAGCATATTCTGCATCTCTTTGACGAACATCTCTTTCGATTCGAAGAGGCTGATTAAGCTGCCAATCACGTCTGACGTCTTTGATTTGCGGTAGTCAGGTGCAGCGTCGACTGGATCAGGCAGCCAGTTCATGTCGTCCCAGTCTAATTCTCCCTTCTCACCGCGCAGCGAGTTCTGGTGCGCCTTGGTCAGTTCTGCCGACAGCTCAACCAGCTTATCTCCGCTGGATGAGGCCTGTGCATCTGCATCCGTCGGATCGGCTAAGAGACCGCCAACAATCACCCGGACCGTATCGTCGCGATCCCGCAGATACCGGCGGATCGGTCTCGCAATACGGTCGAGGAGAACGCCCTTGGGGTCGAGCAAGTTGAACGATCGAATGATGGAAATGTAAACCTGCAAGATTTCAACAGTAGAAGCACCCGGGTGTAGCAGCCTGCGGTTAAGTGCCGCGATGAACGAATGGGTTAGGTGGGATCGCGCAGCCGGATATGTGATGAAGTGTCGCAGATCTTCAATGGCACCACTGCTCGCGGGCCATTCCACGATAACATCGAAAAGTTCGCTCGTCCGCAGGGCCCCGAGGCGCGATATCCCAATCTCCTGCCATTTTTCTACGTCGTTGAGGTTCACGTCCAGCTGGCCGGGCTCTTTCTGCCCAGACTCCGGGACATTAATGACAGCCAGGACCTGAACCACCAGCCGCGCAAACACGTTCTCGATCCAATGGCGCAGATGCGATGATGCCAAGGACGGCCCTTCCCACTGATTTGTGTATGCCGCTCTAATAAACTCCGACATCATGGTGTTCATCACACCCGCGAAGACTTTCTGTGCTTTCTCCCCGCCCAGTCCCACCAGCTGCAGACCATTCAGCAACGAGAGTAATCTTTCCCGAGCAGCGGCCACGCGCGTCTCTCCCTCGTCGGACATCATCTGTAGCCGAAACTCGTCGGACGGGGCATCCCGCCAGTCTTGGTACGACACGGAGTACTGATGGTCGATCTCCATGTTCTCGACGCTCAGCGCGTCCTCGAAGATTTCCTCAGTCAAGGTATCTATCCCAAGTATTGTCAAAGAATCCCTAGCGAGCTCGCGCGTAAGCAATACCGAAAACTGGGGCCACGGCAGGGCATATGCCACCATCATATGGAAGCCACGGCGCAGCTTAATAAACGACCGCTCCTGCTCCCCCAGACCCAGCAGCGGTAGCACGTATTCCACCAGTGGAGAGAAGTAGATCCTTCGAGCAAATTGTAAGCAGTGAACGATCTTCTGCAGTAGTTGATCCTCCTCGGGGTGGTTCAAAAGCTGCAATGCAAACAGTTAGGAATCCGTGCACAACAGCCCAGCCCGCCAAAGGACAACAAGTAACCCACCGCGTGTAAGCTTCCTCGGAAGTTCTTTAAAAAGTGCCTCCGTATCTCATATCCATACCAATCGATAATACTCCGTTGAGCAGCGCCCGTCCCCCCTTGCGACAAAGGCGCAGTTAAGAACGCCAGAGCAGCAGTGACATCTTTCGACGGCCGCGTGTGTCGATTGAAGTGTCGTAGAAGCCTAGTCTCCTCAATATCCTCTCCCAGCACCCGTAGGTCCAGTTCTCGATCCGGGACCGACAAGAACCTCGTCGCTGTCCGCCATGCTCGGTCCCAGGTGGCCTGGTCGTGCCACGGTTCGTCGCCTGTGTTCGCTGGGTCGGTCGCTGTGGAAGATCGAGAGCGGCGATGACTTGTGGATTGGGCTCGGGTCTGTGAGCTATTCGATTTGGAGAATGGGGAGGAGCTCGTCGGTCCGATCGCCGATCTGTTCGAGGTGAAGTCTTCGAGCGACGCGGGGGAAAACACAGAGTCGAAGACGCGTCGGCGGGCGGGGATGATGGGGTCTGTGGGTGGCATTGCGGAGATCACTTGAGAGGCATTTCGATGATGTGTTAGCGGTGGGAAGCGGGTTTAGCGTTGCCTGCACTTTTCTAGTTGTTGCGTCGGGGTGTGAAGATCTTGGTATCGGTGTTGATTGAAGCATCCCCAGATAACAAACACGCGCTAGCCGGTTTGGGACAGGGACAGGGCTTGGCGGATGAGTCAGTTATCAATATGCCTTCATCTTTCAACCGTTTTCAACATTCAATTGTATATCGATATAGATGGAAGTTGTTGCTGCGATTACTCATTTGATTAAAGACAGACATAGTCAAACATCATGACTCCATTATCTATTCACGACGATATATGCCTGAACAAGACACCAGCGACCTACGAGTGACTACATTATAGATCCAGGCATGCATGATTAGGGCTCGCAGGGATGAAGACAGACAGACAAGATCCTACTAATATAATAGACCAGCTGATTAAATACCAGTCTGAGCTGGTTCAGCCTTGTTCCCCGAAACAGCCGACCTAAATCCATTCCGAGGCCCGAACTAGGGCTGGCTCTCGGATCAAGACCCTTCTGAGCTTTCAACACGCCAGTACGACAGGCCAGATATCCAGAACTTCTTTTCTCAGGGAGCCTAATAACCTGGTGTAACTGCACAGGTGATCACGGCATATGATGAGCATAGCAACTCCAAGCGTCGGTATATGCGTGGTGACGTCATGGGTATTGCGAGCTCCGAGTATATGCGCGATTCGCAGATTCCATTCAAGGAACCCAATGCATAAGATCCCGTGTCGATGGATTGGGACGTGGTCTGTTCTATTCGTCGTTATTTGCGTTGCTTTCCTGAAAGCAGCGAGGGAGCGGTAAACAACGTGGGAGTTCGTGATGAGGTCTAAAGCTTTCTTAAGCACGGTGTTGGGTCACAGGGATGGAAATGATTATACAGTCTAGCAAGGTAATGGACTGCAGATCTATCCAAAGCTGAAGTTTCAATTTGAGCGAGGGGAAACATGTACCAATAGAATGAAGTGTCAGGACAGTGAAGATCAAGTAAGAAGCCAAAGATCAATTAGTGAGGTGATTGAAGAGAAGAGCTGGAATGATGCTCTCATAAACGAAGGGTTTGCACGCTGTTTACCTGGACTGCAGTTGGAGACTGCCACAACCAGTGTACCCTGGCATTTTTAGCCCTGCGGTAGAGTAACGGTAGGTTGTTACTCAGACTCAGAAGGGGCTTTGATATGCTTGATATTACGATACCCAAGGGACCAGATACTGTCTGAAAATAGACAAATCTCTGTCTCGTTTCATGTTGGGGGAATGGGATGGCTTAATATACTGGTTCTGTCATAGTGATATATTGACCTGAAATATCTCCTGAACTGTTGAGTAACACTATCTAGGTGGTATGTACGGGTTGGTGGACAGAACTCCATGTTGTTGAGATCCCTGATTGTCTTCTGCTGCAGTGTAACATGGCTGCTCAGTTGCAGCTTGTACTATTCTCGGACAATAAACTCGACGTACTTGGTCTTGCTATCGATTTCATTCCACAATATCATCTCGTCATAGGAATAGCTAATTTCAGCGCTTGACTAACCAATTCCAACCAGAACCGAAGGCACTGTTCTAGCATAACATCGAAGAGCATAGAACATCTCTAGGGTATCATTCAATAGAGAGACTGCCCCCTGGACAAACAACCCGACACCTGTGTTGGATAAGTTCCTGAGCATAGATGATCATGCGACACCGACTCCAACAGATGTCCCTTCACACTCCTCAGACTCAGCTCAGTTCCCATTGCTATCCTCCACCTTCTCCCATTCACTATCGGTACTGACGTAGCCCGAGCTCTCCCCACCCATACTGGGGCGCTTTCGAACCTCGGTATGTTTGCCCGGCAACTCCAGCGACGTCGGAGCAGCCGCGGTAGGCCGAGGATCGGAACCCGTCGCGGTAGGACCCTTGCGTCCTGTCAAGCTCTCCGTTTCCGTATCACTCCCCGGGGTATCCAAGCCCCCCGGGAGTCTCCTTTTGCTGTCCGACGAACCCTTCTCTCCTGTCTTGTCGCCTTGACCGTCTTTCGTTGCCGCGTCCTGCGCAGCCTGCACCTGACCCAGTTCCTTGGCAAACCAGTTGATCGAAAACCAGAGCGACCCAGACAAGACCGACAACACGAAGAAATGAATGCTGTATGTGAACAAGAGCAGGACCAGGAGGAGGATCTGAAGGGCGGCAAAGGTGACGTTCGTCGCGACGAGTAAGGTCGGGGTGGGGCCCGGCGTAAAGACGCTCAACCACAGATCCTCTATGAAGGAGCCCATGATGGTGTTGGAGGACACTTCGGACGGGGTAAGCGTGGGGGAAGGTTCGGATCGGACTTGTGGACTGGGGGACGGGGAGGACGACTGGCTGGGTCTCCGTTGAGACTTTTTGGTTGTGGAATGATGGAATGACGTTAGACCTCGGAACTGCGATCCGCGAACCGTTAAGATCTGTTTGTTTGTCTGTTTTGTTTCGTTTCAGGGTCTTTCGCCATCACACCTGATCCGTGCGTGGCTCAGAAGGTCCAAGGAGAAGGAAACCAACATACCTCACCGACGGTTATGGACAGCGACGCCTGCGGACGTGATGACCTGATGGTCCGTCGAGGATTGGCGGGGGAGTGAGGGGATGTCACGGTCGGGATTTAACTAGCGGTGGGGGTTGTTGGAGGAACGCAGAGTGTCTGATCAGAAAACTACCCCAAAATTGTGAGGGATCGTATTAGTCTGCCCCACAGGGACGGTTGATGGAGAGACTGAGGGTAAATATGTTCTGTAGGAGACCTCGAGACCCGGATATAAAATCAGGTGGGATGGTGATGATGCGGCCGGGAGCGGAGAATGAGAAACAGAGTCATGGTCGAGGTCACGTCACCCTGAACCCCCAGGCAGCCGACCATCGATCAGGTAGAATCAGTGACTGTTTCTTTCATATCGATAACTCCTCTTGGGCACTCTCAGGCATCACATGGCCCCTCCAGCGGTGCCTGAAATGTCAGTCCTGGAATCCCAGAGAAGCAGCGCCTGAATTGTCAGGCCGTTACCAGTGAACCCAACGTGGGCTTCTTTCATGATAGATCGCCCCTCCAACAGCTCAACGGCAATTGGTGGTTCGACATGGCTGAAAAGCCCCTCTTGGCCGGAACCTATTGTATGGTGTTATCTCTCGCCGATCTTACCGCCGAATAGCCAGTCAGCAATAGACTGGTGATGCTGTCCAGCCGGGAATTCCCTGGCTGTGCTGAGGCGTGGGCACGTGCTAGGGCATACCAGATAACATCATCTTACAGGGCATTCCACAGGAACGAGGTCAAGTGCTGCGAGGAATCCCCCGGGTGTAGGATGACTGGAATCGAGAAAACGTTCCACGTACATGGAACATACTACTGCAGAGATGTTGGTTGATCTGGATGGCAGCTCCCGTGAAGTTTATACTCCTTTCTCTCCACCTGCCAGTTTACCATTCGTCAACCCTAAGAATCGCTATGCACCCGAAGCACGATTGACAGCTTCTTCATGTCTTTGTTCCAACGTGTATACTCCAAGATTAGAAAACCAGGCTGAGTTCTGGAGAACGCGCTAGCTGGGCCGTTGCGACATAATAGGGCCAATGGATTGGCGACACATGTGGTGTAGTGTCCAATAAAATGCAAAGATATATACAGCCTCCACCTTAGTTGTAAAATGATATTCTCAGCCTTCTTGCTCTTAGGTAGGCGCTAAGGACTAGTTATTCTAAGATGCTCCCCACCCCGGCGAAAGGTGCTCCCTGAGCCTAGAAAAGGCCTGTATTCTCATTAACCGTCTGTATGACTAGTCCTTCTGCCTAGAAATTGAAAAAGAGCTGGTATACGAGGTTTCATCTACGCGCATCTCCGCATCCACCATTCACGATGGCAGAAGTCATAGGGGTCATCTCAGGCAGCCTCGCAATCGGAACCGTCGTAGTGCAGTTCACCAATTCCCTGATAGCGCTCAAAGACTGCGTGGACCAAGTGCGCGATGCGCCCGACGACCTTAACCGCCTATTGCAGAGCATCGAGATAGCCGGTTACGTTCTAGCTGATATCGAGGAGGATTTCGCACAGGACGACGGAACGACTGCTTCTGTGCTGCGGGGTAACAAACACGCCCGGAAGAGTCTTGAGTTCTGCGTACAGGCGACGAAAATACTGGATGATATTTCCAAAGAGCTGGTCCGAGACATACGGCCTCCAGGCGCGGGTCGTCTGCGTAAGCACTATGCTGCTGTGAAGGTGGTGCTTCAGCGCTCGAAAGTGGAGAAGTACATGGCTGTGCTGCAGAATGCTTTGCAGTTACTGCAGCTGTCTCAGCAGTGCTATCTGAGGTGGGTTGTCGTCTTCCTTCTTCTTCTTCTTCTTCTTCTTTCCATGGGTGGAAGATGTGGAGTGTGCATGACTGACCGACGATGGTTAGGGCTATGATGCGGGTGCAGCCTGAATTGGTTGTTCAGAAAATGGCACAATCTGCGAAAAGCATCACATGTGGAGAACCTCCTTCATATGCGACAGGTACTTGATATTTCATCCTCTTGTTTTGAAAGGTATGAGACTAAAGTGTAGCACTCAAGACTCCTCTCAAATTGCCAAAAAGACAACAGGAGCAATGCAGCAAAGGAAAGTAGCACCTGCCTCGAAGTGGTCCTATCTCTGGAATCTAAGCATGCCAGTCTGGGTGACTAGCAAAGCCTTGGAGATTACCGCTAGACGCTTCCCTGGTGGCTGGGACTGGCAGCTCCGAGCCTACAGGACGGTTTCTAACCGGTCGGAGGTTGTCAATTATACAGCGCACGGCGATATTGTAGGTTTACAACGACTTTTTGCCTCTGGACAAGCAACGCCATTCGATCAAATCCATGGTCCAATTGCTAGGGGATTGCTCGGTGTAAGTCTGGCAATCTACCATGCCACTTACCTTCAGGCAAACTAAACTATACCAGTACGCGTTTATTTGTGGAAGGGGAGAGGAAGTGTTTGAATTCCTTCTAAGCCAGGGAGCAGATATACACAGTTGCGGCAACAACATCGACAATACGCTAGGTTACCTGGTATGGAGTGGGACTTCGGGTGGATGGTCTAAGGAGCTGCTTCCATCTTTGCGCGCCGTCCTCCGTCATGTGCCTGACCTTATATATGACACCGAGGAAGAAGTTCTGGAAGGGATACTTACCTCCTTCCATGGTACGGCGGAAGAGTTCTTGTTTCTCCAGCGAGAATGCTGTCCGTCATTCTATTCGATGTCAAAACGAACACGCCTCAGAGTGGCCGCAGAAGCTGCATCAGGTGTTTGGGATGCCTGCCATATGCCCGAGACTATCCGAACTATTATGGGACCTGGTCCGCTGACGGCTGAGGACCTCCAATGGGAGGATGACCTTATATTTGGCACTCATGGGGATTTAGTACACGCCGTTTCCAGGAAGGTCGGTCACAGTCTGGTTGTAATGCAGCACCTGGAATACGTAACCAGACTGAATTCGGATTCTCGGGCGAGGGCAGAGCTCAACCGCCAAAGATCACTTTATGAATCGTGGAATGATATGCTCCGTGAGTTTTTGCTCCTTGGGGTGGATATCCATGCTCTTTCTGGGGAGACGCCGTTTCTGTCCTTCTTGGTGGGATACATCCGATGGCTGGATAAGAATAAATACCGCGTACTGGCCTGGAGGAGAGGCTTTCGGGTGTGGTTGAAGGAATTGCAGGACATTGGCATTGATCTACAGCGGTTCGGCGAAAACGAGGACAGGATCTGGAAGAAAGAGGTCCCAGAATTTAGGCAAGAGTTTTTTGGCTGGGAGTTCCTAGGGGGTTATGAACAATGGCCCCGGCCACTCATAGGATTCAGTTATGGTCCTTCTCCTGATGACTGGGTCCTTTGGGTGTCCGAAAAATCCGATTACTTTGCAGGTGAATTCTGGGATATGATAGAGAGGGAACCTGAAGAGATGCCAGGTGCGTGGCCGGTGGAATGATTGTATACTACCCGAGAATAACGAATCAGACAAACTCTACATATATTGGTTTCTCTTTTGTATTATTGCACGCGAGACTCCTGCTCTCATTAGGGTTACAGTGGTCTGGGAGAGACACCACCCCGAAGGTCACTTCCAACACTTAGGTAAAGCACCAGATCGTGGTAATAGCTCCCAACGGCTACTCCAAAATTCTGAACAGCATTTGCTATAGCACTCAAGTTGCCCTGACCGATATCCCCGACAATAGCCGTCCATAATGGCGATCAATATACCGGCCGTTTTTCGTTCTGGAACATTCAACCAGCACAGTTTCATTCCCTTATAGCGTAACCCAGACGACAGCCGCTGCGATGATCTGCAAGAACTATAACTCGCATTCCAAAGATCACCATGCTTGGCAGAACGTCTATTATCAACTGCACGTGGATACCGCGCCATATATAGCAAGGTGATCGATTCATCCTCGGTTCCAACTCAATATAAGATTCACGCCGCTGCTTCGGCCCACTCCCACGGTGTGTATCAGAGGACCTGTCGGAACTATGTTTTCGCCATTAACCTTTGCTGGTCTTCGAACTGATCGCCAGGGGGGTCCACACGACGGCCGATTTGGGTTATCCTTCGGAGACTTGAAGATCTTGGTTACGGAATGTAGCCGACGATGGTGACCCACATTTCAGATTTGCCGTCGTCATTGTCTGGTAGTGCTGGAAGTTAGTTAGTAAGGGACAAGAAACGGTAGGTTTACTTGTTCCTAGACAATTCGCACATGGAAGTGAGTCAATGTGGGTAACATGTGGGTTGGGAAGGCACTTAATCGTTACGCATGCTCTGCTTTTGTGGGGTGGGTCAACTGGAGAAATGACTCGTGGTGCTGGCGGGTTATGTGATTTGAGCTCGTTGGCATTTGGTATAGTATGAACTTTATATAATAATAGCGAGACGGACAACTACAATCGTGAGGGTAATAATAAAAAGGTCATATAGGAACAACGTAAGGAAGCACTGATAGCTGTGACGAGGTCAGTGTTGCCGAAAGTCTTCCCAGGAATAAACTCAACCCAGTTTCATGTTCCCAGAAGTGATACCCCAACGATCCCACTTGAACTCCTGAGACAGTCAGATCTTGTGGAGTACACTGGATCAATAAGGTCCACGAGAAGAGCGACCGTTGGACTCGAATAAACTATTAGTGTTAGTCTAAACATGCAAGACAACCCTGCTAATGTATTCTCCGATGATTCATCCTAGCATTTCATTGCATATTCACTTGTCTTTGACAACTTATCGTCTTTCCAAATGTCATCCTGGCAGGATTCGTCTCTCACACCCTGTGTCTTGTCGGCCTGAGTCTGCACAACTTGATGCGGCGTAACTTCCCATGCAATTAGTCTCACAGACACGGTATCAAAACCAGCGCATTATATCAAAAGAAACACATGCCCAAGCATGAGGTCCTGGACAGCAATAAACGCAATGACGGACTCGCAATGGGACTTCCATAGAATCGCTGTGCGCTTGACGCCTCCATTAGAAGAATTCTCACCTATTCGTGGACAAGAACACTCAACGGGCAATAAAAAATCCTCGACATAACCTCATGGAATCAAGATGTGTTTCCCAACATGCGAGGGGACTCAGAGCTCAAAACCCCAGCTAGAGGTCTTCGCCAGATCCCAACAGTTGAAGCAACAACAAGAAAGTGTCAACACCCGCACAAAGCAACGGAATCATTTCCCGACCGGCCCGACAATCTTTGACAAGTTCCACACTCCGGTCCGGCGAGGCTGGAATCGACATGGCAAGCGCCTTGTGCCCCAGCTGGGGTCACTCACCCGCACTGGTCTTGTCGCAGCACCGCAAGCAAGGCACATTTTGGCGCTCTGTGAAGCAGCTCAGGGGGTGGCTTGTCCCTCCAACCCTGGTCATACACCGCAAAGTCCCCCCCGAGGGCAATATCTTTCCCCCCCCAGGGCGTTCATCGACTTACTGGATCTGGAGATCCCAGCGGATCGAAACAAGTAGATTAGCAACGGATGGGGGCTGTCGGGCTGTCAAACATGGAGTGGAGAAGGGGTTAGGGGCAGGAGGGACGGGGGGCGGAGAGAAGAGGCCGTCTCTGCGCTCTCCCCCTTCTGCAGGGTAAACGGCAAGGCTCATTAACATCATATCGCGTCATCTTCATGGTGCCCTGAAGAATGGAGTCTATCCTTGCCGATTTGACATCCGACATGAACCTGCTAGTGCTGTCTGTGGCGTCCGCAGTGACCCTGTTAATCATTCTTCCAGTGCGCCCGGCACTTGGCCCCCAAAAACACGGATATCAAGTTAATTGTCACCTGGCTGGCCAGTTAGCTCGGGGGGTAGTTAGATACGACGGGACTCCCCCTTAACTCCAAATAGATAGAGCGATCCGTAGAGACCGACAAAAAAGCCCTCAGTTTCGTTCTGCAGGGCAAATCAAAGGATGCGGGTGAGGATAGCTAACCCTACCTGTCTTGAGCGTCTAATGTCTACTGATGATAATCGTCGCTTAATGGCCCCTTCCCGCATTGATCAACTCGAGACGGTCGAACAAATAAGACTAGTATCCTCCGTACTGTTGTGGCTGTCGTCTATTGTGGAGATTGGCTTGGGGGCTAAGCCCGCTCTTCTCCCCCATTGCACCCCCTCCTCCGGTTACCGACCGGGGCACACTCGTCCTGTGCCATGTATTTGCGGCCGTTTTTCAGTGTTGAAGGATGCGTTAGGATTTTCTAGAACGACGACGGCATGGGCTGTTTCGTCTACCAATTGCCTCATGGAGAATCATCGAGATAACGGAGCGCACACATTTGGTGGTGCTGTATGTTCAGTCTGTTATTAATCTGCACGGGTGCCTGCTGTAAATTTTGCAGCGGCTTCTCAATGATCATTCTGGCCTTTGCTGCTGACCACGGCGTATTGGATCGTGGACCCTCTCTCCCCCACGTTTGGGCTCTTTCATCTCCTCCTTGTGAAGATGGGGTAGTGTAGGACGATTATTGCGACTGCTAGAAGAGTCGTCGTCATCCTCCTGGTCATTTGTTTCACTTTCAGCTCAGTAGTTCACACGAGACCGGCACGAACACCAACACTAACAGTAGCAAAAGCCAATGCCGATCCCCATTCGTAGGCTAGCGCTTAAAGCCTGTCGGTCAGTAAATGTGTCCGTCCGTGGGCCTGTTGGGTTCGCGGTCAACGGTCAACTAGCCGCTGTCGTCTGATTCACTTTATTGGGGGCCGTTTCTTTTCTTTTTCTTTTCTTTTTTTTTTTCTCTTCCGGAGTCAGACACGCGCCGACTTGCAAGCCACGAGCGATGTACCAAACATGTCCAGGAAAACTAATCAAAGTTTAATTTGTCCGCCGCAAAGGAGGACTAGCGGCGGTCATTGATTGCGCCGCACTCGTCGAACTCACACCAGGCGCTGCGCTGGTAGAATCAAAAAGAAAAAGAAAATAGCTCGTAATAAGAGGGGGGAGGAGAGAGAGAGGGCTGTGTTTACCACCATGTACGGAGTAAGTAAATGGTCTCTCAGCCACCGTGCCAATCCGGCTTAATTCGTCCAGAGTGCTCAGTGAAGGTGAGATCCAACGACCAGAGAGGCCGCCGAACGTGACATGGAAACACTGTAATCACTACTTGGATCAGCATCTGGGTCAGATCGTGCACTATATAGCCATAGTACCATCTCCCCAGATAATCCTGGAATGAAGCCCTGCCCCTTTCCTGATTATTGTTGTTGGATCTATTTTCGTTCGATGCTTACTCCCAACCCCCACCTATCAGCACCATGGCTGAGGTTGATAGGGCTTATGGTAACTTGCCTGTTGGAGTAAAAAGGCTGCATTCCAACCAGGGCGGGATTGGACGGGCTTAATTTTGAAGTGGTTCTCCCAGTGGATTACAAGGGGAAAAAGTGACAAATCATGAGCCTCGTTGGACCGTGCTTGGGTCCCCGATTTTTCCCTTGGTGTTATTTTTTACCTTTTCTTTTTGTCTCTCTCTCTCTCTCTCTCTCTTTTTGCCCTTTTCGTGTTCTCTTGTTTTTGAATTGTTTGGCACGGTGGGTTCAACCCTCGGACATGATTCAGCAGGAAAATGGCGTATCTGCTGGAGGGGCTCTAGCGAGTCTTGAGACCTGACTACCAACGAAGTGGCTGGAGTATGGAGGTTACACCCGCTCTGGCTGGGGGCAGCTCCAGCAGGATCGATAGAAGTGCCATGGCACGTGGAGTCAAGTCGATCGTCGGACCCTGGCCTCTGAACCTGGTGACACCTGAAGGAGGTGTCATCAGGGGATGCCGGAGAGCAGACGGGGAGTGGCGGCGTGTGGAGCGTCATCATGTCACACCGGACGGCCGATAGACGGTCGACGAAGACCACCTCGAAATGAAGACAACTTAGCCACATTAAGCAAAAAGGTACGGAGACATAGTAATAGTGATAATGATAATTATGACTATTATAGTGTCTCAATATTATAATAGTAACCAAAACAAAGACGGCAGGCAACTGCAATGTTTAGAGGTCGAAAAATCGGGGGGATTCGAATTTCCGTGAAGACCGCATATTGGTTGACGCCCTACCAGTGTGCACGCCACGAGGAATCAAAGTCCCAAGGAAATACTTTTCCAATCAATAGGCGCGTCGGATGCAGCTCGCCGAGTCGATAAACGGCCCCAAATTTTGATGAGGATGGGCCCATCATTTGCTGTGTGGGGAAAAGGAGGAGAATACCAGAAAAAAGAAAGCATCGGGACGGAGGCAAAAGCCGCCCGATAGGGTCAGGTTGAGACCGAACCAAGCTGGAAACTGACACGTACCTCGTAAACGACATAAGGCTAGGTCTTGCTTGGTTAGAGCGTGAATCTAACGGAATTGGGCCCGGTGTGATGCTGAAGCGGAGGAGCTGATCCTCGGTCACAACGAGCTGCCTAGTAATCTTTACGAGCCTCTGGGTTCCAACTGAGCGGTTACTGACCTTAGACATAGGTTTTTGATCCTGGTCCATCCTTACCATGGCTGTCAAACTCCCAACCCAATTGAGTCATCTCTGTTGAGCGGTGGACAGTTGTCTGACAAAACAAGGAAAATCAGGAATAAATACGGGGTAAAAGGAAAAAGAAATCAAAGGGGAAGAAAGGAGACAGGTGCACTTAAGCGCTCACCTCGAAAAAGTAAAAATAATAATAATAATAAATAAATTTCCGCCCGCGTTCCACGGCTGGCGGTGTTGGTGCCAGGTGGGAGTTGGTTCGCCCACAATAACCATGTGACGGACCACAAGTTGTTTTCGCTCCGACAAGGATGACTTCACCATGGCTGGCAATTCCCAGGGGCCCTTCCAGGCTTATTGTCGGATCGGGATGTTGGAGTCGTCGATCGCTCGTACCCGTGGTTGTAGGCATTGTGGGCACGTCTGCCCGTCCTGCGACAAACTCCATCGAGCCACTAAACGTTTATGGATATGTGAACCTCCGTCCCCATGTGGCTTCCAGCCCTTGTTGCCGTTGGTGTACTTCGGAGGTCAAGCAAGAACGGACAATCCAGACTTTACTCCGGAATCCTTATGGTGTCAGTATCTCGCGCTGTGATCGACACATACGGTCGGGCAAATCAGAGAGCTCATTGATAATTGTTCGGATCCATCGAGTGGCGGGCGACCACGACTACGCCCGTGGGGGCCAAAAAACGAACACGCCAAAGGTTCTGCTGCACCCGACAGATAGCCCTTGTCCTCAGTTCTGGCGGGCTTCAGCAAGAACCGTTCATGGCGCAGTGCGGCAATTACTCTGGTTCGACGGGAGAAAAGGATTTTTTTCTGAAGCCTGTTGCCTATCAACACCAATGATCATGGAAGACAGGAGAGGGAAGGCTGCACTCCTGACCTTCAGATCGAGAGGACGCTACTTTCCAGCCCTTCTCTCTGTCGGGGGCTCCATGCACTCCGTTCTCTGGGTCAGGCGGTGTCTCTGGGGGTCTCCTGGGACGAGTGGACCTGTCGAAGCACCCGGCGACCCGCCCTGGTTTGGACGCTTTGGCTCCACCGGCCATGCGAATCGCAGGCATTCTATCATCCTGGCCCCCAATTCACTCATCAAGTTTAGGACCAAAGAGCGGCGAAAAGTCCGGAGCGGCGACACACTACTGGCCGTATCACTAGGCGCTGTTAAAAAATAAATAAATAAATAAAAGATTAACCAAAAAGAAAAGAATTAAAAAAAAAAAAAAAATACCAATTCCCATGTGCCGGGGCCAAATGAGCTTACTCCGTTGTCCCTCCCCCGCCCTCCACTGCTCCAGCACCTCGTTCCAGTCAAAAAAAGTCCGTCGTTCCTAGGTCCGATGTCAGCGTAAGCTTCGCCAATGATCATGGCTTGTCACTTGTCATCGACTCACTTAGTCTAGTGAGGTGGAGTCTGGGAAACGGGAAAGAATGATTTGGGGCTGGGGGCTGAATCCCGAGTGTTGGAGTCCTCGCATGTTCGTCTAGGACGCTGTAAATCATTTGCAGGACTATGCTGGATCGAGTATCCCGAAACCGCCCCTCTCTCGTTGACGATGATGGCAAGGTGCCCGGAGATTTGGACCAGAAGCGCAAGATCATGCGATTATCAATGGGGACGAGGCGAATGGGTCAATAGACCCTCATCAATGCCCATGCTCTCCCACATTCGAGGAAGAGGAAAGAACCATGACCGTAGCAGGGTTGTGAGATGAGAATCTATGGAGTAGTAAGACGATGGCTCCAGACGATGACGAGACTATGGTCGATACGGATTATCTGGTGTTTCAGGAAAAATCTGGTTGACGATGATCAGGTGAGTGGCAGTGAAGACGCCTTCTCCCAGTTCAGGTAGATCGGTTTTTTTTCTGAGTTTTGGCTCGAGTTCCTGAATTTCCTTTTTTTCTCTCTCTCTATTTGATTATTTATTTAACTATTTTATTCCCTTTTTAATTTACGTTATTCTGCCTTATTGAATTTAATTTTATTCCTTTTATTTATTTCTCTAATTATTTAGTTAATTTTTTTTTTACTGAAATCTCCGTTAGCAGATAAGGATAGCGCACTGTTCAGAAACAATTCAAACACTAAATATGATATGGAAATAAAAAAGAAATAAAATAATAGAATTATGGAATTAAATAAACCAGATAATAATAATAATAATAATAATAATCACCATAATAATCCAGAGAACTAATAGTACTCGCTAAGGCAGCCAGGCTGAGCTTTCCAACTAAGTACTATCACTGGTATCGGTGGTGCGCTTAACCTTTTCTTATTCTTCCTCTCGCATTCTATCTTTCTCGACCCTGAAATCCTTAAATACGCTCATCTGCCCTATCTTAGGGTATTGAGATTTGAGCTTACTTCTTGTGTTCCTTACCTGTGTTTCAATTAATAACCTCCCGATGATCATTGTTGATACATCCATACTGCAAAGGATTGCTCTCCACTGATTGACTGTATGTCCCTCGCGCCCCCCCCCACCATATAATCTGGTTATTGCCTGCCTGATCGCCTCCTCTGTTTCCTCTCTTATATGTGACCATCAATCTGCTGTCGTATTTTCCTCCATATTTGTTGCCTTAATTTCTGTCGTACTTGGATTCTCTGGTTGGGTTGGGATAGACGAGACTAATCCTGCGACCTCAGACTAAAAGCTCCATCAAAGAATTTGGATCAAAGTCGACGTCAAATTTATAGTTCGTATCACGAACTGGAGAGTTCTCATCAGACTCGTCGTCAACTGTTTACTCGAAGTGATCTTTCTGGTTGATTGCTGGACGAGACCCTATCCGGCGGCGAGGGTGAGAATCGCTCGTGGAGACGGCGACCTCTTCTTTCCATCTCCCAGTCCTCTTTCAACCGTCCATACGGGGCTTGGTGGTAGGAAGTGTATCGAAGCTCACTCAAAGAAATAGCGTCGAATACTCGACTGTACGTCTTCTCCGTCACCGTTTCCCTATTTCCATTGTTCGCTGCTTTCCGTCTGCTTGGATCGCAGGCTGTGACGGAAACTCAGTTGCTAATGTCCTCGTGTTAAAGGCAACACGGGTATAACAAATACCTCGGCATATTAAATGGACACCATGACGCATAACCCACAAAGTAGGTTGAGAAGACGCGCTGAATGAGGGCTGTCCGTTGACGAGATTCCATCAGATTACGGATGGCCTAGCCGGTCATCACAACCGCTTCAACCCCCATCCATGGCAGTGGGTCAGCCCGCGTTCGCACCACCACACAGCATGGCTTCATCGGCTGGATTTCCTGCATATGGGCACCAGCTTCCTCCCTCCCAAAGCTTCTACCCGCCAGGAGCCCCTTCGTCACACTATCTTTTACCACAAGCGCGCCAGCAACCTCGAAGGTACGAGAATTCATGCCGTCAAGAATTACCTTTACGATTGCAGATACTGACTCGCGGCGTCCAAAAGTTCCTCGATTTCTTACTCATATCCCAGCAGCTCGCTAGCCAGCAGCCCTTCAGCCATGCATGATCATCCGTTCACCTTGTCGTAAGCTTACCTCGTCTCCCAAGGCTAGGAAGGCTGTGCTAAGACCATGACAGACCACCATCATACCTTATGAACCAGTCAGAATACTACCTCACCCCGAGTTCCTCAGTTTCGTCAGTGTTGGTCCTCCCCTCTCCATCAAGTGACTCCTCCGACTTACACTCGTGGAACTAGCAGATCCAACTCGAGCTCAATAGCCGTGAGCCCTCAGCCACCGAATTTGATGCCCCCCAGCACGGTATACTCGTCGCCGGATTCCATCCCAGCCTCGTCAGACCCTGAACAGCAAGTCCGGGTGATAAGCTTCCGACCAAAGCCGCAGTGTTGGGATCATGGGTGCAATGGACGCGAGTTTTCTACATTCAGCAACCTCCTCCGTCATCAACGAGAAAAGTCCGGCGTTGTCGCCAAAGCCGAGTGCCCCAGCTGCGGCGCTGTTTTTACTCGCACCACGGCCCGCAATATTCACGTCGCCCAAGGGAAGTGCAAAGGGGGGAGTCGAGATATGTCCGCGGAGTAGATTCCTGGGCACACGGAGAAGACATCGCCACTGCAGCTTCGAAACACTACGTCACATACCCAGAGGACACTGGAATCACTGAATAAATCGAGCCCAACTCGTCACAGGACACAGGTCGTGTCATGATACATGTGCCACAAAGCAAAGAACTTATATCTGGTTTACCTTTTGCATACATATTCCCCGGTCCGACATGGAGGATCCCTGTATATAATGGGGATATGGAGTCCCCGCTAACGAAGGTTGTGAACGCATCTTGCATTTATACATGGGAAAAGAGGAACCCCTGTTACTTACCCCTGGTTTTGAGATTTTCGAGCGCCTGTTTTTTGGAGGATTTAATCTTGTTATTGGTCAGAGCTTGTTATTTTTTATCTACTAGAATATTATTTGGGTCGCAGTTAAATTACTATACATTAATTTATATGATCACAGGACCCAGACCATTGATATAGGCTGCTTTCAAAGACGAGGCTTGAGTGACAGAACGAACAGCCATCTTCAAGATAGCTTCTCGACCACCTGTCTCATGAAGACTCTAGAGATACACATGTAACTAGCTACATGATCGCTACTTTTCCATTCACACAGTAACGATCAATATAGATACCTATTAATATAGTTGCTCCGCCTTTCTCCGCAATAAGCTGTAATTCATATAGAGAGCGCGGCCAATCGTACGATTAACACCTTCATTAATTAAGGTCCCTCACGCCTTATAAGTGATTAACCTAGCACACCAGCTACCAAGTGGAGATAATCAACAAGGTAGATCACCCCCAAGGTCCCTCAAGATCCACGGTTCGGAGTGCATATACCCCAGAAAAGTTGACTGCCTCAGGCACCAAATACCAACCACGGATGTCGTGCTTACATCACCATCACCTGACCGAGGCATGGCGCACCCAGCCTTGTATGTTTCATTTGGATCTCAGGGATGCAACAAGTGACTCATTCGCACAGTTCAGCCTACGCGATGTCGTCTGCTTTTTAAAGTGTCAATTGCCCTGGACTACTGGATGAACTTGCATTCTGATTCTCTCTCTACAAGGACATAACGCCCTGGCTAGGCTGACTCGTGCATACAACTCGTTCAGCCCCCAAAATGAATATATTACTGCACATACTATTACTAGGCTCTTTACGTGGCAGACTTCATATCTTGCATCTTTTACATCTTGGTTTATTACGCATTGGACTCGTCTCTATTTGAAGCATTTTCTTCCACTTGTACAGGCCGTCACATCTTCCTTTACGCGTAACACAATTGGCCCCAAGTCCGTTATATCGTGAACTATGGCGTCCATTTTCACCTATGACCCGGACCCGCCACGGGTCTCCTCGCCATGGTCCACGTCAGGCACATCTACACCTCAAGTTTTGGGCCCCAGCGGCCGTGGCATGGCGACTAAATCACGATCGAACTCGAGCCTCCGGTTGACTGAGACAGACCCTGACTTCCTTTCCGACTACGGGATCAGCAAATTGGAGCCGGAACCGCAAGAAGGTCCGATGGAGTATAAGCTGCATCTTCTCCTTCGCCCGCGGCGACTCTATAGCTCCACTTCCACCGGACCTTCCGCCGGTAGATCTTATCATTCCCAAGATGGCTGGTCCACCTCAGGCCCGACATCTGCCAGTTACGAATCGGGTGTGAAACCGGCGCCGACTCCGTCCACCCAGAGTCGACAGCAGCGGTTGCAGCAATTGACTACCCAGCTCCTATGGCGCTTGCAACAGTCATCGCCTTTTCATTCGTCCACCGCGGCCAGCCTCGTGCTGCCTGTTCTTCCTGAGGCGTCCCCCCAGCTGGGGGTCCCGCAAAAACCCACCCGGCTGCTCCCTGGCCTGGAGGAAAGCCAAGGCGCACTCTATGAGATTGGTGTTTCCGATGACGGGACCTTCGTTGGGCTTGTCCACGACGAGTTGGAAGAGAGCCTGCTCAACCTGCATGTTATGGCCACTAGCTTGGGCTGCAAGGTCGAAGTGCTTCGCAGGGTCATTGTTGGAAAATGCGAATGGTCCGAGGACTCGTGCGCCGAGGGCACTGACACTGGAAAGCATCAGACGGGGGATCTTTGGGTCGCGGAGGCACTTGTGAGTCCTGATTGGGACCATTACCATTCAAACTCACCCACAAATGGCTATCGCGAGACGCGACCCAGCTTGTCTAATCACGGAGAGAAACACCTGCCTGAGGCGGAGAACTCGAACACTGAGCAAATTCGAATCTCCATCACAGGTCCAACAACAGCTGGCAAGTCCTCGCTTCTTGGCACACTGACGTCGTCCGTGCTTGACAATGGGCGAGGGGCTAGCAGACTGGGACTTCTCAAGCATCGGCACGAGATTTCGTCCGGTATCACCAGCTCTGTCGCACATGAGTTGATTGGATATACGGCTAGCGAAGAGTCCCCCGAGACTACGAGTGTCATCAACTACTCCTCGGGCAATGTCGCCGCCTGGAACGACGTACATGCAACTGCGAAAGGTGGTCGTCTGGCCTTCATGTCGGACCTTCCAGGATCGGTGCGCTATTTGAAGTCCACACTTCGAGGATTGGTCAGCTGGGCGCCTCATTATATCCTGTTGTGCATTCCGGCCAATTGCGACGATGAGAGCAATGGTTCGGCCGAGCAAATCGCCGACATTAACCTCGCCCTGTCTTATCTGGATGTTTGCACCAAACTGGATATCCCTATACTTGTGGTGATCACTAAAATGGATCTTGCATCGCGGGGTGGACTGAGAACCACCCTTACCAAAGTCTTGTCGGCATTGAAGACCTCGGGTAAAAAGCCTGCAATGCTACCTGGCTCTTCCAATCAAGATGTCGACTTGCAGCACATAACATCCTCAGATAGGGACAGCGTAAAGAAGGTGATCTCGGAAACAGACGACTGGATGACCACAGTGCCGATTGTTCTCACCAGTGCTGTCGATGGCTCGGGTATAGGGAAATTACATGCTTTCATTCAATCTCTACCCATTCCGCAAAGGCTGCCCTTGGACCGAACCGTTTGGCCGGACTCGCTGGACTCCCCCGATCTGCCTTCCAACATCTTCAACGTCGATGAGGTCTTTGCAATCCCCCCGTCGAAGGTTTATTCGGTGTCGACGGACCACGGGCAACAAGAAAACAACGGCGTGGTTCTCTGTGGCCTCGTCCGTTATGGGTCCATCGCGATTGGCGACGAGCTCATAATTGGACCCCTTCTGACCCAGACACTCTCCGAACCTGGTGGCCAAGCCAGTCAGCGACGCAGGAGCGAGCAGCGCTCAGACCAGGGTGATGCTCGCGGTGTGTCTGGCTCTGGAGAATCCCCGGCGTCTTTCGCCCAGAGCCTTCTTTCAGGGCGGTCCCGATATGCTACTCAAGGCCAGTGGCAGCGCGTCCGCGTTGTGAGCGCCCGGAATCTCCGGCTACCCGTGCAGAGGCTGGTTCAAGACCAAGTCGGCACTATCGGAGTCGAACCTCTCTCCTCGGACCAAGACAGCCAGCCACCGCGCCTTGCCAAAATCCGAAAGGGCTCCATCCTAGCCAGTTTGGACACTTCGCCCATGCTGGCTCCGAGGCCGTTAGCGTCACACAAGGGGTTTGTTGCCACCTTCTGCTCGGATCAGTTCCTGTCCTCCCTGTCTCCGCCATTGCTCCTAGGAGGGAATGCGATTGTCTATATCTCCAACATCCGAAGCACAGTCAAGGTAACATGCATGGCTCTTGCAGAAGACGAGCTGGTCTCGTCGCCGCCGTCCCCAACGGAACCAGAGTTCTTCAGCTTCGACGGCGACTTGCCCGGCGGCCCCGACCGGTCCGTGGTCAACCGCATGGTTGAAGCGTCCGACGGTCCTGACACCCCAAGGGACGTCCGGATTACCTTCACCTTTGTTAATTCCGTTGAGTGGGTTGAGGTTGGAGTGCGCGTGCTTCTCATGCCCGGCGCATCAGCGGCGTTGGCTTCGTCTGCGCAGAAATCGGGCGCACCTACCGGTTTGGAGGGATTTTCTGGTCGCGTGTGTGGTGTCATCTCCGCTGAGGATGGAAGGAGCAATGGTGGTGTGGCTTGAAGGGTGGTTGATTAATTTGGCTTTTCTTTCCTTGCTTCCTCTTCTGTTTCTCGTCCATTCATTCTGTTTTTTCTTTTCTGCTTTGTCTTGATATCCTGTGCTCGATCTATCTGAATTGCATATTTGCTGCTGTGTTGCATGTCAAGAATGTTTATCTCAGTTCTAATAATTGATTTTCTTGTATTTGACGTCACTGACTCTATTCTCTTTCCTATGCCGTAGAGAAATTTGAGAATGTGAGGATGACAGGTGGTCCACTGCATCTGATAGAGCCATATCCCTGACTAATGCACTACGCCTGCACCGTCACTACCTAGATAGTAGACCATGTACTCACATAGTACCCAGTAGATATGGCATGTGCAAAACACTTCCCCAAAGGGTAATAATTTCAGGCGTCCGGACGAGCTGCACATGTAACTATTCATGGAATCGTGAGACATGACGTCAGTCATCTAGCAGTGTTCTTTCCCACATAAATTGTTATTATTGACTCTTCATGTTTCCTTGCAATACTGCAGCTATTCCCAGCTTGGTCATATTCATCAATGTCATCTGTATTTTGACCGTTTTCGTCAGTCTTCCCACACTATTGACCTGAAGCCTGAAGCCTGAAGCCTGCCTCCACACCGTGCCAGATTCGTCACAAAATGAAAAAGACCGTCATAACTTGGTCCATTTCCTCCTGTATATGACTTCCCTCACGGTGCCCAAATCACTTGCTGTATTATGCCCTCGTGTAGCGGTCATCAAGACCATCAAAAAGACAGAGCGGGAGCAAAAAGAAACGCCCGCGACAGGATTCGAACCTGGAGCTCCCCTCAGCCTTTCGGCGAGAGGTGTGTTACCGTTACACCAAGCGGACTACTGTTGCCCAGTAGAACACTTCAAGCGTAATTTAACAGTTGGCGAATAGCCCTTCCGTTATGTAAAACGGAAAAAAAGATGAGAATGACCGGTGCCAGGATTCGAACCTGGAGATCCTCGGGTTCCTGCGGACGAGTCGCACCCTGGAGGCGTGTTACCATTACACCACACTGGCTTTGTTGTCAAGTAGAGCAAGCTAACTTGAAGGCTGTTGGCGAAGTGTATTCTGTGTCTGGGAAAAAAAAAAAAGATAATAATACTGCCAGCGCGAGGATTCGAACCTGTAGCTCCTCCCGGCCCGTAAGCCAGGAGACGTGTTACCATTACACCAAACTGGCTGAGTCTGAATGAAAGGTAACACGATAAGTTCAATATAAAGATGACTTGTGAACTGGATATTGTGGTCCTAAAAAAGGATATGAACAGTGCCAGTTCCAGATGTCGAACCTGTAGCTCCTCTCGCCCTGTCGGCAAGGTCGTACCCCAGAGGCGTCACTGGTTGTGTTGATGAAACACGCCCTAATTCGAGTTTTATCATCGCTTTTTTTTTTTTGTGTGTGACTGGTTCTTTGGATGGACGAGAGGCAGCGACACGGCGACACCGAGGGGCCTGGGGCATCAACGGGAGGAGGTATGGGATGAGAGGTCAGGTCATTTCACATAGACCGACGAGGAGTCTTGACGTAGCAGGATCAAGATTCTAGGTTCGAATATAACCTGATATCAACAACAACAACAATATCTAAATCAAGTCTTAATAAAAGAGAATATCGATCATTCTTTTGAAATCACATCAAGAGGTGTATGACGCTGGAGCGTGATGCTGAAGGGGATGACCGAGAGCAGCGTCATTTGAAATGGTTGTTTGTAAGAAGCTTTTTTGCCGGGAGGGGGATCAAGCCCATAAGTATATCACCAAGGGCGGTAAGACACATGCGAGCTCCTAGGCGAGTTCACACAAAACAGTGGAATTTTTGACGAACCTTTGTTTGATTGGTGAAGCGACATGAATTTGTTCTCCACCAGCCTAACCTATTTAAGTGACGAAAATTTATTGAGTCGGATTCGGGCATCTGGACCCACATTCCCTATTTGGTTGGTCTTTACCTTGGAGGTTGGATAGGTAAGAGCCTGTAAGCTTAAAGGTCATGGGTTTACGTTGTTCACAGGCACTTTTGATTAATATGATATGGACTTTAGGTACACAGCTCACTTACAGTGAGTGATACTTGGTAGGTTGGAAATCGACACAGTGTGTGGAGTAGTACCGTGCAAGGCTACAGTGAGAGACCTGAATGGAACTGACCTGTCCACAAATCAGGCTCGTAAGGCTCTCCCATCTATCAGGCATATGTAAGACCATAAACATGTATATCGATCCATGTGAGATTGCTGATTGAGTCATGGCTCGAGAGGAAAGATGAGACTACTGCCTTATGCATCCAGGACAGGCAATGATACTATGAGGCACGTGCGCCTGGGGCATCGGGCACCAGGGAATTCTGCCTCAGGCATGAAAATACCCGACCAAGTGGAACCAGGTGGACACCTCAGGCCTATCCCCGTCCAGTTTCTTTCGCTTGGAGCGACTAGACCTCTTAGACCTCTTAGACCTCTTAGACCTCCTCGACCTTCCCCATAACCGCCAACTCTGTCCCCAGTCAACCAACGAAACCAACCAGATCCAACCATCGAACCCCACTCCCCCAACCTCGAGCTTCAAGCTTCTCCCCCCATGTCCATCCTCTGACTATCGCTCTTCGGTGGGGAGCCCCCAATCCACTGCGCCTTTCGTTCTTCTCTATAAATGGAACTCCCGTCACTGGCTGCCCTCGTGTCCAGCTTCTGAATGATTGGTGGTGCTCTCTGTGGTCCGGTTGACAACTTTTCAAGGAGCTGCCTGGTCCCTTCGGTAACGAGACTAACGACAGAGGTACTTCAGTTACCTACTGCTTTCAGTGGTCTTCCGAGTTCCAGTCGTCCCACTCTCTCCGTTCATTCCCACCCCCCGATTCCGATCAGTCAGACCCGCCGTTACCGCCCAGCAAGCTCACCAACCAACTATCAGTTCGCTTCTCATCCCCAAGGAGCAGGATCTTCTGTTTTGTTCTTTCTTGCCTATTTAGCTGTGCATTCATCTAGAAGAGAAAGAAAGAAAGAAAGAAATCAACACAAATCAAGAATACATACGGTGATGCTCTGGGTCTTCCCCTAAGGCCTATCTAGTCATGGGCAGCCTTTACACAATTTCCAGCAATAACATGGCGGGTCCTAGCGATGTTTTTGCTGACGCCAGAGTTGCCTCCGATCTGGGTGCATCGTCCGACGATGATGATTTCGTCTCGAGCGCCAGTACCGCATCTGCGGGGTCGGACACGCGGCCACCTGGGAAGAACCGAGAGGCCACCGTGGTGTTGTTGAATAACCACCAGCCAGCCGCTTTGTCGACAGAATCGCCACCAGATGGGACGAGTCATGATAACGGGAGCGAATGCGTGGTGACTCCGGGGGTGAAGGAGGAGGTCTGTACGCCTGAGGGGGTCAAACACTCGCCAGCCACGCCCAAACGGCCGCTACATCTACTCGATCTACCGATGGACATTCTACAGGTGATCATGAAGGAGGTGAGCACAGATCCTTCCTGTTCCATGCTCCCTGTCCGATGGGAGAGCTGCTAACCTATGTTGCACTCGTATAGGTCACCCATACGAACGACTTGACGTCGCTGGCACTCTCGTGCTCAACGCTCCATTCTCTCGCCATCCCTCAGATGTACTCCCGATTCGATATAGTATGGCCGGACACCCTGTCATCCTCCGATCATCCTGCTGGGGTTGACGCCCTGTCTTATGGTCTCGCAACGCTAGTCATGGGGGAGGACGTCTTCCGTGAATTGCCTGCTGGTAGCCGCCCAGCGGGTACCGCTACCCCGCATGATCGACCGCCGGCGTCACAAGGGCCCCACGGCACCCGGAAGATACGCCGCGGAAATCACTACGCTCAGTATACACGGAAGTTTTCGGTGGGAAATGGCCCTCTACTCTGGGTTCAGGAATACTCGGTGACCAAGGAGACGGGCAAGATGCTGGGCACGCTGGTCGCTTTGGCGGTGGCACGGATGGTCAACCTGGAGACCTTCATCTGGGACATGCCGACCGGGGTTTTGAGAGACGTGTGGATTGCGCTGGCGTCGCTCGCGGATCGTCCAGGACACGAATGTCGCCTGGAGCGGGTTTGGGTCCGGTGGCATGATAATTCTGAAAATTCAATGCGCTCTGCGCAAGACGTGGCCACCACGTCGTCCTTGACTCTGCCCGCCATCCAGGTGCCCTCCAACCCTCCGGTGCCTGCTACCCCTCTGCAGCAGAAATACGGGCATGTAGAATACCCGACCCTCTCCGTCCTGCCCCCCATGCGGAGTTTGAGTGTGCTGGACATAGACGAGCCTTCGTATTTGGAGGAAGCGGCTCTTCTCATCGAGCGCTCAGTAGGAAAACTGAGGGAACTACGCATTGGCATCTCTTCCAAGGTCTACCAGGCGGACTGGTTAAAGGCGCCCGCGGTCTGGTCATCGAACTCGCCGCCAAATCAGGGCCCAGTGCCTGGTTGGCCCAAGAACGGTGGTGTTCTGGGTCTCTTGTTTGGAGTGTCCGGCGACCCCTTGGGTAATGATTCTGCGAGCGGCTCCGCTAAGAAGCAAGACCCTGGTGTCCCTGATGCTCAGGAACTTAACGGAGGAACTCCACCAGCCGAAACTCCTTCGACTAGCAACGCCGCACCCGAGGTTCCGCCCTCACAAACCGTGGACATTGAATCAGCGGAGCAAGATCCTGGGATTACAGGCGCCCACCATCAAGGCGAGGCCCCTTCGCCACCAGCACAATCGTCTCCGACTGAAACCCCAGCTCCGACAGTCCCACCAGAGGGCTCCAAGCGATCATCCAAAACGACCAGGTTCAAAAAAAGAAGGGATGACAATGTGCCCCGATTAAGCCTGGAGACTTTGGAACTAGAGCGTGTACCCTTATCAGTCTTAGCAATGCAACATGCTCTTGATTGGACCAGGATTACGACACTCACGATTCTTCGCTGCGAGGGTCATGAAAAGCTTTGGAGAGCCCTCCGTCGCGAGTTCACTCCGTCGCCCACGCCACAATCCTCCAGATCACGAAGAAAATCTGCTTCTGGTCATTCCACCTTACTGTACGATTTCCCGCTCAAGATCAAGCACATACACACGGACTCCGTCTCGCCGTACCTCTTGCTGTTCATCAAGGATGCTCTCGCACCGAACAGTCTTGAGACGCTCTTCCTGCATGAGGCCCCTATGTACGACTCGATTGTCGGTATTGACGCCATCTACAAGAATGTGATTCGCAACCATCGCTTGAGTCTCCGCAAGGTATTGATCGACAGCACCGAACGATCGCCCGATGGAGGCGAGCTGGCTACTAGCCGCTGGCGGAAATGGATGTTTACCCGAGAGATGGTCTCTTTCTTCACGAGTGGGCGCATGCCCCGGCTGCGCGAGCTGTCCATGACCATCCACTCCAAAGATTGGGTATGCACACGGCCCTTATCTACATGATTACTTGCTAATAACAGAATAGCACCACTTCCTCCAACGACTGCCCAACATCCCCTACCTCCGCGCTCTCCACATCGCGCACATCGCACACCCCATCCATCGCGACCCCAAGGAACTCGCGATGCAGATCCTAGACATAGTGACCATCCGCCCCGAAGTAGGAATCAGCTACGTAGGCATGCAAAGCAAGTGCTACGAGATCCTCGAAGGCAAACGCGGCGACAAAGATGATGACCTCGACGACCTCGACACCCACAGCGAAGGTTTCGTCCCCGGCGGGGAAGACTGGACCGGCTCCGACAGTATGGACGACGAATCCGACGACGACGATGACGACGGCGGGGTGAGCGCCGCGGACTCGCACTCTGAGGCGTCCTCCGATGACCGTGGCTCGTCCGACGGTGATGATGTGGAGTATGGCGGTGGCAGATCGCGGGTTGCGTTCCGGCTAAGGGAGATTCTGTTTTATGATGATAAGATCTCGATCTTTAAAGCACGTCACGGTAGCTTGTGATATGATATGATTTGATATGATATGAAATGAGATGTCTTGACTTGTTGATAGCTGTTTGTTGGCGGGTCGGTGTTGGTGTTGTTCTGTTCTCTTCTCTTTTCTTTTCTGTTTTTTCTATCATTTCTTTTTATTGTTATACTTCTATCATTGCTCTGTCTTGTCGAGATGTCATTGAGCGCAGAGCGTCGGAAGTGGATCTGTAGAGATAGTGAATAGAGCTGTTGATATTTTATTTCGGTGTCAGTTAGAACCGTAGGTTTTCTCAGGTATATGGAGGTGTAGTGCCACATTCTCCTAGTATCTCATGGGTAGATCTACACTAGATTCGATCAGTTTACTCTTCGTAGGTTTATATAATTACCAATTATATATATTGATTTCGCTTGGTAATCTATAGAGAAAAAAATTGGGCAAGGAAGTGATACAATCATCATCATTGGTCTTGTCTTCAGGCCGAGCTTAACTTGTCTATCCATCTTGTCTTTTTTTTCCTTCTTCATCAGAAGTCCTGTGTGGCTACTTGGGTTGGTGATAAAAAGGAAAGCATTAATAACAGCAAGAGAACTTCTTATTTCTCGAATAAGATTCCTATTATTTGAAGGGAAAAAATGCAAAAAGAGAAGCCCAACGCGGGGGTCGAACCCGCAACCTTGAGATTAAGAGTCTCACGCTCTGCCGATTGAGCTAGCCAGGCTAACTTGTTGAAACCCATGAAAAACATTTAGAATTATAAAAGACAGAAACAGAAATTACGATGTCAACTAGCTAAACTCGATATACTCTCAGCCTCGTCCAGCCTCGTCTTGACTACCCCTCCTCCATGTCTCAATCTTGTCACACTGAGTATAGCATGACTTACGAGGCTCGAAAGTGTCATTCTATCTTTGTGTCCGAGTGGCAATTTGGGAAACCCTACACTCTGCCCAGTCGTACAAATCGTTTATTTACTTCGGTGTTCTATCATTCATTGATTTACTACTCCATACGAGATCCTATTATATCATGAAGTGCTGATAATGGACCCTGTATCTGCCGCAGCAAGTGTCATTGGCGTCATCCAGCTAGCGGGAGCCATTATACAGCTGTGTGGGGTATATACCAGCAGAGTCAAGGATGCAAAACAAGATATCCACCGCCTTGGAGAGGAAGTTGACGCGCTTCGGAAGACACTGACCACGCTACACGATTTCGTGTCCGGGCCAGATGGTGCAGAATCTATCGTTTATCAAGACCTATCTGTAAACATCGCAAAATGTTTTACGACCCTTGCCGAATTCGAAAAGAAGCTCGATCCGAAAACCACGCAGAGCGCCATTAGGAGAAAGTTTCATCTGCTCA
Source organism: Aspergillus neotritici (assembly GCA_023619815.1). NCBI lineage: Eukaryota > Fungi > Ascomycota > Eurotiomycetes > Eurotiales > Aspergillaceae > Aspergillus > Aspergillus neotritici. The sequence goes on along the minus strand of JALZYL010000003.1, from coordinate 1,182,115 downwards.
AGTGGCCCCTTGAGCGTGAGGAGGTAGACAAGGCTATCGAACAGATCGAAAGATACAAGGCAATGTTCAGTTTGTCTTTGCTCATTGATCAAATGTAGGTTGCATGGTCCAAGTCTCGTTCCTTTGCATGGTTTATGTGGCGCAATGAAGTAATAGATGATACTAGGAAAACCACGCGCATCCTTGACAAGAAGCTAGACTTTAGCAGCTTACGCCCGGCGAAAGGCGCCGCGTTCGACTCATACGACAATCCGCATGATGAGTGTCTTCCAGGAACACGAGTCGACCTGCTAGCCGAGATTGAAAAATGGGCAACATCACAAGATGGGAAATGTATTTTCTGGCTGAATGGCATGGCAGGGACTGGGAAATCAACCATTTCTAGAACCATTGCTAGCCGCCTAAAACAGCAGGAGCTACTCGGTGCGAGCTTCTTCTTCAAAAAGGGGGAGGAAGATCGCGGGACTGCCAAAAAGCTGTTCCCAACGCTCGTGGAGCAGCTGGTTGTTGGCTTGCCGGGCATGGTCTCTGGTGTCCAAGCTGCAATCAAGAACGACCCCAATATTTCGGAAAAGGTTCTCAGGGAGCAATTCGAGAAGCTTTTTCTCCAGCCACTGCTTGAAATTAAGGGTGATCAGATGAAGACCATCAAGAAAGTCATTGTGATCGATGCGCTAGATGAGTGTGACCATGAAGAAAATATACGATATCTTCTCAAACTCTTGCCGCAAGTTCAACGATCAAGCTCGGTGCAAATACGGTTCCTACTGACCAGCAGACCTGAATTACCAATCCGGTTAGGTTTCAACAGCCTAGCCACGGACGAGCACCAGGACTTGGTTCTACATGAAGTCCCGGAGCCAGTGATTAGGCATGATATCTCATTATATTTTGAGAATCAATTCGTGCGACTGAGACAGGAACGTTCACTTCCACCGAATTGGCCAGGCGAAGAGGCCACCCGAGCTTTGATTGAGAAAGCCATCCCACTGTTCATTTCAGCATTTACCTTGTGTCGATTTATTGATGACAAGAATTGGATTCCGGACAAGCGGCTCAGGGCAATCCTTGCTGATCATACCACCTATTTATCCAAAATGGATGGCGTATACATGCCAGTGCTACATCAACTCCTTACTGGCCAAGATGAATCCGAGTCGCAGCAATTGGTCCGAGAATTCAAAGAGATAATAGGTGTCATCGTCCTCCTTGCTAGCCCACTCTCTGTTAAGAGTCTTTCTCGGCTTCTTGAAATGAGCAAAGACGACATTAATAATCGACTGGGCTGCCTTCATTCAGTTTTGAACATACCCAATGATACAGAGAAGCCTGTGAGGCTTCTTCATCTATCATTCAGGGATTGTCTTCTGGATGCTAAAAAAGAAAAAAGCACATTCTGGATAGATGAGAAAAGTGTCCATCAAAATCTCACTACACGATGTTTAAAAAACATGGAACTGAATTTGAGAAAGAACATCTGCAATCTTCCAAGCGACGGTACACTACGCAGCGAGATAGATATGCCGTCCATGGATAATTATTTGCCATCTGATTTGCGGTACTCTTGCCGCTACTGGGTACATCATTTAGTCCAAACTAAAGAGCCAGCCGCCGAAATGCCTAAGATGTTCTCTTTCCTTAGAGTACATTTCCTTCACTGGATGGAAGTTATGAGCATTTTGGGCTTGATATCTGAAGCTATTTCACTGCTTGCGTTGTTACAATCGGTTATTCAGGTAAGACTTTGAAAGTTATTCTAAAGGAATAGCATAAAATATACTAACCTCTCAATATAACAAGGACCCTGAGATGACCGGCATCTTACATGATATGAGACGATTCGTTTTGAGAAATAGGCATATTGCCAACATCGCGCCGCTTCAGCTATACTCATCTGGTCTCATATTCTCACCAGAGCTGTCTTTTGTAAGAAGGACCTTTGGAAAGGAACTCTCCAACTGGATTTCCAGGCTACCAAAAACCAGGAAGACCTGGACTGCAGAGATACAGACTCTGGAAGACCACTCAAATTCAGTTTTCGCGGTGGCATTTTCACCAGATAATAAGGTGTTAGCAACTGGATCCCATGATAACACAATAAAATTTTGGGATACTACCACCGGAGCCCTGCAACAGACCTTAGAAGGTCATTCAGACTGGATCAAAGCTATTGCATTCTCACACGATGGCCAATCATTAGTGTCAGGTTCTCTCGACAACGTAATTAATGTCTGGGATGCTTCCACAGGGGCCTTGCAGCACAGCCTTAACGGTTTTAATGGCAATCATGAGAGGATGACAGCCATGGATATCTCGCCCAACAGTTACTTAATAGCAGCTGGTTCTAGCGATGGCACAATCGAGCTTTGGGATGCCGGTACCAGAGTTATGAGGCAAACACTTCAAAGCCATACGCGTGGAATAGAAGCTTTATCATTCTCACCCGACGGTCAATTGTTGGTATCAGGCTCCTGTGATACTACGGTTAAAATATGGGACATCAGCACTGGAAACTTAAGAGACACTTTGGAAGGTCATGGCGATTGGGTTAAGGCTGTTGCGTTCTCACCAAACGGCCGTTTACTAGCGTCGGGCTCCCATGACGGCACCATAAAAATCTGGGACGCGGCTACTTCAGCTCTGAAACAAACGATAGATCCAAAGGAGTATCTCGACAAAATAATGGACCAGGGGAACCATTTAATCAAGGGGTTGGCATACGCACCAAACGGCCAAGTGCTAGCATCTGCTTTCTCTGATAGCAGACTTAGGCTCTGGGATGTCGCGACTGGTGCCTTGCTACAGGTTTTAGAGGGCCATGGGTCTGTAGTTTGGGCAGTGAGGTTTTCACATTATTGTCAAATGCTAGCTTCAGGATCCGATGATAAAACTGCCAAGCTCTGGGAGACTAGTGCGGGATCCTCATGGAGAAACGTGCAACAAACCACACCAGCAACAGCTGTAACCACAGAAGCAACAACAATACAACTGAATGCAGGAGCAAAAACAGCCCCCACAGGGCACTTTGGCAAAGTTGTGACTACTACATTTTCACCAAATGGCCATGTACTGGCATCCGGTTCTGCCGATTGCATGGTCAAACTTTGGAGTGTCACTACAGGAGCTTTGCTGACGACGTTACGAGGCCATCGAAATGTGGTGGAGAGCATTGCCTTTTCACCAAACAGCCAATTACTGGCATCTGGCTCAGGGGATGGTATAATTAAGCTCTGGGGGATTACAGGAGACTTCAGACACACACCGGAAGGCCATTCGACCTGGATTATGACCATGAAGTTTTCGCCTGATAGCAGACTCCTAGCATCGGGGTCCTTTGACTGTACAGTTAAAATCTGGGACACTGCTTCTGGGGCTCTGCTGCAGAGTCTAGCAACGCCAAATCCTGTTGGTGACATGACATTTTCCCCTCATGGCGCGTGTCTGGAGACCGATCAAGGTAGCCTCGATATTCAGTCTCAGTATGAGAATAGCCACCCTATTACAGCTCTTGTCGACAGCAAGAGAGTATCACTAGAGAGGGACTGGGTGGCCGTTGATGGCGTTAGGCTTCTATGGCTGCCTTCTGAGTATCGACCGGATTCCTCGGCCATTATAGGCTGTACCGTCGCGCTTGGACTTGCTTCTGGGGAGATCACTTTTATGGAGTTTCGTTCATAGTGGTATTGTGAGGATTTTGTCTATTTGTCGTTGGTATTTTACATAGTTTGAGATTCTAATAGAAAGCATGGGCAGATTTCTATACTGTTGAAGTCATAGATACTTCGATATCTCCCTCTCGCCGTCTTAGCAAGAATACCCACCCCTCTCACGTTATTGATCTGCTTGCTTATAGTATATTTAGAGAGATCGTGGTCTTCATCACTCTTTTGACACTAGTCGCATTCATACAATAGTCATAAAACAATATATGGACAATGAAGAGGGAAGAGAGAAAAGAAAGATGGATGACTAGGAAGTCGCTTATATGATGCAGACAGATCACGTGCCCGCTCCAGCCTCTGCCGCCCCATCGCAGCCGACGCCAATCCCAGCTCAACCGCATACACCTCTGGGAGCTCCTCACACCACCACTCCCTGATCGATTCTTCCTTTCTTTTTTCGAACGTATTCAGTGCGCGTAGTGCGTGCCGTCTGCCACGATGAAGCTCGTTCGGTGAGTTCCTCCTGCAATTTGACACGGAAAGAGGGAGAAGGGAAGAAGGAAGAAAAAGTGGTGTCTGTCTGCAATGACACGAGCTGTTTACAGTTCTGGATTTGAGGATGGAGAACTGAATAAGTAAGAAGAGATTAACTAATGCGTTTATTTAATCTATTTAGATTCCTGATGAAATGCGCCAACGAGACGGTGACGATCGAGTTGAAGAATGGTTAGTTAGCTACCTCCTCCCCTCCCATTATCTTCCCTTCTTCCATTCTTACCCACCCAAATATTAAATATCCACACCAATACTAATAATAAAATGACAATAAAGGAACAATCCTCCACGGCACCATCACAACCGTCTCCCCGCAAATGAACACCTCCCTCCGCACCGTCAAAATGACCCAAAAAGGCCGCGACCCCATCTCCCTCGACACGATCAACGTGCGCGGCTCCACAATCCGCTACTACATCCTGCCGGACAGTCTGCCGCTCGATACCCTCCTCGTGGATGATCAGCCCAAGCCGAAGAATAAGGCGCGGAAGGAGGCAGAGCGCGGTGGTGGGCGCGGAGGTCCTCGGGGTGGACCGCGTGGGCGTGGGCGCGGGAGAGGGAGGGGGCGTGGGAGGGGTTTCTAGACTCTTTCTTCGCTTTTTCGCTCTTTTGCTCTTTCGCTCTTGCTGTTCGTCGGGTTTTGGTGGTTGGGTGGGTGGGTGATTGATTGGGTGGATGGGTAGGTTGTGGTAGTGGTGACGACTGAACGAACAGCCGGGCAGTCAGTCAGTCGGGTTGATTGGTTTGCATGTGGATGGGATTATGGATGGTGGTGGAAGACGGTTGATAAAATCCCCTTGCCTCCTACCTATCACCTACTTGACCGGGGCCTTTTCTTTTCTTTTCCTTTCTTTTCTTTATTTGTGTGTTGTGGTCTCCTCGTTCTACCATATGGTTCTGGAGTTGAGTGTCTATTATCTTATATCATATCATTCCCATTATCATTATGATCAGTGTCTGTCTGTATTCTGTATTCAAGCTCTGGGTGATTGCTATCTATGGGTTTCTCTCTCTCTCTCTCTCTCTCTCTCTCTTCTATCCTTTATTGAAAGTAAGTACCTAGCTATCTTAGGTATCGTAGGTAGTGAACTAAGTACTCGAGTAGATAGGTAGGTAGGAAAGTACATACTAGTTAAAACCAATATCAATATCATTCAACAAGGCACAGCTCCAGTTTCAGTTCCAGTTACAGTTACAGCATTGAGCATAACCAGATATCTTACATATCATATCATACAGAAAATACAGCAATCCATTGAAAGAACCCCAGCACCTAGCCCTAGACAATAAAAACATGGAATAAACAGGATCACGCTAATCTGCACAATCAAATAACAATAACAATCAATAACAGTCACAATAACAATAGCAACAAACAGTAACAAATGGGGAATCAAAACCAAACAATCTGTTTGTCCCTCGGTTAAGATAAAAGAGTAAAAGGGCAGAAGGAAAAAGAAAAGAAATAAATAAAGAAAAAAAGGAAAACCGACTACTCCGTAACCGCCACCGTCACCGTGCATAAATCAAATGCAGATAATACAATGGGATAGAGAATTGAAGTTGAGAGAAAGGGGGATAAGGAGACAAGATAATGCGGAGTGGGGAAAGGAAGCTAGTTACCGCCATCGCGGCCGCTCGTCGAGCTTGCTGCGGTTCCCCGTTGCGCTGTCCCGTCCGGACCGGGCTTTCGGCATCGGGAGGAGGCTGATGCGGCGGCTGCCTGAGTGGCCCAGCGCGGTTTCCGGGCGGGTGGCCTTGGTTGGGCTGAGGAGGCCGTTGTCGGGCGCTTGGGACACACTGCGGCTGAAGGATAGGCCGGCGTAGCTTTGGCGGTTGCGAGGGGTGTTCACCATGGGAGTCTCCGTCCCGAGGGGTCGGCGGAGTTTGCTGTAGGGAGGCGGGTCGAGGATGGAGCGGGACGGGGTGGGCGAGGCTCCCGGCAAGGGGCTGTGCGACCCCAGCCGGCTGGATATGCGGCTTCGGGTCCGCGGGGGAGCCGGCGATACCGACAGGTCGCGACGGTTGGAGAATGGGAGGGTGGAGGAGGGGCGGGAGAGGCGGTTGTTGCGGGACGGGAGGGGGCTGGGAGGCTGTCGGCGGGTGTGGCCCACGTCGAGGTCGTTGGTGTTGACGCTGGAGTTCCAGCGCGGGCGGTTCGCGAGCGCGGACGAGATGGGCGGAGGGGCCCGTCGCGGGAGCGGGGTGGGCGTCGTGGCGCGGCTGGGCTTGGACGGCGAGGGGCCCGAGAAGGACGGCTTGGACGGGGACGTGGTGAAGGAGGGCTTGGGGATGGCCGATTTCTTCCCCGTCAGGGTCGCCGTGGCCTGGGGAATTCCCGAAAAACGGCGGACCTTGGACATGGTGGTGCGAGCGGCCGAGCTCACGGAGCTTCCGCGCCGGCTGGAACCGCCCAGGGGCGTGGTCGATCCCTTCATGGCCGGGGTCATGACCACCGACGACGCGGGGGAGCTGCCCGGGGTGTCGATGGCGCTGCCCGGGGCGGGACTGTCGGTGGTGACGATGGTGGAGATAGAGTCGCGCATGTGCTGACTGCGGGAGAGATTGATCTCCTCCAGCGAGGCGTCCATCACCCGCATGCTCGCCTTGAGCGCATCGATGCGGGACGTCATGTCGGAGAGCAGCCGGATCGTCTCGCCGTTGACCGTGCGCCGATCCTGGACCCCTTTCTCGATGATGGTGAGCACCCGCTCGATGGCCGGCACGTAGTGTTGCTTCTTGGCCTCGTAGCTTTCGATCTTCTTGGCCAAGCCCGCCGGGTTGTGCAGATGGCCACCGGTCTCGAGGCCCTCCTGCAGCTTGCCGATACTGCGTTCGACGGATTCGAACATCTTCTGCGCCTGTCCGCCGGCTCCGCGGAAGACCAGGATCCACCGGTCCTCGCTCAGCTCGCGCCGTAGGGACTCGGCGTCGACCTCGAGCGAACGATAACTCTTCTCCAGTCGGCTGCGTCGCTCCTCCAGCTCCTCACAGGCACTAGGGAAGATCGACTCGGCCCGGGACTGGAACATGGACATGCGCATGGGCAGGAAATCCAGCGAGGCGCGCAAGGGCTGGATGCGGGCAAACAGGGCGATCAGGTTCGAGTGGTTCGTGTCGTCGTGCGGGGTCTGGATGATGGGGGTAGCCAGCGTCGGGGGTGCGGCGAGGATGGGTTCCATGCTGAGTCGCTTACTCGACGCGGACGGGGCCTCTTCGACGATGGTCTCCAGCTCGTTAATGTCCACTCCCGAATGGGACTCGGGCGCGGCCGACATGGCCATGTGCCGTTTCTCCTCCATCTCGAAGACGAGCCGGCTCAGCTCGTCGACCTCTGCGCCGACGTCGCCCAGGACGCTGTTCCACAGCTCCTCCCACTCCATGGCCAGCTCGACTTGCTCCTTGACGGCACGGAGTCGCCGCTTGATGTGCGACCAGTTCTGGATGATCGAATCCATCTGGACGACGATGATCTTCAGGCTCTCGGGGCCGACGTCGTTGATGTCGTCGCGCAACTGGACCTCCTCGATGGCTTTGACGTAGACATTCACGAGACTCTCGAAGCGCGTGATGGCCTTGTCCACACTCTCGAGGCCCTCGCGCCCGCCCGCGGCGGCCCACTCGACGTCATCCTCGGCGTCCAGGCCGCCGAGCACGTCGGAGGCCTTTCCGATCCAGATCTTGATCTGTTCCGCGGCGGACGTGAGGGCCTTGACGGCAGACGGGGCGGTCGCGATGCCGGCGATGGTGGATTCGAGGGAGGAGGGTTGGGGTAGACTGACGGAGGTGAGCTGGGAGATCTGGTTGCTGAAGGAGGAGCGGCCGAAGGAGTAGATGGAATCTGTACGGCTGGCTCGGGCGGGGTTGAAGGTGGAGGAGGCACTCGAGGGCGGACGCGACTGGTCGTCTTTCGGGGGCGGCGGCGGGGGCTGGTGGCCGTCATTCTCCCTGGTGGTCTGGACGTACTTCTCGAAGTCGGTCTGCTCGGGCGCGTTCGAACCGACGGCAGAAGTAGGGCCGGACGGCGCCAGCGCGGGCTCTTCTGTCACCGACATGGCCGTGTGGATCTGGCCGATTCCCTCGTCCGGACGCAAGTCAACCGGCGATGCCAGAGTACGTTCGGGGGTCGCCGCGGGAGTCTCCGCGGGGGTCGGGTGCTGTTCCCGATCCACCGACGGTGCGTCTCGCGCGTCCGGCTCGACCACTTCCCAGTAATCCGGGTCGAGATCGTGCTGGTTGGGAGGATGTTCGCCTAGCGACGCATTCCAGGCTTTGCCCTTCCTCACGATCCTCACGGAGAGATCTTTATGCAGATTGTCGAGCTCCTTGATGTGTTCCTCTGGGATGCGACCGACGGCCCCGGGGTTGCGCGAAGGGGTGGAGTTTTTGTGACTGCCGTCCAGCAGCTTGACGCGAGCGGCGAGACCAGGGGATAGGCGACGGAGGATGGAGGGGGGGATGAGGGATTTTTCGGAGCCGGGCTGATTGGAACTGGGACTGAGACTGGGACTGGGGCTGGGACTGGGACTGGGACTGGGGTTGCGATCGTCTCCGTGGGGACTGCTCCCTACACTGCGGAGACTGGGTAAGGAGGATTTAGATTTGACGCGTGGCGAGAGCGATGGATCATCGGGGGGAGAGAGCGCGAGCGCGGGGGGCGGCGGCGGTGGAGGGGAGGAGAGAAGCGACGTGGACGATGCGTTGTCGTAGAGGCGGTCGTCTCGGAGGTCGGGACGGATGGGCGCAGCAGTGGCGGCGGTCGACCCGGGCGAAATGGTACTATGATGCATGGGTCCACGGTCTGCTCGGACAGTACAGGCTCACGCTAGAGAGTTGGGTTGGGGGGAGACGCCCGGGTTATGGAATGCCGGAGAGAGGGCCAACACAAGGCGTTGGGAGGCGTTCTTTCAGGACCCTAGGTATCCTCAGGTATCGTCGGACGATTCCTAGGCAGGTTTCCCAGGGTATGTGTCCCTTCGTTCCCCTAATTGAGGCCGAGTGGATTGATCGGAGGGGAGAGGTGGCTCTTATTGGCGGGGAACCCCTGGCTGGGTGGAGAGGACGCGATGGAGCAGTCTTTCTTTTCTGTTTTCTGTGAATCTGTGGTCTGTATCTGTTCATTGAGGGAGAGGGAAAAAAGAAAGAGACCGTAGAAGGAGGAAGGAAGAAGGAAAGAAGAAGAAAGGATGAGAGAGGGATAAGGAAGGGATCGGCTACACGTTTGAAAGATGAAAGTTGTTTGATGAGGGGAGAACAGGAAAGGAAACAGGAAAACGAAAGAAACCAGGGTTAGGCGGTAACATTCCAGGTATTATACAGAGACAATACCGAGCCTCAGGCGGAGATTACGTCGGAGTATGTCGGATATCATCATATCGACAGTATACCTATACTGATATTGATAATATCTCCATTGTAGACATTCATGTGTCTTTGAACAGAATCCTTGAATTCACCATAACGGAAGTGCGGCCCGATCCGTGTCTGTTCAGGTACATTCATGAGTATGGGTGCTGGCACTTTCTTAGCAGGTCTGTTCAGTAGGTAGACAGTTGATCAGACTGATAAGTCTAGGGATAGACACACTACTAAGGTATACTACAGACAACTATTACACTACATGATAAGAAGAAGAAACAGAAATATGGCCGACAAGGGACAATATAGATCCTACCACCTAGTATAAACCTGACGAATGCTAGTCAGTAGTGTCGATCACTAGTTTAGCCCCTAAACCTCACCAATGATGCACGGTTCTTATAGAACGGATGCAGTGACATCCTCCGCCAGGATATACCTGTAGATATACGTAGATACACCTGAGATACACCTGAGATACACCCGTAGATACACTATATAGACCTATATCAAACTATTCATCAACCATAGTACGGATTCCCCAGCACCCTCTCGGTAAATTCCTCCCCCAACGCCGTACTATGAGCCCACGGCTTCAACCGGATCTCTTCCTTGACAACCCCCGCAAAACACGCACTCCATCCAGTCCGGGGATATTGTCGGATGACTTCCTTGATGGTGTCCTCGTGGAGCAGCTCTGCATGTTTGCCGGTGTTATCTGTGGTTATCTTATTAGTGACTTCCCAACTGCCAGTATATAGGGACCAAGGGATAAACAACACCAACATATATTTATCTATACCTACATCTATAAAGATATAGACATAGACATATATATAAAGAAAGATACTCACCAAAAATAGTCCCCAACTGCAAAACTCCCCCCAAAGCAGTAATCCACCCCACCTCACACAAATCCTGATGTCTGATAATCGCCTCAACCACACTCTCCGCCTGCTCCTTACTCGCCCTCGCCACCCTTGTCCCTCCTCCCCCTTCGCCCCCTCCTTCCATCCCCCCTTCACCCACCACCACCCCCTCACTATCCCCACCTCCCAACAACACCTCCATCGCCCTCATCCCACCCATAAATTCAAAACTCAGTCTCGTAGAACGCAGACTCTCCCCCGTCGTGCCGATATCGTGCAGCATGCACGCGAGGAAGAACGTTTCGTCGGAGAAACGCGCCCATTCTGTACTGGACTCAGACTCAGACTCATCTCCGCATGAGGAAAGGTACTGCTTCATGGCGAGACCGTAGTGGTAGACGCGCAGGCTGTGGTGGAGGGTTGGGATCGGGAGGTGGGCGCGTGCGTAGGTTTCGATGCGTTGCGCGAGGGGCGTGTTTGGGATGGGGGTTGCGGTTGGGGGGATGGGGATGGGGAGGGGCTGAGGGGTGGTGGTGGTGGTGGTTTTGCTGGTTATGAACTTGCTGGATGAGGCGGGGATGGCTGTGAAGCCGTGGGTGTGGACTGGGTTGGGGGGTAGGGTGGGCATTTTGGTTAGGTAGTTGGTTTGGAATTGGATTGTTCTGAGGAGGATGATGAAGGTGAAGAATAGGGATGGTGATGCTTTTTACTTTATATGGGCAACGCGAGAATGATGAGGTGGTAAGCACAAAGACCTGTATTGTGTACCAACGGACGTCATTAGTTACACTCTCTACGTCATGTGTATCCCATTCTCTATATGCAATAATACTACCAAGCCACTGTCATAACCAACACAATGTTATAGTAATAAATACAGATGCAATGCTATTGATATGTAGTAAATGCAAAGTGATACCCTCGAAGCTATGTACACGGTAATCAAGAGATCGATGCGAGCCCCCAATAAACAACAGAAATAGATCACCAGAATTAGATGCAAGGATTCAGCTCAGACGGTGACACCAGTCCAAGAGAATGACAGAATCATACCACTGGAAAAATGGATGGACGGCATGCTCCAGTCGGTCAACACAGCTGTCAAAATATGTATAGGAAAGAATATATCAGGTGAAGGGGGTATCAAAGGGGCAGTAATATGCAAAGCGAACAACATAACCGATCGAAAGATAGATGCATACTCATGCAGATATATAGACTATGCAGATCCAACTGCCATATTGTCAGCCGGAACACCCGCATCTGCAGCGCTGCCCCCCTGCGGCTCCTGCCAGTCGCGCGTCAACTCCTCGCGTACCGCATGACACCAGCGCAAGAGGGCCGCGTCGAATTTTCTCCACGCGTCGTCGTCCCCGCCGTTGACGACGCCCATCACGTCCATCTCGAGCTTCGTCTCCCACCGGATCTCCGCCGCCTTGACCCAGAAGCGGAGGTTCTCCGCGCAGCGGTACGGCTTGGCGACGTCCTGGTGGTATTTCTTGATCTCGCAGAACTGGCGCTTCGATTTGCGGATCGCCTGGTTGTGCGCGCGCACGAGCTCTCGCCCGTCGCGGAACCGCTCGAGCAGCGGTGTCGGGAGGGGTCCGTCGTCTGGGGAGGTCCAGGTTGGTAGGGTGTGGTCGGGGTCTTCCACCACGCTGCGCAGGAAGGCTTCTTCGCGCTCCCGCTCTCGCCCGCTCCAGTCTCCCCGGGCCCAGGTCCACCCTTCGCGCTCTTTGGCCTCCTCCGCCTCGAGCTGCGCCTCCTGGGCGAGGAGGTCGTGCACGCTCGACATCCATCCCCGGATCGACGACAGCTCGTCCTCGCGGAGCCCGCCTGCGAAGTTGCGCGACGCCCACCGCTTCAGCACCTCCAGGACGTTGAACAAATCTTGTCGGATCTCTCGCTCACTCCGGATGGACGCCAACCGCTCGGGCCGCTCGTGGGTCGTGTAGTAGATCTTCGCCGCACGGATGGCAAGCGTAACAACGTCCAGGATCCGCAGACCGTAGATCTCATGCAGTCGCTGCGAGATGGGCTGCGCGGGCTCGCGGGAGGAGGGAGACTCATCGACGGGACTAGCGCTAGGCGCATCGTCGGGCGACAGACTGATCCTCGGCGGGTTCATATCCGGAGGCAGACCCTTCTGCGCGACGATATCGTCAATATTCCGTTTCGCTTTATCCAGCGAGTCCACCAAGTCCTTCCGTAGCGTCATCAGATCCGGCGGGGGCGGGATATAGTGCGTCTTAATGCTATACGTGCTGACCGTCGGCGGCAGCATCATCTCATCGTGGCCGTCGAATCCGTCCTCTCCGACGTCCGAGATCTCCTCATCGGTGGTGGGACTGTCGGTCATGTCGTCGATGAACCGCGCGTTGGGGGTCAACAGCATGCGCGGCCGGTCTTCCGGGTTCTTTTTCTTCTTCTTGTACTCCCGCGCGTGGCCGCCTTTGCCGTCGAGCAGACCTGTCCGTGCGAAGTAGTACTGCAGGTGGGCGATACTGCCCAGGCTCATGACGCTTTCGCGGTGTCGGGCTGAGTCGGCGAATTCGGCGCCCTGGGGCCGGATGTAGCCGCGTCTCTTGGTGGAGATGGAGACGGAGGATCGGGCGTCCGCCGAGGTGGCGGACGACGTCGAGAGCGAGGAGACCGTGGAGAAGGTCCGATCTGGTGAGGGACACGAGGAGATGGCGGGCGTTGGGGAGAGGGACGGGGAGGGGGACGAGGCGCGGACGGCCGTGGATTCGGGGTCGATCAAGTCATCCATCGTGGCTCATTCCTTAGGATCAGACGATTATGATTATTGTCGTTTGCGAATGGGTCTGAGGAGTTGGTGGTTGTGAACAGATCTCCGAAGCACGGTTGACGCGACGCCGAAATAGGGCGAGATATATTCTAGGTATCGCACAGTGGATTCGAGGGAGGGGGAGAGCGTGATCGTTGGGACGACAACGGGTGCTAGAAATACTAAATAGGGATTTCAATTTAATTATGCTGAGATGGGAAAGGCGAGGATGATCGATCTGCTGGAGAGGCCGAATGTGAACAATGAAAGGGGGCGTCCTCCCACTAAAAGGGGAGAAGCGGGTCGATAGGTAGGCTAACGGCCTTAATGATATGCCGATATTAATAGAAGAAATGGAAGAAAAAGGAAGACCGATGGAAAAAATACCCATCACATTTACGGACCCTTAACCCTTCGCCCCTTAAAGCCAAGAATTGAATTAATTTGGATTGACATTGATTCCGTCACTCCAGAGGACAGCCCTATCTGAGCTCTATATCCATACCTCAGTAGTATATCCAGTACCTTACCTAGATAAAGGTATGAGAGATCCATGTGTTTCTCCTTACATACCCGTTCCCGCCAGGCTCTTCCATGGTCGAGTATTACCGGTGCGGAAGTAAAGAATACGCCAGAAACTCGATTTCCCACCTATAAACAGCACCTTCCTTAACTTGAAACATCGGTATTGTGTATTGTTCTGGTAAAAATTACAGTCCCACAACCGAGGAAACAGACATGCATAAGGTGGATGACAGGCCCGCTCATCCTTCATGACAGGCATAATCTGTGCTCTGTAGATGATGATTGTTGAGCTGATATTCAGACAGTGAAAGATCAATGATACAGAGTATTCCACTCTATCAATTATGACAGATCAGCCTAGCTTATCAATTGTACAAGTGACATAAGAATGAGGGATCATGTGTATGCGCGACATCCCGAGATCAATCATATCGCGTGTCGTTCCCGCAGAGAGAGTTATTTCCGATGATTATCTACCAAGGATTGTTGCTGGGATCGGTCCAGCATCCTATCTGGAGAGATATCTCCGGGAGGTCCGGAGTAGTGGACCCGTAAGGCCCTCCTTGTAACTGCCAACTGGAAAGTATTGTTCAGGGGATCGGGCACTGGTTGGACCTCCGACCCTCCATTTTATACTCTCTATACTCGGTATTCCGAACTGCACCTCTGGCACCTGGCACTGCGGTGATGGCAAATTACCAGATCCGGTTTAGCCTGCCTGGTTCAAGGTTGAGGAAAGCGTTTCGTTGCTGTTAGCAATGCGCGATCTATATAGAGGGCCTTATCTCCTCGCCCGCCTGCCTTTTCTCCTTGCTTTCCTATCCTTTGGCTCTGTCGACTCTGATCAACTTAGGCTTTTTTGCCATTGAGTCGGTCTCTTTATGCCCTGTACTTTGCGACTCTCTTTTACTACAGTGAGTTGGGACCGGTTTATATCATTCCTTGAGCTGTCCTTTAATTGATCCTTTGTCCTTTCAGCCGAGTAGGGAAATGTAGTCGAATTTAGCACAATTATCTAATTATGCAGGCAACTTACTCTCAGAATTTATACTATAGTTATTGTAAGCCACACTTACAGGGCAATATTTAAAAAGCATGATATATAGCACAGATCATAGAGGTCGGTCACACGGGTCTAGCTCGTAATATAAGAGGTTGGAGGGCTGAGATCACATCAAGTAGTATAATAGCAGCGCCTTAACTGAAGGCCTTTAAGCTACTCACTGAGTCGAGATAGGTCTAGTTTAATAGGTAACTAGATGTCGTACTGCACCACTTGAGGACTGCAAGCCCAGTCGGATACCAGTCGGCAGATGGGTATGGCACGGCGCGCTTCCACGATCTGACGTCTTGATTGTAGAATTTGAGTCAAGGGACCATCTAGTAGATTACAGCCTAGATATACTTGCACCTTGGGATGATGTCAGGAGCGTCTCGCACAAGTGCAACGCGGCTATCATTATTTGTGAAGGCTATCATTCTTGTGAGAGAATCCAATGCCGGAATGACTGAGTTATAAAACCAGGTGAACTCCAGAGGGTCTAAAGACGGCAGCATGGTCTTTGGATTGGGCAAAGACATTTTGGATACCTAATCCATTGTGAAGAGTAACCTCAGGTAGGACCCTTTTAGTTGGTTGTTTTAGAGACCATTTCGCTCCTGTCTGGGTGCCCACCTAAAGCAAGTTACCTACCTCATTACCTACCTACCTACCAGATACCTACCAGATACCTACTGACTATCGCAACCAATCCTACCAACTGAATCATGGCCCCATCTAAGTGAATCTGATTGGTTTCCAGCTACTTGGTCTGAAAGCCTGAGGAATGCTTGGCAAGATCCTTTGACTATGTCGCCTTGAGTGTTTACCAATTGCTACATGCTGGACATATGGCTCCTTGTGCAATGCACGGCCTAGAGTCCCGCTGTTTTCCCAGCCGCTTTCGGTCCTGCCGGCGAGCCTTACCTCGAGCTGGAAGTTGCTGGCATGTCCAGTACAGCATTCCAATGGCGTTTACCCTGTTCCTGAACAGGGAAGCTACATAACAGTCATTATCAACCTGCTGCGACCCCTGTCCGAGGGTGAGGGTCACTCTGAACAACAGTGATCCCCTGTGCAGCCCAACATCAACCTGGACTTTGCCAATAACACGAATATTCTGACCATGCGTAAAGGTGTTCATTGGACATATGATGTGTTGACCGATGGTACCGTGTTAAGGACATAGTTGGGCAGGAATATCCATGGAAGATGCCTCTCTACTCAGCTGACAAGAGAAGGAGAGCAGTGCTGGATCGAAGCCAAACTGGATTCTGTCCATTACTGCACCAGGACCTGAAAACAAGAACTGCTAGTCTATAGACACAGACCCATGCGGTGCTACACGCCTGTCCAAGAGCATTCACCAAGGTGTTGTAGATCGAAGCTCTGCACGCTTAGATAGGAAGATCCAAAACTGTTCATCCTGTACCAATCGGCAGATTGTGAATATAGGGGTCCGAGTATTTCCTCTTCATACACGTAAATATAAGTATCTATGTGTACTTGATTATTATAGGCCGACTATAGATTCCTTGTTTGACCCACGGCAGCCCTAGTACAAGCACGCAGGAGGCTGCCCAGGGAGTATTTCATGCCATATGTCGAGCACACCCTGCGCTTTGACCCATGTCCCTTTCTCCACCGTGATATCCCCACCCCCACCAGAGATTGAATTATGAGGAGCTGGAATGTAAATTAGGAATCCCTTGGAGCTCAAATATTTTGGCCGTTTATAGCCTTCCTAAGAATATCTCAGCCACTTGAATGTTCTATATCCATTTGCTATGGTGCCGAGAATGGAGCACAGGCCTTTCTACATGGGTTTAATTAGATCGCAAGAAAGCAGAGTATCGTGCTGCATCAGGAGGAGACAATAGAGGCTTACCCAATGCGCATCGCAGTCTTCTCTCGCAAGACCACCGCGCTTCCACAGTTACCACACTGTGTGCATGAGCGAGTTATATGCAGGTACTTAAAATTCAAATGTGTTCCTATCCCTTATCTCATGGATCTGGCATTCCTGGAAGGTCGTCCTCCATAAACCCGCATCATACCGAGTGACACATAGAAATAATCTCCAGCATGCCCCGTCCGTGCTATTCATGTTGGTAGGTAGCTAGCTAAGTAGGTAGCTTTGTAGCTTTATTCTTTGATTATCAGTACCATTTTAAGGTATCGTTGATTTGTCCCACAGGAAGATCCATTTCTGGAGGAAGAGGCATGTATGCTCCTGTTGGTAATATAGAAAACGCCCTACCACAGAATATGCCAGGGCGAGTTTCCTTGCTTTAGCCCAGAAATGATGGTAGTATCAAGTCCAAATGGAAGATATATTAAGCCTAATGGGAATCGGCGTTAGATAGTCCCGGCTGAACTTAATACAGGACAGTATCGTCTCCATCTGCACGGCTCAGCATATCAGACTCGTACTTTATGATCCTAATCATGAGTCGATTGACAGGTATTCTTACTTTTAGTCTCGTCACACTAGCTGTGCAGGCTCAGGAAACATGCGAGAGAACCAGAGTTGCTGTGCTGTATGATCATATCCTCACACGGTGCATATTTGGGTTGAAAATGGACTGACAACCTGCAGCGGAGCAGGTGTAGCTGGAGTCACAGCTGCAGTACGTTTGCCTTTACACCTAGGATCTTTTATCCTGCCTTGACCCTTTACCACCCGCATATATCCCTATTATAATGCTGATAAATGCACAACAGAAATCGCTTTCCGATAATGGGGTTGACGACTTTCTCCTGGTTGAATACCAAGATCGCATTGGTGGGCGGATGCATGATGTCCCCTTCGGTAGGGGACCACATGGTGATCCATATATAGTCGAAGCAGGAGCGAACTGGGTAGGCTTTGATATGCCCCCTCAAAGCGTGTTTAGTTTCTGACAGACATCAGGTGCAAGGGACAGTCACCAATAATGGCCCTGAAAATCCCATCTACACTCTGGTGAATCACCCCACACGGATATTGTTGTTATTGCGTGCAGCTGACAACATCTTGATAGGCCAAGAAGTACAACGTCAGAACTCTGTATGACTAGATCCAAGGCAGTTAGATATAATTACCGATTGCTAACGACTCGTCCAGGGTAACGGACCAGCATAACACGACTTATTTTGACGAGACGGGCCCGGCGGATTATTCTTATGCCACACGCGAGTTCGAAGAGGCCTTGCAGAGAGTTACCGTTGATGCAGGATCTCTCCTACAGCACAATATCCAGGACCGGACCTTCCGTGCCGGATTGCGACTGCAGGGCTGGGACCCGGCCAAGGAAGATTCTTACCGACAGACTGCCGAATGGTGGTTGTTCGATGGCGAGTTTGCCTACACTCCGAGTGAGAGTTCTGAAATGTATACCTCGGTGGCTGAAAACGCGACCTTCGACTATTTCTCCGAGGAAAACCTCTTCGTATATGACCAGCGAGGGTTTGCGAATATCATTCGGGCGGAAGCGGCGGACTTCCTGGCGGACAACTACAGCCGTTTACGTCTGAGCACGCAGGTAACCGGCGTCAGCTACAACCGGGATTCTGTAACTGTACGGACAAATCGAGGGTGCATTGACGCCGATTACGCTATCATGACCTTCTCGCTGGGCGTTCTCCAGAAGGACGTGGTGGACTTTGTTCCACCGCTCCCTGCCTGGAAGAAAACCGCTATCCATAGCTTCGAGCTGGGAACATACACCAAGATCTTCATGCAATTCCCGCGGCGCTTCTGGGACAATGCACAGTACCTCATCTATGCCGACCCGGAGACTCGAGGCTACTACCCCGAATTCCAACCCCTCGACCTGCCCGGTGTGTTGGAAGGATCGGGTCTCATGATCGCGACGGTCGTGAACGACCAGTCTTACCGAGTAGAGTCGCAGTCCTTCGGACAAACCCAGGCTGAAGTCATGGAAGTTCTACGAAACATGTACGGGCCGGATATCCCCGACCCGACCCATCTTTGGTACAAGCGGTGGTCACAAACTCCCTGGTAGGCTCTGCTTCTGCGTCACCTTCTCCTCCCAGAACACACCACTAACGACCACCAGGGCGTATGGATCCTACTCCAACTGGCCTCCATCCACCAGTCTGCAAGGGCACCAAAACCTGCGTGCGAACGTCGGCAATCTTTTCTTCGCCGGCGAGGCGACCAGCCAGGAATTCTTCGGTTACCTGCAGGGCGCCTACTTTGAAGGCAAACATGTCGGCGGTTTCATTGCTGATTGCGTGCGGGACACTGGAAATTGCACCGTCTCGGATGAGCAGCAGAAATATCCTGTTTTGACTGGAGTGACCCCGTACAACCTGTACAATGAGAATCATGGATGGTTTGTGGATACGATCTCCTGATCCATTCGGCTCTGATTGTACCTGATCCGGGAGAGGGTCCTCAGGTACTTGGATATGCACTGTGGGTGGACCCTAGGGTTTATCGTTATTGTCCGTCAAGGAGACTGGTGTAGTGTAATGTGTTGATGCATTAATTCTTATCAATTATTAGTTACCTGGTCAGACCTAGCACTCATCAGGTAGGAGGATTTCTATAGTTCTTTCTTCTCCGAGGTCAGGATAGCTTCGTGAATTACACAATATAAGAACATCATCATTGTTTCTCCCTTCGAGAGTGCTCTCATTCGTTCCCTAACGTAATATCTAGCTGTTTTAATCCTTCGCTGTTGATTATGGTAAATTGCAGGATAGAGTAGGGTTTTATACTGCGGTTCTCCCGGTTGATCCATTTGACCTAATAAATCCAGACTGGACAGAAACTGCGTGACAGTCTGCTGCTACCAGGACTTTTTCCAGTAGATAGAAGAAGGCTGAATAGATGATGTACTTGTGGATACTGGCCACGCCTTTAGATCTAAAGACCACGCATAACCAATGGTCATTCCGCGTCACCATAAATCACTCCGTACAGCTACCTATCTCTCTACAGTATCTATGGTCCATCTAACCCGGCTACATAGGCTAATCATTGCAAAACAGATCATGTATATTACTACCGAGGAAGAAAAATACAAACAAGCTGCTCTATATTCCAAAACCACATAACTGATAAACGCCCACCCTTTTACCATAACACTCTATACACACCTCCAACCAAGACAAGAAGCAATGCCGCTCAACGATTCCCATCCACCGCATTCTCCAAATCGCCAATCTTCCCCCGCCCAAGTCCCAATTTCCGCCGCAGGTTGATCTCCTTGACCAGACGACCGCGCTTCCTCCGTCGCGGCGGATAGTTCACGGGGCTTTCGCCGCCAGTGAAGATCACCAAGTCGTAGATGAACGCCCCGAACAGCGCCCCAAAGATGTCCGCCACCCAAGGGCCCCACACCCACCACGCGTGGTACTCTCGAAACAGGTGGCCGCCCCAGCCGGCCATCACGGCGACTAGTCGGGGGCCGAAGTCGCGCGCGCCGTTGAAGCATCTATTATCCATATTGTTAGTACCCACACCAGAGATTAGTGAAGTGAAGGCGGTAGAGCGAGAACGTACCCTCCAGTGTTGTATCCAAACGAAAAGCAAAGAACCGTAATGAGGATCCCAACAATAAACGCCTGCATGCCCGCCCCAGGCGGCGCATTAGTGTCGTCGCCCAGCGCGAGAATCGTGCCCATCAAGATGGCGCTGCCCATGAATTCATTGAAAAACGCAGCGGCGGGGCTCACGAAACTCTTCGGCTGAGTGAACATTGCCTGCGCCGCGGGAGATGCGTTCTGATCGACCTTGTTCTGCTTCGCGGTCTGCACGATGGCGTCGTGGTAAATAGCGTAGACGATGCCTCCGGCGGTGATGGCTCCCAGGAGGTGTGCGAGCACGTAAGTCACGCATTTCTTGGCTGGGAAGCCCCGCCAGACGGACATTGAAATGGTGATGGCGGGATTGAGGTGTCCTCCTGAGACGCCACCCGTCATGTAGATCGCTAGCATGAAGCCAAAACCCCAGGCGACGCACTGGGTCGAGAAAGATCCCGCTTGTCCTTGCGACGTGACCCATGAAAACGAGGCTCCTAGCCCGAGACTGACGGCTACCGTGACCTACCACCATTCATCACTGTTAACTCTTCTCCATCGTCCATGAGAGTGTGGGATAAACCTACCCCCAGCCATTCCGCAAGCGGCTCACGTAGATAATGCCGAATCTTGCACCACGAATTGAGAAATTCACCCTGCGGGCCCTCACCAGCTTCGTTCCGCTCCACCCCCGTACGGGTCCGCCCCTCCTGCGCATCCACCGCCTCCTGCTCGGTCCTGCCTTGGGACTGCCCCGCCGTGGGATCCGTCATATCCTCCTTGCGATCCTCGGGCAGAATGCCCCGGCGCATGCCTGGCCGCACGACGCGAGGTAGAGGCTGAGAGAGACTCCACACGGGGGCATCGTCTTCCGACTTGGGCCCGTACTGGGGGACCATGGACTCGTACTCTGGCGAGACGTATTTGTTGCCCGGGTGCCAGGGGTTTGTGCCGGCGAGGGAGAATTGGGGCTGCATGCCGGTACTCTGTCGGCGATCGTGGTCATGGTGGGTGCGTTGTGAGGATAGACGGTCGCGATAGCTGGGGTCTAGATGTATATTGTAAGTGTGGAGCTTGATTTGGGAGTTGGATGATCGTACCTTCTCCTCCTGTTTCCTTGTCTCCGTGACGGAGGGTTTCTTCGCTTTCTCCCATGTTGATATGGTTCAATTGATCTCGAGTATATAAAAGATATATTAAGATGACAACCAGCAAAAGCCGCCACGAACCGGAAAAAAAAAAAAAAAAAAGAAAAGAAAGAAAAGAAAAATCTATCTAGTCAAAAACAGACTAATCTCCAAACCAGCAAAGAATATATATATGCCCTCTACTATCGCGTAAATAAAGACCGACTCGCCTTTTAAACCGCAGCGAACCCATTGCGTCACGGCCGAAAAGAAAAAATCCACAGCTTGCAAGGTTCAAGCTCGGCTCCAGCCAACTTTTCCAAGAAAATTGCACACCTGTCTGGGCCCAGCCAGCGTCACCGTCTCGAACGGATTCTCCCAACAGTGTGGGTGAGGAACGATGAGTCTGCCCGGCCTGTGGCGAGATCCATGGCGTCATGATCTTTTAAGCGACTGTGATTGACATATTCCAGGTTCGCGGAAAGGCGGAAGAACAACTAACTGTATGCATGTCTCTTTGTTTCTTGCGTAAAGGAATTGATATCGACAGAGAATTAGGCTCGACATTCGGTCTAGACATGCCAACGTGCGTGCCGATCATATATGGGTTCGTCCAATGTGATTAACTCCCCATGGCTCGACGGGCCGAGTGCGTCATTTTATTAGGGTCTATACCTTCTATGTCATTTTGGGTCTTTCCAAGGCATAACATACTAATAGTTTTTCTAATTGAGGCTTAGACGAGGTCGCTTGAATTGGTAAGAGCTGTCCATGTTGTATGTATGTATCTATTAGGTAGTGTCGATTACTGCCTTACTTTATACTGGGGTACTATGCCATGACCCCAGTCGTCAGAATCGCCACGCTCCACTTTGATGCCCACTTGGCTTACTACCTGACAGGATCTTCGTGTTTGAAAGCTTAATGAAAGCTTATATCCATTTATGGGTTTCACTGCTATCAATTCCAAGTTCTACCAGCTCTGTTATATTTTGTTGATTACTGTACATAGTCATATCTGTTCTTTTGAGAGGGGACTGATGGTACTGACACAACTACATCACTGGAATCGACCTCAAATGTCACCTCGCCGAACTCCAGACTCCTTAACACGGCGTTCTCAGCTTGTTCGGCCGGTCCAATGGATGTAGGTGGTACTGCACACATTGTTCAAAATTTATATAAAAACATGGGAGAAAGAAGAAAAATGAAAAAAGAAAGAAGAAATTTAAATCACCTCCTCTCGCTCCCACCCAGTAGCCCGCAAGTTCTCAATCCCCTTACCGGGATGAGGCTTCGACGGATCCTTATACTTCGCCGTATACGGATTGGGATCCACCTGCTGCAAATTGCCCAGAGTGTGGTTCACCTCGCGGTGCTTGGCCTCGTCCGCGCGGACATAGTACAGCAGATCCTTGATCGTCTGCTGTCCCTCAGGCATCTTCCAATACTGGATGGCGATCTCGGGCGCTGGCAACTTCTCCCACTTGGGGAGCCTCCCGGCCTCGAGTTCCTGGATGGATCGCGTGTAGGTGATAACGGCTTCTTCTTCGAGGTAGCCGACGAAGCGGTGGCAGGTGCGCGGGGAGATCAGGTAGGAGAGGAAAAACCCGTTGAAGAAGACGCCCTGGGCGCCGAGGACTAGCAGACGCATGGTCCATTTGGGCTCGGAGAGTTTCATGAATGTGAGGAGGTGCATGCGTTCGTTGAATGCTTCTTCTAGGAGGGTTTCGATCCTGTGGAGGTTAGGGTGTTAGTGTTTGACACGGAAATGATATAGAGCTGCCTCACCATCCATTGTCTCGCTTCATCCGCCGCAGACTGCGCAGGTGTCGGAGCATGCCGCCCACCATGCCGGGCACGCCGGCCACACTCTCCAGGAAGATGTACCGCGTGAGCCACTTCGCCTCGGTCATCTGGAATCGGGGATCGGCTTCTTGGCCCGGCTTGGGGTGTCGGTACCCCGATACCAAGTCCATGCCCCAGCGCAAGACCCGGACTGTCCCGAGGGCCACCCAGTCCGACCAGTCTTTTGCCTCCCGGTGGGCGATCGTGACGTGCCGCATCTGTTCTTCGGTGTAGCTGGTGCTGTCAGTTACTGCCTGGCCCCGCGGTTGGAAGGGATCAATCCGATCGGATAGAGCTTACACTGGATGTACCCAGACTGTCTCGACTTCTTTGATACGCGGCGCATCAGGGGCTGGGAAGTACTCCTTCACCTGGAGTCGAGGTGTCGAGGAGATCAGACGGTGGTTGCGCGCGGGTTGCTGGTAGGTTTTGGCGGATAGCGGTGCATATGGAATGCTCTTTGCCGCGGCGACACTCGAGAAGCCTCGAACCGCGACGGGCAGGCATGGTTTTGTGAGGGAGGCCACCCGGATGGGCGCCGTTGAGACCAATAGACTCATGATGGGCTATTGATGGGGTGTGCTCTATCGATTGATCTCACAACGAAGGTCAAGAGTAGAAGGTCGTCAGTAGGTAATGGTGTAGCTGGAGACGACAATGGTCAAAATTGCAAACGTAGATGGAATTCAGATTTTAAGCCAGGTCATCAATGGGTGACATTCAATTCTCGTTTCGCCGGTCTTTATACTACCTACTTATCTGAATACAACGTTCGACGGATCCGGAACCAACACGAACGGAACCCACAAGTAGGATTCCTTCCTTTCCCTTTCCTTTCCTTTTTCTTTTCGTATTTGCAAGTCATCAGGGACGAGATGACCAAAAACCCCTCATTGACTGGATCCGATAGGACCCAGCCGGTCTTCAGCCACGGTGACTCGTACGAAGTGGTTGTTCGATGACCTCAACAAGCAGACGCCGATCGATCTGACTGGTGGGGTGCCTTAGGAACCGGCCCGTCTTTCGTTCCTCCCTAGATATTCCCCCAAGGTCTATGACAACTGCAATGGACCCACGAGTGCCTTGAATACTGAAGCCTACTACCTACTTACTACCGTAGTTGGTTATCCAAGTGGGAGCAATTTCAACGCTCTTCCCATTATCCATCTAGAAATCCATACTGTACTGCTGGAATCGATTCATTTCATACTGTATTAAAATAAACCTGCTGAGGTAATCTTGGATTGCGGAAACGGGCAGGTGACCTCGGGAGAGATCGGGCTGCTCTGAGTCAACTTCTCGCGGCCTTTGCTCGCTGTCTCTGCCTCTCGGGCATCCCGAAAGTTTGGGCGCCGTTTTGCCGTGTAAGATTTCACCGAAGAATATATAGAGCTTTTCTTTCTTACTTTCTATATATATATTATTTTGTTTGATTTTCTTTTCTTTCCAATGGAAAGTGGGTCTTCCGAGAGGCCTGCATTCCTATCATATAAAAAGGATAACAAATACCATCCATGTATGGAACCCACGGTCAATACTATGGGAAGAGAAAAAGCAAGATGCGCCGCCGGCGTCATCGAACGACCTCAGCCTCTATGGTCGAATAATACCATTGTAGGAAAGTCATCACCGTCGCAGCTGTTCATCAACATGGTCCTTGCAATGTACACGTTGCTAGAAGAGTAATCACCACTACTACATCAGCTGGACTGAGCCGGCGCATCAAACGCAGACTCGGACGTCCGCAACACGCCAAAGTGGCTCTCCCCCTCTCGCACATCAAGCTCTTTCTTCTCCACTTTCACTACGTGGGCCATTCGCGGGCCCTTGTGGATCTCTTTGAGCCAGTTCTGCAGGGACTCGGCATCCCCTTGGGCTTCGCCTTCGACCTGCAGTTTAGTGAGTAGATGGGTTGGTGGTGGTCCGGACCGGGAGCGGAGGAGTGGAGTCTACGTACTCTCCCGCAGCTGGTATTCTTCACAAACCCTTTCAGGTTGTGATGCGTGGCGCGCTTCTGGGTAAAGTCGCTGAAGTTGATCAGATCTCATGTCTGGTGGACTGGGCAGGATGGTTGGGAGAAGCTCTTACCGGAATCCGACGCCTGAAATTGTACCGCATTAGAGATACGCATTCGTAAATGGAAGGGACTCTCGCGTGTAGAAAAGTAGATTGCCCTACCTTGTACCGTCCCGTGGACTTTGTATGCGATCTGGATGTGTTTAGTGCAGCTTCATGGTGGATATGCAAACCGACCATATGCGGAGAGCTCTAACGATACAGGCGAATGCAGGGGATGGAAGTCGAGCTGGAATAGGGACAGGAGCATACCCGCTGAGCTGACATATTTTATGGTGACACCTCCGTCTGCCAGTCTTTATTTGTTTCCTTCCATACAGTGTCTGGTAAGATGATGGGCAACGCCATTCATGGTGTTGATAATGAAGTCATGCAGTGGGTTAGTCATCAGGCTATCCTTCCCGATAGAGATGCTGACCCAATCGGGTAATGGCCGCCAAGCCTTCCGGATTGGGAAGATAAAGCTGACTCAGCAGCATCAATCTAGCTGAGTCAGGAGATGCCTGAGGTTGAGGGCAGCGATCGGCCTCTTCGAATTCAGGTTGATAAACAGTTCAGATGGAGGGATAGGATGATTCAAATAGTCAATCATCCTCATGTTCAACATGAATAATTCAATAGTACCGAAGCAATTGAATGCCTCGGTCCTGTCAGGCCCAGACTAAACCAATGACGGACCTCCACTATCATGCCCCCTGAACCAATGATTGTCTCTCCACAATCTCACGAACCCACCTGTCCATCTCTCACCACCGCCGGTCCTTGCTCCGCATTCTCTCTCGACGGGCCTGGCTACGCGATGAAGTGTTAAGATGACCTTCTCAATGCTGGCATGGTTCCGGCAGTTATACTCCCTTGACACCCTCGACACTCGTTTCACCGCTTCTGCCAACACTCCTCTCAAGGCCGCCGCGGATTCTCGCCCGACCAAACATGCCCGCGCAAACAGCGTAGCCAACAATGCGGCCCCCTCCAAATGGGGAACCCTCGAGTTCTATGTTTACTACGTGGTCTTCCTCTTTGCCGTGCCATGGATGTTCAAATCGGTCATTGAGGTCTCCCAAGGTAGATCGGCCCCTAGACTCAGCGGAAGATGAGCCGAAACTAAACAACGTCTAGAAAGTCATCCTACCTATGCGACTTACGCGGAACTGCTGTCCCCTGGCTGGATATTCGGTCGTAAAGTGGTGAGTCGAGATCCGATAGCTGTGCTCTGCATACGGGACTAATTCCACAATGTGTCTCTAGGACAACTCCGATGCGCAATACTCAGGCTTCCGCGATAACATTCCCTACCTCCTGATCCTCTTGGTGGCCCATCCGTTGCTTCGACGCGTGTACGAACTTTATACCAGACCGTTCGATACAAACAGTCTAAAAGACAGCTCAGCCGCCATCAGCGGAGATGTCAGGCTCCGTCAGCGGGTGACTTTCGACCTCTATTTTGCGCCGGTCTTCCTGCTTGCGCTCCACGGTATCTCCGCCTTCAAAGTCCTGGGGATCCTGTACACCAATTACAAGATCGCCAAAACCCTCCCGAAGAGATATATTCCCGCCGCGACATGGGTGTTCAACATTGCGACGCTGTTCGCCAACGAGCTCTGTGGGGGGTATCCTTTCGAGCGTGTCGCAGCTCTCGCGGGGCATGAGACAGCCTTGGTCCAATGGGGTCGACACCTCGATAG
The DNA here is from genome assembly GCA_023619815.1 of Aspergillus neotritici. NCBI lineage: Eukaryota > Fungi > Ascomycota > Eurotiomycetes > Eurotiales > Aspergillaceae > Aspergillus > Aspergillus neotritici. The sequence goes on along the minus strand of JALZYL010000003.1, from coordinate 1,155,051 downwards.
CTTTGGTGGCCTGCTGCCTCGATGGGAAATCCTGTTCAATATCACAGTTCTGCGACTGATCAGCTTCAACATGGACTACTACTGGAGCCTCGATTACCCATCAGCCAGTCCCATTGAAGTAGGTAATCCCCTTGCAGCATCCAAAGTCCCCGTTCTGACAGACATAAGAAGAAACAAGTCGATCCCGCCGCGCTGTCTGAACGCGATCGTATCAGCATCCCCGCAGAACCATCCTCCTTCAACGGCCGCTACTATCTCGCCTACACTCTCTACGCACCGCTCTACCTGATCGGCCCCATCCTCACCTTCAACGACTACATCTCGCAACAGCGACACGCACCGCCATCCCTCACCAAATCCCGCATCATCCTCTACGGCACTCGCGTTCTCCTAACCATGCTCTCCATGGAGATGATCCTCCACTTCATCTACGTCCAAGCCATCTCCAAAGCCTCCCCCAACTGGTCCTCCTACACCCCAGGCCAACTAAGCATGCTCGGCTTCTTCAACCTGCACATCATCTGGCTCAAGCTCCTCATCCCCTGGCGCTTCTTCCGCCTCTGGGCCCTCGTCGACGGCATCGACCCCCCCGAAAACATGGTCCGCTGCGTCTCCAACAACTACTCCGGCTTCGCCTTCTGGCGCGCCTGGCACCGCTCCTTCAACCGCTGGATCATCCGCTACATCTACATCCCGCTCGGCGGCGGCCGAAGAAAGGATGGTGCACCCACCTCCGCCCTCGCCTCCACAGCCCGCCAAATCTTCAACTTCCTCGTCGTCTTCACCTTCGTCGCCCTCTGGCACGACATCAACCTCCGGCTCCTCATGTGGGGCTGGCTCATCACCCTCTTCATCCTCCCCGAAGCTATCGCCACCCTCCTCTTCCCTGCTCGTCGGTGGCGCCAAAACCCCACCGCTTACCGCGTCCTCTGCGGCGTCGGCGCCGTAGGCAATATCCTCATGATGATGATTGCGAATCTGGTCGGGTTTGCGCTTGGCATTGATGGCTTGAAGGGCTTGCTGGCTGGTATGCTGGGGTCGTATTCGGGTCTCGTTTACCTTGTTGCGGCTTGTGGGGCGCTGTTCGTTGGTGTGCAGGTCATGTTTGAGATTCGGGAGGAGGAGTTACGCGCGGGGATTAATATGAAATGTTAAGTGGTTGGTGGTTGCTTGGTTGGTTTCTTATAGTACACATGCATAGCCGTGAAGATTTTTGTTCGTATAGACGATGTGGTATTAAGATATAGCTATTTATTTATTTATTTATTATTCATTGGTATCGTCTTATAAGAATATCTACCTTCTGGTCTGGTCTGTCCCTGTAGCGAAGCCACCGATTAATCTAACCTGGTCACGTCTGAACGTGCAGTCCTGTAACCGGCAGTTACAGATATTGGACATGGCACTGCCCAGGTATTGTGCAGATATATAACCCAGGGGTTGCATCGACCTGTTTAAACAGACTCCGAGAACCCTGCCAGATGTGGACTTTTATAATACCCCCGTGGACCCGACATTCCGCCTACAGACTGACAGAGCACCGGTATTGCTCGACAGCAGTATTCCTCATGGGATGTTGCTTCCAGCAACAAACAACGCGCTGCCGATGGGGGCCACGGCGTAGCCGTGTTCTCGGTACGCGATAAGGCGACTCGGTACACGCCGAAGCGATATCCGCGCTGTAGCGATATCATGTTGTAGCGATATGCGCATCGTAACACATTCGCGGAAGAATAGTGCCGATGTGTAGGTATCCCGAGTATACCTTATATACCCGCCCACACTTCCATAAAAATGCAATCGACAGCGTTGTAGAAGCTCGTTCGCTCCAGCGAGCCCTTGCGCCGTTCCCCAAGCGTATGTATGCGCATACACACAGCAGGCCAACCACTAGAAGAAAGCCCCGCACCTCGAATCCTCATGCACCTTATAGCAATCGAGCCCACAGGTCCGCTGATGGCAGTTCTTGCACCGGATCTTGCCCCAGTACCCGCACATGCAGCAGAAGTGTCGTGGCGATTTCTGCGTCAGCGGGGGCCCGGCGCGGGCGGCGTGGTAGGATAGGGGCGGTTCGGCGAGGAGGGCTTGCATGATGCGGTCGGAGGGTGCGGACGGGATGTACGAGCGGAGGAGGGGGTCGTTGTCGTGTTCGGACGTTATGAGTTGGTTGGTGTTTGGGGGGGTGCTGTCGGGATCGGGTTGTTTGCTTTCGCTGCTGCCGTCGCCGTCTGTAGGGGCGGTTGTGGAGGGTGTTGGGACTGCGCTGGGCGTGGGTGTAGTGGCGGTGGGTTTCTTTGCGCGGGATGAGGAGGTTGTCTCCGGTTTTGGGGCCGTCGCGGGCGTGGAGCTCCGTCTGGAGGAAGAAGAGGGTTTTGTGAGTCGGGATAGTTGCGCGGGGGCGGAACGCTGGGTGGCGGTTTGCGCGGCCTGGGCTTGAGCGGCTTCTTCGTCGTCGAGGTGGTTGCGGAAGGTTTTTTGAGATTGGAGGATTCGGCGCACGTTAGATGTCACTTTGCCTCTTGTTCCTGCGTTTCGTTATTGGTGTTAGTTACTTTTCCCTTAGTTTAGTCAAATGAAACGTCCTGGGATACCCACCTCGACCGCCGGCATCCTTCTGCTGCTTCACTGGGATAGGAATGCTGACATCCTTGTGATTTTCTCGGTCCAGCTCGGCCAGATGGCGCACGATGGCGTTGTTCTGTCGCGAAGAGAGGTCGGCGCGTCCAGGATCGCGAATTCCTCGCTTTCTACCCACGGCCGGCGTGATGGCCGCCTTGGCGGGGTCGAACCCCCTGTCGCGTCTGTCGGGGACGTAGGTCCATCCCGGGGTAGCGTGAGTTGAGGAATTCGGGAGAACTTCGATGGAATACATGGTTTCTCCTGAAATGGCAGTTCGGAGTTGAAGTGGTGAGGGTCTTGGGTTATCGGGGGATTAATTTGGATGGATCGCCGAGGCCATGTTTGCCTTGTTTGCATTTGCATTACAATGACGCAGCATCATCATATACGAAGGTCGATAATCCACCATACTCTCGCAGAATGAACAAGATATTGCAGGAGAAACACTGTCTGTTTGATAGGACGATCTGTACAGTACGACGCAACTAACGTGTCCATATCGTTTTTTTTTTACAAAATCGCCCCCTTCCTCCTACCGAAGTAGAGGCCATGCTAAGACCAGAACAACAACCTAACGCCATAAGATGAACAAGGGAGATGGGTTTTCGCAATTCGATAGCCTTCGGGAGCTTCATTTTTTCTTCTGAAGCTGGTCCACCTTAGTTTCCAGTTCACCGATATAGGTCTGCAGCTTTTGTGTCGCTGATTGGAGAGCCTGCATGATATTAGCAATCGACCACGCGCAATATTGCCACAACAGTGAAAGAGGGAATCCCCAGCGCATTATAGACGAGACCGTCGACGTAGACTAAAGCTCCCAAAGAAACGAGGAGAAAGTAACACCTGACACGCATATACAAAGATAGCGCATAACGAGCCAAAAAGAAAACTGAAGGAGAACAAAACTGAAACAAAACAGAAGGAGGGAAAGTTCAACATACATCAATATCCTCCGTCAGCATCTCATTCGACACCCGGTACTCCCCCAGAATATAATGATAGACCGCCGCACCAGCAGCAACAGTCCCAGCCAGGAAGCCAAACACCCTATGCCAAGAAAAACCACAAATCAGTACTCACGCGTTGGGTCAGACAGACCGATAGAGCCAGAACGGTGCGCAACCTACCCTCCCCGAAACGCGCCCACAGGCTTCTTAGCAGGAAGCGCAGAGCCTAACACATCCCGCGCCGGCAGCGAAGCAGAGAAGCTCCTCCGCGCCGGGGCGAAGGACAATACACGCCGAGACGCGGCGGCGCGTACACCGGAAAACATCACCACCCGTGAGGGATTCATTGTCATGTAATATCCACGTATCTAAAGACAGAGTCAGAGGGGTCCATATCTCAAAAAAAAGAAGGTTGAATGGAGTGGTTGTTCTTACTCTGTAATAACGTGCGGAGGCGAAAAGAGAGGGATGTGGGGAGAGCTTGCCGCAGCGGATGACGGAGCCTGAGGCCCGTGACGTTGGGACTGCCCGTTCGGGACGATCGTCGCGGCCAATCAGGGCTTGTCAATCCGACGGTTTAGGTGGGCATCGAGACACGTACCTATATCTACTGTTGGCTTTACGGAGAGAATTGCAAAGTGGAATCTATTGTAAATATCCGTGTTGAAGCTAATGATGGACTATCATAACTGATCGCTTGTCGTTAAAACCAAATACACAACGCAAAACGATACATTTCTGGAAAACATGCCAGCCAGCTACCAAGGTTCGACAATCGTCTCCAATGACATGTCCCCTATAGTACAATCAAATATCATGAAGCAGTATAAAAGAAGAGAAACATCTCTTAATTCGCCATGGTGCTCTCGTCGAACAGATCCGCCAACAAATCATCGAGACAGGTCTCCAAGCTGGGCCGGCCCATGCTGTAAGTGCTCTCGTACGCACGGATGCTAAGCTGGTCAAAGAACGGCCGCAGCACACGCTCAATGATCTCGTCCTTGGCAACGTCGCGGATCCAGTCGGCGGTGAGCCCCGGCTTCTTCACGTTCAGGTCCCCGTCGGCCGTCGTCTCGGCCGGTGTGTCGGACGACGGTGACGATCGTGGCCCCAGGTTCTGCGACACCTCGTCCACGAGTGCCATCGAGTCCCAGTGCTCGGGCGGGTAGACGGCGTCGACAGTGTCCGTGACGAACAGCCATTCGACCAGCTGGAAATCATCCGGAGTGAGGACGAGTAATGTGTCCAGGAGCTTGCAGGCCTGGAGCAACGAGTATGGATTGTAGACCTCTTGCTGAGCCCCAAGTGGTATGGCCGAGATCGCCTCCTGCAGTTCCGTGTTGATCAACGGCCAGAATTGCCCCAACGCTGTGGTGGAGCTCTTCAGAGCCAGGGCGCGAAGGACCATGAATACCTCCGCCCGGGTCGTGGATGACGGTGATGACGAACTCGTGGCCCCCAGGAGGTCTTCCAGCTTCTGGAGAAGACCAGGGAGCTCTCCCATGAAATAATCGTCGTTTGACGAGAGAATGAGGAGCGCGATCCTGCGAAGGTTCAATTGCGCCTTCCGGTCGGCGTCCAACCGTGCGGCAGAGGCTCCGACCCCAAACATGATGCCTGCCGTGCTTGGAGGCGGAAGACGAGCCAGCAACTCCGTCAGTCGCTCCTTATCAGCCAGGACCCATTGCCGCAGGAGGTTCATCCAGCCGTCTTTCACCAACTCAACGTGCGAGCTGAAGAAACGGGGGTCATTGAAGGCCTCGGCCACATCCTTCTTCCAGACTTTCGCGGTGCCTTGGGCCCTCACAATGTGTTGGAGGAGTGTCACGAAGTTGTGGTTGAGATTGTTCGGGAAAAGCCGAGATCGCAGGAGCGGCCCAATCACATTGGTAGAGATCCCGGACACGGCGGTGTTGATCCGGTCAGAGTCGCCTAATGTGGTTGTAAATGCAGGCATAGAGACAGCGAGGATGCTAAGAATATCGTCGGGACCAATGTGCGTTGATAGTGTACTGTCGAAGTCCTGAGATGCCCGGCTCAGAAGGTTCGAATCCTGCGACAGCCCCATGGGCTTACTGGTAATGATGGCCGCGAGCAACCGTAGAAGCACATCCTAGAAATGGTCAGTACAAGTTCACCCTTCTTCGCAAGAGGGACGCCAAAACATACTCCTAATTCCTTTCGCATTCGCCGGTCTTCGCCAAAGTTCGTGTTCTCCATCTTTGCCCCGAGGATTGCGGCAAACTCGACCAAGCGAGGAAGTATTTGTCGATGCGGGAAGGGGTTGCTCAAAACATCACGCAGGAAAGTCGTGCAATCCGCCCAGATCTCATCTAGCACGTCGTCATCAAGCGATCTGGCATAAGTCACGAGGAACCCGGCCAGTTCACCCTCGGTGAGACTGGAGGTTAGCGTGGACTTGCGGTTCGCGTCGAGCGCTGCTGGATTCGTCCTGGTATAAATAGCATTGAAAATAGCGGGAATAGTGATCTTTGGCCGAGAACCATCCAAAGTGTGAAGGAGACCAAAGATCAGGGTCAAAGTCTCGGCGTCCGACTTGGTCCACATCTCGACGAGGGTTTCAAGACACTCGAGAGCTTCTGCCGTGAAGAGATGCTCGAGGATTCGGCGCGACCTGTTTCTCATGCGCAACGAAGTATACTGGAAGGATGCTAAGGACTCTGCATCTTGAGGCAAGTTGCTTTTCTCTCCTGCTCCCCAGGACCATATGGAGAAACACAGCCGCACGGCATCCTGGAAGCAGAGAAGAACAGTGAGTCTGTTGTTGGCTGCGGCAGAGCGTGGTTGGCCGGCATCAGAGTTGAAGACACCCGAAACCATGTTCCCAAAGAATCCTTGCGTCTGGTCCGGACTCTTAGCAGCGGGCATATGCGTCTCCTCCACAATGAGACGTTCATGGGCACTCGCGATGCAATTCTCAAGACCAGTGAGCAGAGCGATAGTGGCATGCTCTGACCGATCATCAGGCCATCTCTCTGTCTGCTTAAACAAAAGCTGGAGGTTCGTGTAGGAAAGCCGGATCTCCCTACAAAAACATTCCACTAACATCAACAGAATCTGGAAGAGAGATCCGGAATATAGAGGAAGCACTTCGCACAGCAACACTGTCCACTTCTCCACAATCTCTCTCGAGTTGGGAGAGCTGATGCCTTTGAGAAGGCAATCCAAGAGATTGTTGGGTGGCTGAGGCAACGCTGGTGGTGCCGGAGTTTTCTCTGCCTTGTCACTTGTAAAAGACAGTAATGATGGGCTTGTCAACCGCTCACGAGAGCTAGCTCTATGGTGTTTAGGTCTCGGGGGCGGGGGAGGCAAATAAGCTTGTGCGAACCGGACCTTGAGTGCTGCAAGAAGCGTGTCTATTAGTGCTCCTTGGACCGGGATACTGCCTTTTTCATCAAGGGCAGCTGTCAGACGATCAACAAGCAGTGCGTCTATTCCAGAGTCCACAATCTCTTCGGCCCCCGGGCCCAGAAGTAGTTGGCGCATGACAAGCAGCGAGGTTTGATATAGCTTAACCGCCTCCAGACCATCCTTGGCAGTAGCTGTGGTCTGCCCGCTTACTACCCGCAACGATGCCTGGAAAATGACGGAATGGATGCTTGGGATCTGAGGGTTATCTGCAAGTCGTCGTAAGCGAAAGAGTACAGGTGACTGGAAGAGGAATTGACGTACCCTCCGAAGCGGAAACCTCGTGGTGCCTGTCGACTGGAGATAGCGTTTCCGTCATGAGAGCCACCCAGCCATTATGGGACAGTGCAGAAACAACATTGTAAATTGTTTCTAACAGGTAGGTGCACTCCTTATAGTCATCGCTACATATAGACGGGGTTTCACCACCAGTTGAGTTTTGGTCGGCTCGCAGAAAGAGACTTTCGAGCCGTGAAACTACTATGCGAAACACTCTAGCAAAAAAGTAAGCAATTATCGTAGGTAGTAATGTTAGCAGAAACGGGCCGACTTACTTGTGAATGGATGACAGATCATGGATCCAGCGATGGGCTATCTGTGAGGTCTCATTTGACTCCTCATACAGCAAGTCTAGAACAATGAACAGAGGCCTCTCAAGCATGGAGGCATGATAAGAGTATTGCGATTTGGCCGCGTCATGGACATGTTTCGGTGGAAGTTCATACGTCCCGTGGTGACTATGATTCCACAGGACAAAGTATCTCCCAACCTGCTCTTCTGATGACAGCTGACGAGACCCAGGGGACGAGGAGTCGATCATAAGGGATGTGATCGATGCCTCAACAAGGTGGTCACGCCAAGAGGCCGAATGCAAGTTCCACAAGCAACGAACGGCTTCGACGTGGAATTTTGGACTCAAGGGTGAAAGGAATGTCCAAAGCTGTTTCACCAGGATTGGGATCAAGTCACATACGTCCTCATAGCTTATATAGAGCCCGACTTTGTGTATAAAATACAACTTCGTCACAGCGGATGAAATCGAGGATATGACAGAAAACGAGGCAGTAGAAAGCTCAACTTGGTCAGCATGAACTCGGTCACAGATCGCTAGGTAAAAGCGCCTGTCACGCAGAACACGCGATTTCGGCAGCTTCTTGAGCAATACCATGAAGAGATTCACCCTTTCGTGGATTGGAGTATCATGGGTCGTGTTCTGCAGAGCTGATATGGCCAATTCGTGTGCTTTCTTGATTATCATTTCTGCCAGCTGTCTAGGGGGAAAAGGTGGCTGGGGCAAGTCCAGGCGATTTTTGCTCTGGTTATAGAAATCATGTATCTTTTTGAGGACCTCGGCGTTTCCAGGGTCTGAAGAGACGCTGGCTGCCTGAGAATTTGATCTTCTGCTGAAAGCTCTTTCAGTAAGCAGCCCAGTAATTGAATGCATTATCTTCGACAGCTTGCTGGCTACCTGCCAACTTTGGTCTCGGGTCAGTGTAGAATGGTCTCCGACGGGTAGTTCACCCATTTTCGTGAGGACGGTGAGGGCGAGCAGAGGAATATGACGAGTAACCATCTCCTCTTCCCGCACGTTGAAATTGGTGAGTATGAAATGAGCAACGGTCAAGTTGTTCGTTATGGACTCCACGTTGTGACTAAGATCCTCGGATTTCCAGTCTACCAAGCGGATAAGCTCCGAGAATATTACAGAACTCTCGACACCGTCAAAGAAGGCGCTTGCGCTGCGGAAAACTTCGTCAAACCGAGGCTTGGATGCCTTGTTTTCGAATGCTTGGACTTTCCGTATGATTGGTAAGAAGACCTCTGGGATAACATGCCCGCCAACTTCCCATCGGTCCATCAACGCAAGTGATATGCGGAACGGTTTGGTCGTCTCGGAGGGAACGGTCGAGTCCTGCTCAACCATCTGCAGAAGGCCATCCGTGAGGGCTTTCAATCCAAACCGGCTGAAATATTCAGACTGTGAAAGCTGCTCGCCAGCAGCCGATGGATCGGCGCTGTCAGATGTCGAATTGCGAGCCTCATAGGAAGACTGGTCGGCCGCTGCATCGGGCCCTAAGAGCCAAGACCATAGTCGCCGGTTTAAGCTCATGTCGCGTCGAGTGACAACTCCGGTTGCTGCAAGGACCAGTCTCTGGAGGTCATTATTTACGATCCGCGACTGCAGGATCGGGGAGCTCAATGGCAGGTGAGTGACCAATAGGTCAAGGAAGTTCCGCTGCACAAGGACTTGCTCATCCAACAGGCCGGACGCGAAACATCGAATCAGTAAACCTGGTTCTGGCTGTACGACGGAATCAACCGCCGCTAGCATGTCCTGCGACATCTCAGATGGATCGTCCGTTTCACCCCTACTTGGCCTCCGGTCTGTGATGCCTAGTTTGGGGAGGCATCGATTCAAATAAGCCAGCGCACCGGAACGCCTGCTGGGGCTCGTGATCGATGCCAAGAAGAGACATTGCCAGAAGTATTGTCCCTGGGAGCCTGCTTCAGTTCCAGACTTCTGGGTTTCCATTTGACTCGCGATGTCGCGGAATTTATTGATCAGTCGGAGAGTCGGTTCAAAATCATCACTCGTTTCCTCCTCGAGCCCTGGCAGAAGTGATAGGAGGATCGCCTTCAAGGCCGGACGGATTGCCCACGCTTCCACGGTACAAATGTAGTTTTCCACCAGGGATAGGAAGAGCGGTCGGACCGTAAGCGAAGCGAATGTTAAGGTGGGCGCAATGCCCGGAAAGTATAGAGGCAGGTCGTGCGAAAGTCCCTCTGGCTAGATGGACAAGATACAATGTCAGCAGATGCACTTCGCGGAGGACCAGCGCTTATTTTGACCTTAATCAAACTGAAAACAAAGGTATACACTTCCAGGGCCTTCTGATGGACGCCCGACGGCAGCGAGGGGTTCAGGCATTGCGATAATCGTTTCGACACGAGCACCTTATGGGGGACAATCGACATATCTGGCGGATGGGATTGCAACGCCTAACCACTGCTCTATTAGCTGAATTCCATCGCGCATCCGATCGCTGGTGATATCGCACTTTCAACAGTCGACTAAGGAATGAGATATAGTCTGCCCACTCCTGCAGAGCGGTGTCAAACAGCGAAAGGGCTCGTTCAACGTTGGAGGCATAACGGCGGTAGTTCTTATCCTTTTTCAACGGTTCTGCGCAGATTAGCGAAAGTTAGACTCCCATCTCGAACAGCGTAGAGCATCAAGACCAAGTCAGTGATTGCGCACCTTCTTTACCCCGTAAGCGGGAGCGTGTGAAGGAGCTCTCCGAACTTGCGGGGGAGTTTGACCGCGGAAACGCGCTGGGTTCAAGACTCATGGCGTGGACGGAGATATATCGATCGTAAAGCTAAATATCATGCGCAGGAAATCTCTCGTCATGGTTTGTTCATTGGCGTAGAGTAGATAGGGAGGTGTCGGTGCCTGGAATGGACACGCGGAGGCGGAGGCGGAGGTGTTGAAACGACCGACCGCCCGCATCTGGAGCTCCGACACGGGAGGATCTTTGTAAACTCTCCCCCACTCTCCACCCTAACGACTGTCAACCACCCTCCCCGCGAGATATGCGTCTCCCACGATCGATGGAGATATTGATCTTACTTCCGACGATGCTTTGCGCCACTTGAAACCGGTTCGCTGATTTACGAGAGACCACGACTACCGGAAACGTTGTTTCAATGCGCGCGGCTCAAGGGCCATGGATTCGAAAGGCGAGCCCGAAGCTCAGGGCTCACTAAGCGACACTACAAAAGGACGAAATGACGGCGGGTTAGAATTCATTGAGGCACGACCGATTGACTCAAGTAGCGAAGGCCGCAGTGCAAGCCCTGAAGGATCCCCGCCCCCACTGCCCCCGCGTCCGAATACGTTAGGCTTGTTGGATGGAGGAGGCGCGTCTCTGCGGGTGCCACGGGGCACAGCCCAACAGAATCTACAATCGAAAGCCACGACCGCTGTATCACTCACGGAGATCGGATCAAATGGCGGAGGGAAGGAGAATAATCTCGTGCACGGGTTAGCCGAGAACCTGAGGGCGAAGGCAAGCCTCAGTCATATAGCCAGCTCACGAGCGAGCGAAGCGGGCGATTCTGCAAGCATCCGAAGCTCTATCCCGCATGCAGATTCGGGAGAGCCTGATAATGTCTTTAGTGACTTTATCGTGTCGGATGACTCGGGTGTGCAGCAGGATAGCTCAGGGCTGCTCCGGTTTCCAGAGTTCCAAGCCGACGATGTAGAGGACGGATTCGCCAGCGAATTCGAGCCGGTCGGTACTGTGGATGAGCACGGTAGTAATGAGGGTGTGTAGATTCTGTAACAGATTTTCTTGTTCATATGCTGATGGGTCGATCGATTCTAGAGTTGGTTCTTGCGAGATGGCAAGCCAAGCGCAAGCACTATATCATCCTTTCTGCTGCCGGGAAGCCAATATGGACAAGACATGGCGATGGCGGGCTCATATCGACGTATGTCGGTGTCATCCAAACTATCATCTCATTCTATGAGGACGCCCAGGATCACCTAAGTAGCTTCACCGCTGGCGACACCAAGTTTGTGGTCGTGACCAAAGGGCCACTATACCTGGTAGCTATCAGCCGGATCCTTGAGAGCGACACTCAACTCAAACTGCAACTCGAAGCCCTGTATATGCAGATTCTGTCTACTTTGACTTTGCCGTCGTTGACCCACCTGTTTTCCGTCCGTCCATCTACAGATCTCAAGCGGCCCTTACAGGGAACCGAGACTCTACTCTCTACGCTCGCAGACAGCTTCACGAAAGGATCACCGTCTACTCTCTTCTCAGCTCTTGAGTGCTTAAAGCTCCGAAAGGCTCACCGTCAAAAGATCAATAACACACTTCTAAAAGCAAAAGTTAACAGTCTTCTATACGGTCTAGTGGTGGCCGGTGGCCGTCTAGTCAGCGTTGTGCGTCCAAAGAAACACTCACTCCACCCCGGCGACCTCCAACTTCTATTCAACATGATCTTCGAAGCAGACGCCGTGAAGGCAGGCGGAGGTGAGAGTTGGATCCCGGTTTGCCTACCGGGTTTCAACAGCAGCGGCTATCTCTACATGTATGTCAGTTTCCTCGATCTCCGCGAGGACGCCGGCGACAATTCGGACGACACGACGACGAAAGACGAGTCTGTTGCCATTATCTTGATAAGCACGAATAAGGAGAGCTTCTTCGACTTACAGGAGATGAGGAACAATTTTGTCGAGGTAGGGAAAGATTGAACACTCGCAATCTTGCCTAGCCCAAACCGCTAATATGTTCTCTTCAGCAACTGGAAACCAACGGCAGCATGAAGATTATAAGAGAGGCCGTCGAGAACGGCCGACCCGCTACAACAGATATCGTCCCGGGGACAGTTCTCCATCATTTCTTGTACAAATCTCGAGCAAACGTGCAGTTCAGCATGTCGGCCTACGACCCTGAATTCTCCTCTGTCTCTCGCCGTCGCAGGTCAGTACCTCGCAGTCAAGCGAAAGAGCACTGCTTTCTGAAAGGTAGCTAGCTAGATAGCTAGCTATATATGCAGTTGACTGACTGACTGACTGACATGCGGCAGACTCATGTCAACATACAATAACCTCCACGCCAGCATCCACGCGAAATACACACACGTCAAAGTGCATCACTGCGTGTCCCAATCGTCAACATCCTTTGCGTGGGTGACCCCCGTGTTCGAGTTCTACTGCGTGGCTGGCCCACACGCGAATAGGAACGCTCTTGCCCAGAGCGCTAGCAAGATTGTCCAGTGGGTGGAACGGGAAGAAGAGCGGCTGTTTATTATTGGTGGTGCGGTAAGTGGTTTCTTTTGTTTTCCTTGTAGCCCGGATCTGGTTCTAATCGTATATATACGTATAGGTTTTTTAGTTTAGTTGGGCTGCCTTGTTTTGTCGAATTTGAATATCGATATATTTAGATGGCTTTGTTTAGAGATATGCGGATATCTGCAACTCAATAATTTGATGATGCCTATATATGCCACAGCATGTTCATCCTTGCGAGTTATGGAAATATAGAGGAATCCTTGAAATAACGTCTTCTGGGACGTCCGATACAATCAATGGCTGCCAACACTTAATCAATGGTATCATCCCGCAGCGCAAAGAGCTGCCTTATAAGCTCATCCGGCTTGGCACGGATAGCATTGTGATACATAACGTTTGTGATAAACTGCTTGGTTCCCTTGATCTTCGCCGCAGTGTTCAAAGAGTGGTCGAAGTGCACGTACATGTCGTCTACGAAGGTCGCAGCGTAGACGGGGACCTCGTTCTTTGCCAGCTGCTCCTCGTCGTAGAGGGCCGGCCAGTCGGTCGTGGTTGCGAGGATGTCTGCTGTCTCTTTGATGCGGTTCAGTTCGGTATATGAGTCGAACATGTCTTTGTATATCTGCGGTATATTCGTGTCAGCACTGATTTGGCTACTTCATATACATGTATGGACGGAGAATACTCACCATCTCGCCTGTGAACCAGATCTCGGGAAGATCGGCGTTGACGTGGAATTGGGAGTTGGCGGCGCGGTATCTATCAGCGGACCAATTGGAGGCTCGTCTGTTCGTTGTTAGTATATGGGGATCCTTTTAAATTATTTCAGGGAGGGGGGAAGGGTCTCACCCCTGGCAGTAGATTGCTTCGTGCAGGATGGCGTAGATGACGTTTTGGTCTTGACCACCATAGCTGTCGATGGAGGTCAGGGTAGGATGAGTGAGGAAACCGAAGATTTCCAGGTCATTCCAGGCGCGATATACCAGCTCTGGCAAATGTGTTTAGTTTCGGGAGCTCGGTTTTAGTTGGGGATGGGATACGCTACCGTGGACGCTGTCAATGCCGCCTATAGGCCGTTAGAAAGACTGTAACGAAAGAGTCAAAAGGGAGATTACTCCTCTTACCATGCATTCCAAAGCTGATACCCAGCTGCTGGAATCTTTCGGGGGAAAGGGTCCCCGACGGCAAGGCAACCCGGTTCTCCTTCAGGTATTGAACGATTTGCTTCACTCGCGCAATATCCTCGGGGAATTTAGCGTAGTAGTCTCTGTTTCGCTGCTCCACCTTCTCTGTTATATGTCAGCTTTAATGTAGACACTTCCTCCATACAGCATACCATAGGTCTTCGCATAAACCGGATCTGGATCGTTCACCAGCGGGGGAAGACCACCACAGATAAACGCCTCGGCCAAGCCTTCTGGACTACGACATGTCAGCGCGCGGAATGGACGTCTCGTATACTCCACCTCGGTCCTGCTCACAATAAGGAAAGATAGGTTCCGATACAGAAACCGCCGAAACTCTGGCCGATCACGCTCCATTTGCGCTTTTCTTCGAGGTAGTCTGTGGTGAGGCAGCGGCGGACGGCTTCGCAGTCTCGAACAATGTTGTCCGCACGGAAATTCTTGAGGTACTCTGCCTGTTTGATCGCATTGCCTTGGAGGGCCAGCGTGCCGGCGGTAATGGTGGAACTGAGACCCGTGCCACGCTGATCCAGAAACAAGACCTATGGAACGATTAAGTGACTGTTCTTTTCCTTTTACTTGTGATACAAAAATTCCATAACCGGAGAGCGCTTACCTGGTATCCCTTTTCGAGGACCGCTCCGATCCAGCCGTACTCCTGCGGGGGTCGGCAGCCCATCCCCGGGCCTCCCTGCAGATAGACCAGCCACGGAAGCTGTTTCTCTTCCTTGGAGGACTCGACTGGCGTCACCAGGCGACGCACACTCCGGGCGAAGAGTTTGAGCGTGCCTTCATTGGGCTTACTGTAGTTGACTGGGACGTCGAAGAGAAGCTCTGCCACGCGGAGTTTGCCTGTGTCCCATGTCAACATTTCGGTTTCTACCTAGGTGGGGCTTTTAAAACCATGTATCCTATTAAGAGAAGCATACCGGGGACATTGTGAAGCCTTTTATCAATCAGTTTTGCCGCCATTGTCAGTGATTTGTTCTCGTACTGGACCGATCGTGGTGCTGATGATGATGATGGGGAAGACAAGTAGAAGAAGAGGTCCTAGCGGGGCGTTGATCAACACGGCTAAGCTAGGTCCATTCGTGGCTACTACCATTCTACTCCCGTCCAGACCCCTCAATCCAAAACAACCATTTCTAGTTTTTGCATCCAGCCTACGTTGACGGCTTTCGGCCCCCGTATTTGATCGCGTTCAAACGACAATTCGAACATGATAATAGGCGTGTGGGATGTGGTATAAATATACCGCTACATAAGTAGGTCACCTGACAGTACTCATTCCATCGCCCATACCGCTGCATTTTCACCATCATCGTCTTTATCTCTGAATTCTCAGGATCATCCTTTGCATCCTTCTTAACTAGCGCCTTTCAGTAGGCCCAGCTACTGTGGAGTCCATGAAATCCACCAGACAGCCTGGCTATGTTGTTCTATGTATAGTTGACTCAGCATTTGCATTACGATCAGGGCTACCGTGCATAACAGTTATGAACAGGATTTTGACCTGAGGCAACCAACCCCTTACATGAACCAGGGGGGGAGTTAGAGTTCCCCAGTATGTATGCGAAATGGGTTTGAAATGAATAATAAGTGGATTCCAAGTGAATTCTGAGGCGGAAGGCAAAGCTGACTTATCATTTTAGTTATAGACAATGGATAGTACGGAGTATATCAAAGTCGATATCATATGGGCCTCATCCGATGCGGGCAGCAGCTGGTAGAATGTAGCCAGTTTGCACGTACTGGACTCTCAAAGTAATCAATACGGAGGAGGCATGTCGCAGACTATGGACGATGATAATGTCCATCCCTTGATTAGTATCTCTAACAGTGACCCTTACGTTCCAGGGCAGGATATTTTGGGCTGGGATATATAGTCTCCCATTTAATACCTTCATTTTCAAATATATCTCCAGACTAACTGGCGTGCAAACTCGCGCATACCAATTGACTATGGAACCCGCTACGCAAGACCTCGGCGGTGGGAAGAAAATACCGTGCGGATGGAGATCCTCCAGGTCATTCGTTACCGGTGTGGTCTGTTTTGCTGGAATGACGGTCTGACTACCTTGGTTTGCCATTCAAGGCACAAACGAGAGTTTCCTGCTGATGATGGACAACTTCAGGATATGCTTCTCTACGGACTGGTAAGGGGGTTTATGCCGAATACGCCCAGACCCTAGGGGGCCTGACACTTCCCAGATTGTACCCATTATCCCGACAGCTCTCCATGAGAAAGTCAAGTTATCCGAGGGACAGGGTGAGTATTGTCTGTCTATTGATCGATGGCCGTGGGACCAAGAGACTGATCAAATATTCTCCCCAGAGCAACGGTGGACGTCGATTCTTCTCGCGCTCTACGGCGCAGCAATGACCTTGGTGTCTCGTGAGTTTTGACCTTTCCCACTGAAACGAAAACCCTTGACGCGGTCACCATGTAGCCATATGCGGGTATCTTGCCGACCGCACCCAGTCACGGCAGCGGCCTTTCCTGATAGGGCTTGTGTTCTTGATGCTCTCCACGGCACTCCTCTGTATTGGCTCGCACCTGGCCCTGTGGATCGTGGGACGCATACTCCAGGGCGGTGCCGCGGCGATGGTCTGGACCGTGGGGCTCGCGCTGCTCGTGGATAGATTTGAGGAAGATGCACTGGGACAAACAATGGGATATGCCGCGACGTCCGCGGTTGTGGGAAGCACGGCCGGCCCGCTCTTGGGTGGAGTTCTCTATGAACATGGAGGCTATTACGCCCCGTTCGGACTGGCATTTGGCGTCCTTGTGTTGGACGCGGTTCTCCGGGTGATGATCCCTAAGGATGTGCCCGAAGAGGCAAAACTGGAACCTCCCAATGTGGAACATGTGCAGGTGGCGATTGAGAAACGAGAAACACCCGACAAAGAAAATGCCGCTGCCACGGCAGCTCGGGGAGAAGGAGCTAGTGCTCAGACAGACCCGTCCGATACGGATCCTTTACCGCTGGCCTCCTGTCAACCCCCAAGGCATGGGGCGGTGCTTTCTCTGCTCCGGTCTCCAAGAATGATCGTGGCATTATCGGTCTACTTCCTCATCGCGGCGGTCCTGACGGCATTCGATAGTGTGCTGCCACTGTTTGTCCATGACACCTTTGGCTGGCAGCAAACGGCCCAAGGCCTCATCTTCATCCCACTGATAGTACCGCACCTTTTCGACCCCATAGTCGGGTATATTCTGGACCGATGGCCCAAGACCCGGTACTATTTGATTGCCCTGCCCCTCTTGGCGATGGTACCGCTGCTGTGCAGCCTGAGGTATGTCACAGAGAACCTTCTCAGTCATAAGGTCATTCTCTGCGCGTTATTGACGCTCATTGGTGCTTGCTTTGGTATTGTCGAGACACCCGTTGTGGTCGAGGTAACTCGCCTCACGCTTGACGCACCAGTCGCTGGCCCTGGGGCTTTGAGCGGAAAGGCCTTGGTCGCACTGTCCTGCGGGCTGTGCAATGCCTCCTTTGCTGCCGGGTCACTGGCGGGACCCTTTCTCGGAGGATACATTCGGGATTATGCCGGGTGGACTACTATGTCGTGGGCGATGGCCGTGCCGATGGGCACGTGTGGGGTGGTCATGTTAGTATTTCGTCCCTGAGAGGACTTGCTGGGGGCAGACGGATGTAGATCCTGCCCAATTTCTTTGCCTATATATTTTCTATTGGTATCGATGTTTTAGTTTTAAGATTATGCTTCATTGTATGATCAACAGCCTCTACAGACCAAACTGCATCTAACGTGAGGCACTTGACCCCAATAGCACATATACGTGAGATATAGGACTACCCGAGCGACCACTATACCGCTCGGCTAAAAGGGTGTCATAGACCAATTCTGCGGAATTAGTCATGAATAGTGGCTTATATATCACATACGTATATATCTTGAGTTCTAAGATAGTGCCATACGCTGTGGTATGATACACCACGGAAAAAATCATGATGCGACTAAGAGAATGTCAATGCCGTCATGCCAGACAGACTGACCATGGTGGCACATATATGCTTTCCTTTCCCTTCTTCCTTTTGGGGTGTTTCGAGGGAGGGAAGGGAAGAAAGGGTAGCATGGAGAATGAGCACCATGAATGGACGACCAAGGAGTGGGACACACCCTTGCACTCAGTCAAATAACAAACTTTATAGTTAGTTAACCATCTGTACAGTCTCTGATGCGAGGTTGCTTGATGAACGAACACGCAGCAATCGCATAGTCCCCTCTAAGACGCACATATATTTTCGACGGCAAGGGACACAGGGCATACACGTCATCTGATATAATGAGAACAACAGGAGAGGAGATGACGAAACCAGCTGAAAGGACTTGGGCCACGTCTCATGTAGGAATCAGCGCATGGGGCAAAGAGCCAAGTCTATCTATCAATACCCTGGGGGTAAAGGAGCATTGCTATTCGTGTTGCCGTGGCTGTTTTACTGTACTATAGAATAGAGGGGCTTCTATGCACGTACCACATGCATCGCCAAGATGTTGAGATTTACTCCTTACGGTGAATCTCTGGGTTCGTGTCTTGGGTGTTCAGGTCGCCTTGTATGGTTGATTTCAGCGCTGTCATTGATGGATAATAGATGGGTCTCTCTCTGAGAGTAACAGGCTCAGTTTATGTCGTTGGAATATCTCTAATAATCTATACTAGGCACCAATAGCAATGTCTTGTCCTGTCTCAGACACGCGCCCCTTGCTTCTGTGGAAGGACCGATGAAACCGGTTCAGAGGATGATGATACTGATGATCATGAAGAATTGCGAATAGTGGCAAGACCTCAAGAACGGGAAGAGTCAAACCAACAATCCGTAGGGAGAAGACACCACAACTTAGCTGACGTTTGGCCCAGTGCCTGTCTCACAACAGGTTATGCGTCACTTCCTCCGGCTTCCCTCCTCCACGCGAGATGTCCTGCAGCCAACTCCTCCAACGTCATGGACGCCCCCATCTGACGCAGTTCGCGCCGATTGATCTTCCCAGAAACAGTCATTGGGATCTGCTTCACCGGTATGTATACCGCAGGGATAAACGCCTGTGGTACGTACTCAGCCAGACGCTCAACGTCGACTGTGAGGTCTTGAAAGGAACCCTCCGCGCCACGTGGGGATAGCGTCGGGTCATCGCCAATTCCTAGGAAGGCGGCCAGGATCGGTTTGGTACTTCCAGATGGAGTGATCATTTCAGCTACGACGCCGACACGCTTCTTTGAGAACCGGCGTACGTTGTACTCGACCTCGGAGAGCTCCACCCGTTCACCTTTGATCTGCACTTGGGTGTCCTTACGGCCAATGACGGTCAGGTTCCCATTGTCATCGCAACGGACCAAATCACCCGTCTTGAATAGTCGCCCCGATCGTCCAGGAAAGGCAGAGCAACCACGGTGTAGCCACGTCGGGCTGACAAACGGTGCAGTGGTCGGGACATTCCCGACGTATCGATCGAGGAGGATCGGCCCCTCGGCCACCAACTCCCCGATTGCGCCGTCGGGCAGGAGTTTCTCGTGGTTGTGAGGATCGACCACCCACCGCAGACAGACAGAGGTTGACCCGGCGAATCCCGTCTGGAAGGATTTTGGGTCGATGACACATGCAGCAACGTGGGGACACTCGGCGGGCCCGTAGAAGTTAAACATCGTCACTCGTCCGGCCCACTTGGACACAACATGCCTGGGTAATACCTCGCCGTCTAAGGCGAGGTTCGTTAAGGAGGGAACAGCGTCCGGATTGAGGATTTCGGCATAGGTTGGCGTCAGGTAGACGGAATTGGCTTGCAGCGCCTCGAGAGCAGCTGGGGAACAATCCACGCCGTCTTGCTCCAGTGGGATACAGAGACAACCTCCCGCTAGGAGCACGGCAACCGTTTCCATCATGCTCACATCAAACTCGTAGGAGGCGCTCTGAAACTGTCTCGTGTGCGTACCCATCGACTGTATGTTGACGATCTCCTGGCAGTTGGTCGCCAGTACCTCATGGGTCCAGACGATGCCCTTTGGCTGGCCCGTGCTTCCGGACGTAAAGAGTTGAACACAATCCTGCCCCAAAGAGAAATTGGGAATGGGGGATATCCCTTCGATATCCTGCAACAGGAGATCATGCACCGTACATACCCGCACAAGGTCGGCCAGCCAGCTCGGAGCGTCTGCGCCAGTGAGGGCAAACGGGGGCTTGCCCACGCTCAGGATCGCTTCGGTTCGACCTCTGGGAACCGACCTGGCCAACTGAAGAAACACGCCCCCGGCCTTCATGACTCCCAGGATCGCGACTGGCATCCATTTCGATTTTTCAAAATACAAAGGCACCGTCACGTTCCTACCCACCCCTTCTTGAATCAAACCCAGCGCCAACCGAGTTGAAAGATCATCCAGTTCTTTGTACGTCCAAGACCCGTCCCATGCACATACCGCACATGCCTCTGGACGCTCGCTGGCATGTCGTCGAATGGTTTCGTGGACGGGTGTCTTGACCACTGGGGGAACAGTAGCGTTTCTCCGCCAGACCTCTGCGAGGTCATGCTCACTGATCATATCGAGATCTGAAAACGCTGCGGGTTCTAGTCCGCCGCAGATCAACTGCTCCAGGACCTTCTGCGTTGAGCGAGCCAGCCGCTGGGCCTCTTCCAAGCGGAGGATATTACCGGCAATATATGCCTCGAATTTCAATCCCGACTCATGTCGACTGCACTCTAACACAAGCACACCGTCCTTTTTCTCGCCATTCGGTTCTACCTCACCATTAGCCGCGGGTCCACACGACAATGCCAAATCCTTACCTGATCCATAGGATATAGCAAACCCTTGGGATTGGGAATGCTCTGTAGCGTTCTCTTTGCACAAGGTGGCCTGCTTTTCGGGTCCGATCTGCGTCTCCAGTTGCCGGAGAAGGCCTCCCACGGTCATGTCCGGCCCAGTGAGCACACGCACAGGAAGAGACTCATGTGTACTATCTCTTGTCAACCGAAGGCGAAAATTTATCTCATCCTTGTAGAACCACCGTGATCCAACAATGGACCATGCTGCCGCCACTAATCGTTCCGGTGTGACCGGATACTTCTCCAAGTCGACTGTGACATCAAAAGAAGCTGCTTTGCATGGCGGATGCTCGTTGAACTCATCCAGGAACAATTCCTGGCACCGCGACATTTGGCAATGAGACGTTGGCCGTTCTTCCTTCTCTAAAAAGACCCGTTGGGTTTGGGCCATTTCAAGATGATATGGACTTTACCTAACCGGCGGGTTCTATACTCGCGAAATTCCCTTTTATACGCAATGTCACGGGCGACGTCATCCCTGGCAAGTCGGGTGACGAGTCCAATTGCAGGACGAAGGACGAAGGGATGACGAGGCTGCCTTGTGCATACAACTTAGCGGACTTTATACATGCAAGGGGATGTGTAGGCGAACGTGTTGAGCTCGCCATCCTGACCAGCCATGCATCAATAACACCCACACCGCTGTTTACTCGTATGATGCATATAATGACGTCCCACTACACCCAGAATATAAGCTGAACGGCAGTTTAGGGGGGGCTTGTACTATCTGATTGATATCCCCCAACTTGGCCAATCTATACACATCCGGAGTTCAATGTGGGTCCCAAACAGTCGGTGACTCGTTGCATGAGGCATTTCACAGCTAAATACCAGACAATGTTAAACGCGTGATCATATGCATCGGTTCAGGTCTTGTCTGTTGTCTTGTCCGCTGTTGATCGTCGCCGTGAACCCCATAATACGCGTTCATCCGAGGATGCCCGGGTCTTATTTACACATTCTCTACAAATCCTTGCAGAGCATATGTGATAGTCCGCCAGCTAGGGTGTCTCTCTTCTTTTTCTTGTCATCTTTTGTTGTCTTTTTTTACAGAACCACCGTGCATTGTGATGGTTCAATGTGGACAGATAGGCCTGGTAGATGCGCTGATGTCGGAGTGCACCGCGAGGGAGTCATTGTCGAGCATGGACCGGATGGAATACGACGGGTCCCTGACGACGATAGCGGTGCGGCTCGAGCAACATCGCGTGATGTGCCATGGCTTCGACTCCCAGGTATTCAAAATCACCGAACTCCCGTTGGCGAGGAGGGCGTCGCGGCTTGAGGTTGGGTCAGAGGCCGGGCTTGAATTTACGGCTGGAGAACGTGTCCCAGGATGGCAATGGCAATCCCAACGTGCTTCGATCGCTGGGGTCTGGGCAGTCATAGATACAGAATGATTTTTCGGCTCTCTCCCCTGGGCCTGCTGGCGTGACACCTTCTACCTTTGTTATTACACGGCGTGACAGCCAGCTGATATGTGAATTGAGGAGGTAGAGTGAGTCCTGCAGGCGATTCGAGCCCATATCTACAGAATCTGTTTCAGGTGCCGGTTGGCGAGGTTGAAAGGAGGACCGCCGACATTGTCGGACTGGTACCTTGCGTGTGCGAGGAGAACGAATCTTCGTTTCCCGAGCCAAATGGTAGTCGGGAAAGTCCCCGGAAATAGGGACCCCCTTGAGGATTGACCCGAATCAGGACCAACTTGGCAAGATTCCACTGGGTTTCGTCTCAATATCATCTGGGTTGACACGCGGGACTCAGCTGTGTGTTTCAATGGATGCAAGCTTTTGTGGCTTCGTATAGGCCTTGCATACTCCTTGCACACTCTACTATAAGTGGATCATACGCAGCATGAAATATTGCATGCTTGACGCAAGGAGCAATCTGAGAGACGGTCAACCGCATAATACTTGTGACCAAGTTCGAAACCAGATCGTAGTTCTGAGGTATTAAAGCCAAAACAAGTGTCGGCACAGCTAACCTTGATACTTTCCCACCACCCAACCATCCCTACCCCCCCGGTTCGTCATGTTGCGATACATCGCTGGCCTTGCCTTACTGCCCTGTGTGGCTGCTCCACTCTACTTGTCGGCAGATTCGAGTGAGAAAGAACGGGAGGTCTTCTATCATCTCTTGAAAAGCTATGTCCTCGGTTTCGCAGTCGCCCTGTTTTGCACATATGTAGTTCCGCTCCGTCACTGTCCATCCAACCCCTTCCTGAGCCACATGGTGCAACGTCGCAAGGAAATGAACAGGCGGTATCAAATCAGCGACTCCAATGCTCACCTGGACTACGGACTTGAGAACCTTTGGTTCAACGCACACTTAGAGCCCCAGTCCTTGTGGGTTAATCTGGGGTTCTGGAAGGTGAGATGGATCTCAATGATTGTGGGATGGCCTCAGAGCTGACTAGCCCTAGAATGCAACACATCCCTCCGAGGCCTGTGCAGATCTGTTCCGAGAGCTTCTAGCCACGGCTGGGATTTCCTCTCAAGAGAAGTTTTCCATAGTGGAGGTGGGATGCGGGTGTGCCGAGACCGCCAGATTGCTCCTGAAAGAGTATCAGGACAAATGCACGCACTGGGTGGGCCTCACCCTCAGCCATATCCAAGTGAAGATGGCAGAGACCCGCTTGAGAGAAGACCAAAGATTGTCCCACGCGAAGAATACCAAGACCACATTCCAGATCTTCCAGGCCGACGCCGCGCAGCCAAATACCTGGAACGCTGAAATCAACCGCGCAGTCCGCTCGTTACCCAACCCCTGGCTGCTGTCCCTGGATGCGCTGTGTGATTTCCGACCCTCGAGGAAGCCTATTCTCGCCTTTGCTCGACAGGAGCTGGGAGTCTCGGTTGCGGTCACGGAGCACCTCAAAAAGGAGAATATGTCGATGCTTGACTCGCTCAAAACGTGGGCTTCCTTCCGTCTGCTCGACACGTCCTGGGACCGCGTGTCGACTAGGCAGCAATACATCGATATGCTTGTGGAGTGTGGGTACAAGCCGGAGAATATCTCCATCATCCCGTATTCGGAGCATGCGTACGCCCCGTACAGTCGCTTTATCAACCAGCAGGGACGCAGGTGGCAGGAAATGGGCGGCAGCAAGTGGGATTACATGGACTTTTCGTTAGTAGGATTCGTTACGGATTGGTGGGCACGCACTGGACTGGTAGAGGCCTGTATTATTGTTGCGCGGGCTTGATGCCTAGCAAGTTATGCAGAAGTATTGGCTGGCTCCCACTTAGAAATTTCTGATGGACCGGAGGAGGAGTGCTTTTGGGTGGAAAGCAGGACACCTCCAGATGATGACACCATGACGGACTGCTAAATACCGCCAAACTCTGGACTTGAAGGGGGGATGTCATCACTTTCGTTCCTCTTAACAATCCTGGGCGGAGGGGCGGGTCTTTTCTTTGGCAGACACGCACGGCGTGGGCAAGGAGCGAGGAAAGTAAACACAGTACTGGCGGGGATTAATGATATCTCTTCTATGAAGGAAATTTGTTGATTGCATGAGAAATGAAAAGGGAAACCTGTAGAAGATGCGGAAAACGTGTCCGGTTCTTAAATAGAACCAGAACTCTCTATTTGGGGACAGATAGCTTGAGGAACTATGTCAATATCTATCCTATTTGATGTCTATTATATGCCGAATTTACGTAGAGAAACTCGAATACGTCACCCACTCCGCAGGGTGAAACTAATACTGGGTAGATAATGATAGATGTATAACCCAGTCGGCAGAACCACTTCAAATAAGCAGACCATAGTTTACTAGCCAAGTAGCTAACCATGTGAAGACTGTCTACGCTGTCCTCAGAATTGGACCTATCAAACCAGTGGATCCTATTGCTTTCAGATGGAGCCCGGTGGACTGTGTGGGAGCAGCTCCGAGGCAGTCGTCCAGGGAGAGAAAAATAATGCCATGAACTAAATAACGGGATGTAGGCATATTCCGGTAAGATGAAACTGTCTGCAGGTCGCCAGGGGAATGATATTCTAGGATATATGTTTACTAGACCGTAAATCAAATCGTCAAACGAATTGAGTATGCCAGCATTTTACTATAACAGAATACCCGAAAAATAAAAATAAAAAGCATCCTGTGCGAAGAATATATAGAAATCGAAGATCAAAAGGCCCAAATATAGAACCAGTGGAATCGCTAGAACCAGTGAAACCAGAGAATACAACAGAATCAGAACTTAAGCCTCCTTCACCTGCAGCACCTCATTAGTCTCCCCAGCAACCAGCACCTTGCGCGCCTCGGTACTCTTCTTCCTAGGGTTCGGTGCTGCAAAGATCTCCGTGAGCTCCTCCAGCGTGCGCTGGCAGGTCTCCACCGCAACGAAGTAGATGATTGTGCCCTGAACCACATTCCACGCCGTCAAGATAATGTACGTATGCCAGTCGATCACTTCCATGGCGTTGCCGATTCCGAACTGGTTCACCAGAAGGGCGATGTTCGTGAAGACGGAGTAGATGGCCATGCCCTTGGCGCGGGTCTCGTAGGCCAGACATTCGACGGAATACATGGCCTGCAGCGGGGTCCATCCGAAGCTGTAGAAGAAGCCGATGAGGTAAATAATCACGATCGATGCGGTGGCGGCTGATTTTTCTTGCGAGTTTTTGTACACTCCTGTTGAGGCTGACAATCCGGCGAAGCAAAGCTGATGGCGGGTTAGCGAGGATGCAAGATGGATTCGCAGGGGCTTGATTGACTTACGCAGCAAATAGCGGACACACCAAGCAGCATGTGTCGTCGGCGCAGTCTCTGGGTGAAGAATCCACCAATATAGGACCCTCCAGCGGAGATCACGGTGTAGCCGAGGTTGAAATTCAGGACTGTGGTTGTATCCGTGAAACCGGCGCTCTTCAGGAGTCCACCCATGTAGTAGGTCGTGATGCCTCCTTGCGCCCACTGGCTCATGAACGAGGCGATCGCGACGCAAGCCAGACGCCATCGTGCCGCCTTGGTGTTGAAGAGCTCCCGGAAGTCCCAGGATCGCTTGTCCGAGCCTTCGAGGTTGATCGCCTCCTCGTATTCGCGGATCTGCAACGTCACGTAGGCGTTCTCTCGCGAGCCCTCGCCGTGGTATTTGGTGATGACATCCCACGCCTTTTCGCGGTGGCCGTGGCTGTAAAGCCATCGAGGCGACTCGGGGAGGAACCACACGAACAGCACCACAAGGCTCGACGAGATGAGCTGGCACCAGATGGGGATACGCCATGCCCGGGAGTCTGGGTAGACGAGGCAGGCTCGACAGGCTCCTGCCGCGGCGATGGCACCGATGTGGTACTGGCAGTTGTAGAGACCGGTCAGGACGTCACGGTATGCAGGGTGGCTCATCTCGACCACGTAGGCGGGCGCAGCAGACGCTGCCATAGAGTATCCGAAGCCTGCAATGTGTCAAGAAGACCGGTGTTAGTGATATCGTGGACAAGGGAGGGCCTATTCTCATCTCACCAAGGAAAAATCGGCTGGCCAGCAATTGACCCATGTTGTTGGCGGTGCCTCCCAGGATGGTCCCGACGATGACTGTGACAGATCCAACGAACATGCCGAGTCGTCGGCCCCAGTTGTCCAGCACGACGCCCACGAAAGGAAGTGCACTGACGCCGCCGATGGTGTACATGCCCTGGATGAGAGACGCCTGCGAGCCGACGAGGCCGGCGCCGAAGGTTTTCTGAAATTGTGGGATAGGAAGCAGAGCGCCCATCAGGGAGCCATCAAACCCTAAGTCCAGTCAGCTCACTATACTATACTTGGCCGACCACCGGGTGTCTTGATCCTACCGTTCAAGGCTGAACACAGATATCCCACCATCAGGAATGAGTACAGCTGGAGCATCGCCCGACTCCAGGGTTTCGGAGGATTGTTTCGACGGGCCATTTCCAGGCCCATCGAACCCTGGAGGACTTCGACCCGGACCCCATCGGTGTGTTCATTGTGGATGGACTCCGTAGGCATTTCCTTCTCCGTGGAATAACGTGGTTGGGCGTGTTCTCCCATGGTGTCAAAAGAGGGTCGGATTTGGTGCATATGAAGCCAGAAAATGTGAAACAGGCTGGGTGACCCGGCGCATTTATTCTCTTTTTTCCGTCCTAGACCTGCTCTTCTCCGCTCCCCGTACAGACTGGGACCTGGTTCGTTCGGCGCGGAGCGTTGCAGATCTCCTTGGCCCAAGTAGACCACCTTGTCGAAAGAGGAGTGGGGAGGGGTCCTCGAAATAGCAACTAGACTAATATTATCACACACATGGTATAACTGGTGAAAAAAAAGTATAATCGGATAGTAGACGGCTTAGCCTCATCCTGGATCGTAATATAAAATTAAATTAGGGTGGCGTTCGGCGCGGATTCGGGTCGATTCTTGCCAGCGCCAACCCTAGCGGGCGTGCCAATCCGGCCACAACACGCTATGAAACAGGCACACGTAGGAGGTTTCTGGGGACGCTGAGCGGGAAGCTTAGCATGTTTGGCCTTTGCACTAGCAGACCCATCCGGGATGTTGTACCACAGATACTCATGAACTCCTCGGTTTCCTCCCGAGTATATCGCAGCTGAAAGGCATTGTATCCAGCTCGACCACTTTGACATCTTTCCCCCAGCCCGAGTGGAACCATGAACAATCCTCCCCCAGACTCTGAAGTACCCCTGACGGTCCCAGAGCAGGCTTGAGGCTTGAGGACGCCATGATCCCATGGGGTGATCCGTAGCCCCACTCGGATCCCAGCCCGTCGTCCATTGACTGGCCACCTGCCTTCTCCGCGCCCTCCGTGACCAAAGAGGGATTGCTCCGCATCCTCCGCCTCTCTCTCTTCCCTATTCGGTCTCCATGGTCGTCTGTCAGGGATCGGGCATATTGACAGGAGGGCTTCTCCGCGTTGGGGAAGTGATCCATATACCCCAGGATCCATTCGGAATACGACGGGAGGAGATGAGATGAGGTGGGAAAACGGTTAGCCACTCCTTCCTCCCCTTCCTCGATCACTAGAGAATCGAATCAACAGACTCGATTGGCGCTGTTCTTTGTCCCATTTGAGCAGCTCGGACCAGACGCCTAGCTCCTCGGAGGTTGAACCGGTCCATGAATGCCACGGCCTCGGTACCAGTCTTGTCCTCGTGCTCGGGTCCCTTCGATCCCCGCACTGGCATCCTGTCACTCGATCGTGCATCTTTCCGGGGGTGGGCAGTGGGACAACCCCAACAAAGTATCTATCACGATCGCATGATCATCTTTGGGTCGGGGCATGAAAATGGAAAAGCACGGGGAGGATTAACGCGACGGGGCAAGGAAACTTTCCCGGTGGAACCCTCAACCCTCCGCCAAGGCCGAACTGAAACCAGACCCATAACGAGAAAGTCAAAAACCCGCTTCAGTCGCGCATGCCGTGATATCAAGGTTCGGCGTGGAAAATTTCCTTCTGATCCCGACCCATTCTCAAGGTGAAACAAGGACAGGGTCTAGATTTGACGGCTTTTACACAGCTACAGCGAAGAATAGCCCGGAGGGACGTCAGGAAAAAACACCATGCCAAATTATTTCAGTGGTATAACATCTTCCCAGGAGACCGCAATCTACAATCGGGAAAAGCAAATGAATGACACGGAAGATCAGCTATAAAGCTTTTGGTGAACGGCTGTCCTGCCGAGAGGAAGAGATATATATACCTTGGCCAGGACTAGGGTCCCGACAGCCTTCTATATCACGAGGGGAATGTCGGGCAGGATTCAAGAGACACCACCACAGAGAATTATCACGCCTGTATCTTTGGAAGAAGAAGATTTGTCGTGCATACCAAGCTATGGACAACTTCGCAGTCATTATGCGTTAGTTTCGTTTACGCCAGACGCGCTACGTCGCTGCAGACGTCATGCAACTCGATCCTAACGAGTGTCGACCTTCGAATCTTATATCGTTTTTATGGTCTACATTCAGTGGACAAATGCTTCAAGAATGACCAGGTTGTTCAAGAGTCATATCTCGCAGCGAATTCACCGCGACACTGCTCAAAAAAGTCAAAGCAGGTTTGTGTCCCCAGTCGCCCACACGGAGATAAATCCCGGTGACTTAGTACCCACCACGGGTTCCACCTCTATAGGGAGGTATAAGTATAAGCAAACGCGCCAACCCTACACGAAAGACCCAGTGTCAACTACTTCTCCTATACTCAGTGGACTGCAGAATGAGGCAATCCATATTGTGGAGCTTTTCCACGGTCTGACAACCTCAAAAGCCAAGTCAAAGTCACTCCCTTCACTCAGGAAATGGCTAACTTTGGCAAGGCTAGATACATATGGAATTCGAAAGCTGTACAGGAAGCAGATGGCAAGAGTCATTCTTTGCGTTCCCTTTCTTCCCGGCTGATTGTGGGCGATAAGCACTAAATAGACTGGCTAGCCCGCTTGGTGTTAGTCAGTATCCGGTGGAAGAGCTTATGACTCTTACATGGATGCCTGTTCGACCATCTTGCTATCAACGTTCTATATCTTCCCAAGGAGATATCTACTCGTCAAATAAATACCCAAATAATCTTAATACAATCTTCTTGTTTACCCAGAAAAGCAATAAAACCTCGCAATGAATCTTCAAGACGTTGAACATACGGCCAATGAGCTGGGAAAGCTCCAAAAGGACCTGTGGAAGACTACACAAACACACTGGACCTCCTCTGTCCTGCCCAGTGGGGATTCCCTGACTCAAGCGAGGGCGTCACTTCCAACGACCCTTGCCAATGGAGGCATGGGTTTCGATCTCGTCAGGAAGCACATCCTGGACGATATCGTCCCGGGGTTCAATGCTAGTAGCATAAGCCCCAACTACTACGGATTCGTCACCGGTGGAATCACTCCAGCTGCACAGTTCGCGGATAGTATTGTTTCCATGTACGATCAGAATGTCCAGGTCCATCTCACCGGACACTCAATCTCGACCGATGTCGAATACAATGCACTAGGCCTTCTCGTGGACCTTTTGCGCCTGGACAGACAATCCTGGCACAATGGTACCTTTACGACGGGCGCCACCGCTAGTAATATCCTTGGCCTAGCCTGTGGCCGCGAGTTTGTATTGCGGGCTGCAGCGAACAGGAAAGGAGCGACAACCACAAGCGTCGGAGAACACGGCCTTTTTGAAGTCCTCCTGGCAGCAGGTCTCTCGGGCGTCCAAGTCCTTTCCACATTGCCACACTCGTCAATGGCAAAAGCGGCCGGGGTCCTGGGTATCGGCCGCGCAAGCGTCAAGAGCATCTGCCGAGAGGATAACCCTCTCCTCATCGACCTAGCACGTCTGGAAGTGGAATTGGCGCAATCGGACAAAGCATCCATCGTTGCCATCTCCTGCGGGGAGGTCAACACCGGTAGCTTTGCGACAACGAGTCTACAAGACATGCAGGCTATCCGCCAGCTCTGCGACAAATACGGCGCCTGGGTGCACGTAGACGGCGCGTTCGGCATATTCGGCCGCATCTTAGACGACAGCGATGAGTTCGCCTCGGCCAAGCAAGGATGTGCTGGGATAGAGCTTGCTGACTCCATCACGGGCGACGGACACAAGATGCTCAATGTGCCGTACGACTGCGGCTTCTTCCTCTGCCGCCATCCAGACGAGGCGGGACGTGTCTTCCAAAATGCCAATGCGGCTTATCTGACCGGTGGAGGGGGCGGGGCCTCCTCTGTCCCCTCTCCGTTGAATATTGGGCTGGAGAATTCCAGGCGCTTTCGGGCGCTGCCTGTCTATGCTAACCTCGTTGCTTATGGCCGGGTTGGATACCGGGTTATGCTGCAGAAGCAGATCCGTCTGGCTCGTATGATTGCCGCGTGGCTGTTTGAGCACCCGGGGTATAACACATTGCTGGAAATGGGCACGAAGGAGGAATTGTTGGATAAGACGTTTGTTGTTGTTTTGTTCAGCGCGAAGGACGACGCGTTGAACCAGAATCTCGCGGCTAGGATCAACGATACGTCGAAGATGTTCGTTTCTGGGACTAGCTGGGATGGACATCCTGCTTGTCGGATTGCTATCTCAAATTGGAGAGTCGAAGAAGACAGAGATTTTGGGATTGTAACTGAGGTGTTGGACAGTGTAGCCAAACAGGCGAGTTAGGGCCATCGTTGCACGCGGGTAAGTATGATGTTCTTTCTTCTCTTCACAGATATATATAGCTGCGCCATCGGTAATGGTGGAAGCAAGCATGATGGCTTCGAGCTGCCTTATTTATATGTATTTAATTCAACACTATGTATAGACACATCGACCCAGGCGTCTCCCATCGTATCTCTAATCATCTGCGCCGTCCAGCACCGCCAGCATTATTGTTGCGATCGGCAATGTTGACCACCTCCCCAATTCCAGCAGCTTCCTGCTCATCTTCAAGAGCCATGATCTCCTCTCTGCTATCCCACCACTTCTCCTCGGCCATGCTGAACGCATCCTTGCGCAGCTCCTTGACGTTCTTCGCCACCTCCACATCCTTATGTTTCAGGGCGTCCATCAAGATCTTCTGCCACTCTTCGGAGGTACGCGTGAAGAACTCCCTCAAGCTCTCGAAAGGACGAGGAAGAGGCCTGCTGTCCTGCACAGATGGCTCGCCCTCTTGCTCTTCCACTTCCAGTTGCTCCATTTCCCGAGTGACGGACGGGACTGTTATTTCGGTTGGAGCAGGCGAGGCAGCGTCCACTGACATAGCCTCTTCTTCCTCTCCTTCTTCTTCGTCCTCTTCCTCTTCGTCTTCGTCCATCTCATCGTCACTGTCTGCTTCGTTAAGCAGATGCCAGTTCTCGGGCTCGTTGTAGAAGATCTCCTTGACGCCGTCCATCTTAACCAGGTCGACAGAGTACATGTCGTTGAATGTGAATTCCCGATCCCCCTTCTCGAAGGTTCCACCGAATATATAGAGGGTATCGTCCTGTACGGCCAACTGGGCGTTGAATCTCTTGTGGGGCATTTCGAAGCGAACCACGGCCGGCTTCTCTTGTTCACTCGGCTCTTCTTCGGCCTTGGGGGTGCTCAGCTGCATTTCATCGTCGTCATCTTGACTGCGAATTCCTCCCTTTGACTCTAAGGCTTTCAAGTTTTGCAAGAGCTCCTCTTCGTCCGCCTTGCTTCGATCCCGAGTTTTATTTGCTTGGTTGGCCAACTGCTTCTTGGCCTGTGCCCTTGGTCGTCGCAGACTGAGGGGGAAGAAACGGTTGCGATCAGTGTTCCAGGCGTACATGGTGTCGAAGAATTCGCTGTCAATGCCCTCCTCAGTGAGCTCCACATCGTGGACACCTCCAAACATGATCCCGCGCCCTTTGTGGTACGCCATGGTGGTACCCACACGAGGCGGGTTGGGAGAGTTCGTAGGCTTCTTCCGACGTTCCCAGCGGACTGTAGGGGCAGCTGTCGCTGGAGCGTCGGACTCCGGTGGCG
The DNA here is from genome assembly GCA_023619815.1 of Aspergillus neotritici. Taxonomy (NCBI): domain Eukaryota; kingdom Fungi; phylum Ascomycota; class Eurotiomycetes; order Eurotiales; family Aspergillaceae; genus Aspergillus; species Aspergillus neotritici. The sequence continues at coordinate 1,122,807 of JALZYL010000003.1, read as the reverse complement.
TGATCCTCAGCAGCCATGTGTCCTGGTGGACCATCGGTTTCATGGTCATCCTCTGCGGTCCGCCTTTCTGAGACTTGTTCCCTACGCCGGTAGTTGCTTTGACGCGCGAGTAACCGCCATACAGCACCGCACCAGAGTCATGGGGCAGAAAGGAGAACGAGGACCGTGGGTCCGGCTTCTGGGAAGCCGTTGACAGTGGAGGATTGAACCACGTGTACCTCGAGCAGTCATACACCCAGAGATCCTGGAGATACTTCGTCTGCTGGGAGGTATCCTGGAATCCGCCAAACAGGATAATGTAATTCTAATATGGCATTGGCATTAGCGTATACGACAACATAGATCACAAGTAGATATAATCGAACCTTATAATAAGTCATTCTGTGACCACTTCTAGCCGGAGGGCCCTTGCCCTTGGTCTCAAGGCGGGTCCATTCTCTGGCAGACGGGTCGAGATACCAGAAATCGTTATAGTGATAGAACGTCCCTTGCTTCGGGGACGAAAACTCGCCTGCACGAAAGCATTGTCAGTCCATACACCGCGCAACTTTCCCACGCACATCGAAATACTTACCTCCAAACAGATAGACGCCCCCCGTGTTCCCCCCGCGGCACCAAGCATGTCCGCTGCGGGGCAGCGGGCTGTTAGGACTGGTGACCTCTTTCCACTCCCGTTTGTCAATGTTATAGACAAAAAGGTTGTTGAAGAACGTGGCAAGATTGCCATCGAAATACTCTCCCCCGAAGACCAGTAGTTCGTTCCTGTTCGACGGAGACGCAAGCACGGTGGCAGAGGACCGGGCACTCGGCGGCCCTGAGGGAACCTCTGTGACCTTGAGGAATCGGGCCTGCTCCTCTGCATACTGGGCTAGGATCGCGTCTAGATCGGCATCTTCGACGTCACTGTCTGCGTCCTTTCCTTTCGACTTGCCCTTCTTCTCCTTCTGCGAGGCCTTCTTAGATTGCTTCGCCGCTACACGCTCCTTGTGTTCGGCGGATTTCTTATTTTTCTTGGCCATTTTCTGTCTTTCACTGTCGGGGTCTTCGTTTATAAAAGAGTTGACCTCCCCGGAGAGGTAACGACTGGAAAATCCTGATCAATGGCCTCTTCTCTACTCGTTATAATGGCGGAGTTATAGTGTTAGCGTTTTTATATACAGCGGGGTTCTTGGACATAAAAAAAAAAAAAAAAAAATTAAGGCATCAAATCAGATCCCCGCATTAAATTACAGCCGTAACGACAGATACAGTCGGTGTTTTGCTCACCGCCCACGTGATATCGCGCCAAACGCGTCCCGCGGTCTAGCGTATCGTTCGCATTGTGGATAGACCGATTTATCTCCACCAGGCGCTCTGTTGATATTAGCGGCGGTACAATCCAGCCCTGATCTAACTTAAGGCTTTGCCGGAGTCGAGAAGATCGCAATGAAAACAGGCACATAGTCCCTATGACTAGGAACAATTTGCAGTCTCACCTCAAATGGTTGCTTGGTCAGGGCCCTTCACTTTACCCGTCTTTAACGCCTGCTGCTGGCGACAGTCGCGACCCCACGAGCGGCGGGAGCCGTACTGATACCCGACCACCCCGGACGATAAATGCGACGAATGATGAGATTGGGGATATTGATATCAGGGACTCGCAACCGGTGCTGCATGGTAATGCTGGAAAGCGGGAGGATTTAACGTCTGACAACGATATGGCGCGACTGATGTTCGCTCCGCAATCCGCGAGCAAACCTCGTATGCTTAGCCGTTCTAAGAGCTCTGTTGCTAGCCCGCCGAGTGTCTCGAATGGCTCTGGGGTTGTCGAAACACCGAGAAGTCGGAAAGAGGCTTTGCCTAAAAGCAATGTCACAGGTATGCGAGAATGCTTAGTAGTAGTGTATGTCTGCAGGGAGTGTTGACTGACTCGAATGCAACTTGACAGAACATCACGATACGACGTCTTCCTTCCGGTATAGTCACAAGCCAGCTGCAACGCCCATCAAGTCGAGTGATACGCTCGACCTGACCTCACCGCTGTTGGGAATCGACACTATTGATTTGACTGGCGATTTTGATCGCGCTGGGGTTTCCGAAGGCGCGAAAGACGAGTTCGGCGAGCCTCGTCAGTTGTGGACTGAGGGGGCGGCTTCCCGCAAAGCCCCTGCTGATATACGAGGGAAGAAACGAAAGAGCGACGAGTATATCTCAGATCTTTCGCCCCAGAAGAATGTCTCGAGGATTCGGTCGCCTGGAGTGAATCAGAGGCAGGCTTCTCCCAGTCGGTCAAAGGTGGCGCACACGATGCGTGAAACTCCCCTGCGATCAAGGGGACATCCGACTAATAACCGATCAAAAACATCTCGGCCCCAGAGTCACACCAGCAAAGTTATTGCCGACTCCGACGATGAAGATGATACCCTATTCGACGAGTTGGTTAGAAGTGAGGATGAGATTATGCGGGAGCCGGAACAGCCGCTGTATCCAATCCTCCCGAAGGACGATCCCTTGGACGAACGGGAGAGTGAGCGTAGGCCTGCCCCAAAAGAGAAGCGAAACCACCCCACGCCGGACGTGCCTCGCGCTTCTTCGAGTGTCTCTCAGAGGTCAACGTTTGAAGAAAGAAAACCGTCCGCTGGGTCCCTTCCCCCTTCCACGTCACCAGAATCCAGACCGAGAGACGAGGATGTTGCACGGTTTTTGAAGCTGCCGCTGGCGTTACTTGAGCAACGGATTGCGAACCTTAAGAACACTCTTACGAGCAACTCAGAAATTGTTTACCAGCAGGCAATGAAGGGTGAACTAACCCCAGAACTGATTTCTGAGAATAAAGTTCTCACAGATCGAATCGATGCGATCGAGTCACTGAAGAAGCAGAGGGTAGCCTACTATGCTTGTGAATCCAAAAGGGAAGAGCTAAAAGTTGGTCTGATGCGGGTTATTTCTCAAGGTGGCGATCCTCGTTCACTGCCAGACGAGCTTGCACAGAATAGAAAAGCCACAGCGGAATTGGAACAGCTTGAAGCGGATCTGAAACGGCTAATCGTGTCTGCTGACCTATTCTCACCAACCGGTTTGCCGGACATGAACGTGCTGGAAAGTGGCTTCACTCAGCCTTCTCTGCCTTCACCTCGGGCTTCTTTTCCGGGGTCTGCATACACAGATAACGAAAAGCGAGCTAGAAACGAGCCCTCAGCTTACGAATCAATCCGCAGGTCTCCTGCAAAACCGAAAGCGAACCACAATGTCTCTCGCACATCCATTCCTGAACTTTCCTTTCACTCTTCGTCTAGGAGTTTGAAGGAAGCTTCAAATGCCAATATCTTTGAGTATGATGATGTTATGGTGACTGATGACGGCTTTGATGATGATGCATTCACCAGGACCATGGGCTCTCCTGCCATGGCTCCGCAGCCTATGGATGAATTCGACTTAAGTGCCGACGATGATGATATGCTGGAAGCTGCAAATTACCTCCAAGATGATCTACCAGCAACTGATTTGGAAGTACAAAATCGGAAAGTCTTCGCGGAAACCTCGGGAAATGCAACACGCTTACCCTCAACACAAAAGTCTCAAACCCACAATGCCCTTTGGCATCAGCACCCTTGGTCCAAGGAGGTGAGAACCGTCCTTAAGGATCGCTTCCACCTTCGTGGTTTTCGAATGAATCAACTTGAAGCCATTGATGCTACGTTGAGCGGGAAGGACACGTTCGTCTTAATGCCCACAGGTGGAGGGAAGTCTTTGTGCTACCAGCTTCCCTCCATTGTGACTACCGGATCTACCAAAGGAATGACGATTGTGATTTCGCCGTTGCTCAGCTTGATGCAAGACCAAGTCTTTCATCTCCGTAATCTTGATATCAAAGCATTCTTGTTGAATGGAGAAACACCGAAGGAAGAACGACAGGAAATAATGGGCACGCTGGCGGGCTACCGATCTGGGGAGCCCATTGAGTTATTATACATTACTCCAGAAATGGTAAACAAGAACCAAGCTCTTATCCGGAACCTGCAGAAACTCAACGACTCCCGCCAGCTGGCTCGTATTGTCATTGACGAGGCTCATTGTGTCAGCCAGTGGGGACACGATTTCCGTCCTGATTACAAAGAATTGGGCGAGCTCAGGTCTCATCTACCAAATGTTCCAATGATGGCATTGACTGCTACTGCGACGGAGAATGTAAAGGTGGACGTCATTCATAATCTCAAGATGGAGGGCTGTCAAATATTCTCGCAGAGCTTTAACAGGCCGAACCTCTTCTACGACGTGCGGCCTAAGAAGAAGGGCGCTGAGCTCCTGGCCAGCATTGCCAACACGATCACAACGAATTATCGGAACAAATCTGGCATTGTTTATTGCCTTTCCCGCGATTCTTGCGAGAAGGTTGCAAGCCAGCTCAAGCAAGACTATGGTATCAAGGCCGAACATTACCATGCGGGCCTGAAGCCCGACCAGCGAGCCAATATACAACGACGCTGGCAGTCCGGACAATCGCATGTCATTGTTGCGACCATTGCCTTTGGTATGGGTATCGACAAGCCCGATGTGCGCTTTGTGATCCACCATAGCCTTCCAAAGAGCTTGGAAGGATACTATCAAGAAACAGGACGTGCTGGCAGGGATGGTAAACGCTCTGGCTGCTATCTGTACTACTGCTACAAGGATACAATGACCCTCAACCGCATGATCGACAGCGGCGACGGTAGCAAGCAACAGAAGAACAGACAGCGCCAAATGCTACACAATGTGGTGCAATTTTGCGAAAACAAGAGCGATTGCCGGAGAGTGCAAATTCTGGCCTACTTCAACGAATACTTCCGTCGCGAAGACTGCAACTCTTCCTGCGACAATTGCAAATCGGATTCTGTCTTTGAGCTGCACGACTTTTCCCACCTCGCCGCTTCTGTAATCAAGATTGTGCGTTACTTCCAGGATATTGATGACAGGGTGACTTTATCGTACTGTGTGAACATGTTCCGAGGGAGTGTCAAGAAATTCAGGGCTCCCCAGCATAGACAGGCTCCCGGCTACGGCGATGGTTCTTCCTTGGAACTGGGAGAGGCCGAGCGTCTGTTCCACCGACTTCTCAGCGAAGGTGCTCTGTACGAAGAAAATGTGGTCAACGGCAGTCGATTTGCCGTACAGTATATCAAGGTCGGGCGGCGCTGTGCGGAGTTTGAAAGTGGCAGACGTAAGCTTGAACTCCATGTTCGGGTTTCGCCCAATGGAAAGGCCCAGAAATCACGAGCTCCGTCGAGGAAAGAGTACCATCCACAGTCTACAAACGTGTCTTCGCCTGTACAAGCGGCAAACAAACGGCGTTTGGCCCGTTATCGATACGATGAAGCTCAGGATGCATCCGATAGTGAACGGGATAGCGATGGGTTTGAGAGAATCCGAGTTGCGGGGAAACAACGAAGAGAGAAGAAGCGATCGCCTGGCCCGCCAATCACCCAAGATCTCCGATTTGACCGACTGGATCCCCTTCACAAGGCGGTTGCGGAAGATTTCATGGTTTATGCCAAAAATTACTGTCAAGAAGTATGTCACCTCGATCTCACCGCGGCGTGTCCAGAAGCTAACTTGTCTGTGCAGCTGATGATCAATAAGGGACTACGGAACCAGCCTTTTACTGATACAGTCTTGCGTGAAATGGTTATTATTTTCCCCAAAGGTGGGTGGAACTATAAGCTCTTCAATTTTGATAGGATCGTAGTGCTGACGTTGGCTTAGACTTCGCCGAGTTAGGTTCTATCCCGGGCATAGACCCCGACAAGGTGAATCGGTACGGAGGTCAAATTCTGAAACTTGTGCGAGATACACAGCGTCGTTACGCGGAATTGAAAAAGGAACGTGATGATGTTGACGGGGTGGTCCCTGATCCAAATCATCACAACGTCATCAATCTCACGAGCAGCGACGAATTCAGCGACGGTGGCATCTTTGGCGATCAAGCATCGATCTTTGAACTGGACGAGGACAACACCATTGCTAGTCGATACTTCTCCACCCAGCCTGTCGACGACGACAGCGATGATTACGGCGAGTCTCGTCGACCATCTTCCCGGGCTGGCAGTTCCAAATCGAGAGCGCGCACAGGTGGTAAGCGTTCGCGGCGCAAGTATACCGGTGATTCGAAACCCCGGACCAAGTCCTCCCGGTCTAAAGGAACCAGCAGCAGCCGCGCTAGCGGCCGCTCTTCTAGTTCTCGGAAGGCCCCCAAGGCGAAAGAGACCACGAGCAAAATAGGAATGATGCCTATATGATGGTTGTTTATGTTTGTCCAATGTCGATGGAGTTCATGTTATATCCCAAGCCTGTTTGTTGCTTTTTGAATGGTCGGTTGCATATATAGGCGTTTGTTTGCTCATGTCACGGTTTCCTTATGATTTTCTTTCTTTTTGGCGGACGAAGTGGATGAGTCGTTTCGTTACTGGACTACTGTAAGGATGGTGGTCCTGGCGGGTATACCAAGTATAAATGTGAACTGCACGGTGTCTTACACCTGGAGGTTTCCTGTGGCATAATTTACACTGGCATGATTAATCCTATAACAACGTAATAGCAGACTTATATTTAGTCGTCCAAGGCACGCGCAAAATCAATTAGTCTCAATCGCCGGGCATCGCGAGGATGAAACTGGGCGACTTTCGCCCGAACAAGAAACCGAGACGCGGCCGATTCCCGAGGCAGATCGATGTAAGAAGAGCCTGCATCGAGCAAAGCATCCAGGAGCTCATGCATCTCCGTCGCCGCAGCCTCCCGCTTGTTCGACACGTTCGTCTGAGGGTTCCCATTCTGGCCCGGCTGGCGATGGAGAAGCTCATCGATGCGACGCTGGTTGGTGTCCGGGCCCTCTGTGTCCAACGATTTGGGTTTCTTCGGTTTGCCGTGGCTTGTATAGCCTGCATTTAACGTGGTATCGGAAATATTGAACACGTCTCCCACCGTTGGGCCGCCAAGATTTTCCGCTGCGATCATCGGCGCAAGGGACTCGTCGACAAACTTGTGGAGGGAGGCTCGCAGACCCTCCGTCGCCTTGTCGATATCTGCTTTCTTCGTTTCCTGGGTGCTGATGACTTCGCGCGCCAGTTGCGACGGCGACTTTTCCTGCTTCTGCGATGCTTCCCGTCGGATCTTCTCGATCCGGCGTTGGAGCCCGTCTCGGATGGACTGCGCGTCGCGCAGATTGGCCTCTTCGACTTTGAGTCGCTGACGATCGAGGGACAGTTTTTCTGCCGTCATTGAGATGGACGTTCTGCTCTCTCTCACCAGCCGTATGGTCTCTTCGAGGGCCAGGAGAGATGGAAGCGGAGATCCCGGTTTGGGGAGCTCCGTGCCGGATTTAAGGAGAGAGTCATAGGCCTTCTTTGCACGTCGCACTTGAGAGACGCGCGACCACGGGTCCGACTCCATTTTGGCGAGATCAACTGAATTGACCTCCCGAAGCTAAGGCGCAGGTCAACCTCCATGTTCCCTTTATGGGGTGTCTTGGGGCGCTTACCTTGCGCAGATCTTTCTCATGCCGCCGGACTCGATCTTGGAGCTGTCGCAGAGTATCGTCCAATTTACTATTATACGTCTGCACATTTGAGATACTGAGAGGCTGGTCGTTGTAGGTTTCTTCGGCTTTCTGGCGCTTCTCTGAGAAGCGCTGGATGCGCTCCACGGTCTCTTGCGACACATCCATGGCGCGTCGCGATATGGACCCGGGTGGTTTTCCTGTCGGTCAGACTGGGTTCCTCTGGTGCTGTATTATTGTAGAACACGCGACAATGTCAATTCCAGCAAGAACGACCCCGGCGCAATGGATGAGGCGAGGCATGAGCGTGTATCAAAACCCCAGATCAACAACTCGGCAGATGCCTGAACACGTGACTGCCAGCCTGATGCCATGCCGAAAGCGGACTAGCGCGACCCCGTGCCACCGACTCGACTTCAACCTCACTTCTTCCCCATCTCCGTCTTCAGCATCGGACCATCATCTGCAATCCTCGACTACTGGACCTTTTTATCCCCTCAAGGTCTCGTCTGATATCGCTGCGATCTCTCTACCCCTCGGGTTGAGTATTTTTTTGGTCTGTTGTAAGGACAAGTTGAGGTCACCCGTCGTGACTCAGATCGCGTCCGCGTTCACCCCCGAGTTTTCCAAGCCTCCTATCTGGACATCGGCGTGACGGACATCTGAGTTGTTCCTCGTGGATCTCGAAGACGTGTTCTCTAGGCGAGGGTATTATAGGATTGGTGGTGGCATTCATCCAGAACTTGCTTTTTTGGTCTCATCTTCCATTCCACGTTCACCTCTCCCCCTGCTGTCAAACCAGCTATCAAACATCGCCCGGACCCTGAATCCTCTCCACCACCACTATCATCGTCCAGCACACAATCCTCTCTCCGTCTGAATCGCTCCCGAATCCGAAGAACTTCTTCTTTCCTCCTTGCATATACACTATATCCCTGCTTTGCACGCGCGAAGCTCTCTGATCCAGTCCAAGGCCCGTGTCCTCCCAGCATCTTGCACATTCCTCCGCCGGCCCTCCTTTCCAGCATCACTTCCTTCACTGTCCTCGAACTATCACCAGCCTCCCCAGTCATTTCAAGCACCAACACTTCCCTCTCCAGTCGATCGCCAGCACCAGCAAGTTTTATTGTGAACTCCTGGTGTACATAGTCGATCCAAATAAGGCAGACAAGAAGAAAGAACAAGAAAGAAAAAAGAACCAATCTGTTATCTGACTCTTCGACTTCCTGCGTAAGTGAAGCAAATCTGCACAGTTCGAGACCATGTCGGCATCTCCATCCGCGTTGCAATCGACCAAGCGTCCTCTAGAGGACCCGTCCTCGCCATCCGGGCCCAATGACCAACCGGAGGCCAAGCGCCCCGCTTTGGACAAAGTAGTAAAGGGCGACGATTCGGAGGCCTATGCCGACGTCAAGACCGAAGCTGCCGGGGCCCCCAGCGGGAACGCCGATGGCCAAGGTGACACGGTGGTTCCCGACGCCCCCAATGCCAAGGGGCCTTCGTCGGAAACCCAGCCCATCCAGTCCACCGCCTCTCACACCGAGGCCGGCGGCAGCCAGGAAGAACAGCAGCGTCCGCAGGACGAGTCCAGCTGGGTCCATATCCGGGCCGTCATCTCCAGCCAGGAGGCAGCTACGGTAATCGGTAAGGGTGGGGAGAACGTGTCTCAGATCCGTCGCCTGTCAGGTGCCAAATGCACCGTCAGCGACTACTCGCGTGGCGCGGTGGAGCGTATCTTGACGGTGAGCGGTCCACAGGATGCGGTCGCTAAGGTAAGTCCCTTCTTCACTGGATGGTCCCCATCCTGCCCCCAGTGGATCCGTTGCTGACCGACTGGCCAACTAGGCCTTTGGTTTGATCATCCGTACCCTCAACAACGAGCCCCTTGATTCTCCCTCCACTGCCCAGTCCAAGACATACCCCTTGCGTTTGTTGATTCCCCATATTCTCATTGGTTCGATCATTGGCAAGGGTGGGAGCCGGATCCGCGAGATCCAGGAAGCCTCCGGCGCGCGGCTCAACGCCTCCGACGCCTGCCTTCCCCTGTCCACCGAGCGGTCTCTGGTGATCCTGGGCGTGGCCGATGCCGTGCACATCGCCACCTACTACGTCGCCGTGACGCTGGTCGAGCAGCTGACGGAGCGCTTCGGCGGCCCCGCGGCCTCCGCCTACGCCACCCGTAGCGGTGGCCCTGCCGGCGCCGTGCCCGGCGGCATGCAAGTGGTGCCGTATGTGCCGCAGCCGGTGGGTGGTCAGTACGGCCATCCGGACACCTTCAAGCGCCACCACCCCCATCCCAACCGCGCGGCGGCGGGTTCCTACGGCGTTCCTTACCTGCACGGACAGCCCGCGCCTACCCCCGTCGCCCAGCCGGCCATGCCCTACGGTGCCACCCCGCACACCCCGTACGCCGGCGCCGGGCCGCATCAGCCCGCCCCCTACGGCGCGCCCCAGCCGGCGCAGGCCCGTGGCGGGCCTACCCCCGTTGCCCCCGTGGGTGGCGCCCTCCCTGGCCAGCCGCTAACCCAGCAGATCTACATCCCCAACGACATGGTGGGAGCCATCATCGGCAAGGGCGGCGCCAAGATCAACGAGATCCGCCATCTCAGCGGCAGCGTGATCAAGATCAACGAGCCCCAAGAGAACAGCAACGAACGCCTCGTGACCATCACGGGCACCCAGGAGTGCAACCAGATGGCTCTGTACATGCTGTACTCGCGACTCGGTTCGTAACTTGACTTGTATCCTTTTCCACCCGTGCCCGGCTAACGAGACACAGAGAGCGAAAAGCACCGTATGTGAGCGTGAGCGTGAGACGTCATCGTTCAATCAACGTAGGTTGTCTCGGGGAGGAAGAAGAAAAGACCTTTTCCTCTAGGTTTAATCCCCAAAAGTCTATGCTTAGGGCGGCCGGGTGATTTTCTGATGCAGTTCCCACTCTTCGTTTTCGGGGTAAATCTTGACGTTGTACTTTATTGAAAAGCGTTTTCTGATAGCCTAATAAATTACGTTACTTGTGGTTTTTATTACATAGATATCCTTCTTATATCTTTCCCACTCCTCATCAACAATCACTACACATCACAACCCATATACAACCCCCCCCCCCCAACACTCTTCCTCCCATCTCATCCACCCAGAATACCTACCATACCTACCCACCTAGCAAACTAAAACCTAAACCTTCCTAAACGAAACATGCTTCATCCCCAACCCCGGCGCCGTCCCCAACATACTCTCCCTAACAGGCTTAATCCCCTCCGCAAACGCCTCCGACTTCTTGGCCTCCAAATGCGCCTCGACACTCGCCCACCCCACAACAAGCAAATACACCAGCGCCTTCCCAGTCGGGCTCTTCTCCATCGCCACCGTCCCGGGCCGCTCCACATACCCCATCGTCCACGACGTCGGGCGCTGCCCCTCCGGCAGAGCCGTACTCGACCCCGTCAGCGCCGAGCGGAAGCCCACCAAGTCGCAGCTGAGTTTGGTTTGCTGCGCGGGAGGGAGATCGCTCTCGAAGGCGAGTGCGCACAGCTCTGTCACCGGGTTGGCGGTTAGGGTCGCTGTTGTGTGGATGGGGGGTGTGAGCGTTGCGTAGACGACGTGGATGTGGGTGTTGGGTGGGATGAAGGGCTGCAGGTAGCTTAGGTTTGTGCCGGCGTAGATGTCGGCCCATTCTGGGTGGCGATGTTAGTGTGTACTTTCTATACTGCGTCTTGGGTGTATAGTGGAGGATGATGAAGGATATCCAATGGGATAAAATGATAAATGAATGGGTGAAGAGGATATAATATAGGATGGATATACGCACCCACAACCCACACAATCACACTCTCGTCTTCCACGGCCCGACCCCACGCTGAGCTTCGGTATCCATTCTGCGACTTCGCGGCTTCGAAAACCCGCAGTAGGGCGTATCCTTCGTCGCTGGAGGGGTCTTCGGGCTTCACGGTGGGTTCTACATGGAAGTAGATGAATTCGCTGATGGTGTTCATTTCGTCCATTGTGGCGGGGAGATTATTATATGGTGCGATGTGATATGAGATGAGATGAGATATTGTAGGTGTCGTGAGGGTCTAGAAGTGAATTCGGTGGTGTTCCTCAGGGATAGAAGATTGGATGTCGGTGGGCTGATCCGGTCTGTCGGTGTCGCGATGGAGAAAGAAAGAGAAATGGTTGATGTCACGGTGATTGATGATGTCATGCCATGTCTCTTTCTACTTACTCAAAGAATCCGTTGGCGGACTACCCCATCTACATCCCCTGTATGTTTCCCCTTGAATAAATAGAGCTCAGATAATAATCGCAACGTCGTTGAATGCAACAGTAGCTATGTACAGAAAACGCTATCCAACCTGAATCAAATCGAATCGAATCAACTATTTGTACCAGTTGAACCCCCGCCGTGACCCGCTGTTTGGACTTCATACCGCAAACCCACAAGGGAAGAAAACAAAAAGTTAATAAGTGTAATAATTGCATAATCCTACATTACTGATCGTCCAATCCTCGGACCTTGTTTTTCTTATCCTCAATCGCCTTCTTCAGGTTCCCGACGAGAGCCTGTCGCCGCTGCGTCTTGGCCTTCCACTGGGCGCTCTCCTGTCTGCTAACCAGATCACCCGCGCCCTCAAAAGGCCGCAGACGACTGGCCCTGGCCGAGCCGTTGAGGCTCGACCGGAAGTTGAGACTCCGTTTGGCGGACTCGGGGGTGTGGTATGCGGTGGCGGTGCCATCGACGGACCCACGGGACCCGGGGGTCGTAGGGAACTTCCCCAGACCCTTTTTCGGCGTCGTGAATGGGGACCCTTCGCGAACCGCGGGACCTGCGTACGTGTCTACGCCCAGCTTCTTCAGCTGAAGTTCCAGGAAGTCGATATCGCCGCTCTTGGCCTCCGCCATGTTCATCATAGTGCTGATGGTGGAGACCACCGCCTCCACGGTCGGCCGTTTTCTCGATGCGGTTCCAGCACCGTCGGGTCGCGGCGCATCGGCGATCTTAGCCCGTAGAAGCGATACGGCGGACTCCAATTCGGCCAGCTTCGCCTGGATGTCTGTAGAAGCCGTCCGTAGATCCTGTTGGAGGTTGGCCTGTTCGGCGGACAGGGGCGCAGAGAGGATTGCAGTGGAGTCGGTGTGAGCATCGAGGGTCTTCCGGATACTAGCGCACTGGGCGCGTAACGTGAGGATGTCTTTGCTTAATAGTGCCCGGCAACTCTCCAGTTTCTCTTCCACGCCTTGCACCCGTTGGCTTTGCAGAGAGACCGCGAGTTTGGCGACGACATCATCAAGCTTCTCCACTTCAGCGAGATGGAGTTCTTGGTCTAGGACATCCGCCGGGTGTTCCCCTTGCAAGATATCCACCCAGTCAGACCCGCTTGGAGACTGCTGGTAGAGAAGAAACGAGGACAATGACCGAGTGTTGATTCCCAACGTGTCCACCATGGAGTTGATATCGCGGTAGAGCTTTTCGATCTGTCCCGGAATGCCTGGTTTGCTCGTCTGCCCGGCATAGTCCTGATGAGGCAAGAAAGGATCCAGAGTGGGCACCGGCTGGATGGGCTGGGCGAGGTCGGCATGGAGTCTTTCGTCTTCGTCGTCGTCAGAAAGCGACAAAGCTTCTTCCTCTTGCTGTCTAGCTTGGGCATCGAACCGAGCCTTCTCTTCCTGGGACACGCGATCGAGCTGGGGTGCCAGCTGATTCTCGCGTTTCGCTATCTCAGTAAGAGAAGCTTTGCGCGCAGCAAGTGTGCTTCCCGGCGCGTGTACAGCCTTCGGTTTCTGGTTGCTTGGCTGGAGAAAGCTCTTCTGTGAATCAGGGCGCACGGGACTAATGGGCCTTGACGACGGCTGTTTGGCGCTAGGTGCAGGAGGGAACGAGGGTTTGCTAATCTCTCCGAATAGCGGCCGCGATGGTTGTTGCTGTTGCAATGGCTTCGTAGCTTGCCCGAACAAACCTCCAGCAGGAGCCTTTGTAGACGCGCCAACACCGAACAGGCTCTTTGTAGTCTTTGGGCTTTCTGGGCTAAGTTCGGGCTCTTTCTCGTCATTACTGATCTCGTGGGTGATTTCTTCCCCGCTGTCAGAAAACCCAGATTCGTCAGCCTCGCCATCGCTTTCTTCCTTTTCGGATTCATCGGCATCTGATTCATCTGGAACTGGGCCAGGCTCTCCAGACGGCGTAGTAGGTGATGCAGGCGTGGCAGGTTCTGAAGGCAGAGGTGCCTCTTCAGCGACAGCCTTCGAATCATCCTTGGGCGTCGTCGTAAAATCAGGCGGTAGGGGTGGCTCTCCTCCAGCCGGTTTTGCCGGCTGGCTGGTGAAATCAGGCGGGAGAGGAGCGTCGTCCACCGAGCACTTAGAAACATTGGACGATGCCGATGTGTCTCCAGGTCCATACGCAGCCCTGCTGGTCGAATCGGGCGGCAACGGGGGTTCTATCATAGATGAAACTGGAGAGGCTCGGGTTTCTGTCGGTTGTTCTTTGGGGCTGGCGATTGCCGTCTTCTCAGAAGGCGCAGAAAGGGGACTCGTGGGTTTCTCGGGAGCAGCATTTCCGAACAAGGAGAACGGCTTGCTTGGCTGAGCTTGCCCAAAAGGTTGCTGATTTTGCGGCTGGCTGCCGAAGAGCGACGATCCAATGGGCGTTTCAACCTTGGAAGGTGCACCGAAGAGAGAGGGCGCTGCCGGTTTTGATGGCACGCCCGCTTGCTGCGAGGCGGCCGGCGCACCAAATAGAGAAGGTGCTGGCTGTTTGGGCTCTGGTTTTTCTGGCTCTGGCGCTGCGGGTTCGTCCGCCCCGTCATCCATTGCCTCTGATGTAGGGCTGGTCTTGGTAGGCGTAGCGACCATCTCATCCAACGTACCACCCATGGAAAACAACCCAGAGGACGGCTTGTCCGGTTTTGGGAGGTCATTGACGGCAGTACCGTCACCCTTGAATGAAGATTCTAGCTTAAAACCTCCAGAACCCAAACCAAAGGCACCCTTTGACTCTTCGGCCTTTTGAGGGGCGAAGGCCGAGCTTGTATCGGTCTGGGCCCCAAAGAGCGACGGTCCCGACGGCTTCCCGAATGGGTTTGCGGTCACTGGCTTGCCGAAGGGAGACTCAGTAGACGGCTTGCCAAAGGGAGACTCAGTCGCCGGCTTGCCGAAAGGAGAGCCACCAGCGGCTTTGGCGAAGGGGGATTCGCCAGAGGGCTTTGCAGCCGGAAGGCTAGCAAAGCCACCTGACTTTGCAAATGACCCAAAGCCGCCCCCAGAAGCCGCGCCAGGCGATGCAAAACTGCTAAAACCCTGCCCAGGCGTCGATGGTTGCCCGAAGGCTGAGCCTGTGCTCGTCGACCCGAAATTAGGCTTCCCAAATGGTGAGGCACTTTGGCCCAAGGTGCCGGGGGTGCCAAATCCGGGCTGCGACGGTTTTCCGAACGCAGGAGCACCGCCTCCACTAAGCGACGGTGTCCCGAAAGCCGGTTTCTGGGCACCACCCAAGGCCGATGGGGCACCAAACGCGGGAGCGGAGGGCTTACCAAATGGAGAAGTCCCCCCTAGGGCGGACGGGGCCCCAAAGCTCGACTGCCCAAATGCCGGCTGCTTGAAAGCCGCGGGCTGGGCAGGAGACTGCTGCTGCTGTGGGGATTGTAGCTGTGGCTGCTGTGTGCTGGCAGACACCATACCATGGTACGGGATTTTCTGGCGGATGGACTCGGAGTAGATGAACCACCAGGACGACAGGATTCCGTCATTGCTGAGGAGCAACAGGTTGGGCAACGGAGTCGAGCTCTCGGTGATATCTTCACCTGCAATGGGAGACACGACGATGTCGGTGCTGGAAAGGTCGACCCCTAAACCAATGACCGAGGTTTCATCGCCGGAGTCTTTCAAAGGAACCGATGCCCTCTTTGTATCGTCGTTCACTTCAGTCATGGCGAACTGTCCCACAGCGGCCTTTGCACCATCATCACTCGCCAGCGGGGCATCTGATCGTGTGATCAGGCCCACATCGGTGGATGCTGTCGAGGATGCGATCAAGACGTCCTTGAGGTGTGGCTTATAGTCCCTGATACGGGCAAAAAACTGGTATGCGGGAGCGCGCTTGAGACCAAATGGCGTGCATAGTTCGGGGAGTTTCTGGATCAAGAAGGGGGCTCCCTTCCTGCGCGTGATTATGTAGTATGACGACGAGGGCGTTTGGCCATCCTCATCCTCCATAGCATTCGGAGTGTAGACCATTAGGAAGACATCATTTTCAAGCCATACAATAGAAGACACTGTAGTAAACTGTCAGCAATGAAGAGGGATCTCCCGGGATCGTTCGACCGGAAACGTACCATGGCAATCGCCTTCAAGATCTGAAGGGCGAGGTACCACGTCCTTCTGAGCGCCATCAGGCGTCATCTGAAACCCAGTGCCATCTACCAATCCAGCAACGAGTTGCTTCCCCTTGTTGCTCCAACAAACGGAGCTCACACCACTCTTTAGCACCTGGCCGTTCGGACCCGACAGAAGGTTACCCGCCTTGAGATCGGCAATCAAGAGCTCACCCCCGGACGTAACCAGTGCGACCAGCGAGGAATGAGCATCACTCGCGGGCGCTGGATTCGGAGCCAGTGCGCGGAAGGTAGCGCCGTTCGTCGCGATGGACAACGCCGGCTGCGTATTGCCCGCCGTCAAGCTGGACGTCGGGAAAACCGAAAGCTGAGCACCATTCTCCGTAGCCAACACCAAGGCCGTTTCACCCGATGCGAAGGCAATATGCGTCGGTCGTCCAGGGAGGGGTATCTTCGCTTGCGGCTCGAATGGCTTCGTCTTGACCTTGCTCTCTCCGGTGGGCGCGGAAATGGCCTTCCGCACGGAATCCGACGACGCGATCACCAGGACATCGGGTCCAGCACCAACCACCACACCCTGCGTCGGTGCGATCGCCAAAAGATTGCTCGTCGGAGCCGGGAGGGCGTCGTCGGGCCAGGAAGTAGGAAGTAATCGAACGTTGCTATCGCTGGAGACACCTTTAAAACCAACTTCCTGTCGCAAGAGTTAGCCAACTTGGTGCGACCACCGCCACCGACATTCCACCTCCGCTCCACATACCTCCGCATAGAGATCAGGAAGTTCGGGGCCTAATTCGGCTGCAATATTCCCCCCAGCGGGGTTGGACGCCCCGAAGCTAAAGGCCATTCTCAGTCGGTGGTAATCGGCTGAAATCGAACGCGGGACGATCGCCTAAGGATAGTCGATTCTTCAGAGCATGGGGGAGAAGGCGCAGTCACTCGACACGAGGGTAAAGGAGCGACGCTGGCGTGCTTGGGGACTCGGGTTGACGAGCTACCCACTGCGCGCAAAAATCTTGAAGCCTTTCTTCCCTCAAGGGAGGGAAAGCGTAGAATCTTCGAGCCCCGTTGGAGACAAAGGCGCTTGAAGAGCAATCAATGGACGGGTCGTATGAAATCGAGAAAACGAAGATAAAGAATCAAGAGGAGTGCTCAACACCACCGGGGACGCTGAACCGTGATTGCGATCGAGATGACAATGAGGATTATTTCATGGTTACGGAGCAAAAACAGTAGAAAGTGGTTAAGCGCCGCGGGCGGAGCTGGCGGATGCCTGAGGCGGTCAACCGATCAGGCTGCGGGAGAGCTTCGTCACTCCAGCTCCAACCTCATCACTGTCGTCCTCCACCTGCATTTCTGCATTCTTCTCTCCACCTCCTCATCCCGCTCTTTCACGACGTATTTCTGTTGATTCCTCTTCGATTGCTCTTCATTGAATATTCCACTCTCCCCCTAATCCTCAACCCATCACCATGGGTGGCTTCGACTTCTCCAACTACAACCGCAACAACGTGCTGCACGCTAAGGGCGTGCCTCTCCCCAAGGCCACCAGCACAGGTACCACGATCGTGGGCTGTGTGTTCGACAATGGCGTCGTGGTATGTCTCTTGTAAATATTCCATCACACCGGACGATGACTGACCGCATGACACAGATCGCAGCAGATACCAGAGCCACGAGCGGCCCCATCGTAGCAGACAAGGTACGTCGTCCCTATCATCTACCATTCCTTCATAAACCCACCATCATACATCCAAACTGACACCTCCGGCGTCCCACCACAGAACTGCGAAAAACTGCACTACATCGCCCCCAAGATCTGGTGTGCCGGCGCGGGCACAGCAGCCGACACGGAGTTCACAACGGCGCTCATCAGCTCCAACATCGAGCTGCACTCGCTGTCGACGGGCCGACCGCCGCGCGTAATCACCTGCATGACGATGCTGAAGCAGCACCTCTTCCGATACCAGGGCCACATCGGCGCATACTTGGTCGTCGCGGGCGTGGACCCAACCGGCACGGGTCTGTACACGGTGCACGCGCACGGGTCAACGGACAAGCTGCCCTACGTGACGATGGGGTCTGGTTCTCTGGCTGCGATGTCGGTGTTTGAGTCGACGTGGAAGCCGAATCTCAACCGGGAGGAGGCGGTCGCGTTGGCGTCGGAGGCGATCAAGGCTGGTATTTTCAATGATTTGGGCTCCGGTAGCAATGTTGATGTCTGCGTTATCGAGAAGGATAAGCCGACTGATTTGCTGCGCAACTATATGAAGCCTAATGAGCGGGGCCAGAAGGCTCGTAACTATCGCTTTGAGAAGGGTACGACCGCCTGGGTGAGCCAGAAGGTCGTTAACAAGGAAGACATGAGGAAGTATGTTACTGTTGAGGAGGTCTCGGGGGATCCGAACCTCATGGAGGTGGATTCGTGAATGAATGACTTGGAGAGGTGATTATTTAATCGGTTATACGCTTGTTTCTTGCACGAATGAAGAAATCATCACATGGGCTACTATGCTGTTCTATATCTGCATCTGTAATGAATCCAGAACACGTGACGCTACGCTTTGAGCTGTAGAACGAAGCTGCATGCTGTAAGATCGGACGATCTACCTATACATTGAATCTAGTAGTACAGGGTACTTTTATCTATATACCGTACAAGTACATGCACCAAACACCCACAAAACATTACCCTACATACTCATCCGCAAGTCCCGTCCGCCCTACCTGAGGGCTCATAAGCTCCGCCACGAGGTCCACCCCTTCGGTATCTTTCACCAACGCCATAATAAACGCATACTGCGTGGCCGAGACACGACGGCCCTCTCTCCGAAACCGCACGACCCCGGCATGGTACATGGCGCGCACAAGCGCCGGTTTCACGGGTGCCTCGTGGCGCACAAGAAACACATACAGCCAGTGGACGAGCTTGTAGGCGCAGCGGGGGCTGAACTGCCGGGAGCAGGATAGGGAGACGGCGAGGGAGTTGATCATTTCCAGGGCGGCCTGCGGGTCTGGATAGGAGCGAGTAGTAGGCCTGGGCGCAGGCGCTGTTTCGGGGGCAGAGGTGCTCTCCCATGACATTGAGAGGGCAATTTTGAGAGGTGTGTGGGAGCGGAAGATGCGGAGGAGGGTCCACACGCTGTGTGAGTCTCCCGTCCGAGCGAGCTCGATGCTGTGCGCGATGAAGGAGGGGCTGGTGATGTCGATCTGCTGGACGGCTTCTTGCAGGGCGGAGAAGAAATGAGGAGCAACTGCGTTGTAGGCGTGCACATCTGCGAAGATCGCGGCGAAGGATACTGGGGGCGATTCCATCGCTTTCAAGGTTCGACGGGCTGTTGGTGTGAGGCTCTTTTGGAATTTGAGCTGGGATGCCATCAGCAGCAGACCGTTGGAAGGCAGACCCAGCTCATGGATTCCCCGCATCAAACTTAGTAAAAAGTCTTGGGTGGGAACTTCGCCGACAGACTGGTACAGGTCGAAAAGGTCGCAAACAGATGCGTCGGTTGCCCGCGGCGCCCGTCTCCAAAGCGGCCCTTCGGGAAGGTTCCTGCTGAGTGTCCGTAGTAACCAGACCCGTAAAACAATCTGATGCCGCGGTGACAACCCGGTGGCGACCGGTTGTTTTTGGACTTCGGTCCACCGTTGTGCCCTGACGAGGGCCGAAACATCATCAAGCTTTAACAAGAAATCCTGCCACCTCTCCAGTAAATCTGCCCGTTTGGACGACACAAGCGACTCAGTCACACCGATGATGTATTCCGATGCAACTTCCGGCACAAAATGCTGCAAAATCGCAACCCCATGGCGTTCGTCACTCACACCCGTCCCCATGCGAAATTCCAGCTCCCGCGTGATAAACCCCGCTACCCAAGGACAGTCGAGGCAGTCGGGGCGTTGAGTCGCCACGATAATATCCTTCGCCAAGCCGAAAGAGGCACATGCGGTTTCGTCTTCGAGTGCCCCAAGCCATGCGTCAACGATCGTGCTGTCGAGATCTTTATGTCTGTATATGTCACACCGTCCAATGGCATCCCACATTTGGCGATAAACCGGCAACGCGGAGCCCGTCCCTTCTGCATCCACAGCTCGACTCCTCGCTGGCAGAGTCGCCACGGTCCTGACAATATCGCACAGCTCCTCAGGCGGAATCAGACCAAGCTCCAGAGCACGAACGACCGTACCCAACAGAGCCTGGTGTCCCGGGTGATCCGCAGCGGACGACACAAGGTGCTCCGCTACACTCTGGTAGTTTCCTGCGCCCCGGATATTCAAAAAGGGATCATCCAAGAACATAAGAAGCTCCTCGGTGGACACCTGTCCCAGGGCCGAACGCGACAAGAGCCGGCCAAATATCAACTGGCTGCACTCCGGCTCCCGCATGAGATCAATGCGCAGCTGGTGGACGATATTCCTGACATCCGCAACCGTCCGGCACGTATCGACACGAGCAATCAAAGCCTCCTCTGTAGATCGTATATCAGGCGTGGCCCCCAGTCCCACCGGCCAACTCGGAGGCGGATCGAACCCACGCGGGTAATGGACATCCTGGTTATACGAAGCAAAAGGATTATTCGAAGAAAAGTCAAACTGACGCGGATGCGATCCTATAACATAACAAGTTAATAATTTCAACCAACCCAACAAGCAAACCAATAACACTCACCTCGCGGCTGCGCCGCCGTCGCCGTCGCCGTTGCCGACCCCGTCCGCCCTTTCCCATCCGTCGTCCACTTCATATGATCCCGCCCATTGCGCCCCGACAAACAAGCAATATCATCCAACGGGCCCGGCCCAGCAACCCCCGCCAACGCAGTATTCCTCCTCTTCGCCAGCCGTCTCCTCGCCTCCAGCGGGCCCGGCACCCGGCTCTCGTACCGACGTTGCTGTTGGTGGTGGCCGTTTGCGAACCGCCGGAACGTCGACGCCAGGAAATCCTCGCTTATCCATACATGATCGACGAGGCTGCGTGAGGGTGGCTGAATTGCATGCCGATAGGCATGTCTCCCGAGAGACATGGGGCAAGGGCAATTGGGTGCATGCAGTGCGCGCAATCGATTGTTCGTCTGGGCCTGTCACGGTTGGCAGATTAAAAAGCGCGGGAAGCTTCGCTGCGGATGTGATGTTTGGAGGTTGGTTGGAGTTGGTGATGACTAAGCGAGGGAT
This sequence comes from Aspergillus neotritici, assembly GCA_023619815.1. Lineage (NCBI taxonomy): Eukaryota > Fungi > Ascomycota > Eurotiomycetes > Eurotiales > Aspergillaceae > Aspergillus > Aspergillus neotritici. The sequence continues at coordinate 1,101,801 of JALZYL010000003.1, read as the reverse complement.
GGGTGGACGGTTGTGCAGCGACTGAAGGGGACTAGCGTCGTTGCATAATTTGTACTAGGCTGTGAAGTTGTTTTGAGCCTCTCGATGACCATAATACGTCCTCGATGCTCAGGGTTTGAGTTGTGTTTCTGTGTTCATGTCTATATAATTTGTACATTACTTTATGCATACTCATTGGGTTCTTTTTGCTTGCCTATCGATATAAACAGGTATTATGAACGATCGATTCAAAGCGAGAAGCAAGTCTCGATAAACTTGGTCCAAATGAGTACAACTCCATTCAGTATATTTCCTGGTTATATAGGTGCCCAAGGTCCAAACCGGATCACTGCACGCCTTCAGTACACCAAACTGTTCCCCCTAACAGTAGTATGTGGTATCTTATGCTAATGCAAAACAGCCTAAAGCGACAACAAAAGCGCATATAAGAAAGCAAAAAAGAAAAGGAAAAAAAAAGAGAACGCGACTTTTCTCCCAGAACCTACTCCTCAGGCCGGGGTTTCCGACCCGTCACCACATAATAGTTGAGATAAGAGTGGACGTTTCGGTTCTGGATACTTTTCCGTACATCAACCAGGAAGACCTCAATCTCGGGCTTTGACCAGCCGAGGAGCATGAACGGCTTGTACGAATACCCGGATAGTGCCTCGAGGCAGTTCGTCTCGCTCCACGCGCCGATCCGCTTGAGATGCGGGTCATCCGGCCAGGGGTTGAGTGGGATTTTGGAAATCCGCTGCTGGACGTCGACGAAGCCCACCTCCCGCATCCAGCGGGCTATCCGGTGCGCTACCCGGAATGGGCGTGGGGGGTCGGACATCTGAGCCGCGCGGATGTTCAGGTCGCACCAGTCGTGGAAGGCGAATTCGCTGAAGCTCTCTGGGTTCTCGGGCGGCATGGTGCCGTCGTCGCACTGCGGCCGGGGGTCGAACTCGTGGCACTCGACGTAGCCGCCTGGCTTGACGTGCTTCATGGTCTGGCGTAACATCTCTTTGAAGGATGAGAGGGCGCCGATGAGATGGGCGACGTGGATGTAATCGAAGTAGTCGGGCTCCCACAGCCAGTCTTCCTCGGTGGCGTCGTCGATGAAGAAGTGGACGTTGGGGGGCACTTCGGTCGGCTGAACCGGGGACAGATCAGTGCCTATGATTTCGGCTTGTGGGAAGAGGGATGCTGTGTTGGAGAAGTGAGAGTAAGAAGCTGTACACGGTACGGTGGAAGAGGGGGGGAGGGCAGGCGTTAGGACCTACCCATCTCGATGGGCCATATTCCAGAGCCCGTCCCGATGTCCAGGATGCGTTTGGGGCTCTGTAGAGGAGCAAAGAATAGCCGTCCGTCGTTGACCATCTTGAGCATGTGGTGCTGCAGATCCAGACGGTCTAGTTCCTGCTCGTCATTTGGATACGGATATGCTAGTGACCGGGTCAGACACGATACTGGACACAGTCCTGGGTAGATCGACAAAGCATACAGCCTTCGTGATATTTATGATATCGTCGTCCATTCTCCATGGGATAGTCGGTCACACTGGCAGTCAAGGACTGCGTGTCTCTGCTTCCATCGTTAGTGAACCGTTGGGAGACGACTACCACGACCAAATCATCCTCGCAGGAATGTCTTACTGGTCTTGGCCATTATCCTGAGACATCGTCCGTCAGCTTGATATCCTCCCTCGTGTATCTCGATCCAGGATCCAGCACCGGGGGCGAAAAGGTTGGGTTGAGGAAGCGGGCAAGTACATCGTCCAGAACCGGACCGTGGGAACCCAGGCCCACAAATAGAACTGGAGAAAAAAGGGAAAGCCACTTACAGCCGACTTCGCACCCATCGTACCCCGATCGTTTGGAGCCAATTTTTGTGTGGGGAGGGATACCGAGTCCGCTCAGGAGGGTCGTCGCCACACCTTATAATGACAATCTGCACGGGTTGACACGATAAAAAAAGAACTCGAGAAAAAAAAAAGAAAAAAGAAAAAAAAAGGAAATCTCGAATAACGAAAATAAAAATAAAAATAAGAATAAAAGGTCAAAATATTTACAAGAATATAAACCCGGAATAGGATTACCAGTTCTGACTCCGACAGTGGTGATCACGGTTTGTCCGGATCTGAAGACTTTGGGATACCCGACGGACTGGAAAATCGTCTAGGATTTAAGAAAGACGGGAAGTATAGCTAGTAGTAGTCGTACCCAAGGTAAGGTAGTTAAGTTAGTTAACTACTTGGGCTCGGCAGTAGAAAAGCAGGTTGACAGGGGCGGTATACGCTACGGGTTAAGGCGAATGAGTATGATGGGATGGGGAGTCATCCGTTGCCTTTTATTTTTTTTTTTTTTTTTTTATCTGATTTCCTATATTTTATTTCTTGTATTATTTGATTCTGATTCGATTTATTTTTGCTGCATTTTTGGGAGTAATAAAATCCTATCCATCCATCTATAATGGTCTCTATATTATTCTTCTATAATCATGATGTCTTCCGGTATTTCCTCCATTTTTGATCGATTTTATTTCATCTCTCCATTTCTGATAACCTGTAATATTTATAATAATCGATAATAACTGATTCTTACACCAAACCCGACAGGCTGGATTAAGTTTGACTTAGGTGGATGGGGAGGTAATCCACTGGAACCAAAGTCTGAGAAAGCTAGCAGGGAAAGGGGATGTTTCCCAACCAACCAACAGCCTCGTCCGGCGGAAGAAATGAGGGGAGGGAGTATCGAGAAAAGCAAAAAGGACATCCACAACCGAAGGGTTTGGAGGGAAAGAAAAAATAAAAATAAAAATAAAAATATAATAAAAGAAATTACCATACCGGAGCGTCGCAAACCCGTCCAACGCCATGCAGATAATGAACCCAGGAGGGCGGTTCCGGCGGCGCGGAAGACGAGATGATAATGCGGTGTATGTATCTCCTCTCCGGTCGTGATGGGTGTGGTGTATCTCGTTCGAGACTCCAGACGACTAAGATATCTCACGGTCGATCGATAGATACCTTGATGACTCGGAAACTTTTCTTCCCTGCAGCCCCCCCCCTCCCCTCCTCTTCCCCCTCTTACCTGAACGGAGGATATTGCGGGCAGGAAAGTTAGTTTCCTGCACAAAGTCAATCACCCACCACCCCCTCCCTCAAGGCGTACGGAACTAACTGAAAGTCGTATTACTGAGCTCGATGATTCGACCATGACGATGGGTGGTGGCACCCAGCTCTCTCGGTTGCCGAGCGCTGTCGTTCGTAGGACCTCTCTGCCGTCCTATTATTATTTATTATTTATCGTCCCATCTCGAGATTAGAAACACGGGTGTACCGGGCTCTCGGGATCTGGGGGGTCAAATCAAGTACTAAAGGGGGATAGACGGATGGGTTCGTATTGATGGAAACGAATCCTCGGTTAAGTAGCCTGGTATATCCTACGGTATCCGTACGTCTCGGGTATTTCGAGTCCGGAGAGAAACCCCATCGTCGTATTGTCTATCATCTTCAGGCGAAGATCATGATCATGATCATTCGATAACGCTACAGGGATTAAATAGAAGATAAAATAAATAAAATAAAAGAATAAAAAAACGATCGTCAGCAGCGTCCGCGACCCAATGGCCGCTGGTGCCATTGTGCTGGAAACTGTCATCATCCTTCGGTTATCCCGTCCCCCTAATCCCCTAATCGGTTGGCTGCGCGTCGAGGAGTGCGTAAGGAACGTGTCTGTCTTTTTCGGGGAAGTCAATCCGAGATGATGAAGTGTCAAGTGTCCAGAGACAGGGCGTGTAAATCCGTCAGCAAAAGGGAGTGTGATCCCGGAGTGATCCATCTTGGTTTGCTGCGTGACTCTTGCCTTATATGTGCCTAGATAGGTAATATAGGACAGTTCGTAAAGTATAAACAGTACAGGACAGGTGAAGACACAAGGGCCTCTATCCACAAAAACAGTCCAAGTCAAGATGGCCTGACTTTCTTTCCTATCTGCGAAGGTCCTTCCTAAGCTTCAATGGAGGGTGTTACCCAATCCGTCGTAGTCACCTTCGAGCCACTGATATTGAACAGGGTTGGTTAGTGACAACTTGCCGCTGTATCCAGGCTGTCGGATCCCTGACCCACACCCACTTCAATGGAAAGGGCCTCCACTCCGTCCCACTTGAAGGCAGGCCAAGCGCTCCACGAGTCGCGCCCATCTCCGAGCTGCTTCCTGTTGAAGCAATTCCAGTGGTCGCCAATCACCCAGTCGAGTTCCTCCCCGTCGCAGGGTTTTGACCGCGACGGACAGGTTCCGAGAGGCAAACGCAGTTGCTTGCATCCTTGTTTCAGGATTTGTGTTTCTCGGACGCCCGACAGTCGATACTCCTTGATCGTCGCCCTGGTGGCTGCACACCAAGAGACAGCTGGGCGGTAGGTGAAACCTAAAGCGGGACAGGGTGGAAACCACGGTGGGAACTGCGAAGCGATGGTGATAGACGGACCACTCCGTTGTTTGCAATTATCCCTGCCAAACGGTGTAACATGGGATGGTCCGGCATTATCGAATCTTATTGCCTGGGTGCGGAGTGTAGGGGAAAAGGAAGGAGCCGAATAAACCTCGAGTGTCTCTGAACGATCAGTGTCCAGCAGTTCCTCCATCTTCCTTGGCTGTCATGGATCGTGCTCATCAGGTTATACCGGTAGTAACACCTTTTTCTATTTCTGGTATCTGGTAATAGACGGTATTACCTCCTGTCTCGATGGCCAGCCCTTCGTATAATTGAGAGCCTATTGACGGGGATTAGTCTCCTTGTTGGTCCCATGCAAGCCATCATGCAGCCCTCGAGTGTCCTAGAATGACTCGGCCTACTCAGTTCATGTTTGTTGCGCATAGCAAGGCTCTCCTCGCTCCTGTCGATACCACTGCACTAACACTAGCCTCGCCACGCAATTAACCAAGGTCGTGTCGAGAGCCTTACCGTCCAGGGTATCCACGCTGTATCGTAGAGACCAATTATAATCATGATACGGCATGTACGTCGCTTATAGAGACGGTCCCGAAATGGAAAAGAAAGAAAGAAAGAAATATAAAAGAAAAAAAAAAAAAAAACCATTCCAGGGACGCCCTATGCAGGAAGACCGGGAGCATATTTGGTGATCCACACAGTGCACTGAGGACTGCGGATTCTCGGGGTTTGAACTGGTTCATCTGTCTAGTCTCTAGGTACTTTGGGGCTTAGTTAGAGGCAGCCGATATTCGCTACTGCATGACGAGAACAGGATGATGAGACAGGTCACCCTTCTAATTACACCCCTGCGTTGCTGTCTTCGGTATCTCATGCTTTCTTTTCCCATGCCATCCATATGCCAGTGGAGTCATGTTTGTCCTCGACCGTCTGCCTTGTCGTAATAACAGTGACTTGACAAATTACAGCTGGTAGGGGTACAAAAACACCTATATGGATAAAGACAAACAGCAAAGGCAAAACATATAAAACAAAACAAACCTAATAGACGAAAGAAATCCCCCAAGATTGACGATCGTCCACCGATAGATACTCAGACACCCATGAAGAACGTCGATCTGAAACCCAACAAGCCCTTCAGTTCAGCTTCCAGCCCTCAGGCCCTCTCGTAATAATGACAGTTACTCGATCAGCCAACCCCCAAATCAAGCTTTCAGCATTCTGCCAAATCCCTCGTAGTGACACGCTGCATCCTTGGTCGGAGCTAGCACGCACACTAAGTTACTAACTCGTCCAGGGTCCATCACCCCATGCCACGATCCTGCTTTCACGTTCAACAGCGGTGTGGGGTGTGGAGTCGCCAGGGAAAAAATTGCAACCAGAGAGACCAGGTGTCCCCCCAGCTGAAAGTATCTTATAAATGAAATGCCTCGTTTCTACCCTCCCATATGTCAGCCCAGGAGGATCATTAATATCATTCTTTCCTTACCGCTGGTACAACTAGTATAATACCCAGTACTGTTGTCTACGGTCTTATTTTGCAGGCCATTTCTTCATCGTAGATTTGAGGGCTAGCTGGTTAGGTAAACCACCCCATGTTTCTTGATATCTCTTTTTTGCAAGGTGAGTATGCTATATGTCACATCAGCAACTCGCGCTCTCTCTTTCTTTTTAGTAATGGCGGGGGCGTTTCTTTTTTATTTATTTATTTTTATTTTCTTTTCTCCAGTCCTCCCGCTCCCATCCCACTATAGGGCCCCCTTCCCCCGGTTCAGTCCGACCAAGGAGGGGAATAGAAGGGAAATAACAAGGAAGAAAGAAGCTGCGCCAAGTCTGCAATGCAGCCTGGATCTGCATGCGTCTTCCAAGACGGCCAGACGTCCGTCCGGCCTCCCTCTTGCCTAAGCTGGGTAAGCGTGCCCCTCATGGTGTCTTTTTTTCCCCTCGGTGGACACTGAGATGGGATGTCTGTGGTGGTTCATTTGTTAGTGTTAGCCTGATGGTAGGGAGGGCTTGGAGGGGAGGAGAACGAATGGGTCGGTGGCAATGGGCAACGGGTCTAGTGCATTATGCCCTGGTGTATCATGACATGGGTGGTGGCAATTAGGTCAGTGCTCTTGAGATAATATGGGATAGTCAATACACAATAACATCGAGCAAGGAGCGAAATAAAATACAATATAATAAATACAAGAGATGGGAGAGAAAGAAGAGACCATGTCGGATTATCTCTTTCCATAATGTTGTTGTCAGCAGCATGAATGACTCCGGCGAACATCCCTGTCCATCCAAGACACCAAGTCCTAAACCACGCATACTAAGATAGATAGATACCTAGAAAACCGCAACGAACCCTAAACCCGCATGACACAGCACCTATAATAATGGATGCCTAATGAAATGCCAACCTTCCACTAGTCATCACCGTAACATCATAAAAGTATCCTGTTTTACCTTCTCTGCCATCTTCTTACCTTCGCGTAATCTGCAAGCCATGTAAGATTCCAAGCCGACACCATCCCAGCAGCACATGTCTACTCCAAAACCAACTTCCCGGATCCTCCCCACCCAAAAAGCAAATAAATACGTTACACTCCGTCTCTCCGAACCAGGATTGGGATTGGCAGGGGAGGAAAGCCGATTCGAGGTCAGACCGGCAGTGGGAGCCACTGCCATGGTAAGCCCTAGGATATGTAACTAACTACCTAGGTAGTGTCATGAGTCGGCGGGAAGTCGGACAAGAAGTGCCGACTAGGTTACTTCCATACTATACTCGGTAGATTATGCGTACGATGCTATGCTGACCCTTGTCTAGTTTGGGTCCTATCTGGGACAAAGGTCTTCTTGGCTTTAGCGAGATTTGGGATCTGTTTTTGTGTCTCGCCTTGTGTGACTTGTCTTGCATTGACAATGTCGTGATGGGCCCGAGGCATCGGTAACATTTATGCGGGAGCTAATCGTCAGGGGAGATGTTTGACTGCTCCGTGCTGTTGGGTTTCCGGTTTTATGTCCGGTTCTGTGTCTTGAAGGGTTGTTCTACGGTTTTGGATCTTGATTTATATAGGGGTGATGGTTCGGCGATTGAACCGACTGTTCGGATGTACGCTACGCTGGATACCATTATAACCGCATAATTAGTCCCAGCGGTGGTAATTAGTCCTGCAGTAGTCAAAAAAGCAAGAAAAATAACAGAAAGAAAGATAGAAACAAAGAAAGCACAACACTAACAACATACTAGATGAAGGAGGAAATTACCCTGCGATATTTTTCCACCCCTCGAACAACACATCCACCCCCACCATGATCTCGTCCGCCAATACCCTTTCTACCACCGACAAGTCGAGAACCATCACTTCCCTGTTTCTTTTGCCTTGGAAGGTTCTCACCGGGACAGAAAAGGGAAATGGCCTCAGCGCGCGAAACTACCACCAAGAAGTGGGATAGTCTTCCTCCATTCTGCGTACCTAGATACACCACTTAGTTCAATGGTCTCCAGCACTCCTCGCCATCAGCACATCATTATTCTCTAGCTCGGGTCTGCTCACTAGATCAACATTCTCCTGCAATGGCTGGGTCCTGTCGGCCATATCGCTGGTGGGAGGCCAGCGCCCCGTGCCCCAAGACCCGGCGCTGAACCAGCCGCCGCTGTAGCTAGGTGCGTGTCTAGGCTCCTGTCTAGATTCCTGTCTAGATTCCTGTCTAGGTTCCTGTCTAGGTTCCTGTCTAGGTTCCTGTCTAGGCTCCTGCGTAGTCACCACGCTGATATTCGTGCGGGCCGCGGGTATGCCCTTCTCATGCACCATGCTGTAGGCGCCCCCGATGACATTAAAGATTTGTTCCCATGGTCCCTCTGTGATTTGTTTGTTTTCTTTAGCGAGTACCGTCCGTCCGGTTCAGACCAGATACGGAATGAGAGACCTACCGATGGTGGTGTTGCCCTCTAAGTTCACATAGTATTTGAGACCGGTAGCTTGCGACAGAACCACCACGCATTCCATCAGCTCTCCCCAGTGTTCAACCTCCGTGTCGACCTAGAAGTGTTCCCGTTGGTAAAGCCTATGTTTAAGATCGAGGATATCGTCATTTTGGGAGGGTTAGGAGTACATACTGGAATGGAGACTTCCACGGTGCAGATCTGGGGGAATGCCGGGTTCGTTCTGCGGTGATGCATTTCGCTGTTGGATTTGATTCTCATTTTGCACTCGGTTGGTTGTTCACTCTGTTGACTATATTCGCGTGGTGACTGGTGTCTTTTGATTTGAATCAATCTTTCTTGTTTCTGTGGGTGTTCCTGGCCTTGAAGATGGCGAGTCTACATTGCTATATAACTTGGTACTCGTGAAGCCCTGATCTCCTTGTGGCGTGCTGAGTACGCCACAGCGAAAGCATAAATCTGCTCTGCTGTCGTTTCGTGCGCGATTAGCGTATTGGGCGTCGAGTGCCCAAGGCTTGAAGTTTCTCATGATGCGTTCGACTGTCCGTCTGCCCCTGGAATCGGAAAGTCTTTCCAAGGTTTGAACTGTGATGCTTTAACCTTGTACCTGTTAGATTACGTATGGCCTTTGTCAGTTCACATGTAGTCAGGCCTGGAGACAAGGTTCCTGCTATCGACAGTAATTTTGGCTTGTCAAGCGACGTAATACTACTGATCGTATATGGCGCAAAAGGTATGGTGACCCTCTGGGCGTTGTAAGTAACCCCTTCTCCTGCGGTATTATATGCTTGCTGTAGCCGGATGCTGCGGCCCACAGAAACTTAAAGGAAAAGGCTGGTCATTCCTGCGTAGTGAGTATTTGAGTGTATGGAGAAGTGGAAATGGTCTAATCTTGTTTGCCTTGATGTTGAGGCGACGGTCTGGAACCATGGACGCACGTGCCACCCAGGCACCACTTACGCTTACATGATTCCGACGCGTCGACGCGACCTGTCATTTCCATTCAAACCGATTATCAACAGTCAACAACCAGTATCAACCAGCTTCCAACCGGAAAACCAATCCGAAACTTTCCATAGCGTTTGCAAGGTTCCACCGTCCCCGACTCATATGGCTATCCTCGAACCCTCCCGTCCCTTCAACAGATCTGAATTGCGATGAGACGGGGAGGCCATCCGTTCACCAACCAGGGACATTTCCAGACGCCAGACCGGGCCCCTTCAGCGCTCCAGCCCAAGGCAGCGACGACCTCGAAGAAGAGGAGCGGAACGCCAGTGTCGTCGGCGTCTGCGTCGAGACCCCGGAAGAGGAACTCGTTGCCGAGTACGCGAGACCAGCCCACCCTCACCCAGCTCGATTTCGTGTCCACAAAGTCACAGAGTAGCTTTGAGCTGGATGATGATGACCTCGATTATATTGGTGAAGCGCCTGGAAATGGTGCGAAACCATCGCGCGAGGTGATTGAGATTGATGATTCGGACGAGGAGGCTGATGCCGATTACCGGCCACCGTCACGTCTCGCGAGAGGCAATGCGCGCACGGTCAAGTTTGGGTCGGATCCGAAACGCAACAAGTCACAACAGAGGACGTCTTCGAAAGGGAACAAAGCTGAGGGAAAGCGAGAGACAAAGACCAAGCGCGGCAAGAAGGATAACGCCAAACCAACAGAGAAGGATAAAACCCTCACGCAGATGGACTATGTGCGCCGTTATTTGAAGATCGAGCCTGATGACGACGTGAAATTGGAGTATACATATATTACTCCTAAAAGGGAAGACAGCCAGAGGAATCGGATATCAGATCAGAAGAGTGTCAAGGGGCCGTGTATGGACCCTCATCACGCACAGGAATCCTCTAGCGAAAGCAAGAGAAGGAAAGTGGCCAGGGACGATGCAACAGAGAAGAAACCGGTGAAATCTCCAGTAAGAGATGTTGACCACCAGGCTTCACAACTACCAAAAACGCCTCGAAACCACCGGACTACCATTCCTTCTTCGCAGTCGCCTGAAAGCCCGGGTCTTGCTATAATATCGTCTTCTCAATTTCGCGACGCACAACAGTCTCCTCTGAAACGCTTTTCACCACGCGACAACCATCCTGTTAAAGAAGAATCGCCGCAAGCTGACCACCTAGGAGTGTCACGACAGAGTCCGGACTTGGGAACATTACCCCGACATATGTCTCCAACACTCGTCAAGCGAGAGTATTCGCCACCTAATCGGCCTGCTTTCTATGAGCCATCCGCCCATAATGCGCTGGACGTCGGAAACATAGCGGCTGACGGATCAGAGGAACCTCCCACCGCTACACCTCGGACCGTGGTGTATGAGACCGACGCTGAGTCGAACTACGACAGTTCAGAGTGCGGCTTCACTGATACGCCCACCTCACCCACGGCGCGCCAACTCGGAACTGACGATCATAACGAAACCAATGACCATCACAATGACTATGACGACCTGCCTGATAACGACTCTCAAGATCTGCCGCCTATTCCTCACAGTGAGCTAGAGACCGTGTCTGGTCTCACGTCCGAAACAAACCTCCCATCCGATGCATCAATATGCTATCGGAGGGTGCAACCAGCTACTCAGTTTCCACTCGAGCCCATCCCGGTGTTGAATACCCAAAAAATGGCCGAACTCTTTCCCCACGAACCCGACAACCTCCACTCCACGTCGACAGTGTCCCAATCACGTCCATCTCGAGTTATTGGATCACCTATCCTATCTGATCCATTACACGCCCAAACCTCCACCCAGACCGAGACCCAGACCCAAACTCAAACTCAAACGCAAACACAATCCCAATCCCAGCAGTTGGAAAAGACATCTGCTGAGCTTGTTCCGGAGTCTTCGCCCCTGGGGCAACACGACACCAGCATGCGACAAGACAACAAAAAGACAACCGGGCGCTGTGCCCCCGACGCCGTCGTTCAAGTCGAGTCATCGCAGGCAGCGGACAGATTTACCAGGGCTCCCAATCCACGGCAGAACCCTCCGGCCCGGGGTATCTTAACGGGCAGCCAGATTCTCACCTCCAGTGTTATGGAAAGCATTCCCTTTCCGGCGTTCTGGCTGGGAAGCCAAGATAGTGTGGGAGAACCATACAGTGGTCCAGATACGAGTGGTTGAAGAGCATTAGCATTGATACACGATAGATATACCCGATATGCATATGGATTTAGCAACATGATCGATAGCCAGCAATTTACAAACGAAACATGAATAAACAATTAAAGCAACAAGCAAGCCCCATAAAGCGGAAATATGGATGGAAACCTACTGCGTATAAACTAGTAGGTAACAAGGTCACTGCAGTCGCATAGTGACATCAACAACAGCGGACCCCTCGGCCCGTCGTAGGCCCGGAAACGGACGCGATAAACGCCCAATCCTCAATCAACTCTCCGCACCAGCCCAGCACAGCCGCCGTTATCAGTTTCCCCTCAACCACCCAATTTCACCACTTTCCCTCCCCTCCCTATATCAACCAAAAAACAACACCACCCCCCACCGAAGATGGATCTAGCCTACGACCACATCCAAGGCGAGATCTTCGCCGCCAGCCAACCCCCCCAAAAACAAGACAAAGAGAACAACGGCGCCACCAACGCCCAAGAAGGCGGCTCCACCGCCGCCGCCGACCGCCCGACCGTCGACCTCAACACCGAGCTGCAGGAGACTTTCCGCGCTTTCTCCGCCAGCCCCTGGGGCGTCCGCATCGGCGGCTTATGGGACAATGTGCGCAAGCAGGGCGAGAGCTACTACGAGGGCGCGAGGCAGGAGTACGCCGCTGCGAGCGAGGAGGCCGTCAAGGGGTTTTCGGACCTGAAGGAGAATATTGTCGGTCGTACGCGGGGGCTCTCGCTGAGTACGGCGTTCGCTGCTGCTGGGGGGGACGGTGGCGATGGAAATAATGGTGCTGGAGCTGGTGGGAAGGATGAGGCGTCTACGCCGACGGGCACGGGCGGCGCGGAGGGCGAGGGGTCGTCGTCGTCCTCGGCGGCGGCGGCGGGTGCGTCCGGGGAGGGATTCCTCGCTCGGTTGAAGGCCGAGGCGGCGAGGCGGTTGAAGGAGATTGAGAAGGCGGAGGAGGCGGCCGATGAAGCGATTTTGCGGTTTGGGATGAATATCGGGCAGAAGCTGCGCGAGGCGGTTAGCATTGTGCCGCCGGATTCGGAGGCCGATAAGTTGCTCTTTGAGAGCAAGGATGCGGATGGGAAGCGTGTGATTCATGCGACGCGCTTTGAGGCCCAGTTGCATGTTATTCATTCGAATTTGGAGAGCTTCACGAAGGATCCTGTGAGCGATGAGTGGGCGGCGTTTAGGGAGAAGTTCGATATCGATAGCAAGACGGATGATGTCGCTGCTGATTTGGAGAAGTATCCTGAGTTGCGGTCTGCGATGGAGAAGCTCGTTCCCGAGAAGGTCGAGTATGCGACGTTTTGGTGCAGGTACTATTTCCTGCGTCTTGTTATTGAGACGGAGGAGCAGAAGCGCAAGGAGTTGCTGAAGGGTATGTCTCCTTTTCCCATCCCCTAGCTCGATCGAGGTTTCTCTCTTCCTAGCGGGATTAAACTAACTGGTACAGGAGCCCACGCAGGCGACGAAGAAGAGGTCGGCTGGGACGACGACTCCGACGACGATACCGACTCGCCCTCCACCCCACAAGTCAAGTCCAACTCCAACAAGGCCGCCGACGACGCCAAACCCTCCGCCGAAAAGACCACTCCCAAGTCCAACGAACGCCGCCGGTCCAACGACCAGCAATCGTCCGCCGACAGCGAATCCAGCTACGACCTCGTCAGCGGAGCCACCAGCCGCACGCCCGCCAGCCCGAAGGAAAAGTCCAAGGACGACGAGAGCGACGACGATTGGGAGTAAGGATAGGGTTGTCGTGAGGGCCTTGGCTATTCTGGGTTTTGGACCACCGTCCCGTCTATGTCTATAGGTATCTTGATGCTTGACATCCTGACGAAGGAGTTATGGTTTCTTTCTTTTCTGCCTTCTGATTGCTGATTTCCCAGGAGTTCATTATGGGTTTTCTTCCTTTGCTTTTTACTGCGTTGTTCAGCGGTATTTCGTTTGTTTTCTTGATATCAATCCCCTGCGTGGACCTTTTTCTTTCTTGCTTGCTTTCTTACTTTCGTTGGTCGATTGATTGATTGATTGATTGTCTGTCTGTCACAAACGGTGGATCATCCTGGCTGCAATCTGCATTTCCTACGTTGTGTTTATGCTCTAGCTAGCTACTCTTCTGCAAATCTGTGAATTTAGCTATACACACCGCTCTTACATTTCCAACAATATCCATCTGGCATATCCGTACAGATAGATCATGGTGCAGAAAGTAAACAAAGACAGACAGACAAGTACAGAGCATGCTCTCACGATTCCTCCCGTTTCACCGCGGGCCCCGCATCGTCATCACCATCATCATACCCAGGCCTATTATCCATGGAATAGCGCCCCGACACCTTCGAAAGCGGCGTACTCCGCAGCGCACTCTGCCGTCGCGAACCAGACGGCGTCTCAGGGGTATGGTCCCTCGAGCGGAGATGGAGACCCCGTGCGCGATACTCGCTCGGCGAGTCAAAGGCGTAGTCGGTTCCGTCGTGGGAGGAGTAGGCGGCGCGCGAGGGCGTGCCGTTTGGCCCGAACGCGTACTGGTAGTCTTCGCCGCGGCGTTTGACAGGGCTTTCGTCGTAGGGGTCCCAGCCGACGCGGCGGCGGGCGTCGGCGCGGAGACGCTGGCGGTGTTGCTCGTCGCCGCCGGCGCCTGTCGTGGAGGACTCTTCGAGGAAGAAGTTGAGGAGCTCGTCGCTGATGGAGAGGTGGGATTGCTGTTGGAATTGTTGGAGGGAGGTCAGGCGGAGGAGGGTCTCGAGGAGGGAGAGCGACGTGCGGATGTTGTTGAAGAGGGGGTTGGTGATGGTGTTGGTTGTGGTGGTGGTGGTGGGTTTGGAGAGCCCCCCTGGGCGGGGTGGTGTTGCTCGGGTCTTTTCCGGGTCGAGGGAGAGCTTCGCGAGTTGCTCTGGGTCGAGGGAATCTTCTCGTTGGCGGGATTGGGTGGTGTCGGCTTCGGATTCGGTGTCGGACTCGTCGTCTTCATTGTAGACTTCGAAGGCTAGCCATTCTGGGTCGAGGTCTTTGGGGATTCGCCATTCGTCGGGGATGGAGCTTTCGTGGAAGCTGGTGTGGGGTGCTGCGGAGGCGGGTCCGTTTAGCTGGGCATCGAGCTGGGCTTGTAACTCGTCCACTGCGCTGTCCTGCTCGGAGTCGTCTTCCGGGTGACCGTAGGCCGACTGCTCCCGTTCGACCATGCGCCGCGGGGGGATGGCGTTGATGTCGCGCTTCAAGAGGAGGACCGGGTTGTTGGTTTCCCCGTCCGTGCTGATGTTGAGGATCTTGCCGGTGTCGGCATAGAAGATTTTCGAAATTTGGTGGATGGGAACGATCTCGCGGAGGCCGGCGGTCTTGACGTCTTCGTACTCCTGCGGCTGTGGCTCATCCTCATCCAGCGTGTGCACGCGGCCATCGTCCAGGTCTTCGATCAGGAGCAGTTGGTAGGCGAATTCATCCACCCGGGCCTCGGCTGGGAGCTGCACGTGTCGGGGCGGCGCCTCTGCTGGAGGGACGGTGAGATCCATTGGAACGCGTCGAAGCTTCAGGCGGGCTTTATGGACGACCTCCTTCCACGTCGTCGTACGGATCCCTTCCTCGTCGTGGGGGCGCAGATGGCTGGCAAAAAGCATGTACAACGACAGCGTGAAGGTGGGGCCGATTTGGATCGCCTGCGCTGGGAACATCGAATACTGCGTGTCCCCCGCCGTCAAAAACGTGCTGGCTTGCAGCAGTCGGCTGGGCGATATGGTAGACGGTAAGTTGGTGGACAGCTTGGCCCCCGACGTGGTAATGGCCAGGTTCATCAGCGGCACCGCGTCCTCGATTCGGACCAGAAGTCTCTTAATATCCCGGATGATGGATTTGATTTCGGCGTCATTGCGGGACCGGTCTCGAGACGATCTTGCGCCTCTGCGCAGCAGTTCTTCCGATGCAGCAGCATTTGCCAGTCGCTGGCCCAGAGCCTGGATATCCAATCGGAGCGATTTGGTCAGGTATACGGCAGATTCCAGCGAGGTATTGCCTCGGGCCGCTCTAGAAGAGGATTAGCGATCTTCTTGCATGCAGCTTTCAGACGGGGGGAGTACCCACATGAGTTCGATCATGTCGATGGCGGGAGATATGACCTGTCATGCTTGGTTTAGCCTTCTGCGGTAGCTCATCGGGAGGCCCAACCTACCTGGATTTTGCTCTCCAGTCGCTGCTGAAGAGACAGAAGCTCTTCTCGTTCTTCTCGATTTTCTACATTCTGCACGGACCCAGAAGGATCGCCGTTAGACATCAATCCCGCCATCCACCCCGGGGAGAATCTCACGGACTTTCAGCAAGCGCGACGACTGACCGATCGCATAGTTCGCTGTGATGGCAATTCCCGAGCTACGGGAGTTCAATCAGCTCGCTGTATGAATTGGTTTGCCGGACTTCCATAGGCAAGTCTCACCGGATGGCATAGTTCATCGCTTGCTGGGTGAGCTACAGACCCGTTAGCATCTGGACTCGTTCTTGTCGCTCCTCCCAATGACACAAGTCGCATACCCGAGCGAGAAAGGCGTCCATCTTGGCGACGTAGGATAGACGAGTCGATCCACGAAGTCTACCGAGTCCAGCGGATGAAGGCGGGGCCCCTGAAGCAATTGAGGGGATTTTGTGGTGCCCTGCTTATCGATAACGCGAAACCCCCATGGTTTGCTCACTGTACTGATGACGCGTGGATTGAGATTGATGCGTTTAGGTCGGAAAGACGGAGGAAATCGTAACTGTAGTCAGTCCGATTAAGACAGATCACCGTTTCTGAGGGGTGACTTCATCTAGATTCCAGAACAGAGGATAGAGATACGACGTCGTTGCGATGATGAAGGAGACAAACAGTGCAAAATGATAGCCGGGGCGGTGAGCGATCTATACTATTACTGCCCAACAGTGCAGTCGTATCGATATCCTTGGCATCCACGGTTGCTCCTCCATATTTCCAATTCCACCTTTCGTTCCAGAGTTCTCTTCTGATTGTAGACTACGTATGACTCGGTATGACTGAATTGGCTGTGAGTCACGACCGGGAGTTTATCGTCAAGCGGGCTCATCGTGTCCGTCACGTGATATACAGCGGGGTGCTGACTCAGCGGTGCAAAATCCATCGAGGATCAACTGGCGCCCCTCATCGTCGCTGATACTCTCGTCCATACACCCTCGACGCATCCTCATATCCTCTCGGTCATCCTTGAGGTTTCTCCCGCTCTGTCTCTCGATCCTGGTTCTGCTGATAGTCGAGTTCCCTGAATATGGCCGACCACACCCCCGATTCCTGGGAGGATGAGCTCTCCAAGCAGGCCGAGGGTGTCAACCTGAACGCACAGTCTCGCCCTCAGCCCCAGGCTCCCTCCTTCCGTCCGGGGGCCTCCTCGTTTACGCCGGGGGCTGCGGCTTTTGTGCCGGGTCAGTCGTTCCAGTATGGCGGTGGGTTCCCTCAGTACGGTCAGCAATACGGTCAGCAGGCGTACGGAGGATACCCGCAGTATGGCCAGCAGTACAACCAGTATGGCGCGTACGGCCAGCAACCCAACCAGATCTACAATCAGCAGTACGGTGGTTATCAGCAGCCCCAGCAGCAACAGTTCGCGCAGCAGCCTCGTCAGGCCGCCCCCGCCGCCACCCAGCCCCCCGCACAACCCGCCCAGTCGGCCCCCAAGCCCGCCGCCAACAACGCCGCTCCCCCCAAGGCCAAGGTTCTCTCGATCGGCGGGGCCGGCGCCAGCACCTCCGCGTCCGCACCCAAGACCAAGGTCCTGTCCCTGGGCGTCCCCACCCCGTCCAGCACCCCCTCGACCGGCACCAACACTCCCGGTGATACCAAGGGGACGGAGGCAGCCGAGACGGCGGCCAAGGTGACGGCCAGCAAGGCGGTCGACAAGACGGAGAAGAAGGCAGAGCAAAAGGCAGCGGCCAGCGGCAAGGCCTCGCCCGCTCCGTCGGCCTCGGGCCGCTCCAGCCCCGGGCGGTCGAGCCCGTCGCGCAGCGAGGTCACCCGCGCCGCGCGCGCTGCGGATGCTGTGGCCAAGGAACAACAGGCCGACGTGGATGAGGAGACGCTGAAGGAGATATACGGTGCGAAGAAGGAGCACGTCAACATCGTGTTCATCGGTCACGTCGACGCAGGCAAGTCCACTCTGGGTGGCGCCATCCTGTACGTCACGGGCATGGTCGACGAGCGAACCCTGGAGAAGTACCGGAAGGACGCCAAGGAGGCCGGTCGGGAGACCTGGTACCTGTCCTGGGCTCTGGATCTGACCAACGAGGAGCGTGCCAAGGGTAAGACCGTCGAGGTCGGTCGTGCTCACTTCCAGCTCACCATCCCGTCGCCCGACGGCCCCATCGAGCGCGACTTCTCCATCCTGGACGCGCCGGGCCACAAGGCCTTCGTCCACCACATGATTGGCGGTGCCTCGCAGGCCGATGTCGGTGTCCTGGTGATCTCCGCGCGCAAGGGTGAATACGAGACCGGTTTCGAGAAGGGCGGCCAGACCCGCGAGCACGCGCTGCTGGCCCGCAACACGGGCGTCAAGAAGCTCGTCGTTGCCGTCAACAAGATGGACGACCCCACCGTGGAGTGGAGCAAGGCCCGTTTCAACGAATGCACGGTCAAGGTCTCCAAGTTCCTCGAGGCTCTCGGCTACAAGAAGGACGATCTGCACTTCATGCCCATCTCGGCCCAGCGCACCCTGGGTGTCAAGGACCGTGTCCCGAAGGACCTGGTCCCGTGGTACGACGGTCCGTCGCTGCTGGAGTACCTCAGTGACATGAAGATGCCCGAACGCAAGATCAACGCTCCGTTCATGATGCCCGTCAGCTCCAAGTACCGAGACATGGGAACGATGGTGGAGGGTCGTGTGGAGTCCGGTGTCATCAAGAAGAACTCCAGCTGCATCATGATGCCCAACCGCCAGAAGGTCGAAATCGCGGCCCTGTACGGCGAAACCGAAGATGAGATCGCCACCGGCACCTGTGGTGACCAGGTCCGCATGCGTCTCCGCGGTGCGGAAGAGGAAGACATTCTGCCCGGGTTCGTGCTTTGCTCGCCCAATCGTCTGGTGCACTGCGTCTCGTCCTTCGAGGCGAAGATCCGCATCCTCGAGCTGAAGAGCATCCTGACGGCCGGTTACAACTGCGTCATGCACGTGCACTCCGCCGTGGAAGAAGTGACGGTTTCGGCCCTGCTGCACAAGTGCGAGCCGGGCACCGGCCGCCGGAGCAAGCGCCCCCCGCCGTTCGCCAGCAAGGGCCAGACGATCATCGCCCGTCTGGACGTCACCAGTGTCGCGGGGTCGGTCTGTGTGGAGCGCTTCGAGGATTACAACCAGATGGGTCGGTTCACGCTGCGTGACCAGGTGAGTTCTCTCTTTCAGGTAGATTTAATTGAGCGCATACTAATCCGATCATAGGGCCAAACCGTTGCGATCGGTATGATTACCAAGCTCATTCCCAACGAGGAGAAATAGACGCCCATCCCCTAGACACTTCCACGAATTCGCCTTCCCAGCGGTCCCACCACCTCCACTGTGGTCGAACGGGTACCGTGTGCAGGCCCATCGGCTGGGGACAGGAATTCCTGGCGGGTAGAGAGGCTGGGTGAATGATGACGCCCTGTCTCGGTTGACGATGATGAACTTATTATTCCATTTTATTTTTCCATTGCGTATAGAATTCCCATCTTGCTTTAGTCGATTGGAATAAAAGTGATTGGAATGTTAGTCTTCCGTAACCTCAAGTCTTATGCACCGTATTCATCAAGTCATCATGTTCTTGGTATATCTAAAACATACAACATGTGCAACCACCTCACCAACAGGATAGATATAACAGGATATAGCATCAAAAATAAACCCAACAAACCAAACAAGCAAGCCAAATCACCGTCTCCCCTTCCCCACAACCTTCGTAAATCCATCCTCATCCACCTCCGGCTCCACCCTCTCCCTAGGCGTAGCCCTCACCAACTGCGGCGCCTCCCCCATGTCCACATCCTCCTCCTCATCCTCATCATCATCCGTCTCCCCCTCCTGGTCCTCCCCCCTCTGAAAACCAGCCACAGCACTAGCCTTACTAGCCGCCTTCCTCTCCCACTCCTTCCACATCTCCTTGATACCCTCGACCTCCCCGCGCTCCACAGCAGCCTTCATCTCCATAATGCGCGCCGCAACAGGCGCCGCGCTCTCGTCCTCCACCACCACGTCGAACTCGTCGTTCATCACCTGCACCAGTACGTCCTCCAGGTCCTCGGCGTCTGTCTCGGGGCGCTCCTGCAGCATGTCGGAGATTGCGCCGCATAGCCAGTCGCGCTTGTCGGCGCTTGTGGGCCCGCCCCAGTTGGATTGCACGGCGAGGGTGAGAGCCGGCCAGGAGTGGATGGCGAGGGTTATGCCCAGGTCGAGGTGGACAGTTGCGGTCGCATTTGCGTTGTTTGCGGGTTGTTGGGGGGTGGACATTGTGGTGGGTTGTTGGTTTGGGTTGGTTTTTCTTTTCGTAGTGGGGTAGTGAGGTCGGTAGGTAGGTAGTATAGATTGATAGGTAGGTAGGTGGGTGGTGGTGGGTGAGTCGGTAGATCCTATCCTGAGGGTATAGGTGTAATTTTCTTTCTTTTGTAAAGCGAGTAAGTGACAATCGGTGTAAATCTCCCAATTGAGGTTGTTGAAGGCCGTCCGACTGATCAACAAGGTGGTTTTGGTTGTTGGAAATAATTTTTCAGATGCGATGCTGATTAGATATGATAAGCTGATAAGTCGTGGGTCAGGTGACCTTTGATGACGCAGTTCCTTATACACCTTCCTATAACAGAACCAATGGTGTTAATAGCTGGGCTGGGATAAATTGGTAGATTTTATTTGATTTTGGAGGGATCGATGGGGTGGGAATGCTGGGTGGGTTGGTTTAATTGTCGGATTTGTCTTTGTCGACAGGTAGGAACTGAACGGGTTGGTTTTGAGATATATATCCAGGGTTATATTGTAGGAACTACATTTACGACATCTCTCTTTACAAATAAAATCTCAATAATTAGATCAGTATATATACTCCTTTCTAAGTGTCAAAAGACATACAAGACACTAAATAGTAAAGTATCTACGTAACAGGAAACTTGGACAAGTCGAGCAGTGATAGTATTCGGACCGCAGCCCAGCAAAGAAAATCTATATTCCTAATCCTGATAATAAAACAAACCGCCTGCGAATGGGATATCATATCCAAATGCCTCAATATACAAAAGAAAAAGTCCAAAGATAGAAGAAAAACAGAAGATAGAAGCGAAAGTCAGAGAGAGAAGAAACGACAGACACAAGAATGAAATAAAACAACCCTCGACGCCATCCATGGTATATCCCCTACATCAAAGAACATAGCTGAGCACTTCCTGTGCTCGGACTGCCGTGGCGATATGCCAAGGCAACGTGCTGTGCTGCACGGTGACGGTACCTCGTGCTCGGGCAAGGGTAGCCAGCCCGCGGTACATCCCCAGTAATTCGCGGAGGATGCCCTCGTAGGACTGCGACGGCCGCGTGGTATGGATGAGATTGACGCACATGGAGTACACTCCGCCGTTGTCGGTGGCTCCACGGCGGCGTAGCAGGTATCCGCTTGCCAGGACTGGGCGGAACTCTGTTAGGTGGGGCGAGTTGTGGAGACGATGCGATAGGATTACGCCCCAGGTCTCGTCGCAGACGTCCACCAGCGTGGCTTCGGACTCTGCTTCGATCTGGGCGTCTGTGGGGGTTGGAGCATTTGCGGCTGCGCCGCCCCCGCTTGGAGGGGTGGGCGCGTTGGCGGACTGTTCGGGGGAGAGGACGCTGCCGCTGGGGTTGGGTGTGGCGACGGGCGTCGATGCGGTTTGCGAGCTTAAAACGCTCATCGGGATTGGAGTGGCTGGGGGCTCAAGTGATAAGTCCGTTGTGGGGTTGATGGCGAAGATGGTTAGTTCCAAGGAAACCCCATTGGATTTGCTGTATTGGTCGATGAAATTTGACCATGCTGAGAGAATGTTAGCAAGCGAGCAAGTAAACTCAGGAGTTGATATTCTTACTGTCGATTTCCTCCTGATCGACCGTGTCCGTGTATGCGAGCATGATCCGCCACCGCGCCCGTGCCTTGTCCAGCATTTCCTTGGTTGCCGTCCAGATTGCGTTGCGTACATCAGACAGGCTGCTGGATGCGCTCGCGTTCCGGAATCGTAGACAATAGGAGATATTTCGCTGAAGGTTCCCGCTGGTATCAGACCACGCCACGCTGACCCAGCGCTGGTCCAGACTTTTTGAGAATGCAATGTGAAGGCATCGCCCATCTTGCAAGGGTGAGGAATTTTCTGGGGCCAGTCGGAAATTTATAGACCGAGGGATGGAGTCTGCGAGAAGCACCGGAGGGGCACAGCCTGCGAGGCTCGTTGACAGGGGTTTTGGGGGACATCGGCTGTAGACTTCCAGCGCTAAGCTGAGATACCGTGTTTGCGGCGGCACCACCAACGATTCTGCGGACATCACGAAATCACAAGGGACAATCTGTAGCACGAGATCATTCAACTGTCGGGTCTGCTGCGTATCCGCGTCGGCAACGTATTTTTGGAAAAGGCTCGAGAAAGCGGCACAGATGTCGGCCAACGCCGTAGCGTGGGTGAATGGATTGACAACATAAAGGACTATATTATCCTCCTTTGGCATGCCCTGAGTAAGAACGGCACCTAGGAACATTAGCTTACTGCCACGCCCATGCTGACAGTTGTCTTACCGAATTCCTCACACATGGTTTTCAAAGACAGCATCACGTTCGGGTAGTTGGTCCCCTCCGTCACTGTGGTAACCCATTTGCCTAACCCATGTTCAAAATAGTCTGATTCATTTCCCCGAGTGTGCGTTCCAAGATTGCAGCTCGCATATGCCAAGCTGAGACGCTCTAGAAAAACATCGGCTGCCTCTCCGGCCATGTGAGGGTGTATGCAATAGGCCGTGATATTTTTTGGCCCATGGGCAGGTTCCAGACCGAACGTCTCCCAGAAGGAGATCGCAGCCGGCAGAACCTCCAGATAGTCCTTGCCGCGGCGGACGCGTAGATGCGGCGATGGTAGCTTCGATACCGATCCACGCCCGGCCTCTCTGCGCTGAGAGGATTGACGCGGGGTAAGACCACCAGAAGGCGGAGAAAAGAAATTATTGTTGTCTTGCAGCGAGGCAAAATTATTCAGGTCAAGCCTCTCGCTCCCACCCACGAAGGGGGTATCCTCAAGGGATGTCCGTAAGGAATAGAGTCTACTGCCAAAGTCACCGAGGCCAAGATCTCCGTCGATTTTGTGATCCAACGAAGTCTGAGTGACCTGGTCAGATAGAAGTTGGGCTATTTGGACCTGCACTTCCCTACGGGCAATCGCGGGCACTAGCCGATTATCTGGAAGTGAAAAATAGCCCGTCATTGACCAGTCCGAAAAGGCAGAGAGAAGGTTTCCCAAGAAGATTGCATCTTCGGCTCGGTAACCCTGAGAATCTTGTCCGTCTTCCACCGGAGGCATCCCGTGAGACATGGCCGGCGTGCTAGGAGAGTTGGAACGGACGCGCTTTCTCTTTAGAGTTGGCAGTGTGGCGTGGGATGACTCGCTGTCGGAGGCACTCTCGTCACTCCCCTCGCTTGAAACGCTACTTTGCTCGTCTTGAGCTAGATCAGTTGAAGGGCTTCCATGCCCGTCCATCGTCTTTGCAATGTCCCTGGAAACTACGCGGTGGCGCGGAAGACCGATGGTTGGAATGTCGCCATCAGCTTTGGTAGACTTATCGGCGCCAGAGGGAGCATTCGTAAACCAAAACTTCCCAGTCGCACCATATTTTTGGTCCCAGTTGGACATGTCTTGTTTGAATGCCACGGGTTTATAGTAGCTCTTTTGCCCCTTGGGTACGGGGAGCCGGCCGTTTCCATCCGGGGCGGGAAGGATGATCTTCTTCACTTCCACGGGGCTCAGGGGAGGGCTTATTGTTTGGTTGTTATCAGTCTGTGACGACGGAGGTGTTGTGTTGTGACGGGGACCAGTGTGCTCTTCTTCGGGCTTTACTTGTTGGTCTGTGCTGAACTGGGGCGTTTCAATATGTTCCGCCAGGGCTTGCTGATCGGAGGGTTGTTCGCTTCCAACCGGTGGTTGCATAGAAGTAGCAGGCGACGCATCTGGCTCAGTGGCGCCGAGAAGATCGGCCATTTCGTCAGTACCATGGCCGGGTGGGCCGTCACCCAGACCCTGAAAGTCAGGGTCGTCGAAAAAGTTGAAATCCGCATCCGTGATCCCTTTCTCCCCAAAATCCCGTTCATCTATGTCGCCGAAAAGATCATCGTCATTGGTGTCGTACAAACCCGATCCGACTACAAGCCCAGCCGATGGGCCAAAGGCCATTGGAACATCGGGATCTCCCGTGGGCATCTGCGCTAGAGACCCTACTTTAGCCTGGGCTGGCAGCGTGCCAAGATTAGGGTCTTCGACGAAAAGATCTGTCGCACTCGTGGGGTTTATTCCCGTAGCAGCAGCTCCGTCCGGCGGCGTGGGGTACACGAGACTTGCCGTCTGTAACTCAGGATATTGGGATGCACGGGAGAGACTCTCTATTCCCTCCGGGAAGTCAAATTCACCGGGATCAGTTTCTGTTTTTGGTTGTTGATCCTGATGATTGGATAAGGGTATAGGGTCCCTTTCAGCTGGTTTAGGGATTTCTACCGTGCGGCACATCTCTGCCAAGCTCAAGGGGTCATTCTGAAGAGAAGGGCTGCTGCAGCGAGGATTAACCAGAGTCGACGAAGCTGTCCTTGTCCTCCTAAAACAATAGATGGCCGGCCAGAGAATGCGCTTCAGGGGAAGGGTCGGTGCGTTATCCTCGCCCAGCCGCCATGTCTCGCCGGCCAGCCTATAGTAAAATGGCTCCCAGACCTCCACCTCCGCCCACGCCATTTCGTCGACAGGCTTTACAGGTAAACCAAAACACTTGAGCCAGTCCAACACTGCTAGTTTCCACTGCCTGCGGTGTACACCTCGTGAGCGGTCATTGCCGGCGTCAGCGGTCACATAGGGCGAGGAAGCGGTCGCCGGGTCCGGGTTACCAGACACCAGCCGGGCAACTGTTCCGCTCGGGGATAACCAGAGATCCGTTCCACGAGGGGTGTTGGCAATGTCCTCGAGTGCGGAGTCGGGTTGACTGAGTCGTGTGATACCATCCTGGGCCACCGTCTGCAGAGACACCATCAGCTTGCCGACAGAGGCGAGCTGAACATGGAGGGTTGTCAAGGTCGGAATCGACGCAGGGTCATCATTGGCGATTCTGGGGCTCTCATGGTCGTCGCTCTCGATTGCTGTGAAAAGAGTACGGGACCCCAGCGGGATGGCATGGTCGCGCCGTATTAACTGCAGGCTGAGGGCACCGGTCACCGCTGAAATGAACGCTGCGTAGACGGCACCCGGATTTGTATAACCGTCCATTCGCCTCGCGGGTGGAGGTCCGTTTTGAGGTCTTTGCGACGCAGACGCATTCTGACCGGGTGTTTGGGGTTCGGTGGATAGGTTCTTGATCAGATCGGCGGCAGTAGTACTCCCCGCCCCGGAGGCTACCTCCCCGTCAGCAAACATCACCCCAGAAGCATAGAACAGCCAGCGTGCGCATTGTAAATACCTTTCAACGTGAACGAATCTACGACCAGCCGATTGCGCTCGTCCCCACTCTGGGTGGAACATAACGGGTCCAGACTCTCGAAATCGGGGGTCGCGGAGAAGACCCATATACCCAGCCGGCGAGGGTAGCTCGAGACGAGGCAATCCGCATTCCGAAGACGAAGTTCCAGGTCTTTGAGGCGACTGAGATGCCTAAGGATCGTATAGCCGTTGGCGGAATTCTCGCCGGATATACTGGCGATATTCGGCTCCTCCGTATATAGTCTCCAGTAGATACTGGAGAACCCGTCCTACACGCACCCGTTAGCTAGTCGCCTGACCGTGCGCTGGGACCATCACCTACAATAGCGCGAATATTGGTGATGGATCCTCCAGGAAATTCCATGATTTATCGGCAGTTGTCCCGGGGGAGATTCTGGCTCGTCCTGTATGTCGCCAGAAATACGAAGTCCACCGAGCGCGAATGCATTTCCAGGAATCTTATCTAGAAAGACAGCAACACCCCAGAGCGAAACCCATGATAGCGCATGAAAACTTGGGTGCGGAGAAGTCAGCACATGGATCGGGGGTCTGATGCCATCGCCGCCGGAGAGGCGGATGACGAGTAAACAATGCCAGGTAAGATGCAGTGGCGATCAAAGGGAGCGTCGCATATAGGTTTGCGAGAGAAGCATACCAGAAACAAGCGAAGTAGACAACAAACAAGGGCTGATCTAATGCATTGAAGGGGGGAATCCAACGCGCCAGGAGGAGAGTGTGGAGAGATGAAGTGATGGAGGTGAACTTGATGATGGCGATTGTTATCGATTCCCACCGGAGGTTGATTCGGGCCGCGCGAACCAATCACCGTGGATCGACATCCGCCGGTCACGTGGGGCGGCTATCAGTCAGCTTATCTTTTTTTTTTTTTTTTTTTTTTTATCTTTTCTCTTTTTACTTCTGCATTTTCACCTCTCCACTCTTGGGGAACAATACATCTCTCTCGACCTCATCCTGGAGCTCATCTCATCATGAAGCTCTCCAATCAGTCAGAGGTCCCCGTTTATACCATCTCCGGCTCGAATACAGCCCGTCCGTTGCCGGAGTGGCTGGCTCGACGGCGCAAGCGCAGTCTGAAAAATGATCCGGAATATGCCAATCGCATTGAATTGCTGCAGGATTTCGAGTTCGAGGAGGCGAGTCAATGCATCCGAGTGAGTGAGGATGGGGAATGGGTCATGAGTACAGGTAAGAGTGTGCAATATGATGGACATGCTGGTCAGAGTTTGCGACTGACAGACTCTTTTTTGCTCCAGGAACCTATAAGCCTCAAATCCACACCCACTACCTTCCACAGTTGTCGCTCTCGTGGGCTCGTCATACGGACGCCCTCAATACGACGTTTCTTCTCCTTGCCTCCGATTATTCGAAATCCCTCCATCTGCAGTCCGATCGGTCGCTGGAATTCCATACCCCGTCCGGATGTCACTATCGCACACGTCTCCCTCGATATGGCCGTGACCTGGTCTACGACCGACAGACGACGGATGCCCTGGTTCCGGCGGTCGGGGTCAACCGGGATGGGATGGGTGAGGTGTTCCGACTGAATCTGGAGTTGGGACGGTACATGCGGAGCTACGAAGTGGACGTGGGTGGCGATGATTTCACGTCGGCAGGCGGAGGCACATTGCAGGGTGGAATTCACACCGGTGCCGTGAACACGGGTGCAATCGCGGAAGAGAGCCATAATCTCCTGGCGTTCGGGACGACTATGGGAACAGTGGAGCTCTGGGACTCGAGAGCCCGGGGCCGGGCGGGAGTGTTATTACCCCCCACGCAGACCGGGCCCGATGACGCGAGGAACGAAATTACCGCCTTGGAGTTCCATCGCTCCGGATTGACGCTCGGAACCGGCTCCTCGAACGGCTTGATTCACCTCTACGATCTCCGGTCGCCGGTCCCCCTGCTCAAAAAGGACCAGGGTTACGGCTTCCCCATCCACACCCTCAAGTTCCTCCAGCCCTCCACCGCATCGCGCGAGCAGACGCTGGAGCCCAAGATCATGTCCGCAGACAAGAAGATCATCAAGCTGTGGGACCCCAAGGACGGGACTCCCTGGACGTCCGTCGAACCGGCGGTCGACATCAACTCGGTGGCCTGGTGCCGAGACAGCGGAATGATCCTGACCGCCAACGAAGGACGGCAGCAACACTCCTTCTTCATCCCCCAGCTTGGGCCGGCCCCGAGATGGTGCTCGTTCCTGGACAACCTCGTGGAAGAGATGGCCGAAGACCCCAACGACCCCAACGCCTTCAACGTCAACCAGGCGGGCTCCATCTACGACAACTACAAGTTCCTGACGGTCCCCGAGCTGCGCACCCTGAACCTGGAACACCTCATCGGCCGCACCAACCTCCTGCGCCCCTACATGCACGGTTACTTCGTGGCCCAACGACTCTACGAGGAGGCGCGCCTCATCACCAACCCGTACATCTGGGAGGAGGAGCGCGCCAAGCGCGTCAAGGAGAAGATTGACCAAGAGCGCGAGAGCCGCATCCGCGGCAAGAAGAAGGCCGCCGTCAAGGTCAACAAGAAGCTGGCCGAGAAGCTCATGTACCTCGAGGAGAAGAACGAGCGCCGCAAGGCGCAGCGGGTCCTGGAGCGCGGCGGCGACGAGGAAATGCCCGACGCCGCCACCACCACCGCTGCCACCGACAAACCCGACGAAGGCCTCATGGGCGACAGCCGTTTCGCCTCGCTGTTCCAAGACGCGGACTTTGCCATCGACGAGACCTCGCGCGAGTTCCAGCTGCAGAACCCCAGCTCCGTACCCACCACCACCGGCAGCGGCTCGCAGCCACGCAAAGAGCGCGGCCTCACAGCCGTCGAGCAAGAAGCCCTCGACAGCGTCTCGGGCTCCAGCTCCGACAGCGACAGCGACTCCGATCACGAGCCGAAATCCCGCCGACCGGCAGCCGAGAAACCCTCCGGCAAGCTCTCCACCTCCTCCTACAAGCGGACCAACCGCCCGCAGCCCCAAATGCAAGTATCCTCCTCGGCTGGGTCCGGCCAGCCCTCGCGCGACCGGTCGTTCGGCTCGCGCGCCCAGAACATGCGCACAAGGGAGAAGCCCGCCCGGCGCAGTGCTGTCGTCGGCGAGCGCGAGGTCACCTTCATGCCGCAGTCGAAGAAGAAGCAGGATCGGCCTGACGACCGGCCGAGTTTCTCTTCGTCTGACAAATTCCGCGCTAAGGAGCGACGGAGTGCCTCGGGGAATACCTTCCGCAAGATGTGATCTACGATACCTTCTTCTTATTCTTTTTGCCTTCTGTTGTCCCCACGGGTACTGCAGCTTATAGAGTACTACTATCATCTTGTCCACAACAGGCAGGCTAGCCGTTGGGGTCTAGAGTATAAGGGGCATGTTGTCATGATCACGACTCACGAATGAAGCGCAATTCGTCCCTTGCTTGATTAACTCACTCAGACGGTCCGTCGTCCGGACTTCCCGTGAAGCGGACAAATGATCAATACCGCGCTCCGCTGGGTGTTCAGCCGGACAACCATAAAGACAATCAGGTCAGCTTGACGGTTTTACTTACTTGATGCGTGGGGAGAGATTCGATACCGGCGAAAGAAGCCGGGAATCAAGATCATCATGCCATGCCCTGTCGAAGACCCCAATAGTCTAACTGGCCAGCTGCGTGTGAGGACATGTGGAGGATAGACAACGTGGAGAATAAGTGGTTTCGAGGATCGATCCTAGGAGATCAGTATGTAAGTAGGGAGGCAGGTAGATACATAGATAGATAGATACCCTTTTCATTTCTTCTTTCTCTTCACTTGAATAGGTAAAAGGGGGCATTGCTTAGGCAGGTCATATTTTATATTTTATAGCTACCTACCTATTTATTTTATCATTTCGCTTGAAAGACACTCCGAACTTCGGACCTACTAGATACCCAGTTTGCATACCAATCTATATTTAAATACGACTGATCCGTGCTGAGCAAATCGTTCTTCTTCCTTGCTGACTTACTTTATCAGTATCAAAATCTGGCTTTTACTTTGCTATCAAAACTCTCGATAGAAAAGATTGCTATTGACTGATGCTAAATCCTATAAATCATAGCAAAATTCGAATTGTGTTGTTATTTAGTTGTTCGGTCCATACTCGTTAAGCTAGCTAGCTAAATACATGATAATAAGTATAATACGAGGAGTAAATGTCATGGCTCTCGTATATGATAAATAAAGTAAATAAATAAGTAAATAAATCAATAGATATAATCAGTCAGTCAATCAATCATATATGGACAGATCGGTGTCAGTGTCAGTGTCGGTGTCCCATGGAGATAAAAATAAATGAAAATAAAAGATGAAAGATGAAAAGAAGAGAAAGAAAATGAGAATACCAAATTGGCGCCAATCCAATAACACCAAGTAATGAGCAATAATAATCAAAATCAAAATCAAATCATGAAAAAGAAAAGGCTTCAGTTCAGTGCAGTTCAGAAAGGCGAGGATTAGAATGGAAAAGCCAAAAAAAAAAAAAAAAAAAAAAAAAAAGGATATGGAATAAGAAAGCCATTCTACTTGTCTTCCCAAATTGAAAATGGTGCATCGCTGGCATACCAGTCTATAGAGAACCGCCCGTGGTTTTAAATAGCACAGCAAAACAAAGGAGACAGAAGACCTCGGGGAATCATCGTCATCCCCTAGAATATAGCGAAGTAAATGAGTCAAGGAGACTGGCTCGGTTGACCTTGTCCCGGCGATGCCGGACAGAAGAAGAAGAGAAAAAAGGAGAGGGGAATTCGTTCACGATAAACGGACCGGCCCTAAGACCGCCGGGAAGGCCCAGGATTGAAATGGCGTCCTTCTTCGAGACTCCGGCGGGAAGCGCTGTAGTCGCTCATGGCAAACAGCAGATTCTCATCGTCATCCTGTTGGGCGGACGGGGGTGGCACGTGGCGGCCGGCGCTCGATCGACGGCCCGTCCCGCGCCCTTCCATGGTCGACGTCCCGCTGTTACTGCCACTCCCGTTGCCCTCCCGGTCGATCTCGAATCGGTCGGCGAGGTACGGAGGGTGCAGAGCGCCCCGGGCCAGACTACCAGAGCCGGAGCTGAAGGAGTGGGGCGCCCCGGACGACCCGCGACGGCGGTAATTCCCAAAGCGAGACTGGTAGATGTGGTGGGAGGTCGCCGACGGCCCCGAGCCGCGATGGGAGGAGCCCCCCTCCGAGGCACCCGCGTGGGATCCGGGACCCTCGCTGACGGACGACGGGTTTTGGTCGCGGGGCGATTGGCCGGCCGTCGCCGTGGCGCTCTCGAACTCATGCTGGCGTTGGAGCACGCTGAGGCTCACGTTGGTCCGATCCTCCGCGCCGAGGCTGATGCTGCGCATATTGAAGGGGAAGATGTCGTCTTCGTCCGACGGGGCGGGGGGTGGGCGATGGGCCGCGGAGCTCGAGCGTCGGAAGGGCGGCGGGAAGAGCCGGGGCGGCGAGGTGGGAATGTCGATGGGGATCACGGACGTCTGATCGCTCGGGTTCTCGTCGGGCGAACCGCGCCCGCCGTGGGGCCCGGCGGCGTTGTAATCGACAATGCTGTTGGAACTGAGGCGGGAGGGGATGGCGGGCGTGTGCGGGGTGTGGGGGGAGATGGGTTTGCCCGGGGAGGAGGCTGTGGAAACGGACGTCCCGCCGACCATGGGGGGCACGCCGGAGAGCTGTTTACTCGAGGCGTTGGACGACCGTTGCAGGAGGAGCGAGGACGACATGGAGTCGGAGAGGGCGGCGTTGGAGTCCCGCATGCGTTGAAAGCGGGCCAGGGCTGCCGAGGTCGCCGTGGTGCGGCGCGCCGAGGCCTCGAGGGCGGCCGGATTCGACGGGCTCATGAGATCCTTGCGCAGGTCGAGCATCTTCAGGAACTCGGAGATGTTCTCATCGTCGGCGTGGATCGAGTCGGCACTGGTGCCGGTGGCCTCCGCCAGCAGGCCGGAGCCCGGCTGGGCCGACGACGTCGCGCTGGCTTTGCCACTGGAGGCGTCGTCGTCCATCCGGATCGGCCCGCCCCCGACGGACAGTCGCCCGCGCCGGTGGCTAAAGGCGCTACTGTACCGCGAGATGGGCGGGGCGGGTCGCGGCGACGCGGAATTCGAGGCCGCGATCGGGTTATCGGCGGCCGTGGGCAGAGTCTTGCGCGCGGCGGCGGCCGAGGATGGGGGCGGCATATTCCGGGGTTCCATCCGCGGGCCCGGCGCCGAGCGCGGAGACCCGCCCAAGGGAGGGTCGGTGAGGGACGGCGACGCGGAGAGCGGGGGCGCTTTGAAGGGCTGGAACGAGATGGACGGCCGCCGCGCCACCCCAGGGCTGGCCGCATTGGCGAGCACGGCGGCCCGCCCGGCGGGACTCGCTCGCGCGACGGGAACGGGGGGCCGTGGGGAGGCACCGGGGGGAGAAGGGGATGCGGCGCCGGCGTCCCGAGCGGCGCGCAGGGCGGAGATGGGACTCGTGCTCGTGGTGGGCCCCACTTGATGGAAGGTGGAGAGACTGCCGTAGGCCTGGCTGGGGTCGGGATTCTCCAGGGACCGCTTCTCCAACGGGGCGGAGCCGACCTCGTAGGCGGGGGCCTTGAGGGTCGACTCCCGGGTCGGGAGCGACGGGCGAAAGATCTCGTCGTCGGCGCCCATGAACCGCGAGCTCAAGAGCGCCTCGGAGTCATCGACCCGGAAATCACAGGAGGTCCGGTACGTGACCTGGACGGAAAAGGGGCCGGCGGGCGAATCGGTGACGCCGAAGCTGTAGGAGTCGACGACCTTGCCACTCCCTTCGTACAGGGGGGCGGTCAAATGGTCGGGCTTGGCGGTCTCCTGGGCGGCCTGACCGTTCAGGATCCGATACTTGATGCGCAACACCGGGTTGGTCCGCAGTCGGCCGTTTCGCTTGAACTTCCAGGCGGGCAAGAACTTGGAGTAGGTAACCAGGGAGCGGAAGAGCACGATGCTCTTCTTGTAGACGGTGGGGAGGATGGAGCCGAGGTCGGCGGGCAGGTGGTTGCGCATCTCTCCCAGTTCGATCCTCCAGCGCTCCAAGATGACGTCGTCGGAGCGGGCGGAGGGGGGACGGACGGGCTGGGGCCCTTCGGAGGCGGCGAGCGATTCGAGCACATCCCATCGCTTTCCATTCTCATCCAGCACGACCAGACTTTGATTATTGGTGAGACCTTTGGTGTCCAGGTAGGTTTCGATGATCAAGGGCGGGGGACGATTGTCGACGGCGTCGCAGGCGCGCCAGGTCTGGAGCTGTTCGCGGAGCACGTCGGTGTCGTCGATCTCGACGTTGAACTGCCATCGGACATTAATTCGGCCGGACGATTTGCCCAGAGCAGGGACGGGGAGAACATACCCAGCGGTTCACCTTGGGGGTATCGGAGCCTTTGCTGAAGGAGGGAGGGAGGTCGACGCGAGCATGCAGGATGATCAGAGCGGCCTTGGTATGGTAATTCTGCGTGGTTCACCCGTCAGCTTCCGAGACTCGAGGATGCGGCCCACGAGGGAATCCCGACGTACCGATATGATCTGATTGAGTTTGGCCATGACATCCCGGGAGGGTTGCGGGGGATGGACGGGTTCGGACGACTCGGGATCGGTCTCGATCCCCAGACCTCTCCCACTCGGAGGTCTGGCCTCGACGGGGGGAGCGCTGGAGCCGAAACCCTGTTCCCTGCGGTCGTCGGCACGGGGGGTGTTGGAGCGGCCCGCGGAGGCCGGGGCGGGCGATCGGGGATGTTGATGCATGATGGGCGTCGTCACAGCCAGACGATCTCTCTTTCTCAAACCCAGCGCCACGAGTCACACCACAACGTCGAACGGGATCAAGCGGGGAAAGGAGACGGAGTGGTGAGGGCCATAGTCACGACTGGGGGAGATAACGAGATAACACGGATAAGGAGATAACGAGATAACCAAGAACCAGGGGGATCGAGCCGAAGAAAGACGACGAGGAAGAGGAAGAAAAGAGGAAAGAAGAGAAGAGAGGGAGAGGGAGGTGCTAAAGAAATGAGATCAGGCAGAGGCAGCAGGCTGTCTTCATGGTCTGGGGCAGCGAGGCGACAGGCAACAGGGCGTTGGAGAGCATGCGGCCTGGACTTCTCCGCATTCACGACGGGTGATCACCGCCGTCCGGTCTTGTCCAAGAGATGGGGAAGAGATGGGGAAGATTATGGAAACATGATCACCAGGATCGAGGAGGGGAGGATGAGAGGGGAGTTGGAATGAGGATGGGGGAAGAGTGAGAGAAAGGGATGAGAAGAGGAAGAAGAAGAAGAAGAAGGAAGAGAGAGAGAGAGAGAGAAGACGCAAGCAGATAACGGGAGGTGGAGATACGCCGTACAGCAGAGGCAGGACAGGGTACGATACGGCGATCAGTCGGTATGAATGGGAGTGACGCACACCCGATGACTCGACCGGGTGGCTATATTTATCTTCTTCTTTCTTCTTTCTTCTTTCTTTATTTTTAATTTTTCCCTTTTATATTTCATATCTCTATTTAATGTATATATAATATATATAATTATATAGAAGTAGAATCGATCTATTTTATAAATGTATTGATCCAACCAGACATACCGTACAATACAGGACGGTGGCAAGGCGGTGAGGCAGCGCGGCTACAGCAGCCCAATGCGGTTTAGCGTCCTGTACGGGGAGGTAAGGTACCATCTCTCTCTCTCTCTCTCTATTCTATACTCTCTACTCTCTATACCTTCATCTTCATCGTTGTTATCGTTATCGAATGACATGTGTTCTACTGACTGAATATGGATGACCTCGATTCATGACAGGTTCGGATGGCGTGTAGACGTGACTCCCATCCCAGATCGGATAGCTCAATCCGACGCTAGGGCGATCCTTCGTCCATCATCGCGCATGACCCGAAGTCATGACAGGGTCTCCTTCGTACGCTTGTGGTCATGGATTCCTGGTCTTTTCTTTCATTCCTGTGATGGATTGAAGATCGGAACTTTCTCTATCAGATCAAGAGAATTACCGATTTACCCGTGGAGTATTGACATATTGACATGACTCACAGTGACTCCTCCCAACCGATCAAGGTATGACGACGATCAACCTGAAAGAATCCAAGAATCAAGCTTGGACCACCTCCCTCCCTTCCAGGAACCAGACTGGCCGCCTCACGGCAACCGTTTGCTGGGACTCTCTCTCGTCTGCAGTGAACCCCTGCTTCGGTACCGCGTCCTGACCACCGAATACGAGTCTCCTGTATTATATGAACCTCCTAGGAGAAGGAAGAGGCGTGACACGTCGGGTTGGTTGTTTGGCGCCAGTTGGTACTGCAGCATTCTGCAGGGAGGGCGATCTGGGAGTCCTCGTACTTTTGCTCTTGATCTATTCCGGAGGCTCTTGTTGGTGTGAGATGCTCTTCTACGGTCGATACCATCTTGCCAGTTGGCGGTGGTCTCGACACATCTATGTAATAGAGACCTGACAGCATGCCTATTCCAGTCCGTAATTATATCATCGCGAATATACTCCGTACTCCTACGACATACCGATCTATCTAGTATCTAAAGTGTATAAATGCATCAAATAATATCTCTCCCTCGGCGCATGGAAGGAAATCCATCCCTGATTGGCCAACCCGGACAATGCCCGTATCCATGGCTCTCTCTCTCACTCACTCTCCCTCTCTCTTCTCAGACCGTGAACGAAATTATTCCCCTAGACATCTCTCTCCCTCCTCCATCTCCTCCCTCCTCCCCTTCATCTCCTTGATATCACAGTCGCATCCCCCGTGCGATCCGAGAACGACGGTCACCCCCGCACTCACTCCCCCACCGCTGGACCCCTCGGAGAGAATAGTCCCCACCCACACAATCCCTCCATCGCCGCCACTCTCACGCTCATCCTCACGACACGTTTCCTCCCCAGACACAACCCTCCGTGCTTCCATCCAACCCGTGCATCCGACGCGCCTCTCTTCTGCGATCCGAATCATCACCCTGAGCCCACCTCGCTCCCTCGTCCCGCTCCCGTTTCTCCCCCGGTCGGAATCCTTCTTGTCCCCGCTGAGCCTTGCGCCGTTGACCCCCCGCGGCGACAACGACGCCCTGGTCCTCGGTCGACAAGAGATTCGGACACACAACATCCACGCTGGGCACATGAGTGGCAAGCTGTGGGAATTCTTTCTGCGCGATGACGTCGAGAGCTTCCGGGGAGTCCTGGCCGCCGCCAGCTACAAGGGCTCCGGTGGGACCCCCAATTCCAAGGCCGGGTCGGCCGGGTCGGTGATCGCTTCGTCGCCAGGGATCTTGCTCAGAAGTAAAAAGCTCGGAGAAGCCTCATCCGGAACGCCCGTGTCCGATCGCACCCCAACGTCGCGACCCAGTCGAACCATCTCGCGCGAGGAATTGAACGCCCGCGATCACTATGGCCGCACCCTCCTCCACCACGTGGCCGCGTCGCCCAAGCCCACGGCCATCGACTTTGCCATCATGCTGCTCGAGACCCCGTTCGTCGATATCTACGCGCAGGACTGGGAGAGTGGATGGACCGCCCTGCACCGCGCGCTCTATGCCGGGAACGCGGCCATCGCGCAGGCGCTCATGGCCCGGGACGTCCGAGACGCGACCGACTTCAGCAAGGCCGGGTCGTCGGGACATCCCGGGGGCGGCCTGATCAAGGTGAAGGATCGCGAGGGGTACAGTCCCTTCGACGTGTACGGGGCCACCATCTCCTCGCGCGAGATCAAGCGCATCGTGCTCCCGGCGGCGGAGCACGATCCCTTGCTGGCCGATGTCGAAAACAAGGACGACGACTCGAGCGCGTCGTCCTTCGGGGACGACATGGACGAGGAGGGTCACGCGACCAGGGGGATCTTGCGACCCCGCGTCAACCTTCTCGCCGACGAGGTCTACACCTTTGGGAGTAATAAGAATCTGAACCTGGGCGTGGGAGACCAGGATGACCGGCAGTTTCCCGAACGGATGACCCTGCAACGCCCGGAACACCTGCTGCGCCGGTTCTTCCGCGAGGCCCAGGAACAGCGGGAGGACGATCACCCCCCGGGCCGCGATGACGCGGACGACCTCCCGGCGCTGATCAGGAACAGGCCGGTCAAATACCAAGACATCGTCATGTCCAAGCTGCACACGGCCATTCTGACGACCGACCCGGAGGCCAACCTGTTCACATGCGGGTTCGGTCCGGGAGGCCGCCTGGGTACCGGCGACGAGGCCACGCGATTCAGCTTCGTCTGCATCGAGGGAGGCGGGCTCGCGAACAGAAAGGTCGTCTCCGTCGCGCTGGGCCAGGACCACACGCTTGCCATCTCGGAGCAAGGTGAGATCTTCAGCTGGGGCAGCAACAAGTACGGCCAGCTGGGCTACAGCCTGCCCAGAGCCACCAACCGGGACGACGTGCCCATCCAGACCACGCCCCGCCAGATCTTCAACCCCTTCAAAAAGGAGATGATCCTCGGCGCCGCCGCGTCGGCAATCCACTCGGTGGTCTTCAGCCATGCGGGCCTCTACACTTTCGGTAAGAACGAAGGCCAACTCGGCCTGGTCGACTCCGACGCCCGGTCTCTCGAAGCACAGACGACCCCACGACGCGTAGGGGCCTCGCTATTCAACGCCGCCATCCACAGCGTGTCCGCCATCGACCAAGCCACCGCCGTCCTGCTGCACAACCACGAAGTGTGGGTCTTCGCGCAGTACGGGTACCTGAAACTGTCGTTCCCGCTCGACATCAGCTCCAAATTTATCCGCGACAGCTTCATGACCACGCGCTACGACACGGCCGTCAACCGGATTGTCAAAATCCGCTCCGGCGGCAACACCATCTGCGCCCTGTCCAGCTTCGGCGAGGTCTTCACCGTGCAGGTCAACACCAAAACCGAGAACCCGTCCCCGGCGACGTCGACCACCAACCCGTCGAAAATCCGCAACGCCGTCGCGCCGCCGGCGCGCGTGTGGGCGCTCAAGAAGGCCCACATGGCGGTGAAAGATGTCGACGTCGGCCAGGACGGCTCGATTATCATCTGCACGGCGTCCGGGTCTGCGTGGCGCAAGGAAAAGCGCGGGAAGAGCAAGGACGGCGCCGCGAAGGATTACAAGTTCGCCCGCGTCCCGGGCTTATCCCGCGTTGTGGGCGTGTGCAGCAATTCGTTTGGTGCGTTCGCGGCGGCGCAGCGGGATTGCGATGTCACTAGGGAGCAGATCGTCGTTCAGCCCAGCACACTGTGGAAAGACCTGCTGCCGCTGTCTCCATTCGACGCCTTCACTTCCATTTCCAGCAACGGAGATGCAGGAGGTGCCGGCAATGGAGACACGCTGCTAGGGATTGAGCCCACCCTAGCCATCAAAAAAGCAGTGATGTCCGCCTCGGACATCGAGTCCTACTTCCCACCGCCACCAATCGAACTACCCCAAGGAATAGTCCTCCTCACAACCATACTCTCAGACGTGCAAATTCCAGTCCACGAGTTCATCCTCTCCGGCCGCAGCCCCGTCCTGCGAAAAGCATTCCACACGTTCCGCAAGTCCGGAACATTCTCCCTCCCAGACATCCTCTCCATCGACCACGACCAACACAGCCGCACACGCATTCTCTTCCAAGCCCTCGACATCTACACAGTCCTCAACCTCGCCTTCTTCATCTACACAGACAACATCTTCGACGTATGGCACCTCGCGCGCCACACGCCAGAAAGCGCACAGCGCTACCGCCAGGTCCGGACAGAAGTAATGCGCCTCGGAACGCATCTACACCTCCCGACCATCGAACGCGCCGCGCGTCTCATGATCGACCCGCACAAGTCCCTCAAGACCGACATGGTGCGCGCCATCACCGACCCGGCTTTCTTCGAAAGCGGCGATGTCGTCATCGAACTCAATAACGATGCCGTCAGAGTCCACAGCCAGGTTATCTGCCAGCGGTGTCTGTTCTTCGACGTGTTGTTTAATGGCCGCTCCGGCGGGCGATGGCTGCTGTCGCGGAGGGAGAACTCGACTGGTAGTAGTAGTGGTAGTGGTAGTGGTAGTATACACGTCGACCTGCGCCATATCGACCGGCCTGTGTTTGAGTTCGTGCTGCGGTATCTGTACGCTGATGCGGATGACGGGCTATTCGATGAAGTGCGCGCGAGGGATTTGGACGCGTTTATGAACCTGGTTTTTGATGTTGCGTTTGTGGC
Source organism: Aspergillus neotritici (assembly GCA_023619815.1). Taxonomy (NCBI): domain Eukaryota; kingdom Fungi; phylum Ascomycota; class Eurotiomycetes; order Eurotiales; family Aspergillaceae; genus Aspergillus; species Aspergillus neotritici. Next base: position 1,063,454 of record JALZYL010000003.1, on the reverse strand, counting down.
GAATGAGTTGATGATTGATCGGTTGGGGCAGGTTTGTCAGAGGGTGTTGGGGCAGTTTGGTATGTTCTCTCTTCACACTGATGACATGGAGACTTATGGAATGAACGATGGTACTAACCCTGTCTAGTAAACGCACGCAACGTCTGCAGTCTCCTCAACTCCATCGCGCCATGCTACGTCACGGAGTTTCGCGATGCTGCGCTGGAGTACATCTGTCTGAACCTGGAGGGGCTTCTCACCAACAGGTTCGTAGTCAGCTCACTTTCCCTACAAACAATGCATGCTAACTGACCAACTAACTACCTAGAACCCTCTCCGACCTCGACGAAGACCTCCTCAGCGCCCTCGACACCGTCTGCCGCGACAACCAACTCACCAGCTTCCCCGTCTCCCGAGGCCGCAACACAGACGAATACATCTTCGAGGCACACCCCGAGCTAGCTTCACTCATAGAAAGCGACCGCCAACAGCGCATCGACTCTATGAAGTTACGGACGCGTGTCAACAACACCGCCGAAGGCAGCAAACGCACGCTAAACGGGGATAAGACGCCACAGAAAGCCAAAACGAAGGACGTCTTCACGACGCCGTCTAAGAGTCCCAGCCTCAGACCGAGGCAGTCGGCAGGTGAACTGATGTTCGCTATGGACGATGACCATTTATTGCCCTCGCCGGGGGATTCAGTGAAAGGGAAGGGCGCCGTTCGCAGAGAGGCGCACTACGGGCCTGCAGACTCGCCCGCTCTTGCTTCCAGCCTTGCAGATGGGGAATCCGAATCCCTCGGTGGAAGAAGTTACCTCGAGCAGATGATGACGGGCGCGTCTTCTCACGAGCCGTCATCTCTCGCCGACTCGCCGAGTCAAAATCAGGCACTGAAGAAAAAGAATATTAATGGCTCTTTCACGCCCCCTGTCCCGTGGAATATCAATACCAGCAATAACAACGCCTCCTCCTCCGCCGCCGCCGGAGGAGGAGTAGTGACAGGAACAAAGAAAAACCTCAAAGACATCATGCAAGAAGCGTCCTCCACACAACGCCAAGTGTCCAACCTCAGTCTAGGCGTGTCTTCTGCCAGACGGGAGAACGCAAACGGCCAATCCGGCGCTACAGCCACGCCGCAGAAACTGTCCCAGAAAGAACGCAAGAAGATGCAGCAGCTACAAATGCAGGAGATGCTTGCTGCGGAGAAGAGGTCGAAGGAAGCGAGGGCTAATCCATGGGGGATGATGTCTCATCCTCCTGCTGCGTCTTCTTCGATGGGCAAGGTAGCGGCTCCGCCTGTTAATGGAACGGGGCCCACGCCCGCTGAGTCGGGTAAGCCGACGAGAAAGCCGTCTATGACGCTGCGGCAGACGGTTGCGGGGGGGCCTTCATCATCAAAGCCGCAGCCTCTGCCTATCAAACCTGGGAATAGCAGTCAACCGGCACAAGCACAACCACACCCATCGTCAGCATCACCCACTCCCACTCCCACCCAACAACAGAAGTCAATCCACTCAATCCGCCACATCCCCCCAACAACCACATCCACACCATCACCATCCCCACAACCCACCCCCAAACCAAATTCCAAACCCAAAAAATACACCTCCACCTCCCTCTCCGCCATCCTCCTCCAGCAGCAGACTGAGAAAGACGAGATCCGCGAAGCGGCCACCGCCAAGCACAATCTGCACGATATCCAGCTCGAGCAGCAGTTCCAGGAGTGGTGGAATAAGGAGAGTAGGAGGGTGCAGGGTCTTCCTGAGGAGGATAAGGATGACCTACCGGGGGGGCAGACGCGTGGTGATAGTGGGAAGAATGATGGGAGGAGGGGGAAGGGTCAGGCTCAGGGGAGTGGGCAGCCTCGCAAGAGGAGAGGAGGGGGTGGAAAAGCAGGCGGAAGTGCCAGTGCAGATGCAGACACTAACACTAACGCTAACGCTAACGCAGCTGGTGGTGGTGTCAGTCGGAATCTACCTTCGAGGCAGAAGAAGAATGGGCCTGCATCTGCTGAGAATTGGAATGGGACAGCGAATGTCAACGCGAATGCGAATGCGCCAAAACCGCCTCCTCAACAGAGGAAAGAACATAACCCTCACGCTCACCCTCACCATCGACCGCAGCATCAACATCAACATCAACATCAACATCAACATCAACATCAGACCAAGAAAGCAAATCCTAGCCATAGGGAATCCATCCCTGTCAATGGTGGAGGGGCAGGGGGAGGAGGAGGAGGAGGGGGTGCTAGTCGTGGTGATAGACCCACGCGCGGCGGTGGAGGAGGGAGAGGCCGGGGACGAGGGCGATAGCTATGTTCTTCTCTCTCTCTCTCTCTCTCTCTGTGTGTGTGTGTGTCTTCATTCCCATATTCCCTCTGTATCTATATGTTATAATAGACTCTGCTTGGTTGGTTGGTGGTTGGTTGGTTGGGTTGTGCTTTCATTCCTGTGCTATTACTTGCTACTATATTTTATTATACAATACTATATATATTATGGATTAGACTTCGTTTAATATAGAGTGTATGTACTACTGTCCATACACTACCCACTGTTCAAAACATCCATCCATCCATTCCTACTAGGTTATATCCATTGATACTACTACTACTACTACTGCTACTACTATGTATATATCCAATTGTTAAACAGTAAAAGTAAATAACCCCCATAAATTAAGTAATTACATTAACCCATTTACTCCATGACCGTTCCGAAGAATACCCACTTCCTACCACCAGAAAACAACCGAAACAAACAAACAAGCAAAGCAAATCAATCAATCAATCACAGTTAGACCACTGATGATAGCAATTTATTATGCATCAACGGATCAATGAAATTGTCAGAACCCAGCTAACTCCAACTCCCGCAACGCTAAGAAATGCAATAACGCCGGCGCCACACGTATGAAGCGAAACAAACAACAAAGTACAGGAACCAAAGAGAGAAACGCAACAAACAAGGAAGGGAAGGAGAGAAGGATCAACCGGACGTTGCTACCTCCCGACTATCCCACAGTCGCCGCATCAGCATCTCCGACTCGCTAGGGATGAGAGATGGCTCTGCGTCCTCGTCCTGTACCACGCTAGATTCGCCCTCGGCGGAGGTTGAGAGGAGGCGGTGCGAGGGATGCAGGGAGGTTGATTTGCGGAGCGGGGCCGGCTCGCCCGTGGCCTCGTCGAGATAAGCCTGTGAGACGTCGTTCCCCCGGCGGCCGAGGAGCTGGCGCGGCTCCGGCCGTGCGCTGCTAGGACGCCCCCGGGGCGTTTTCCCGTCTGGCAGCTGTGGCAGGGTCGGCGCGGATTGGACGGACGGGGCGAGTGCGGGAGATTGGGGCAGCTGGAGGTCGGTGAGGAGGACCGCGAGACGCTGGAAGCTGTCGGCTGTCGGGGATTGGAACCGCCGCACCACGGTCAGTTCCATGGCCGTCTTCTCGTACGCTTTGCGGATGTGTTTCGCCTCGCCGTCCGAGACGATGGGGCGGGGAGCGCCGTTGACGAGCCCGCGACTCGCCTCGAAGGGGGCGGCGCCGGGCCGACTGTGACCTGGATCGAGGGCGGCCGGGGACGCGGTGGAGGAGCCGCCGTGGGTGTCTGGGGGCGAGGTGTTGAGGGTGGCGGTCCGCTGTAGCCAGAGTTTCTGCTGGGTGCGCGACGGTGGCTCCACGCCGCGCGACCGGGGCGGCGGGGACGTGCGCTGTCGGCGGGCGGTGGTTGCGGTGCCTTGGTGGGGAGAGGGCGGCGTCTGCGGGTGGTAGTGGGGGAGGAAAGACGACGGGGTGTTAGGTTCGGAGTCGGTGCGGAACGAGCCGGGGGCGCCGACCGCCTTGCCGTCCACGATGAAGCGGGACACGCCGCCCTCGATGGACGAGGAGGTGGCCTGGGCGGGACCGGCGGGCGTGGTGGCTTGGGAGGATGAAGGGGGCCGGCGGCCGTCGGGGGCGGAGTTGAGGGTCGACAGGGAGGTTTTCCGGGCCAAGGCGTCGACGACGGCCGGTTTGGCGGTCGCGGAGATGGACGACATGGCGGGCGGGGCTTTGGCGGCGAGCGACGGAGTCAGCAGACGGGAGGTGATGTCGGGGTGATCCGGTGGGCGCTCCTCCGCTTCGTCGTCGCCGTGGTGGTCGTCGTCCTGATCGTCGTGGTGGTCGTCACGCGACGGGGTGGTCGGCTGCTCAGCGTCGTGGGTCCGCTGGTCGAAGCTCTTGTTGACAGAATCGGGCAGGCTGGCGGCGCGAGCGAACTGCTGATAGGGCCGCTTGACAAAGGTGAGCGGGTCGACGATGACGGGCTGGTTATTCTCAACGCTGTCCTTGGACTGCGCCACGACGGAGCTGCGGCGCGTGCTTTCCGGCGACTGGGTGGTGTCTTCCCACTCGCCGTCCTCGTTATCCGAGTCGTCGCCCAGTTCAAAGCCGACGGTCTTCTTCTTCTCAGTGCCGGTCCGGGGCCGGTCGGAGGTGGTGAGGACGGCGGTCTTGGTGTTGGAGGAATGTCGTCGTCGCAGGGCGGGACTGGAGTTGTTCTTCTTGATCGGGGCGTGGACGTGATCGGGGGAATCATCAAACACGCCCTCCCAGCGGACGTGATGATGATGATTATGGGCGCGGGGGCTGGCGGCGGGGGTGACAGGGGCGGACTTCTTGCGCTGATGATTCCGGGCGCCCGTGTGGGGTTCGTGCGCGAGCTGGTGGGCGGAGAGATGGCGTTGGAGTTTGGCTAGATTCTTGCCGAAGGAGGGATTGCGGTGATGATGGCGATGACCACCGACCACATGCGTTCGGGGATAGTGATGATGGGGACGCAGGGCGAGTTTCTGCGAGGAGGACGAGTGCGAATCGGACAGATCGGCGTGAGGAGCGATGGAGGAAGAGGAAGAACGGGTGACGACGGCGTGGGAGGAGATGGCGCGGCGCCCTAACCCGGGGCGCTTCATGGGGGAGGCAGTGCTGTTCGGCATGATCCTCCTCCTGTTTCCGTTTGACGAGGTTGGGGGGATTAAGTGGGTTGCCAATTCTGAGCAGCTGCAGGTCGGGTGTCACCGCAGCTCTAAAAAAGCAACGATCCGACGATTGTGACGGGACCGCAGTCGATTGATAGATGAGGTCACGGGTCAATTGATGGGGGAGAAGGGGAGGAGGACGAGGAGGGAGAGAGAGACACGAGAACGACGGCGAAGAGAGATGAAGCTGAAGATGAGGGAGGAAGAAGTGAAGATGAAAGAAGACGAGAAGGTGAAGTCGGTCCGTTTGGTAAGTTTGGTAACGGTGGTACCGTACCGTCACGTGTCCACCCACCTCCCATCATACCGATGGACTATGGATTGATATCATCCCAATCCGGCTGTGAATGCCATGGACAATTCTAGCGCATGTACGCCTAGAGATAACAGATAGGGGAAGGACGACGCGGATCGTCTTTCTTAATCAGGATGCTGCGACCACTCTGCATTACTACGTATACAGTCACATCAATCATACAATTTCATTCCCACTCCAAACAAAGAAAACTCTGGTATCATAATCCGGAAACAGATGACAGGAACAAACGCCCCCCCTCCCCCCGTCTACAGCTCAATGAGACTCTCTTCCACCGCGGGCCGCGCAGGTGCCGGCTGCGGACCGGGCACCGGGGCCGCCGATGGCCCCAGCGGGGACACGTCGCCGACCGCTTGCGATCCGGGAGGGACTCCCGGCGCATAGGGCGGGGGTTGTGAAGCACCCTGCGGTGGCGGTGCCTGGTAGTAGTAGGACGGCTGGCGCTGATGCCCGGACCCCGCGGGCGGGGGATATCCATCGGCGGCCGGCGCGGACGGCTCCGGAGCGCTCGGCACCGGGGCGGTGGGGGCCCCAGCCGACTGGTAGTAAGAGTCCCGCCGGACCCCCGGCGTGGCGTGAGAGGGAGTGCCCGGCTCGCCGGGGTGAGGGTAGTAGGACTGCGCGGATGGGTCGGTCGCGGCCGGAGACGGATAACCCTGCGGCGTGGGGGGTGGGTATCCGGCGGACGGTCCTGGGTAGCCCGGGGCGGCACTGGGGGCCGGCGGGGATGCCACGGACGGGGGCCGACCCGTCCAGGGCGCGTTCGGCGGCATCGGCTGTGCCGGTGGGGGCGCGTATGCGCCCGGGCTCATCGCACCATTTTGGTGACTACTGGCATCGGCGGGCGGCGCATACGGCGCGGCCGCGGGGGGTTGCTCGCCAGGGGTCCCGTAGTAGAAGCTCTCAGCTCCCGTGCGGGTCTCGGGCGCCGGCGGCGGCATGGACGGGTAAACGTTGGGGTACGGGGAACTGGCCGGGACGGACCCGTACCCCAGCGAGTGTTGCGAATAGGCACTGGACAGTCGCTCCTCGAGCATGCGGTCATAGTACCGCACCACCGTTGACAGTTTGGCGTGCAGATCCAACAGCGTATCTAATCTTTGTTAGCGCTAACCGGGAAAAAAGAAAAGAAAAGAAAAGAAAAGAAAAGAAAAGAAAAGAAAAGAAAAGCAAAACGGAAGGAAGCAACGAAGGAACAGTCGGAGGGAGCGGGACATACCATGCTTGCTCATCGTCTCGCCGTAGCTCCGGGCCAGCTTCGGCCGCAGAGCGCCAATGCTCTCGTACAGCTCCTGGATCTGCGGTTCGCGGAGGATGGTCCCTGGGGGTTGATGCTGCAGACGCTCGACGAGGGTGGAGAACAGATGGATGTTCTCCACCTCGACCGGGCTGAGTTCGTAAGGGTTCCGGGGCAAGGGGGTGGCCCCCGGGGTCTCGCGGGTGGGGGCATCGGGGGTCGTGTTCTTCAGGGCGGCGGCGTGCTGCTGCTTGTGCTGCTCCATGTCGCGCAGAGAGGCCTCGATGGCGGCCTTCAAGTCGGCGTCTTCTTCCTCGGCCGTCTTCATCTGACTTGGTTCCGGGGCGGCCGGAGCCTGCGGGACGTAGCCGCCGGATCCCCGATTCTCTGCCTCCTCCAGGCTCATCTGCAAGGCGCGACGTAGGTCGTCGTCGAAGCCGGTGTCGGCGCGGGCCGTCCGGGGCTCCATGGCATGCGACTTGGAGATGGAATGGTTCTTGAACGCAGACCGGTCGGCCAGGCCCGCCGGCGGGAACGGTTTCGCGGTCAACTTGGCGTGGCAGCCGTCGTCCACGCGGACGGGCTGAAAGATACCGAGGTGGGGGAGGGGAAGGGTCTTGCTGGAGCACTGAGCGTCAAAGACGTTCCCACAGTTGCGGCAGTGGTGTTTGCGGTTCATGAAGCTAAAGGCGGTCCGGCATCGCATACACACGTCGGAGTCAATCCACTCGGGGGGCTGTCCGTGAACGAGTCAGCGCGACCCACGGAGCAGGGGGAGGGAGGAACGTACCGCACTGCTTTCCAACATGCTACCGCTGATCTGCGTCCGCGGAGGGAATCGAAAGCCTTCGTCCTGCAGTCGGCGATAGGTCTCTCCCAGATAACTCAAGTCCATGCGACCTTGCGCGGCCATAGCCCAGTCCTGGATCAGTTCGAGCATCTTGTCCTTGACGCTGGGGTTGAGGAGGGCGCCCTCGGCCTTGAGCAGCGAGACGAGATTGTCCATGAATTCGCGGGAGGCGATCTCGGCTAAGAAATGGGTTCCGCCGTTTTTCACGCAGGTGTCTGTCAGCTACACCGTTGGATCTGGTCAGTCCTCGACGGTTCTTCTCCAGCGCGCGGGGGTCGGATGGACATCGATGTACCTTCAACGTGGCCAGCTGGATGTTGGGGTTCCGATTCTCCAATCGGCGTTTCAACGACTTCATGGCGTCCTTGGGCTGAACACTCTTGGATCTGATCATATCGGAGATTTCTAGGTTCAGGGCGATATCCTCCCTGGGCAGGTCTTATCAGTCGGGGTTCGTGGCTCTCACGAGGGGACCGTGCCAGAGCACGACGGGGATCAAACCGTACAGGGAAGAGGCGGTGGCCCGCTCGACCTGCTCGTCGAGCGGGGAGGTAGAAGAGAACCAGCCCGCCATAGTGACGGCGACCGTCGGTAGAATGAGGTGAAGGGAGGGGGGAAGACGGAGGAGGGGAGAGGACGAGTAGGCGGTTATGACGTTGGGTATTGGGTGCCAAGCGGGACCACTGGAGTCGCGGATGGGGATAGACCGATGGACAGATGTTATAGAAAGCGGGATCGGGAGTAATTAATCGAGGTACAAATCTGTCTGATCACGGACAGGACAGCGAGAAGGGGAATGGGAGGGAGATGAGGCGGATGAGGCAGATGGGAGCTCCAGGCAGATCCATCGAGATGCGTCTGAAGGTGGATGGTTGGTGGAGATGCCTGGATGAGGCACCGAGGCTGTTCACCGCCTGGGTATTCTGCCGGATATAATCTCCAGGCGGTGAGTCCATCATCCTGAATCCCTGATTCCTCTAGATATACTCGGTGGTGTCAAGGATACTCAGTGGTATGGAATCTGGATTGAATGAATATGATGTAGTGGATGACATTCCTCAGTGGAGGGCATTGTCACCACCACCCTGTCCACTGATAAGGAATGAAAGACAGATTAATCCTCGGACAATCCCGAGGCGCGATCCGACGGGCGGAGAGGGGACTTCCCCGAGGTTACGGTTGGCGATCATATCATCTTCTTATATGGGTAGTATAATGCTAGAAATTCAAGTAATGATCTAGGAATAGTGATCGTATCCGTAGTAGTATAATCATATATAATATAGTCGTATGGTTGAACCGTATTATTACCTACCTAGGCACCTAGGTTAATTGGTATAAATTATTCATTTATTCAGTTATGCAGATACATTTGAAGGACGTTATGCACGCTGACTCAGACCGAATAAGCAGCCGCTCATTCGCCGATCCACCATATCAACTGGAGATTCTGCTGCTTCTGCTCACCAACAATTCCCGAGTTTTAACTCCAGGTCTAACCGTGGGGAAGGATCAGTGCCTGTCTCGGAAAGGATTGTCGGCAGGGAAAATTGTTCTGAAGAAGTTCCGTCCAGAATTGGTTGAGGTCGAGGCTCTCTCTCTCTATACCGGAGTGATTGGTAGGCCCCCCGACTGCCCTAGTCTCTTAGCCCGCTTCTCTCCTCTTTCTCCTCTTCTCCCTCTTATTTCTCCCTCCCTCCCTCTCTCTCTCTTGAACACCTCTTATAACACCGCTGATTTTTCACACTTGACATCTCTCTTTCTCTCCATCTCCTCCTCCACGCCTCTCCACTCGCTGACTCCCTCAATTCTCACCCCTTATCCGTCCTCAGTTCACATCCCCCGGTGGATCTCGGTACGTTCAGATTGTTGTCCTTTTCGCATTGCCTCCACGCCCTCAGGACCACGCCATGCTCCCTCAATCCCCCTCGATACCACCCCTCAGGAACCCATCATCTCGTCGGAAGGTCGTCGTCGCTCTGGAAATCTGGAAATCTGGAAATTCCCTGGCTTCCAGTTCCCTCGACGTCCATCCTATCACCCCCCAGGACAAATTCTCCTTCTCTGGCACCACACTCTCACCAGTCCCTGGTGTAACCCCCTCGCTAATCTCACCTCTGCTCACTTCCACTACGTCGACCATGTCTTACCTCTGCTGACACGATTGCGTTCTTAGTCTGAAATCACATCCATCATGTCCGAGACCAAGGAACTCACCCTCGCCGAGGTGGCCGGCCACAACACCAAGAAGGATCTCTACATGATCGTCCACAACAAGGTCTACGACGTCTCTGCCTTTGTTGACGAGCACCCGTACGTCCCTGCCAATCTTCCCCAAATGCCAACAACAAACAAACAAACAAACAAACAAACAAACAAACAAACAAACAACCGCAAATGAATTCAACTGACAGCGAATAGCGGTGGTGAGGAGGTTCTGCTCGACGTGGCTGGTCAGGATGCCACCGAGGCCTTCGAGGATGTCGGTCACAGTGACGAGGCCCGTGAGATCCTGGACGGCATGTTCGTCGGCAACGTCAAGCGCATGGTACGGAGCGCCCCCCAATCCTGGATCTGTCGCATCCCAACTAATGGACCCCGTCTAGCCTGGTGACCCCGAGCCCCGCGCCCACACCCCCGCTCCCATCGCCTCCTCCGGCACCGGCACCGCGGGCATCGGCGTCGGCCTCTACGCCGTCTTCCTGATCGGCGGTATCATCAGCTACGTCGCCTACAACTACCTCCAGCAGCAGCAGGCCGCCCCGCAGTAAGCGTGGTATCCTCTACTGCCCAAGGATTTTCAACAAAAAATATCGAGGAGGGGCAAGACAATTCAAACGACTGACGAGAGCATCCGATTCCTTTCGCCTACCAGCATCTCTACCGATATCCACATAGAAATCGGTCCACCCGGTGGACTGACCATGGATAGACGACGGGGTTGTGACGGGCCGACCGATTGATTATTGATTATTGATGGATTGATTGACTGATTGATCGTTCTCGATATCCCAGTACCAGAACGTTTTCCTGTTCTTTCGTGTTTTGACTACTACTACTACCTACCATGTGCTTTGTAATTTCCCGGGATGTTTTCTCTTATCTTTTTATTTTCGTTTATATAATTTTGGACCCTTCAACCCCATGCCTTAGACCATGAAAGACAGACCCGTTTTGGATATTTTCTTTCTGTGTGGTTTCCTCATGCGGCGTGCGCAAGATTCGTAGCTGATCTTCTTTCGATCTACCGATCTAGAACCTTTGATCAAACATAAGGTTTTTGCTAACCTCGAGCTAGGAATGATACCAGGAAAATCCCGAATGATACTACTAACATGACTTCAGATTGGTCGACAACGCTCTACGCCATATTGAGGGGAAAAAAGAAAGGAAAAGAAAAGACAAGCAGTCCACATCAAGTCATCTCAGAAAAACGCCGCCAACACATCATCAAAATGCCCCTCTCGGAGGGCAGTATAAACGGTAGTCACGCGCGACCCGATGCATTTCTTCTCCTTCATATGCGCCCTATCATAAGTAGGATGGTCCTCGAGTCCTCGATGCAGCGGCACGCCGAGTTCGTCGCGAACAACGCTGTAAAGACGCCGTGACGCACTGCACAGATAGCTCTTGGTGGTAGGGCGCTTGAAGAACTCACTCCGGGTCGCGGTATAACTGTCCGCAAGGGCGCCCGCCACTCTCGTCTTCCATTCTCGAGCCACCTCACTCGCAGCAGCGACGCGGCTCCTATCGGCAGGCATCAAGTCCAGCAGGACACCGACGGAGCCATTCGCCGTCTGGACCGCGCGGTCTTCTACATCGCTTGTGCTGTGGCGGCGCCAATGGGCGAGCAATTCGTCCCACAGACGCGTCTGCGCGCTGGGGCCGCGCACATGGCAGAGCTCAGCGGTTAAAGAATCGACCTTGCAGCGCGCGTTGCGGACGAACTCTGCGTGCAGCGCGCGCAGGTCCAGCGCCTGGCAAAGCACGTACAAATACGTCGCTGTCATAAGCGACAGCACGTCCACCGCCTCCGCGGCGTAGCGACACCCGATCAGGGCAAGCGAGTTCAGGCCCTGGTTGTGCATCTCGGCGGACTGGACGTGGTTGCTGACGGGGTGGTTGAGGTAGCCCAGCTCGGAGACGTACGAGGCCATGTTAATGTCCACCCCCTTGAAGGCAAACGAGAGGCTGGGGTCGTCGATGCTCAGGTTCGGCGGCAGCCCGTTGTTCAAGAAAGGGTTGATCAGCTCGGAGCACTGCGCGAAGATCATCCGCCCGATCATCTGCACGGCGCTTGTCGTCTTCTCCATCGCGGAGGTGATCGACGCAGCTTGGAAATTGCCCCCGTGGTGCACGACGCCGTCGAGGGGGTCGACCAGCGGGTTATCAGTCGTGGAGTTGAGCTCCGTGCGAACCTGTCGCTGTGCCAGCGCCATGGACTCTATCTGGGGGCCGATCCACTGCGGAGAAGTCCGCAGGGCGTAGCGGTCTTGCGCTAGCCCGGTGTGCTCCGGGCCTGCGGAAACGGCGGCCGCGAGTCGCGAGTCCGCGAGGAAGCGGAAGATGTTCGCCGCGGCCTCCGTCTGGCCTTGGTGCGGCCGAGCGAGCGAGATGAATGGGTGGTAGTTGGACGCCATGCCGCCTAGAGCCTCCGTCGCCATGGCTGTCAGCATCTGGGACAGCGAGAGCAGACGCGTAGCGTCGAACACCACCAGGCTGGCTGCACCGCCACTGAAAGCAGTTCCGTTCAGTAGGCCCAGTCCCTCCTTGGGTCCAAAATCCAGTGGCTGCAGGCCTAGCTCGCGCAGCGCCTCATCCGCAGGGATGACCCGCGCGTCCTGTCCACAGTGGATGGCAATATCTGGGTTCCCCTCCAGCGCGCCCGCGATGTAAGCCAGCGGAGTGAGGTCTCCTGAGGCGGAAATGCTCCCTCGCAGTGGGACCACGGGCGTCATGTTGTGGCGGAGGAGGGTGAGTATCGCCTCGACGACCTCCAGACGCACGGCCGAATGCCCGCGGAGCAGCGAGTTGCACCGCGTTAGCATCGCGGCGCGGACAATCGGGATGGGCATCTGGTGGCTATGACCAGAAAGGCCACCACCACTGGGCAGGACCACCCCCGCGTTATGGTGCTGGATCAGTGCCTTCTGCAAGGCGCGGTGGTCCGCAGTGCGGGTGTCTGCGCTGCCACCGAACCCGGTGTTGACGCCGTAGACCACTGCGCCGTCCGCCAGTCGCTCGTTTAGTCGATCGACACTGGCTTTAATGGTCTGGTGGACTGCGGGGTTGTCTGTAACCTTTGCATTGCAGCCGTGCCTACCCGGTATCCTGTTAGCTGTCACTCTATACCATCCAGGAGACCTCGCCAAGACAAGACTATATATACATACCTCGCAACAGCGACGACAGCGCTCACATCGAGAGACCGGCCGTCCAAAACGACAGGAGACGACTTTCGCAAGTGCACCAGCTCCTTGAGACCGGATACCATGGCAGCCTCATTCAGCAGTGAGCCTTCCATCCCCTGACAGCCACACAATTTCGATTCGTAGACCATGGCAGAGGATACAAGATAGGTAGGTATCAGTCGGATCTTACCCTGGACTCTCAGGGAAGGCGGTTGGATGAGGACACTCGACGTTATATAGAGTCTGCCTGGGTTCAGCCCAGCCCACCTGCACTTTCGAATTCCGAATCCCTCACGCAAAGCCCGTCTCTACCTCTACGCCCCCCAACCACGTCTGGAATCCGTGGGCACGGACGGGACGTAAGGCTCATGCAAGGGCTGAGTCGGGCAGTCCCAGCGGAGGGCGGTCTCAGAAGGGGCGGTGGGTGGGTGGGTGGATTTCCTTCCTCCTTTTATGGGATTGGAATGAGGGACTCAGGGTTGGGGGAAAGGAACTCAGCTGCTGTCTGTCTGTCTTGTCTGGGATTACATTTACATCCATTACCGTGTCACCCTGTCCTGATTGTTGAGTCTGGTGGTTAACATGAAGACAAAGGTTGGTTTTTTATTTATCCTGGGCCGCTGTGGTACCTGCGTCGCGTTGTTGTTCTTTGTGATGTCTGGGGTAGATTGCACTGCCAAGGATGCTTGCCCCTCCTCGCCAAGGGTGCTATAGTGACATGGATGTGTCATATAGGTGAGCGTTTTCGTTGGTCCTCCTTAGAATCTGTTTACATGTCTTTTTATATCGACCGTTCGATTGAAAATACCAGTTGGCGAGTTGTAGGGTTTTGATATCCAACGGAACCTAGGTACCGAGTCATGTTTGAGAGGCTGAGGCGCTAGGGCTCCGTCCCTGACTCGTTTCCTGGGGATGGATAGAGAAAGGGGGAGAATAGGCCGGTTCTGGCTTACTCTTATGAGCCAGTATCTGGTCCATGAAGATTGAGTATGTCCGACTTTCTTAGATAGGAATGTGGGCGCTTAACGAGGCTTTGATATGGATAACTCGGGTCGTGGGGTCTACTGCTTGCTTCGGTAGAGACTTCCTTGGATGAGGCCACCGATTGAAAGAGGCATTGTGTCGGAAAGACCGAACAGTTTGAAATAGAGGATGCTGATCCATTCATAGAAAACTGCCACTACACTACAATACGGAATCGAAATTTCGATCAGGTCGGCCATGACAGATATACCAACAAAAAGTGACAACCCGACTCCCTCCACCTATATAGCCAGATCATCAACAGCCGATATTATGTCTCCAATAAGAATGCTGGTCCATCGAGCTAAACGGGGTCTGATCAAGGGCATGGTGGTCCTCCCCATCAGGGAAGATGTTAACCTTGGTGCCACCCCCCTTCCTCTGGACGGTAGCCTTGCCCTTCAGATCTATATTCTTGCCTATTCCCTCGTGGCAGAACTCCCACTCTGCGCCTTTAAACTTCAGGGTCTTGCACTCGCCCGAACAACTGATCTTGTCCGCCTCGTCGGCCCTGTCGCTCCTTTGACTGGCGTCGTTGGACTCCCAGGCCATTATCTCACACGTGAAGGCACCGCTCTTGTCGGCGGTGTTGTAGTTACGCGCGGTTCGGAAGCCAAACGTGCAGGCTGAGCTGAGGCTTGCACTGGCGGCTAGAGTGAGGAGGAGGGCGGAGATGTGCATTTTCTTTTGTTCTGGAGTTGGAGTGGCTTAGTGGGTATGGATGATTGTGTGGTGTGCGCGTACGTACCTGCTGGACTGTCGTATATATAATAATGCTGGGAAGAGCGGACAGGAACCCTCGATCCGATGTCTTTGAGGTCGAGTAGGCGAGGATGTTGATGAAGAATCGATCTGTCTGCAGGACACATACCCCATTTTATATGTTGAACCCCCCCCACCATCTCAACCCCATCCTGTCTCCGACCGTCTGCGCCTCCTTCTACTTCCCGACCTCCGAACAGACCATTTACCGAATCCGGTTGAAGACAGCAGGCTGTGTCTACCAACAAGTCTATACAATGCCGATCAGAAGGGGCCGAGTTGGATGAAAGGGCGCCAAAAAGGCATAATGCCAAGATCCAACAACGCAACTGCATCTTGGACTGGAGGATCGAACGGGGCGGTTGTGTAGGGCCAAGGTGTAACTGTAGTGCTGACATGTAAGATCTATCACTTTCGTCACGGCCACAGCCTCGTGCTGCATGCTTAGGTTTGCTTACGGCGTTCGGGAGATCCTTCGATCCTGCCGAGATGTGTAGATGCAGGTTGCACTGGCCAATGGACTGGCTGGGGCCTGTTGGTTTATAGTCACTTGAGACGTCCCGGGCCGGTCAGTTCAAAGATGGAGTGACTAGATGTGGGAGGCTGCTCGGATTGTGGATTGTTGGTATGGATATCCCGGGCCGGTGATAGGAACCAATTCCACGGAGTACTTGTATTGGACAGGGCACCCTTCCCTGCTCTAGTCGGGCTACAATAGGTGGAAGTAAGACATGGTTAAGATGGCTCACAGGAACTCGCAGCGAGAGAAGACTCAAGGTGGTTGAGTGACTTTATGATAACGAGTTAGGGCTGGTGCTTTCACGTGGGCCAGACTATTGTGTATCCTGATCTCGTTGAAACCCGAACATCCTAGACAAAAGTAGATACAGAAATAATATCTTCTTTCCCTTTCCCAAATCTGAATCTCATTCCAGCTCAGATCAAGTGGCCCTCCGATAATCCACCGCAAAAGGCCGGTTCGCCCCCCGGAATTCCACATACCCAGCCGTCACCGACTTCATATCCAAGCCCAGGTTCTGCGACTCGCGAATACCAAAGTGCCACTCAGTGAAGGGCCCTATCGCAGCAATCGTCGATGCAGTCGGTTGACTGTCACCGCCACTCCAATCCTCCTCCAGCCCTTGCTTGCCAAAGACGAACTCGGAGCGAAAGTCATCGACCCCCTGGACCTGGGCGGTATCATATTCAAACTGGATGTTGACGGCATCGTGGGCAAATTCAAAGCGTTCCCTTTGAACGTTTTCCAATGTTTCATTTCCCACGTGGCTGATTTTCACCAACAATCGCTTGCGCTGGGCACTATCGGGATTCACCTGGACCCCAAGCAGCCAGAGACGAACCTGGTTGATCCGGACGTCTGCACGACCGGGACCGAATGGGGAGGCACCAGGGTCCAGCCGAATGGACGTACGATAGAGCCCATCCTCGCCATTGGACGTGGTAAGCACCTGTCGCTGCTTGAAAACCTCCAGCTCTTCCTTCGTCAACTCATACAGTAGTCCCTTGTCGTTCTCATTGCGGGGCCATGTGACGCGAACGTTATTGGCATAACCTTGGAGACAGTTCTCAAAGGCCGTATTCAGGTTCAACTGGCTCTTTTGTAGCTGGGTGACTGAGTTCAGGGGCGCCGGTTCGGAAAAGTCGAGCTCGTTTTTCAGCCCCCAGAATTTGATCGCGCGGCTCTCGTAGTTCAAACGCTGCATGAGCTCCAATCGCATGGTATCGCGTGTCTTGCGGAGCCAGAATAGAATGGCCGGGGCCTTCAGGTTGAGAGTGAGTCTCTTCTGCCCCAGAGCCTCGCCTTGGCTCTTGCTGTAGTCTCGATTGTTGATCGCTTCAAATAGAAGCTGGAGGGAGGCATTATAGTCCAGGATGGCGTTGTTGCGATCTAGGGCCACAGTGATGAAGTTATCCAAGGCGCCTTCGACGCTTTTCAGGTCCGCCGGCTGAATTGCGTTTTTGAACTCGCGAAGAATCTTTTGGATATTTTCCGCCGTGCTGAGGATCTTCAGCGCCCCCGGGTCGTCGATATCGACCTCGTTGTTTTTCTTGGTTTTAATGGCCTGTTCCAGCGAGTCAAGGGTGTCCCCGCATTGTTCCAGCTGATCGATGATATACTCTCTCTTCACCGTTTCGCCCTGCGCGTTTTTCACCAAATGGCTTGACCCGTCTCGATATATATCATAGCCTGCTTTGACCTGATCGAGAATAGATGCGGGATCACGGTATGTCGAGACGAGGACACTCGCGGCTCTGAGGAAGAGAGTCCAGTCAAGTTCCTCCTTGAAACGAATCTTGCTCAGTTTCTCCGTGAGCAGCTGTCGCTTCTCTCTGACCTCCTTGGCCAGGAAGGCAATCTTACTGACTCCAGTGGCTAATGGACCGTTCGGGGAGGTGAGAAGATCGATCTTGGCATCGGCTTCCTTCTGAGCATCGGCCATTTTGCTAATGCCCTCGTCCACGAGGGTCCGAACGTCATTGTCATTTTGTACGGCTTCTTCGTAGGCGGCCGTCAGCTTCTCTGTCGAATCGAGGACCTGGAATCGTTCCTCCACGGACTGGGCGTAGAACCCGAAGGACAGACGAGGTACCCAGCTGTCGACGTGGCCGAACATATCCTGGCCCAGCAGCAACCGATTGCGGCGACTGGTGGCTTGCTCATAAACGGACTTGAGTTGCAGGACGGGACTGCTGGTGACATGAAGCTCGGTTTCTAGGCCTTCCAGCGCATTCAACAGGCCAGAGCGTTCGCCTTGGAATGCATTGAGCACTTGGAGACGGTCGACCAAAACGCTATAGAGTGCATATGCTCTCTTCCAGTCCTCGGCATTACTGCTGAAGAAGCTGTCATCCGCTTTGTTCAATAGCATCTGACATTGCTCGGGGAACATGTAGGCTTGCAGAACGTCCAGATCTTCCTCGATGCCTCGGAAAGGCAGCATTTGGGCACGGCTCAAGCCACTTATATCCCCGGATTTGCCGTTGGCGCCATTCTGGGATTCGAAACCCTTTTTGTCGGTTCCGTAGCCGCTAAAACCCCCAGCACCTAGGGTTGTCAGCTAAAGGACATGCCAGGCATTTGGTACGCCTACCTGGAGAGTTATTCTTGGTGATGTTGTAGGCCTCTATTCCCATGTTTACTATGGTCCCTTGAAGTCTCTTTTCTACGTTTCTGATGAGAGAGAGCAGCTGAGAATCCTTTCGAGGATCGACCGTTCCGATGGTCTTTTGGGCAGACGTAAGGGCTTCCATTGCAACGTTGTTTGATGTCTCTTGGCTAATCGAGCGAACTGATGCTAGTGTACCTTTGAGTTCCTTGACTGTTGCAGAGGTGATATCCTTTGGTGCCGCATCATTTGTTGCAAGGTTAGTGTGTATCTTTTGCATCAGAGAGGAAGAAGCGTCTCGAATTTCGTTGCTGATACCCGACTTGGACAAGACTTCAAGCTGGCTGGCGAGAGCCTGGAGGGCACCACCCAGGCTCGTGAGTAGTTGGAGGACCTCTTTGTCCTCTGCCGAGAGAAATCCAGGGAGACTGTCTGATATCACTGGCTCTGCCAGGCATAAAACCTGCTCTGGCCATGATCGCCCGTGGATTTCCCCGAGAGCAAACCCAGCATCCATCGCGGCTGTTCCGAACAGCAGTTCAATGTTCCCTAGACCAATTCAATACTGGTAATCCCTGGGAGACTGCTGGTTAGACATACCTCCATTTCCACCGTTGCCGCCATCACCCCCCTTGGTCTCTGTTGGCTTGTCTTTATCCGGTGTGCTAGAGATAGTGCCATTGCCGCCAATGCCGCCGGCCCCTCCGTACGCCTCGATCGTCAAATTGTGGATGGGATCTGTTCCAGGAAGGGACCGAATGCAGATCCACACATGCCCGGCGTCTTTGCCGTCTCCTCCCCGACCGCCATCTTTGTTGATATTGTGTGTACCTGCCGTGCCATTGTCCCCGGAGACATCAAGCGTGACGCTATTTGGGATTGTCAGATCATGGCAAAACAGGCCGATATTCTTACCGCGAGCGGTGATGCTGGAGGCGATCTCGAGTTGCTCCGCGTAGACCAAACAGGTATCCGTGGTGAAATTGAACTTGTCATCAATGGTGTACTTCTCCGTGCTCAGAATAACGGTGGTCTGTCCAGTACTATAATAGGCATAGCTGTTATTTGGCAGGACGTCGGGCATGGTGAATGAGATATCAAGTATGAATGGCTACTTGAAATGAAGAGCACGAGGAATCCTCAGTTGACAAGACTTTTCCAGTATCTTGAAACCGGGAACATGGGTCAGTTCATAGTTTCTTTTGTTTATAGGGCGGGAAGTATCTCAGGCAGGTTGATACGTGGCGTTACATCCAAGCCCATCACTACATGCAGAATGTGCAACACGTCATCCATATACTGCCGATCAGGCGTCGCTGCATGTAGTAGCATCAGAATCTCGACCGAGCCTATGTATGCTGATTAATGGGCATTAATGTATGTAGTAACAGATCATACATATCCTGCAAGTCAGACATGGCTGTATGCAGTGATATCAGGATTTTGAGGGAATGGGTATATACAAATTGACGATCAATACCTACACGACAGGCCAGGAACTGCCACGTCTGGTGATATCAAGACTTGGAGTGGTGCATCCACATAAGTACTTATCAAATGATCGACATGATACAGCTTTAGAAAACAACTGGCTAACAACTGGCAAACAAACTACGTCATTCATCTGCTCATCGTCGATATTAAACGAGAAACCCACAGGACTGATATAGCTATTTATATCACGCCTCGACCTTCCCCAGGACTAGATATCCAACCCCCACTCTGAACTCCCACCCTTTTCTCTCTCTCTTCTCTCCCATTGGTTTTATTTCATATTATCGAGTATCGTCTGTTGCAACATGGCAAGCCAAAAAGATTTCCCTTCGCTCGTGGAGGCGATGAAGGGTGAGAACACCGTGGGAGGATATGACGTTCTCGTGTCTTACTCCCAGGACAAAATCAATGAGCTTCTCCAGGCACGCTCCCGAGAGCTGGGGAATATCCTGGACACTGGAGAGATAAGGGCAACTGGCAAAATTATAGGTATCGGCACATACGACATGACCGTGAGCGCGAAGCTCAACCACCCTCGTCTTCAGTTCGAGGATGAATACGGAAACATTACCCTTGCATTCGGCGTCCAGAAAGGAGAAATCGTCAATCACCGGGACAATGACTCGAAGGACGAGTTAACCAGTGATCTTGAATTTCAATTCAAAACTACCCTCACCAATGTCACTGGCACTGTGGAGGGTGGTTTTGCGAAGTCAGGCGCCACGACCACGCCAGCCCACCGCCAGGTCATCCTCAACCCAGAGGAGAAGAACGTGGCCCAGGGCGTCTGCATTACCTTCGAGAAGGCCACATTCAATATCATTTCCCTCACGGGGGGCGACACGTCGGGACTAGCTGTGGTGAAGGAGGCTCTGCAGAGATATTTTGTGCAGGAAGCTGATCTTCAATATTACGTTGCTGGCGTTTCGAACCAGTACCACGAAAGCCCCGGGTCCCATCTTTTACGGCCTGTCTCCTTTTCCTTTTCCACATTAGTAGGCAAGACGGAGAAGGACGCATCGGCGTTGTGTATGTGGATCGGGGTCGCAACGCCGACAGACGGGGAGGCAATTCCCCAGGGTGGTGGTCGTTCCGATACACCCTTTCATGAGAGCGGGTTAATTCCAATCCCCAGCGGGTGCACTTGCAGCATGGTCATCAAGAATGACGTGCTTGCGAGACGGCTTATTCTGGTAGAGCTCCTATTACCACCCCCGAACCCCTTTCGGGCCTTGCTCTTCAACCCTGCTAACCATCCCCCAGCCCGGTCTCAGTAATGGGTTCAATGGACTGGAGAACAAGACAGATCGTACTAAAGGTAAGCCACAGTACCGACTAACCGCATGTGTGAAGGCTAACTCAGACTGTGTGATTGGCAGGTGGGCTTGCTGTCACTGGCAACATGAAAGCAAGCGATGTTGTGGTTCCGAAATTCCATGATGACCAGCCTGTGGACCCGGCGGGCAAGCAAGTCACAGATGTGGATGAAATCCGATTCAGTCCCGGGGACCCCGAGACTCTAATCACCTTCGACAGCAACATCAACGCACAGTCGAACAAGATGGAATATTCGAGTAAGCAGATGCATGTACATTGGTCTCAAGAAACAATTACACCGGGCAAAGGTACAATCCCCGAAAGAGGCTATGTTACGTTCAATTTCTCCTGGGCCGCGAACGGATCGTGGAAAGACAAAGCGAATCCTGGCCACCCCAATCTGCTCGGTTTTGACTGGATCAGCGAGAAATACTGGACGATCCCCGTGGCCGAGGATGATCGCGATATTATACGCAAGTTATTTGGCCCCACCGCGGAGTTTCCCGACCAGTATAAACACCTGCAGGTTCACAGCCCTCAAGTGAACCTGGAGATGAATACGCTGGACTATTTCTTGACCACGAACTTGCTTTATCCGGGCAAACACATCTTCGACGCCGACGATCCTTCTGCTGAGACTACAAAAAAGGGGCTTGCTCTTCCGTATGACCTGATTTTGACCGGCCAAACTATTACCAGCTGAGTTTCCTGTTTGTCAACCTTTGCCGAGCTTTGCCGAATCGATTAATATTGACTTCAATGTACCAGTCAAGCCAGAGTATCCCATCGGTGAGGGTGTATGACCGCCGGTGATCCAAGTCAAGTCTGAAGGCAGGGGCCGATAGATAGGTGGCAGCATTCCTCGACGGGCCAAAGTTTTGCCATGATTGTTCCTTTCTCGTTATATGACGGCCTCCAGATTGCTTATATACAGGCCATTTATTGATAGTTTCTTGGCTACCGTTCTTCCTCTGGTGACCAAAAGAAAGCATCTGCAGCCTATCCCGGGCTACAGTAGTTGATATCATGGGCGAGGGAGGCACTGCGGAAATCTTACCATCCTTACTTTTTCGAATCATCCCCGTTCGTATCCCCGATCCCTGGAAACCAGAATGAAGAACTATAACGAGAGGTTCAATAATCACCTTTACATGTCCGGTATCAATCCTACCTCCTGCACTGCCCGGGGGGAGTTCATTATTGATTCTTCGTGGTCACTGCACCAAAATGCCGTTTGTTGATCGGGCTCGACATGACTGATCCCGACCTATGGCGGAGATATATCAGAGACTTCGATCCCTAGACGAGCAACCGGAGACTGGCTAGAGTCAGACATCCATTCCCGTTCCCAGTAACCACTGTCCAGCATGATTAATGCAGACATTCCCATGCCTTGGCTCCTGGCAGGGTAGATAATCATTCCTTATCATCGGAATATCCTAGCTATATATAGTCGTATAGGAGGTTATTGGATTATATATTATAATAATATGAATAATAGAGTCTGATTGTTAGGACCGTAGGGTGCGGCCTAACCGAAGACTCGCGGTCCTCTGGGCGCTGGCCATGTAGCGTACCTCATAGAGGATTCCGGAGATATCTAGCCAAGGATAGCTGAACATGATCGTCTTTTGGTCTGGTAGTATATACGTACCCCGGAGCGTGCAAAACTTTGGTGGTATACGAGGTTCATGAACAAAATATATAACATAATATAGTACGAATTATCAAATTTAAAGCTTCATAACTTAATCACTCTTACAGATTGAAATCTAGAAGTAAAAGAATATAATTATTTAGATTTTATAGTAGATAGATTGTAAAAATATCTTTGGGGGACCCCAAGGATCTGTCCGAATCTGGCCGGGTTCAGGTTCGGGGCGGACCCTGAAGTCCGCCCCTAAACACGGACCGGATTGGGGGCGAGCCCTCCCTAGACTGAGTGCCAACCCGCCCCGAAAACAACACTAGCTGAAATCTTATAATAAATAATAAGAAATAGGAGTTTCAGAAACATTATATATAGTATAACATGAGCGAGTAAAATATAAGTCTTATTTTCTTAAAATATAACGCCCTAATTCAAATGAAAGAAAGAAAGAAAAAAAAAAAAAAAGAGGGAGTAGGGTGTCGTTATACCCCCACCAACCTCATATTGATCCCAGGCTCTCCCATTAGCGAATGGCAAAGCACCACCCAGCAAAAGACCCTGTCAACCGTTGATGCATGGTAAGCTTTGGGATAATGAGCCAAAAGGATAGCGAGTCGTCACATTGGCCCGGCTGGTCGACGACTGCTATAGATCCAGGGCTTGTGCTTGGCACTGTGTCAAGGTCAGTAACGGTGCTTCTCATCCAAGCGGGACAGAGACAGAAGGAGACAGACCATTTGCCAATAACGTCCTTTCTTGGCCAGCAGTTCGGCATGGGTGCCCTTCTCGAGGACGACGCATCCCTGACCAGGGGCGGCGGCGTCGCCCTCCTCCTCCCCAAACACAAAGATGACGTCGGCTTTTTGAATGGTTGCCAACCGATGGGCAACGGCAATGATGGTGAGACGCCGTTGGCTGCTCAGACGCTCGATCGAGCCCTGCACGAGTTTCTCGGACTGGGAATCCAGCGTGGATGTGGCCTCATCCAGGAGGAGAAGCTGCGGGTTCCGAATCAGCGCCCGCGCAATACACAGCCGCTGTTTCTGTCCCCCGCTGAGGGCAGTCTGTGCGTTGACCCCCAGCTCGGTGAGGTAGCCGTCTGGGAGGGAGGAGATGAAGTCGTGGATCTCCGCATCCTTGCAGGCTTGGACAATCCGTTCTTCGGTGTGCGAGTTCTGTTGATCGGGAGTGTCGAGACCCAGTAGGAGATTATCCCGGATCGTGCCTTCAAACAACTTGGGCTCCTGCGGCACGAGGGACAGTGCGGAGCGGTAGGAAGCATGATCCAGAGCTGCGATGTGGTGGCCGCCGAACCGAATGGTGCCCTGGGTGGGTTCGTAGAATCGCTCGAGGAGGGAGATAATCGTGGATTTGCCGCAGCCAGAGGGGCCGACAAAGGCGACGAATTGGCCGCTCGCAATGCTTATATTCAAACCCGTGAACACCGGGACGCCGCGAGACTCATACTGGAAAGCAACATCTTGGATCTCCACGGATGGACGCAAATCACTGGACGGTAGCGCCGCAGGGATGCGTCCAGGCTGGCTCTCCGCGGGCACTCGGGCAGAGATGATACGATTTGCTGACGCTTTCACCTGCGCTAGGTTCGGTCCGAACGACAGGAACTGCGAGGCGGATTGCCCCCCTTGGATGATGGCGATGTAGACGACGAAGAACACGACGGGGTCATACTCCCGGGAGGCAAGGAGCTGTCCGCCATACCTGCGTTGATATATCAGTGAGCTTCATCCTTTGAGTAGGCTTTCAGGGGAAGAGGTGGGTATGGGTATGCGCCTTGAACACCGAAAGGACAGGGGAGGGCGGTACCAAAAGGCCAGCGCCATGGCGCAGAGCTCAATACTATCGGAGAAGGCAAACACAAGGGTGGCATAGAGGGCCTTTCGGATGGCCTTGCTCCTCTGGTCCCGTAATAGACTGGAGTATCTCCCTATAATCTGATTCTCCATTGTCAGTGCAGTGACCGTTCTAAAGGCCCGAATTGCTTCCACGATGAACTTGGAGCTCTCTGCATAGACCTCGGCATTCATTGCTTCAAAGTGCACCTCATAACGAATCCGCAGAAAGGCAGCCAGGAAGATAAAAGGTAACGAGCCGAAGAAGGTAACGGCGGCTAACTTCCATCCGAACGAGAATGAGATCGCCACCGATCCAAGAACGTTGAAGAAAGAGACCAGGGGGAAGACCCCCATTGGGCCAAGGAGCTCTTGAAGCTGCTTCGGATCCAAGGACAGTCGAGAGACGAGAGTCCCTGAGGCATTCTCGTCGCACTCGTAGTAAGACACGGGCTTGCGAAGGAGGCTGGCGAAATAGTCCTTGCGATAGGTGGCACCGACGTACTTAACCCAGTGAGTCTTCCAAATGAGCAAGAAAAGAGAACCAGACGGTGCACCTACCGTCGATAGTGCCTGCGTAGTGACTCCCAGCGTGAAGTAACACGCGCCGACCCCGAGAGCGAGGACGAAGAACATCAATGCCCAGAAGTTTCGGGCCTCCTGGAGCTGCTGCCCGCTGAACTGGAAGGCCTCAATGAGCCGGGCAAAGAGCCAACTCTGCAATGCATATCCGGCTGCAGAAATACATGTTAGTCCCACACCCTCCAGCGAGTCAATAAACCAAGCCGTGAGAGATACTTACATCCAGCGCCTACCGCTGATGAAAGAGTGAGAAGGTACAAGACCCAGTGGCCGCGGTTCTCATAAAGAATAGTGCCTAAACTTTGGAAGAGGCTCATGGATTCCATGCTTCGAGTTGGGGTATGGTGCGCTTCGATCCTTTTCTCACTAACCAGCCCGTCCGCCGACGTGATATCTCGATGACACGACACGGGGAATTCCTCCCAAGGACTATCCGTGGAATCCTCCAAGGGCTCGAGCTGCTGTGCCGTAACGAGACCATGGTAGATGCCACCTTTCGTGAACAGTTCCTCATGGGTGCCCTCTTCAGCGTTCGTCCCATCCTTCATTACGATGATCTTGTCGGCTCGACGGACGGTCGACAGACGATGAGCAATCATGATTGTGGTGCGGTTTTGGGACACCCGATCTAACGCAGCTTGGACAATCTTCTCGCCACGAATATCAATGGAGCTTGTGGCTTCATCGAGAATCAGGATTGGCGGCTGACTGACAATGCTTCGGGCGATTGCCAGTCTCTGACGCTGTCCACCGCTTAGGGCTATACCCCCTTCGCCCACGATGGTGGAATATGTCTGGTTTTCGGTGGGTCAGCGTGGTCATGGAAACGCCCAGTGCGAGATGCAGAAGGAGAATGGGCGGGCAAGACAGGGCAGACAGGACCGATACCTCAGGGAGCCGGTCAATGAACTCGTCGGCGAACGCTTCTTTACAAGCGGTGACAACCAGTTGCATCTTCACCTCGTCCGCTTCACTCTCCCACTGTGACCCGATCAATCCAAATGCTACATTCTGGTATACGGTGGTGTTGAACAGGAAGGGTTCCTGTTGGACCAACCCGATTTGTGACCGCCACCACTTGACATCCAACTCATTGATATTCGTGTTGCCGACGAGGATCCGACTGTCCACATCACTGTCATGGCCCGACGGTGTCTGTAGCTGATACCACCGTTCGATCAAGCCGACAATCGTGCTCTTTCCAGATCCCGAGGGCCCGACCAGCGCAGTTGTCTTGCCCTGTGGAAACACCGCGTTAAATGCGTTAAGGACGCGCGTGCTGGGGCGCGTGGGATAGGCGAACGTGACGCTGTGAAACAGCAGATCTTGGCCGGAAACCTCTGGATCTCGACGGCCGCATAACGGAGCTGGCTGGGTATCGATCACGTTGAAGAAGGTCACGGAGCAGCTAATAGCTTTAGAGATCGCCATCAGGGGCGCAGCGAGTCCGCCCATCACCGAAACTACCAAGAGGACGGAGAAAAATACACTAATATCAGGTCAGGACCCCATCCTGGATAGGGAGGGGGGGATCTCGTACGTCATCACCGTGTTGACATTCGCGATGTGACCTTCCTGGTATAGCTTGAGTCCAAACCAGAAGGCCAGTGCAAAGCTGACGTAGACTGCAAACAGCAGGACACCCAACTGCATCCCATTCATTAGGGATAGACTTAGCCCCTGTGTACGGGCCATGTCAATCCACCGGGAATACTTGGTGAAAAGACGGTGCTCTGCACCCAGCGAGAAAACAGTTCGGATAGAGCTGAACGTGTCCGCTGCAATCCCTGAGTGCTTACTCTCCGTCTCCTCTGTTTTCCGCAGTCCTCTCACCATGAATGGCATCGCAAAGGTATATGTGATGACCACGAAGAGAATCGCCGAGCTCACCACCAGCGTCAGGGCCCATGAGTACCGAAATGCGATGGCATAGGCTGAAACCAGCAGGGCGAGAGATTGGAAAAAGATTGACAGTCGGTCCGAGACGCTCTGCTGGATCGTGTTCGAGTGCGTGATGATCGCGTCGGTGACCGTTCCAGCAGAGATTTCATCCAGCTTTCCAATCGAAAGGGAGAAGAGCGCCTGGATGTACTCCAACCGCAACGATGAAGACGCGTACAGGCTGATCATGCGAAAACAGAGCTATCCAGGAGTGAGACAATGCATTCGAGCCAGTCGGGGGAAACACCCACCATGGAGACGTAAGTGAGCGCAAATTTGCCGATGAACAGGTATACGATGTACAAGCTAGGAGAGACTGAGCGTTCCGATCTAGCGTCAAAAGGATGTTTCAGCTCCCACGGACCTGGATTGATTCACTGAGGACTTGAAGCTTTGCTCGTCCACAGCCGATCCCGGCGTGAAATAGGAAGTGAAATCGCCCACCAGATTCCCGAAGACAATGTTCATTAAGGGGAGAACCTGTTATCACTGTCAGCCTGCAGGCCTCGCCATTTCTTCGTCCATGGGTTGCGCACAACTCCGGAGCCCATCGCGCAGACGAGACCTAGGATCATGGCGCACGCTCCACCCCCCCTCCACCCATGCGACAGTATTCTCTGAACAGGCAGTCAGCTACAACGCTATGTCAAGGACACGGAGCACACGAGGGAACCAGGAGGCAAAGGGCAAACACGAAGTACCAGGTAGATGGTTAAAGAAGCCGCCTTGGCCGTTTTATCAGTCTTCCCATCGAGAGAGACATGATTTCCCGCCGGAGGACTGCCCGGGGGAGATTCACGGGTCCTCTCCTTGGACAACACAGTCTCGCTTTCCTCATTGTGAGGCGGACCAGAAGCGGGAGACATGGGCTGAGGATCGTTCCAACTCTGCAATTGTCACTATTGGCATCGATACTCCAGAATAACCAGCGCCAGGTGTCCAAGGACGGGGGGGAAGCTCCACGGTGATCAACGGGATTGGCATGCTTCGACACATTCCAGACCACCGCAGGGGGGTTTTCTCCCCTGAGACATCCTGCGCGAACCCTTGGATTCTCGGGGCGCAAGGGGTCGGTTGGGAGTGCAAGGAGTCTTGCCTGGCTTCGTCGGACACCAAGGAATCCAGGCGAGACCATACTGACTGGCGAGTTGGGCTTCAGGTCGCCTCTCCCGCCGCTGCACTGCAAGTCCGACATGTTCGTCTATCGACACTTGGGTGGCCCTTACAGGAGTCGACAGAGGGCACCTGGCCCTCGGATTCAGGAAAGACGGAAGACGGTGCCGACCCGAGTCACCGTCGGCGTGGGTCAAGGTCAGCGAGGGTTAACATTGATTGGATCTAGACGGGGGGGTCTTTCCAGTTCGTGCCTTTGAAGTGCTAGGCTTGCCATGCCGGTTGAATAAGGATTTGTGGCCGGCTTGGTAAACGAGATAGAATTCTTTTTATGCGTCTACAGATGGGTTTCCAATTCACCCGCATATACATCTCTATATAGATTTATATACATCGGGCTTTAGACTGTACCTGCACTGATATGGCATCCCACCAGCCCATGAATACCACGGCGGGAGAATCGTACAATCACCCACGCGTAATATTAGGGGATTTACATGTCCTGAATACATTCATCAATTAGGACTTTCAGTCCCAGGACTCTGAGTGTAGTGAATCGACTGGCCGGTTCGTAACAGAGGTTTTATATAATACAGTCACTGGAAGAACAGCAATATCTCAGTAAATGGTCAAATCTGGCAGATGGAGCACCGACAGCAGCAAAGTAAAGAGGACGAGAGAGAAAAGGAGGGGAGATTCACAAGAGGAGGACAGAAAGAGCATTCTGATATCAACTTCCATACGGCGCAAAACAGGGAGGAATCATTGCCTTCCAATGGTCCCACGCCAGTGTCAGACACCAGACGGCTCGTCGACGGGACCGTCAGGATGGGCGATGAACCGAAGCAAGGTCTGCACAAACAACTGGACCAGCCGGCCTGCCTCATCTGGGTGCATGCGAGCGCTGCCCATGCGAAGGTAGACGGCCAGCTGATCGTGGTATGGCACGGTGACCAGGCAGAGAAAGGGCCAGACGGGGAGGGCGAAGACAGGCTCGAGCATGCGAGTCGTCATCTCAGGGCCCAGGTCCAGGCGCATGAGGAGATCGAAATTCTCATGCAGCACCACCGAGTCCAATGTGGTGTGCGCCGGCCAGTCCGTCGCCTGCGCCACCATATCTCCCCACTCGATGGTGTCGAAGTCGGAAGCCCGCCCGTGCTGCTCCTGAACCGCTCCCAGCAGATCCCGCGCCGTGGCCGCCGTTGACAGGTTCACACGCACCGGCGTCGTGTTCATGCAGCACCCGAGGCCGGTGGGCGAGGGGCGCCCGTTGACGATCTGTCCGAAGAGGATGTCGCTCTGGCCGGTTTCCCGACTCAGAACATGTGCCCATGCCGCCTTGACGGCGCTGGCGAGCGTGACACCTGCGGGCAGTGGACCCGGCTTGCAGGGGCCCCCGCTGATAAACTGGGTTTGCTCCGCCAGCGGGACAGCATCGCGACGTGGAGGCGATGGTGGTCGGGTCGGGAGGCGCGTAACCGTGGCGCCGGTTAGCAGGTTGCGCCAGAAGGCCCACGCCTCGAGGGTTCGCCGGCGAGCCGCGTCACGGCGGTGCTGCCCGAAGTAGTCCACCGCCGCGGCAGGCGGGGGGAGAAGACTGCGGTACGCGGTGCCCAAGCCTCCCGCGATCTGCAGCAGACACGGGCCATCATATTGGGCGTGGGAGAGTCGTATAACCAGCAGGTGGTGCTGGGGCCCACGGGGCACCAGCCAGAAGGCCACGAGGGGCTCCTCCTTCGTCAAGGACGCGCGATCCTTCTCGCAGAAGGCCGTCAACCAGGCGTGCAGGGCTCCGTCGTTGGCCACGCTGTCGGGTCCGTCCCCGTCGCGGAGGGCCCAATAACACCGGCTGACGCGGCGGAGCACCACTGTCATCATCTGGCCCTCCCAGGGCACGAAGTGGGAGCGAAGGACGGGCTCCGCAGCCACCAAGGCCTCGCAGGCCTGGCGCAGGCGGGCGGCGTCGAGCGGCCCCGTGATGTCGAACGGGAAGTAGTCGATCTCGCCCGTCCGCAGGGAGCGGGTCTGTTCCTCCGTGGCGGGATACACGTCGGCCACCTCGGCGGGATCGAGACCGGCTGGCAGCTGGCGCCGGAAGCGTGCCCCCAGAGCCGCGAAGGGGTCATCGCGGCCCCTCCCGTCGAGATCGCCCCGGAGCGGGGGGGCTTGGCAGGCGCGGGCGGCCAGGTCGGCCAGGGAGAGTGGGCGGAGGACATCGGGCACGCTCAGGAACAACCCGTGCGCCCGGGCAGCGGTGACCAGATGGCGCGCGGTCATGGAGTCGCCGCCCAGATCGAGAAAGTTGTCCTCCATCCCTAGGTCGTCGGCCGCCAGTGACAGCACATCGCCGCATAGGGACCTGAGCCGGGCCTCCGCCGGGGTATGCGGCGCCCGGTATGCGGCCGTCTCAGCCGTGTGGGCGAGCATCTGGCGCAGCGTCAGCCGGCCCGCATGATCGCGGAGCGTCTTCCGGTCGACCTTGCCGGTCTGCGTTCGGGGCAGCCCGCGGACGGGCAGCAAGGTGCGCGGGATCAGGTAGCCTGGAAGGAAAACTTGCAGACCAGCGAGCACCTGGCGGCCGCGGACGCGGTGGGCCACGGTGGGCCAGGCGAGACAGCTGTCCGAATCCGAATCCGCATCCGTCGCGGACTCGGCCCCGTGGAGACCATCGTCATCGACGACGACGAACCCGACCAGGACGGGGTCGACGGTGCCAGCGGGGATCGGCACGTCCACGACGAGCTGGTCGTGGTGCGGAAGGGCGGCCCGCAGGTGATGCTCGATCTCGCCCAGGTCGACGCGCTGGCCGCGGATCTTGGTGACGGTGTCTTTGCGGCCGAGATACTCGAGCTGGCCTGTCGTGTCTGCGGCACGCACCAGGTCGCCTGTCCGTAGGCATCGCCCCGGGGGTGCTATACCGGGCCGCAGGGTAGACCACCACCGCGGCGGCGGCACGAAAGTGGTGGCGGTTTGTGCGGGGTCGTCGAGGTAGCCGCAAGCCACGCCGGGGCTCACCAGTAGCAGCTCGCCTTCGGTGCCCGGGGGCCGCAAGCGATGCGGGTCGTCCGGGTCGACGACCCACGCGGAGCCACAGGTGAGGTTGCCTAGCGCGTTGGGCGCGCTGGCGAAGGTGGCCGGGGAGACACGACGAACCCAGAGCGTGCTGCAACTCTCGGACTGGCCCCAGCACGTATAGACCGCAACTCCCTGGGCCTCCCAGGGCGGCAGATCGGCTGCGCGGGTGGGCTCCCCCGTCAGCACCAACGTGCGCAGGTGCGGCAGACGCGGGGGGCGGAGGCCGCGGGCCTGGGACGGGGTCATCAGGACGAAGTCAGCGCGGCTGGCGTGCAGGGAGCCCTCCAGGTCATCCTCGAGCTGGGATTCCGAGGCAAGGCAGATGCAGGCGCCCATGAGCAGGGCCTGCAGCTGCTCACACACGCTGGGCACGTAGGCGTACGAGACCGCTTGGAAGAGCCGGGTGCGCGCGTCCAGTCCGGTCGGGGCGCAGAAGCCCCGGTACCCGGCGCCGAACGCGGCGTGATCGACGATGATGCCCTTGGGCGCGCCCGTGGACCCCGAGGTGAAGACCGCGTAGAGGGGGTGGTGCGGAGTGACGGCGGGGCGGGGCGGAGCGGGCCTCGTTTCTGGCGGGGCCTCCGTCATTCTCACCACGGGGCGGCCCAGATGAGCCAGGGTCGCAGCGTGCTCGGCAGGACCCAGGATGGCACGCACCGACGCTCGTTCACAGATCTGTTCCAGGCGGCGTGATGGCAGCGAGGCGGGGAGCAAGACCACGGCGCCGCCGCTCTTGAGAGTGGCGAGCAGGCCCACGACGACACGCCGGGACTTGGGGGACACGATCCCTACGAAGTCGCCAGGTCGCACCCCGACGGCCATGAGCTCGGTGGCGAGGGCGTCGGCCCAGTCCGCAAGCCCCGCGTATGTCAGGGATCCGTCCCACGCACTGACCGCGGTGGCCGTGGGCGCCCGACGCACCTGGTCGTTGATCTGGTCGTGGATGCATCGGACTGGAACTGACTGGTCCGGCAAGTCAGCGGGGGGTTGGTTCCACTGCTTTAAGGTCCGTTGGCCGCGAGGCCCCACAGTCTGGAGGGCCTCCAAGGGCTGGCCGGGATCGCCCCCGGCCCCATGCACCACGTCGGCGAGGTGATCGAGCATCATCTGCACCTGGCCTCGGGGGACCACGGCGGCGTCGAACGAGGCCCTCACGGCCACCTCGGTCCCGCCCACTGTGCATTCCACCGTTAGGGGAAATGGAGGGCCGACATCCCGGCACGCAGTTGTCTGTGTGCGCAGCCGAAGGACGAGCACGTTGTGGACGGCCGGGTCATCCGCCACGGCGTTGTCGTCGTCGTCTGCGGTGGCCAGTATCTGTTTGGCGACCTCTGCGACAGTCGAATGCAGATGAAGTCGGCGCTGGCACCGTCGCACGGCCGTGCCCGGTGCGGCGAGAGCGTAGCAAACATCCCGCGAGCCGGTCCACGCAGCCAGCACGACGGCCCATCCGAGTTGGAGCAGTGGAAGGGTGATACTCGGCTTGTCTTGCAGTCCTTTACCACACAAAATGACATCCTGAACCGTCTCGTCCGGACTGGAATGGTAGGCATCATGTGGTAAGGGAGGGAATAATGGCGCCTCGAACCCAGGTTGAGGCGGCATGATTGGGGTTTGATATAACACACGGCCTCCCGTTGGCTTCACGTCATGGGAGGACGTCGTGGAAAGTGAATCACGACGAACATCCAAAGTCCCCCCGATGTGCAGGTGTGTCAGTCACCGCTCGTCTGGAGAGCTAGTACCTCCAACAAACCTCGGACATGTCGTGCAACTCGAATGCATATATCACCAGACCGACTGCGGCTCCCGAGGGGCTGCAAGGAACTCGCCGGTCATTTCGCTCTGGATTCAGACATCCTCCTCCCTACGGTGACCACTGGGCATGATGAATGCATGCGTCTGCATGCCTTGGCCACTGACATGAAAGAATAGGACAGGGCCACAGATGGGGACACGAGAAAGCAAGGAGAACCGGCGATGACCGAGTCGCGATGGCGGGGAATGTCGAGCATGCGCAAGGGGAATGCCCTCTCCTTGATAGGGAATGAGATCTGCCCCCGTCTGGGGCGTTGGAGGGCGTTGTCTCTCTCACCAGCATCTGCTTGTGCCTGTCTTTTGGGGGTTCTGGAGTTTCCATCAAGGGCGGATTACAGACGCCCACCCGGGTCCACTGCAAAGATAAGCCAAGGGCACCAGAAGACAGATACGCGATCCCCACCTCCTTGCGCCACGCCTCCAGGAGGGAGCATTCCCTGGTGAGGACGAAAGAGGACCGTCCACCCGGCATAGCCCAGAGACGGGGAAAGCGCCATAAGAAGGAAGAAGAAGGTCGGGCTGGCTCACGTCGCCGGGCTTCCCCTCTCCCCTTCTTTTCCAGTGGTTATTCCGCTTCGCTTCAATATTACATCATGCCAGACACATTGGACCCGTCGCAGACAATCGAGTCCGGGGATGGTGGCCCCGGGCTGGCGAGATGTTTGCACGCAGCCGTCAAACGACACCCGCTCCACGATGCCATCGAGTACGATGGCCGCAAGGTGACCTATCAAGAGCTGCACGACCGAGCATTGGCACTCTCACAGACCCTCCTCGGGGAGGGACTGAGGCCTGAAGAGCCCGTGGGGATCGTTACAGATACGGGTATCGACCATATCGTGGCCCAAGTGGCCGTCATCTACGCCGGGGGGACCTGCTGTCCCCTGAATCCATCGATTCCCGACAAGGATCTGCAGTTTCGTCTCACGAACGCCAGCGTGCGATGGTGTCTGGCCGATGCCCCCCATCGGGATCGCCTGGGCAACTGGCGAGTGCTCTTGATTCCTCCGGATGCCGTCGCCAAGCAGCAGACGCTGGGTTGTCCTCCACCGCGGGATGCGGGCCCAGAGCACGTCTGCCACTTGATGCACACCTCGGGGTCCACCGGGCACCCCAAGGCGGTGCAAATTCAGGCCCAGGGGATCCTCCAGGTGGCCCGGGATGACCGCTCGGTGCCCACCAACCCCGCAGACCGGTTCGCGCATATCAGCATGGTCAGCTTCGACCTGTCGCTGTTCGAGATCTGGGTCGCCCTGCTGCGCGGCGGCACCGTCATCCCCATTCCGCGTTCCCGCATGCTGGATATGGACCAGCTGGCCCAGACGTGGACCGCGCTGGACGTCACCGTGGTCCTCGTGCCGGCCGCGCTGCTGCCGACTCTCGTCAGCGCACACCCAACGGTCTTCGGCCGCATGACCGCCGTGTACAGTGGCGGCGAACCCCCCCACCTGCCCGCCATCCGGACGGTCCTGGAGACCGCCCCGCCAAAGCACCTGCTGAACGGCTACGGACCCACGGAGTGCTGCATCTTCTCCGTGGTGCACGAGATGACCCTGGCGGACACGGAAGCCCAACGACCGGCTGTGTTGGACCAGCCCGTCGGCCAGACGCGCGTGCGAGTTCTCGACGAACAGGGCCAGCCAGTGGCGCCGGGCGAGCTGGGTGAGCTCTTCTTGGGCGGCGACGGCGTCTCCCCGGGCTACTTGAACCTGCCCGAGAAGACCGCCGCGCGGTTCGTCAGCCACCGGACGATCCCTGCCCTGGACGTCTCGTGTCGCTGGTTCGCCACGGGGGACCTGGTCCGGCCGGGTCCCACCGGCGAGATCCAGGTCGTCGGCCGTCGCGACAACCAGGTGAAGATCCGGGGCTTCCGCATCGAACTGGAGGGCGTCGACGCCGTCCTCCTGGAGACGGGACTCTTCGCGGGCGTGGCGGCTTGCAAAGTGGAATGGGCCAACGATCCAACTAATGCCGCCCTGGTCGCTTTCGTGGTGCCCGCGCACCCCGACGACTTCGACCCGGCGGCCGTGATCACGGCCTTGCGGAGCCGGATTCCCGGGTATCTCGTTCCGCAGCTGGAAGTTTGCCCGGACCTCCCCCTTACGGGCCATGGCAAGGTGGACCGGGCGCGGCTGGTGGCGGAGTGTCACGCCCGGGTGGCCTCTTTCCGGGACTCGGCCCGTGGGGATAACGACGCCGATAACGAAGACGACGACGATGACGGCCGCGGGTCCATCATTGAGCGGCTACGGAAGATCTGGACGCGCCTGCTCCCGTCGTGCGGCCGGTCCATTCGGTACACGGACGACTTCCTCCAGCTGGGGGCCACCTCCCTGCAGGCGGCCATGCTATTGCTCCGGATCCGGGAGGAGTTCGGCACGCGGTTGACGGCGGTGGACGTCTACCAGCACTCGGTCCTGGCCGCCATGGCTGATCTAGTGGCGCGGGGAGACCAGCAGTTCCGGGTCCAGGACGCCCACAACCAGTCCTTCCGGCGCGACGTGGACCTGTTCGACTCGTTGCGGCTGGCCCCTCTGCCGGGCCCCCCGGCGGCATGGCAGTCGGCGGGCGAGGGCCACGTCCTGCTGACAGGCGCCACAGGCTTCGTGGGTGCCTTCGCCCTGCACCGGTTGCTGACGCACCCATCGGTGAAGTCGGTCGTCTGCCTGGTTCGCGCCGACGACCCGGAAGCCGCCCGGGCGCGGGTGCTCAAGGTGCAAGCGCAGTACGGGCTGCCCGTAGAGGTCGGCGACAAGCTCGAGGTCGTCGCGGGTCGGCTGGAGGAGGCAACGCTGGGCGTCGGTCGCCTGGCCTTCCACCGACTGGGCGACCGGATCTCCGCCATCTTCCACCTGGCAGCGCATGTCAACTACGCGCATCCCTACGCGCACCACCGGGACGCCAACGTCGTGGGCACGGCGAACCTGCTCCGGCTGCAGGCCACGGGGCGGGCCAAGCGGCTCCATTTCGTCTCCACCATCTCGACCTTTGGCCCAACGGGGCTGGTGCACGGCCGTCGCCGCGTCGGGGAAAACGATCCGCCGTTGCGATATGTCGACGCGGTCCAGTATGACAATGGGTACGCGCAGAGCAAGTGGGTGTCGGAGAAGCTCGTGGCGGACGCCATCCAAGCCGGCTTCCCCATCACCATCTATCGGCCCGGGTCGGTCTTCTGCCACAGTCAGACCGGGGTAGGGAACGTGGCCGACTTCAACACCCGGCTGATGGCGAGCTGTCTCCGGCTGGGCTGCTTTCCTGCGATGCCGCGGCAGAGCAAGAACTTTGTCCCCGTCGACTACGTCGTCGACGCGATTGTGCACCTGTCCTGTCGGGAGGAGAGCATCGGGCAGGGGTACAACCTCGTGCCTGAGATGCGCCAGCCGCCCACAACGGAGATGACCGAGACGTTTGCCTTGTTGGCCGAGACGACGGGCTGCTCGCTGCAGGAGCTGCCCTACAGGGACTGGCTGGAGCGTCTCCGGGCGCAGGATGACAGCGACCCGTTGCGGCCGCTGCTGGCCATGCTGGACGAGACCGTGCTGGACGGACGATGCCGCTGGGAGATGTACGAGAACATGCCCGTCTACGAGACGAGTAATCTGCGCCGGCATCTGGCCAGTGATCCCAGCCTCGCCACATGTCCGGTCCTGGACCAGACGCTGTTGCGGAAATTTCTCGCCTACTTGAAGATCTAGCCTCCAGATGTCCTCACCGTGGGTGATGGACGGTAGCATCCATCTTTTTTTCTTTGTTTTGTTCTTTTCGCCGCTTGGTTTCCATTCCTCGTAATGACCATCGCAAGATGCTCTAGATTAGGGTTCGTGTTCGGCACGTGTCCGCTGCCTCCACCAGAACTCCCTCGGTCATATCATTCCATGAGCGACGATATAATACTCAAAATTTGTATTTTCCGCATCGATACGTTGTGTAGCCGTCCAGAATGACTATATCAAGTGATACTGTTACCCTCCATATTGGGATATGCTTCTTCCATGAGCCGTAATACCCTAATTCCTCCCCATGTCCTGTTGGTTTTACGGCGGACAAGCCTGATGACGATCATGGGGAATAAGATGCTATCAGATTTCGAAGATAGTACCTGATGGTAGGCTGCCCCTGCTAGGGATGGCAAGCAAGGAAGGAGCCCGTGCTCGCCCCTCGAGGCCCACAATGGAGACAGACCCTAGGGAGTAAGGAGCCAACGGCCGCAGCAGGGGGGAATACCACATCACAGCAAGGGATAGATTCCACTGGCGACTTCATCTCAATGCAGGTGGAACGGCCTACCGACCCCTTGGCTCTGGAATTCCAGTTGCTCTGGCCATGGCGCGCATCGCATGTGTGACACATGCGGACCGGACGAGAGACTCGGGGTGCCATGCATCATCCCTCGTAGTCCGGTATTGTTGGAACATATCAATTTGGTTAAGCCCTATACCAAGCGTTGGTCAACGTTTTGGTCTAGTAATTTTGACAGGTATAAACCACGGGATCTGTTTGACTATCGGATTCCAATTCCACTCTCTAACCAGCCTACGCGACGACCATGCGATTCCCATGCCGGCACACCCCAAGGGCCCGCAAGCCCCCCATGGTTGCAACGGATATCTCGATCCCCATCCATCGGTGGGACCTGGCACAGGGTACCACGGACATCGTCTTTGCAGTGACCTTTCAGTTCGAAACAGCCCTCGATCCAACCCGCGTGAAGCGGGGTCTGATGCGACTGGCCGAGATTGGAGACTGGAGAAAGTTAGGAGTGCGCATCCGCCAGAACGTACGTCGTGGTCCATGACCCAATATCACAGGCATGTGGCTGATCACAATGGGCAGGAATCCGGTCAGCTCGAATACCATGTCCCGTTCAGCTTTAGTGACGAGCGACCCGCTGTCTCCTTCTCCAGCGTAAAGCACGCAATGATGATGAAGGACCATCCACTCTGCCCGGATGCACCGAGGTTGCAGGCCGTTCCAGCCCTGGCCAGTCGCAACACCTGGGAATTCCTCCCGTTGGCGGTCCCGGGCGAGTTCCACCGAAGGCTGGCGGATTATCTCGACCGCGACGTTCCCCTGCTCTCGGTCCATGTGGTCAGTTTTGACGACCGGACCTTGCTCACCCTCGTCTACCCCCATGTGCTCACGGACGCCCAGGGCATGGGGGCGCTCCTGCGGGCGTGGGCAGCCGTTCTCCAAGGCCGAGAGGATGAAGTGCCCCCGATGCAGGGCGTGTACACCGATCCCCTCGCGTCCCTGGGAGACAAGGCCTCGACAGCTGACTTCTGCTACGCACCGAAGATGCTCCCCCTTTTCCGGTCCCTCCTCTTCGGTGCGCGGTATTTCGGCAGCCAGATCGGCCGCTCGTTTGAGCAGCGCCGTCTGGTCGTCCCGCAGGGATACGTCGACCAGCTCCGACGGCAGGCGCTGGCCGAGCTAGCCGAGGGAGCTGGGCCCGGAGACGAGAAGGGGTATCCACAACCCTTCCTCAGCGACGGGGACGTGCTGCTCGGCTGGTGGACAGCCATGGCGGTGCGGGCCCATTGCGCATCGCATCGGCGGTCTCTGTGCATCACCGGCGTGATGGACATCCGCACGAAGCTGCAAGACTGCGTCGACCAGACACCCGCCGTCTACCTCGGAAATGCCGTCCTCCCACTCTACACCTTCGCCCCCGGGGGTTCCGCGCGCGAGAGGGGCATCGGCTATCTCGCCCATGCGATCCGCCAATCCATCACCCGGCAGCGAGACCCGCACCAGATCGAGGCGACCGCCGCGGTGATCGCGCAACGCGGATATGTGCCCCTGGTCGGTGACACCGGGATGCAGGCCCTTTTCTGCACCAACTGGACCAAGGCTGGCTACTTCGACGTAGACTTTTCCGGGGCCGTCGTCCCCGACGGTACCTCAACCCATGGGGGGAAGGCTGAGAGTCTGGGCAAGCCTTGGGCCATCATTTCCAACCAGCCGCCGGAGACGGGCGGGCCTAAGTATACCGGAGTGGTTATCGTCGGACGAGACGGAAATGGCAACTGGCAGTTACAGAATACCATGAGTAGAAAGGCAATGCGAGCGTTTGAGCGCCAACTTGGTCACGATGGTTGGTGATCATCACGATAGCATCCTCGCAGGGGAGGAGGATGTACAACAGACCTCCACATTAGAAGACTATTTCCATGAATTCTGATGGACTGCCGGGGCGTACCATTCCCTTCCACCATCTGATAGCCAGGACCTGGGGCAGACACCAAAAGGCTGGGATGTTTCGGCCAGTCGGTGTGATTGCGAGTGCCGGTGCTTCGATCGACCTTGCATGTCTCTTCTTTCCTGGCCATGTCCTGGTTGGTACCATGACGGTTGATACCAAGGCGTACGTGTGCGCTTGATACAGTCATCGGCGCATTGATAGGGCTTTCAGAGTGGGTCCAAGCAACAGATGAACGTGGTTCCATACATGTAGATTCTTTATATGCAGGGAATATACGAGAGACGACTGGATGTACCGTGGATACTGGAATCCCTGGGAAGCTCCACATGATTTGTCAGATTTATATATGTATATATCAGCCACGCTCTATCAGTTGACTGTTCCAAACCTCATATCGCCCATCATCCTATATATGACGTGGTTTGATACAGGTATCTGATGACATTCCCAGCCCCAAGTGCCTGACTCCTTGCCTGTCGACACCTCCCCAACGTCCATACACCCGCCCTTGCATTCCGCTTGCCTCTGCTCGGGAGTACACAAGGGGTTCGATGGAGGAGTTCTCTCTGTGCCCCCGGGGGGTCGAGGAGGGAAGAGGCGGTCAGTCGGGCATGCAATCCCAACCAACCCCCAAGGATGAGGTATAAACCTGCCTGTTCCGGGCAGTCTATCTCACACACCATCGTCCACTCCCCCATACTCCCAGCCAGATCCCACAATGACCATTGACACGGCTACACCCCCCCACCTCGTTGTGGTCTACGGGGCCACCGGTGCCCAAGGGGGTTCCCTGGTGCGATCCCTGATCCGCAACCCCAGTTTCCGGGTGCGCGCCATCACCCGGAATCCAGCCTCCCAAGCGGCGCAGCAACTTGGCCAACTGGGCGTCGAGATCGTCCAGGCCGATGGATGGAAGAAGGAACAGATCACTGCGGCGTGCCAGGGCGCCTGGGCGGCATTCGTGAATACAAACTCGGAAGATCCGGTAAGCTTGGCTCTACAACGAGAATGCTCGAGTGGGATCCCTGAGAGATCGACCTCTAGACCTTTGTCAACGGCGGTCATCCCACCGAGTTTGACCTCGGCCGGACGATCATCGACGGCATCATCGCTGCGGGATCCGTCCGACATCTCATCTACAGCTCGGCCTCCTCGACGAGCGCCTTCAGCAAGGGCCGGGTCAAGGCCCAAGCCGCGGAGAGTAGGTGGTTTTCCCGTCGTCCAGGAACCTCTGCTGATCGACACATCTAGTGAAATCGCAGATCGAGCGGTACGCTATTGACTCCCAGGCCTTCGAAACTGTGTGCCCCGTCCACGCGGGTTTCTATATGGAGCTGTTCTCCAGTCAAGAATTGGCGGCCGTCTTCGGAGGGTTCCCATATCACGCAGATGCAGAGGGCTTCATCACGCTCCGCACCCCGCAGTGGGGTGCAAATGAGCCGATGCCCGTCCCTTGGATGGCCTGCAAAGAGGACTTTGGGGATATTGTCCATGGAGTGTTGCTCGATCCGCATCGCTACCATGCTACCACCATTCCTGTCCTGAGTGATCCTCGCTCGTTTCCGGAGACCGCCGAGATATTTCAAGCTGGTCAGTCCTGCTGTCTTCCCAGCCCTGCGGCTGTAAACTGACAACGCATCCCAGTCACGGGCAAGAAAGCACGTTACGAGTGTCTGAGCTCGTG
This sequence comes from Aspergillus neotritici, assembly GCA_023619815.1. Lineage (NCBI taxonomy): Eukaryota > Fungi > Ascomycota > Eurotiomycetes > Eurotiales > Aspergillaceae > Aspergillus > Aspergillus neotritici. Next base: position 1,023,009 of record JALZYL010000003.1, on the reverse strand, counting down.
CGAGGAGTTTGGCAAAGGTATCCCCGAGTTAGAGGACCAGCGCCAGCTGTTCCACTTCGGACAGCTGTCCAACGCCAAGTATTTCGGAGATGCGGACCACACTGCTGCGCTGTCAGCACAGCTCAAGGCGCGTGCCGTCGAAGCGACGGGTGGGGGTCCAGAAGACAAGAAGCTGATGTCCTTCTCCCAGTGGGTGGCCAACAACTTGATGCCACCGGCCTGAGGGTCGGGCATAATTACCATGGGCAAGAACGCTTCCTTGTAGGGAGTTGTAGTGTGAAATTGCCAATATAATTCCTCCTGGGTTTCCTCAATACGAGGTTCGACTGAACAATATCGAACGCTTTATCTATGCGTGTAGTCCTAGCTCATCTTCCTTCTGTAGACCATGCACCAGAGTAGCCTCCCCACGATGGTCCTTTGGTTAGTGGCAAGAAGAAGGCCATGGACTTGTCACTGGACATACCGTGGTGATTCATAAAACTACACCCACTAGAATGCACGCCCAATCAGCGGTATAAGTTCTCAATGATCTATCTACACCAGAACGTTGAACATTTGGTATAGGCCTCAACCTGACTGATATCCCCAACATAAGTCGTTTATATTGATAGCGCTCCTTCCGATAGAATGGCGGACTGGCGATATATTCTAATATGCGGTCGAGCCACCAACCCTGATCATCTCATCCTCCGCCAAGGGCCTGTCCATATCCAATATCTCCCCGACGAGCGTCTCAGGTGTCTCAACAATAACTCTCCACGCCTGCTCCATCAACCGCATCGTGCGCTCAAACGTGTCCCTTCCGAGGGCCGATTCATGGCAGCCCCCGTCAAGCCGCACGGAGCCCGCCGCGTCCATGAGAACGACAAACATGAGCCCTGAGCCCCCCTCGGCCTCATCCCAGAAGCGTACCGGCTGAAAACAAGACGGTATCGGCGCCGCAAAGTCCGGCTGCACGATGAGCACGGGCGCCGGGTGCATCTGCGACCGCACCTGCATCCAGGCTGTCTCCGACGCACCCGACAGATGCTGGAGCGCCGTCGTCGATTCCTCCTGGATGGCAGCCAGGTGCTGTTCCAGCGAGCGCCGCCGGTCGACGCTCACGCGAACCGGCACCATCCCCAGCGTCGGCCCCCCCATCTGCGTCACCCCGCGGACGGGCACCCCGCGCCGACTGGAGTAGCTGCCGAAAACGACCTCGCTGGTGGGCGAGGGCGTGGGGCCCGACGGTGACAATGACGCCAGACCCAGGGTCACCACCAGTCGGGCAATGCTGTCGATTGTCGTGGGGGACCCAGGAGCCGGCGGGGGCATTGTCACCCGACGAGTTACCATGGGGTCCGACGTCAACGACACCGGCAGACGCCCGGGCGACAGCGATCGTCGCCATCGCTGCGGCGGGCAGAGTAGCGAGGACCAGTACTGCTCGGTGGCCGGGTCGCGGCGGTTCAACCAGCGCAAGAACTGGACGTAGGGCGCGGCGGGAACAGGGCGCCCACGACATGCGTGGTCCAGGTGCTGGAAGATCAAGCCCAGCGAGTGGCCGTCGTAGAGCGCGTGGTGGAGCAGCAGCAGCGCCCGCCGGCCATCGCGGTGTATCTGCAGTCGCACCAGGGGCCGCCGCAGGCCCCAGATGTCGACGTTGTCCTCGCCGCGAGGGAAGCCGTCTACAGGACCTTCCGCCCGCACTCCGGGCGACACCACCACCTGGACGTAGCGGTCCGGACCCACGCAGACGAACTGAGCCCGGAGGATGGAGTGCGCCGCCAGCAGGGCGTCCCAGGCGTGGGCCAGTCGCTTGGGGCCCACGTCCTCCGGGATCGCGAATTCAATGCCCATGGTGAAATTGTACGACCCCGCCACTGACGCCTGGATGTCCTCTGCTTGCATGGCAGTACATGGGTAGATGTCCTCGATGTGGGGGCCCGAGAGCCCGTACTGCGCTCGGACAATGCGAACGACCTCGTCGCGCCTCTCGTTTTCTAGTGTCTCGAATGGTGAAGGTGGAGATGACTCGTGGGGTTCGGCGCCGACGTCCTCCCGGGCGCACCGCGCCGTCGCGCCGAGAGTCTGGTGCTGGAGGACGTCAGCCACGGTCAGCAGCAGCCCGCACTCAGCTGCCCGGTCGACCAGCTGTATGGCACGGAGGGAGTCACCACCCAGTCGGCCCCACCGCGTGTGACGACCGACCGCCTCCACGGGGAGCCGCAGGACCTCCGCCCAGAGTCGCTGGAGGGTCCGCTCCGCCGTGGAGGAGGGGGCGGCCTTGGCGTCGGTCCCCGGAGCGGACCCAACCGCCTCCGCTGCGTCCACCTCCCACTGCTCCCGTTGCTCTGCAGAGAGGCGGCTGACGGCCTCCCGCAGATGGCGCCGATCCAACTTGCCGCTGAGGGTTTGGGGAAAGTGCTGGACGGGCCAGACATACCGTGGCACCATGACCGCCGGGACACGGCGCGGCAGCTCCGCCTGGAGCCGGCGGACCTGTGTCTCAAAGAGCGACGTCATGGACCCCCACTGGAGAACGCCTGTGGGTGGCTGTCCTGATTCCTCGCATTCCTGAGCGAGGAATACGGCCAGGTGCGGGGGCTGACCCGGCAGGTCGACCACCTCGGCGACGATTGTCGGCGGGGCTGGATCCAAAATCGAGGAGGCATGGGCGACGACCTCGTCCAGCTCGATGCGCTGCCCGCGCAACTTGGTCTGCTTGTCGACGCGGCCCAGATACTGCAGGGCGCCGGACCCAGGCTGGCGGTAGACGAGATCCCCCGTCCGATAGAACCGTCCGTCCGGTCCGCCCCGCCGCCACACGGGGCGTTGAATAAAGGCGGCCGCCGTGAGTTCGGGCCGGCCAAGGTAGCCATCGCCAACGCCGGGCCCCTCCAACAGGAGCTCCCCCCGCGTGCCCGGCGGCAGGAGGATCTCCGGGCGCCCCGGCTCGACCACCCAGGCGCGGGTGGTGACCATGACACCCAGGTCGGCGGGATGCGGCGCGGCGCGCAGGTCGGGCTGGACGGCCACGTAGACGGCACACTCGGCGGGGCCGTACAGACCCATCAGGTGCGGCACGTGCGGTGTCCAGCGGTCGATGTCGGCGGCGGTGATGGCCTCGCCCATGAACGCCAGGCAGTCAAGGCCCGGGACGCGGGCCGGGTCCACGATGCGGGCAAGAGACGGTGTCAGGCCGGCCCAGGTTACCCGCTGCCGGCGGATGAAGGCTTCCAGGGCGTTCATGCGCTCGCTCTCGGATGGGATGCAGACACAGCCGCCGGCCACCAGCGGGAAGAACAGCTCCCCGAGGCAGGCGTCAAACGCAAAGGCGGAAAATTGCAGCACGCGCGAGCGGGCGCTGATCCGGGCGAGGGGCACCACTCGCGTCGCCATGGTGGCGAAGGTGCTGTGCGAGATCACGGCACCTTTGGGGGTTCCCGTCGTCCCGGAGGTGTAGATGATATACATGGGGTCATGCGGGGAGCTCCGCTGCTGCTCTTCCTCCTCCTCCTCCTCTATCATTCCCGGAGAACTTGGTTCCTCAACGGTCAGGGTCGCGGGAGCCCATTGGGCGGCCTGCAACGCAGTGCTCGATGAGCAGAGGACTAGCACCGGACGGGCGTCCTCGCAGGTGGCCCGCAGCCGTTGTGGAGGGTGTTGGACGTCCAGCAAGACAAAATGACATCCCAACCGGAGGACGGCGAGCATGGCGATGACCACCCACCGCGATTTTTCACTATAGATGGCAATCGCGGACTTCGACGGGTCCTGGAAGCGGCGGATCCGCGCTGCCAGTCGCCTCGACTGCACCCAGAGCTCCGCATACGTCCAGTCCCCGTCCCACGCGCACACAGCAGGGGCCTGAGGGTGTTGATGACATCGCCATTGGATCAGACGGTGTATGCTGACCCGTTCAGGCGTCACCCCGTCGGCATTCCAGGACTCGAGTTGACATCGTTCTTCCGGGTCAAGATGCTCAGTGCCCGTGGTGGCCAAGAGAGGGCCGTCTCGAGTCATGATGCGACGAAGGGAGAAACGGGAGGCGAACCACAGATGTGTCCTGAGAGATCACTTGAGATGATGCTAAGATAGCGGTCGTTTTCAAGCCCGACACAATGAGGATGTGTTAATCTGTCACATAGACAGCCAGATAATGAGGTCTCGACCAATGTACACGGCGCACTCCAGTGGGATCCAGGTCATCAGACAACACGCATCCCAAACAAGGTCATATCGCATCGATTATCACGACACAAGGCAAGGGGCTTAGTGGGATGTCCGTGGCTGGGCCCAACTTCGACCATATAAGCGGCATTCTCTCCCCGGACCCCTGATGCTGCTTGGGGAGGACATATAGGATCATCCTCGACCTCCTCCCAACCCTCATCTACGTCAATCATGCAACCCCCAGCGGGTTTGGTAACGGCCGATCTACCCTTTGCCCTTCTCCGGGCCCTGTTTTGGCCCACCGTGCTGGCCACAGGGGCGATCCTGTTCTACGTCCTCACGTATCCCTACTACCAGCGACTGCGCCTGCCTCCCGGTCCCCGTCCCTTGCCGCTGCTGGGCAACCTGCATCAGTCGCCGCTGACGCTACCTTGGCTGACTTTCCAGGAATGGCACCGAAAGTATGGCCCGCTCGTCAGCCTGCAGTTTGGCCAGCGCACCGTGATCCTGTTGGGTTCGCACCGGGTGGCCCGCGACCTCCTGGAGAAGCGCAAGGAGAACTATAGCTCACGTCCCCGCATGGTGGTGGCCGACGAGAGCGTCGCCAAGGGGCTCAACCCGGGCCTGCTGCCCTACAATGATCGGTTCAAGGCCCACCACCGGCTGCAATCCGCCTTGCTGAGTCCGCGTCTCGTCCAGAGCTACCAGTACGCGCAGGAGGTGGAGAGTCGCCAGCTGCTGGTGGAGTGCCTCAAGACCCCCGCGGATGGCTTCCAGCACCTGCAACGCTATGTCACCAGCTACATGTTCACCCTCGCGTACGGCAAGCGCATTGACGCGATGGACCACCCGGACGTGCAGGACCTCCTTGAGTTCACCGAACAGGTGTCCGCCCAGATGGACTGGTCAACCTTTCTCGTCGAAGCGCTGCCTGCGCTGGACCGTCTTCCGCGCTGGCTGGCCCCGTGGAAGGCCATGGGCGACCGGCTCCATCAGGGCACACTCCGCCTGTTCACCAAGAACATGCGCGATGGTCAGGCCAGCCCGCATTGGAACTGGTCGCGCTACGCCCCCGCCGTCTGCCCGGCGGAACTGGACGACCGCGACCGGGCGTTCGCGCTGGGCACCCTGCTCGAGGCGGCCATCGACACCACGCTGGGCACGCTCAAGGTCTTCCTGCTGGCCAGCGTTCTGCACGGCGACGCCGTCCGCCGCGCCCAGGAGGAGCTCGACCGCGTTGTGGGCGCCCATCGGCTACCAGGCTGGGACGACCGCGGCCGCCTGCCTTACGTGAATTCCTTTATCAAGGAGGTGCTGCGATGGCGACCCATATTGCCGGCGGGGGTCCCCCATTCGCCCTTGCACGACGACGTCTACCAAGGGTACCACATTCCCGCCGGCGCCGTCATCGTCCCCTGTCACTGGTCGCTGGACATGGACGAGCGCCTGCACGCGGACCCGGCCACATTCTGCCCTGACCGCTGGTTGGAGAACCCGCACGTCCCCCTGGCCGCGTTTGGCTTTGGGCGTCGCACCTGTCTGGGCCGTTCGTCGGCGCTGAACGGCCTGTTTGTGGCCGTTGCGCGGTGTCTCTGGGCGTTCGACATCCAGCCCGCTGTCGACGAGCATGGAGAGACGATCCCCGTCGACCCGTTCAATCTTGTGGCAAACGCTACGGCTCCCCCGGCGCCCTTTCCCTTCTCTATGACGGTCCGGAGTGCGCGGCATCGCGAGGTGCTGGAGCATGAATGGTTGTGCGCCCCGTCGGGGGTGGATCAGATTTTGGAGGAGGTCGAACGGCTGCAGAATCCACCCGTGTGATGCGAATCTTAGATAGACTTTTTCCTGTCGGACGGTGTGTTCTCCGACGATGTCTGTGTGATGATCTTACTTTCCCCCTTGTTGCTTCTCTACGTATGACTACCTATGAACGACCACTCTGGCATGTTGTTGCAGGGGTGGACTGGTCTGTGGGCTTGACACGGATATGAATAGTTACATGCGCAGCTCCCAATCCCTTCGTCGTACATAATTCTACCGTCCAATGTAGACCCGCCTGCCTCGTGTACATACAAGTAGGAATACTGGTGTCATTCGGCGTCCAACACAGCTATACCATCGCTGTCTCAGGGTTATATATTCCCATACCCTCCAACCGCCAAAACGAACACCAAATCAGTCTCCCCCACCTGCGTCTCAACAATCTCCAGCCCACATTCACCTATCAGACGAACCAGATGATCCTGGTGCCAGATGCGGTTCTGGAGCACCGCCGTGACACGCTCGAGGGTTTCCTCTCCCTCCCCATCGGCACCCCGCCGCACAACACGTACCACCGTGCGTGACGTCGTCCGGTCCCCATCAATGTCCTCTCCCACCGGCACCGTACAGTACCACACCCCAGGGAAGCGACCGCTTGCGTAGTCGACCGGACATGCCCCGTCGAAGGGGACCGCACGCTGGCCGGGGTGACGCAGAAGCCAGTCCTTCAAGAAGGAGACACACGCACGACCAGACCCCGGCCGCAAGACGATCGCGACCTGGCGAAAGAAACAGCGCGCCTCGTAGTCGGTCAGCAGGAAATGGACGCTCCCCGCGGCCATGACCAGCAGGTCGACCGTAGCGGGCTCTTGCGCGACGCTCAGGTCCAGCGCCGACCCGGCCACCCATGACACGCTGCGGACTTGCTGTAGATGCGCCGTTTCCGCCGCGCGGTCCAGCATGTGCTGCGATCGGTCCAGCCCGACCAGGTGCACGGTGGGCAGTCGCAGGCCTTCTTCTCGTGCGCGCCGGTCTAGCCCCTTGAGGATGCGTCCCGTGCCTGTCCCGACGTCTAGCACCACCAGTGGGGCGGCGGCGGCGGAGGAGGAGGAGGAGGAGGAGGAGGAGGCAGCACTGTCTGGACTGTCTTTCTTCCGCCGTTCCTCAAGTTGCTTTCCCAGCTGGTGCCAGTAGTGGGCGACGTCCGTGCTGAACCCGGGGGCTCCGCTGGTCACCAGGTCCCAGTGCTCGGCCAGATACGGGGAGTCGTAGAAGTCATGATCGGAGGAATCTGACATTTGTCAGGGTAGTGAGTACAGCGAGCGAGGGGTTGTGCACAGCCAGCTTTGTGATGTAGTAAACGGGGTTGAGAAAATGGGAAGGGTTGGGGTGGTTGAGGTGGGAATTGACTGCTAGCCCTAATACCCACCAGTATATATATATATGTCGATAGATAGTTCCGCATATATTTCCGTACGGTTTCAGGTTTGAATAAACAGTGGCTGTACACCGGGAACGAAGGAACCCTGTCCTCGCTCGCATTCACCTCTTCCCAGCCATGCTCCTTGCGTGCTGCCACGGTAGAACGATATCCAGCGGTGTGGGTGCCTTGCTTCGCGACCTGCGGTAGCGTCGGCCACTTGGACTACGATAACGCAGGCATACCGGGCAATGGAATAACCCTGATGACCCTGAAAAAGGCGGGGGGGCGCAATCTTCGGCGCCACGAGGTCACGATGAGGCTATTGGGGGCAGCAGTCCGGGCTGAATGGCCGATGGGTAACACGGCCAAGCAAATAACGGCCTTCCTGGCCCCGGTGGGATGCACTTCGGGAAGAGGATAGATAGAACGACTATCAGATTGATTCTCTGGGAATTGGTGCGCTCAACAGACATGCTATCCGTCACTCAAGGCCACATGCCGACTGCTAACGAATATCACTTGCATCCAATCTATCCCCTCAAGACGCCACGCCATTCCAGTCCCACCCATCTCGTGTGAGTTAGCAGTCCTCCACAGCCGACGGCACATTTTGTTTCTGCCCAGACACCATATACCTGTGTCGGGTGCGTGAGATACCGTCAGTGGACCACTCTTCACCACCAGAGAACGATCAAGACACTTACCCGAGCCGATGGGCGTGGATCCTCGGGTCTCGCAGGTCCTGCAGCGCACTGGTTAACAGGGCGCGGGCTTCCTCCTCGGACATGTTAAGCATCGGACGCACGCCCCGCTGGCTAATGATGGTCGCATCCAGCTCGTAAAACCGGGAAGACACCTCCGCGAGCGGTGCCTCTGATCCACCAGACCACTCTCCGAGTGGCAGCTGGCGAGTACGATGGGTGGTGTTTCGCAACCCGGCCGCTGTCATCATGCTGGTGAGGGAGGCAGTCGTTTCTATTCGAGTTCCCATGTGCCGCAGGGTTTCGTGCACGATCGAACTGAATTGCATCAGCCCCGTCGCCTGCCAATGGGAGCCGTCATCACTGCCGGGTTCATATTCAAGATCTGAAACCTCCAGCCAACCGTCCGGGGCCAGATAACTATGTGATGGTCACCGGTCAGCACATCTGTATTCACTCCAGGGCCGCTGGTAGGGGGAACGCAAAAACTACCGTCGAAGCATAAGGAAGGGGGGGAGGCTGTGTTACAGGGAAGCTTTTTCCAATAGGTCGGGCCAGCTATCCACGAAGCCAACGAGGCAGCGGATCTGGATGAAGTCGAAGCGCTGGTCGGCCAGCCAGTCCCAGGCTCGGTGAATATCAGCTTTCATGAAGGTGCAATTCACCACATCACTTGCCACCGCGGATCAGTTAGACGGAGGCGATCGAGATGAGGCCAGGGGGCAAGAGAGCATTTACTGCGGCGTTATCCCAGGGTTGAGATCGATTCCCACGACCTGGCGGCTGTCAGGAAGGGCTAGATGCCAGTCTGTCGGTGTCCCGACGCGCAGAGGAGCCCTACCTGACACGAGGGATACCTCCGGGCTATGACCGTCATGTTTAACAGTTAGAACAGCCGATCAGGCGAGGACAAGGCCATACCAAATTCGACAGCCCAGATGCCCGATCCGCAGCCCACATCGAGCGCGAACTTGGGCTTCCTCAGGGGCGCATGATGGAGCTGTCCGTCATTCAGAGTGACAAAGAGCTGATGGGTTAAGCCTGTTTTATTTGTGTATATCAGAGCGGGCGTCTCCCAGGAAAGATGGAAAGAAATCCTGACTGTCGTATGCCTCGTCGCCCTAAAGATAAGATGTTTTAGTCCCCCGAGAGCAAAGATCGATCCCTCTTGTCGTTATTGACCATTCTCACCTCTTGATGCGCCACTAGCGCTGCTGCGCCGTTGGTGTCTTGACGACCACCGCAAGTCATCATGCACGGGCCCGGCGAAGGAAGTGGTGATAGTGATTCCCAAAGGTCGCCCCCTCTGGCCGCTGTATTGCGTTTGGAGCGAGGGTGGGTTGGTGGTGTCGCCTACAGGGGCGTTGTTCCTGGGTAACACCCCCCTTGCTTTCCTGTTCCAGCCGACACCTGGGCTAGTTGATATGTCCTCTCTCCATGGGCTAGGGCGGGGGTTCACGTTCTTTCCTGTGTGCGTTGAGGCCCATGGTATGTCCCACATTCCTGCCATTGGCCCCTGCCCATTCTTTTTTTGGATAGCCCAGCAGGGTAAACAAACCTACCCGGTCTGCCATGGACCGCACCGGAACAATGGCACGAGCCAGGGGGTCCCAGAAGGCGCAAGGGTGACTGATTCATATAGGCTACCGCCGACACCTGCGGTGCACTCGTTGAAAGGACCCTCTCTCGAATTCCAAGCTCACTCCCACACGCCGCGCCACGATGACCGCTTCGCTGGTGATATACCTGGCCCAGTCTGCCGCCCAGCCAACGGCCATCATCGCCCTGGCGGGTGTATTTGGCGTTGTCGTGCTCCTCCTCGTGGTTCCGGACTACATCTTGGCGTGGAGGAGACGAAGAGCGTTGGGGAAGATTCCCCTGGTCGGACAAGGCTGCATGGTGAGTCCATGGTCGAAGAAAGAGCCCACCTGCGATTTGGACGAAGAGATCTCCAAGGCATATGAGAAGGTGAGCGGCCTTGAATGACTGGATCACGCGCGCGTCCATCTCGTTGACGCTCTGAGCAGTACACCAGGCACGGGAAAGCCTTTGCAATTCCCAACGTCACCGGCGACGGTGCCTTCGTCGTGCTTCCACCCCAGTCCTGCCGGGAATGGTGCATGCTCTCCAAGCAGCATCACAGTTGGACGGTGCTGATGACCGATGTGCGTGAGACGGGTTCCCCATGAGTGGATGGCTAAATCCAAGGGCTGACGCTCTGCAGGAGATGCTGTTGAAGGATGTCGGATTGAGTCTCGATTGGAAGATCGCATCCGACGCCATCCATGCGGCAAATCGCATCTCCTCGATTCGTGAGTGGTCCCCACGCCGTGCATGGTTCATAAAAGAGAGCGTCCAGCCAAGCTGATAGCCGTGCACCAACAGAGAAGGTCCAGCCTGACACCATCCGCGAGATTGACACGTTCTTAACCCGCAATCCGACCAGTGGCAAGACGGCGGCGGAGCCGGACGAGAAGGCTGGATCGGTTGCAATCAACCTGTCCACCACGATGGCTCTGCTCTGTGTCGATCTCACGGTGCAGCTCACGTTTCACCGCGGGTTTGGGAAGGACGTTGACTTGGCCCATCAGCTGCTGGCGTTTATCGGGCTGGTCCAGTGGCGGACGAGTACCCAACAGGAATACCCTCTCCTGGTGCGCCCACTGGTCCGCCAGTATGGGTCCACGACACGGCTGCTGAGGTCCACCATCGCCACACTGAAGAAGACGATTATCCCCGAGGTCCGCTATCGGATCGAGCAAAGACGCGCAGGCAAGGTCGACGGGCCCAACGGCTCCTACATGGACGCCATGGTCGATATCGCGCTGAAACGCGGGCTCCTGCGGTCCAAGACGGACCAGGAACGCTGCGAGAATCTCATCGCGGAGCACACCATGTTGATCTGCTTCGAGCTGGTGACCCCGATCACCATGGTCATCACCATTCTGCTCTTCCAAATCTCCCTCCGGCCGGAATATCTGGAACCCCTCCGGGAAGAGCTGGTGGCCGCTCTCCGCCGCAGGGAAGGCAAGTGGGACTTTGACCTTTTCGAGCATACCCCCAAGTTGGAGAGCTTCACTCGAGAGTGCTATCGCCTGAATCCTCCGTCTACCCGTACGTCTTGGACCCTTCCCCCTTGGGTTGACTTGATTTGATTTGATTTGTCCTCTCATGCCCGCTCACGATCCCATCTAGTCGCCGGAGGCCGACAGCTCCTCCAACCCCTGCATCTGCCGTCGCTGGGACTGACCCTGCAGCCCGGGACCAAGATTGCCTTGCCGGCGCGATGGGTCCAGCGAGACGAAGACCATTATCCCAACCCCACCGAATTCGATGGCTACCGCTTCTACGACCGCACCGCCGGCACCTGTGACATTGGCGAGACCATCACCCCGACGGAGACCTGGCTGCCGTTCGCCATCGGCGTGGCCACCTGCCCGGCGCGACGGATGGGGACCCGGATCGCCCAGGTGGTCTTCTCCAAGATCCTTCTGGACTACGAGTTCGACCTCGATCTTCGGGACAGACAGCCCCACTTCTTCCACGTCGTTGGATCGGTCATCCCCAATCCCGACGTTATGATGCACGTCCGGAAGAGACACGCCCCGGGGACAAGCGCATGAGGGTAGGCCGTAATCCCTGCAGACCGTGTGTCTGCGGATGGATGGTCGAGGGGAACGGATTTTGATGTATTGACTGTCTTTTTCCTGTCTACTCGTTCGTTCTATGGGCAGATGTGTGGCGGGGGCGTCTAGAGCGAACAGGAATCCCTTCTGCGATGTCCGAGTAGACGATGCAGAGACATTCGATCAGGCTTGATGTCGGATGATCCATGACAACGGCTACAATAGCAGTAATATTAATGACTATACACAAACAAAATGAGATTTGATATCCCAGTGAGGGATAATAGACATGGAATGTTGACCGTGTGATATTTATTAATTTATTCATCTTCGTTCAAGGTACTAGAAAAACCTTTCTAGATAATCATATAAAATTACTTCAATATATATAGAGGTTCTAAGATTTATCTGATCTATTAATCTAATAGATTAAACTATTCTATTTAGAGTAGATTAGGAATTTAAAAAACTATCTTATACATCTCATTCTTAGACCTGGATCTGATTGAAGTTGATCCAGACTTGGATCAGACAGATTCGTTGGAGGTCTACTTATCTCTATATCACAGATCTATAAAGAAACAAGAACAAAAAGACTAGGATAATGTTAGTAACTCTATAATAACTTTAACTTTAATAGGATAACGAAGGGATCTACATAAAAATCTCCATAATAAAACACACCAGGAAGATTATGGCAACTGGTATATCGACAGGAAACATAGTGGGAATAGCTTCATGTTTGGCGAATTTAACAATTTTATGAATTAGATGTCTCTGGCTAGGGCCGTTCGGCCGTTGGTGACCTGGAAGAATCCTGGAAACAGTGATAAAGTCCAGTATAATCCCACACACACTCTCTCCCTCAATCCCTTCGCGATACGGGGGATAATCCCAGGTCCACCATATCCCTGCGCCTTTCCCAGCGTCCTTGGACCGCCTAGATGACCCACGACTCCACCTACTACCAGCACCATCATGGGATAACTGACGCATTGTCACCCCCTTGCCTTGTCCCTCTGGCACACGCTACCGAAATGCTGACATTAATCGCTGATGGCTTTCCCATCGTTGAAGGTGATAGTCTCCCCCAGGGACTGTCAACGTTCCCCTTGTTTCCCATCTCTCCCAGGAGCCTTTCCCACGCGTCTTGATCATGCTGGCGGTCCCTGTTCTTGTCGCCGTCGCCGTGCTCGGGCTCCTACGCCGGGGCGTGGCACTTCTCCAGCAGATCCGCCGGGCTCGCGGATTGGGGATCCCCTGGACTTGGTTCCCCTTCGCTGAGGAGGACCCCTTCTTTCTGACGCTGTGTTCCTTCCCGCTGGTTCAGACCGTGGTCAACCGCTGGCTCCCTCCAGGGATGGCCGACCTGATCAATGATAATGTGATGACCCACCACTTCTCCGTCAGGGATCGCCGTTCAAAGCGGCTGGGCGCGCTGTATGTCATCGCCACCCCCGACAATCTGCGCTGCCATGTCGCCGATGCGGCCCTGGTCAATGAGATCTGCAGCTCACGCCATAAGTTCCCCAAACCGCTGGAGAACTACGGTGCGTTTCTCTACACTCTACAGTCTGCCCGTTTGCCAAAGGAGGAGGGACAACGCTCATGCTCTGTTTGTTCATGTGAACAGGTTCGATGACCTTGTATGGTCCGAATGTTGTTGCGGTATGGGCACTCCAGGATTGCATCCAACCAGAACCCAAGGCTGACCAGGACGTAGACCGAAGGGAAAGAATGGACTCGCCATCGTCGGCACACCGTCGCTGCGTTCAACGAGAAGGCCAATGCGACGGTCTGGCAGGAGACGATCAGCCAGACGACCCAAATGCTGCAGCACTGGGCCGAGGTCCACATCAAGAACCCGTCTCGCCGTGAACTCCACGTCATCCCCAAGGACGACCTCCTCAAGCTGACGCTGAACGTCCTTTGCGGCGCCGGATTCGGCGTGCAGCTGCCGTTCAAGGCGACCCCGGGAGCCACGACGACCGACACGGCGATGCTCTTCCGCGATGCACTGGAGCCGCCGCCGGGCTTCAGCTTCACGTTGCGCGGGGTCATGGAGTACACCATGGGCCACTGGAATTCGATCTTCATGGCGAACAGCATGCTTCCCCAGTGGGTGCCGCGCTGGGCCGTCCCCTTCTATCACAAGGATTTTACCGCCTACGACGACCTCGGTCAATATCTGCGCTCGATGCTCGCCCGGGCTCGTCAGTGCAAGGGTCTAGACGGACGACCCGGATCTCGCAACGTCTTGGAGGGCCTCGTCCGCGCGTGGAACCTACCAGCCGACGATGCCAACGACAACGACACCGCCGCGTTGAATGACATCGAAGTGCTGGGGAATGCCCACATATTCATGCTCGCTCACGAGAGCACCGGCGCCACAATTCGCTTTGCTCTCGTACAACTCGCCCTCCATCCGGAGGTTCAGCAATGGATGTACACAGAGATCCATCGTGTCGTTGGTAGTAAGGATCCTGCCCAGTGGGATTATCACGACATCTACCCACAGCTCGTGGCGCCGCTCTGCGTGATGGTACGTGAAAAGAACCACCAGCGCCCCCCCCCTTTGTTTGATATACAGTAATGTTGATTACAACCATGCTCAGCTGGAGACCATGCGTCTCCACCCCCCAGCCCCCGTGATCATCAAGACGACTGGCTCCTCCAGCGCCGAGATCTGCTACCGCGGGGACCCGGTTGTCCTCCCGCCCAACTGCCACATCACGCTGAACGCGACGAGTCTCCACTATGACGAAGCATACTGGGGAGCAGACGTGGCAAGATTCTCGCCCATCCGGTGGGACCGCCGCAACGGCGACAGTTTCCTGGCTCGCAGCGGTGAGGTCCACCAGAACAATACCGCCGCGGGGTTGGAATATCCCACCGTCCACAAGCCCACCCGCGGCGCCTACATCCCCTTCAGCGACGGCCTGCGCGCCTGTCTCGGCCGCAAGTTTGCCCAGGTCGAATTCGTCGCCCTGCTGGCGGTGCTTGTCAACCGCTACGAGGTTGCTTTGGCCGTCGGTCCCGAGCAGGACCACTTCGCCTGTGTCGAGCGCGCCCACCGGGCCCTGGACGAGAGCGTGTGTGCTGCCCTGGCGCTCGACATGGTGGATGACGTGCCGCTGGTGCTGCGGCCGAGGAGTCAGATGTCTCTATAACCAATGGCAGGTGTGCCTTGGTGGCTGGGTCTTTTATTACATTATACGACGAATCCATGGAAAATGCTTCTTACCGTGCGTCGCCTGACTGTAATGAGTTGGGCCTTTGTCTGATTCAGCGAGCCATCTGTAATGACGGCTGCAGCTGGGACGAAGGGGCCCGTACGTCCATGTCTGTGAGTCTCCCTTGGTACCGCCAGAGCTCGTATATGCAGCACATATTCCCCCTTGCGTTATCATCTTTCTCGCCAATCGTGGTCATCCTGACTTGTTTCTCGTTATTCGCACCCCTTGACTTGCTGGGCCTTTCTTTTCTCTCTCCCCCTTGCAGGTGACCATGTCCCGGTCCCTGGGTGAGATACAATGTCTACACCGCGAGGATGGACCGAGCGGACCCGTTTCTAATGGGGTTGATGAGCTATGATATAGCAAGGCGTCCAGGCATGTACCCAGATACGGCGGATTCCGGTGCTGGGGGGTAATGGGCCCTCTCGATTGCGGAAGACCGGACACCAATGCAGTTGAACCAATTCCAATATCTATGTCAGTTGTTGTCTACCTGTTTTGCCGGCTCATTTCATGTTCTACAACCAAGACCTGAATATTTGAAACCGTTTCTCGGAAACCATTATCTGGACGTACCAGTCTATCCATAGCTTTGTCCATTTCACTCAGATTGCAAGGTTACGAGGCTTACGGATCTCATGTAGAGTGTAATGTCATTGATCTATAATGATTCCAAAGGTAGCAGTCGAGTTCCTAACACCACAGCCCTCACCAGGTGTATATAGTATTCAACGACCAGATGTAGCCGATGAATCATGTTCATTGCCAGAATAGGACGCGCGGCAGGAACATGGTACCTAGCAATCAACCAGGCATCTCGAAGAGCCACAGAAATGGAGTTCATGAGGGTCGTCCCTGCAGCACAGCCATAGCCAGCCGGCCATCCCGTCCTCTACGATCCCATCCCATGGTGTTCAACGCACCGTGAACCGTGGCGGACGCTCGCCCGCTGACACAGATCCAACAGGGCCCGTCCGAGGAAGCGAAAGCTGTCCAGGTCCAGGTAGATCTGGGCGCTGACGCGCGCCCACGCCCGGCCCCCATGCTCAAAGATCGGCACGTAAGCCCGGTGGTCGTCGACCAACGCCCGCGCGACCGATTCGAGCGTCTCGGTGCGCACGTCCTCCAGCGGCAGCAGCACGTTGACCATATGGCATCCTCGCGTCAGAGACCCTTCCTCATTGTCCAGCACGCGCGTGCCCAGTATGCGCGCCATCGCGGCGCCGCCTTCCCGCGCAAGGTCGTTGTTGTAGCGCATGATGACGGCCTCTCCGCCGAGCGATTCCCGGAAGGCCAGGCTGTCTCGGATGGTCAGAAAGGGGCTGTAATCCATGGTGCCGAAGCTCTCGAAGAGCACCTCGAACGGCCGCTGCCACCCCGTCGTCCGCGTGAAGTACGTGTTGCACATGGCGTGCTTGGGGGTGAAGCCCCAGCTGGTGGGGAAGGTCGTGCGTAGCCGGCCCTGGTTGCGCACCGGGGTGTAGAGCACGGCGCAGCCTCGCGGCACGAACAGCCATTTGTGCAGGTTGCTGACGAAGAAGTCCGCGTCGAGAGCGGCCAGGTCGATGGGCAGTTGGCCGATGCAGTGTGCTCCGTCCACGCAGGAGAGGACGCCCAGCTGGCGACACTCGGCCACCAGGGCCTCGAACGGGACGCGCACCCCGGGCTGGAAGCTGATCACGTCGAAGATGGCCACCATGGCACGGTGTCCGCGGGCTTGGATCTCCAGCACGGTCTGCCGGAAGCGATGGACCAGCTCCGCGTCCGAGATGGGGTACTCGAGTGGGATGCGCGTCACCTGGACCCCGGTGGTCTCGGCCAGGTGGAAGGCAGTGCGCTCGCAGGTGCCGTAGACGGTGCTGAACATGATCATGTGGTCTGAGGGTCCGTATTCGAGGTTGCGCAGGATGGTGTCCAGCCCGGTGGTGGCATTGGGGACCAGGACGATGGTGTCGGGTGGCGCGTTGACCAGCTCCGCTACTCTCTGTCGGGACGCTGTCAACTCCCGGTGGTAATCGAAGCGAATGAACCGGTCTGGTGCTGCCTCGAGGATCTGCTGTCGGCGGCGAAGACTCTTACGAACCAGTCGAGGGACCGCGCCAAAGGATCCTGTTTAGTAGGAGTATCAGTCGGCGGCCATCACACGGATACCCCGTTTGCCTGGACAGGCATCACCTACCATGATTCATGTTGGTCCACCCATCCTCGAAGAGGAAGTGATGGGCCATTGGTTTCCCAAATGTTGGATTCATCCTGGGAAGACAGTGATTTTCCAACCAGTGGCGGAGGGCTGCCTACCTAGACGAAGTATGGGCTATCACTCCTGTGATGGGCCCAAGCTGGTAGGGCTCACCGCTGATGCCACCGGGGGTATCCACCATTCTATCAGTTTCCTCCCCTTGGATAAAACCCTTGCATCCGCTGGCATGAAGGGCTGGACCATCACTACCATGGTTACGGGACAAGTGGATTCGAGCCCAGTCGAACAGTGGGGCCCCTCTTCTTCCCTGTCTGAAGCCTCTTCTTATCGCACTGAGAGAGACTTTAGTTGATAGCGGCAGGGTAAGCATCAGTCATGCCAAGCCCCCTCAAATATAGAATCAGTTTATTGGTGCTGTGGTCGACGTGGGAATGAGTACGAATGTCTAGTTGATGGGAACAAGATTGATTGAACTGAGAATATTTAGAACAAAGAACAGAAAACAAGGCGATGTGCATTCTCATCCGTTGGCCTTCTCTATACACCGATCAAGTATGCTTACACCCGCCAATAGGCATGCCATGGTGGGCTCGGTGGTGCGCAACAGCCATGCGAAGCGGCGGAGTGTATCCAGCTTCGCACGCCGCGCAGCGGCCGTGAAGGGGAGGGCTTCAACGTGGCCGTGAGGAACCTGCGGGGCGCTTAGTTACTGGCTTTCAGTGGGCAAATCTATACATAGAGGACACGGGATGCTCACCCCCGGATAGATATCAATCGTTGTGGCTACTCCGGCGTGGGCGAGAATCCGCGAGTAGATCAAGGCGTCGTCTCGGTAAACATCCTGCCCTGCGGCCTGGAGATAGACGCGGACTCCGGCACGAGCCAGGACCACCGGCGGATGTGGGGATGGTGAGTTGACGGGGCTGTAGAGCGGACTGTGCACGTCGGGGCTCAGGGCCTTCAACAACCCGCCGGGGATCTCGCCATTCATCGGGACGTGTTTGTTTTGGCTCCGAGACAGATAAACGGGTCGATATGCGGCCGGGACATGGTCCACGCCATGGAAGATAATCGGGATGGAGATCCAGAGACCTGTCACAGGTGGCTGTCGCGACTCATCCATCCACTTTTGCCCCAGCGTAGCTGCCAGATTCGCGCCGGCACTGACCCCGCTGAGGATGAAGCCTGTCCCAGGATCGGCGTCCAGGACAGAGCGGGCATTCTGGCCCAGCCAAACCAATGTATCCCACACATCCTGCTGGGCCGTCGGGAAGCGGTGCTCGGGCGCCAGTCGATAGGCGGGCAGGACGACGGTGACGTGGTAGAGATCCCTCAGGGCCACTGCGTACGCGGCGAGATCCCGGTTGTCCCCCGTCACGAAGGCTCCGCCAAAAATCAACACAATCACCGCTGAGTTGGAGGACTCCGGGGGCGGTTGATAGACGCGCACCGGCGAGCGATATCCGTCTCGCATGGGTACCCCGATCACCCGGCCCGGGTCCCCTAGGGATTCGAACGCTGCGTCGCTGTAGCCATCGATCAAGTCCTTGAAACTCGCTGGATCCTCCGACACAAAGTTGGGTAAGTCGTTGTTCTTCTGCCACGCGGCATATTCGGGGCTAGATGATGGTTATTGCTGATCGGAAGGACGGGGAAGGGTATCACTGACTCTGTCTCCGCCAGCTTCAGGACCTCCTGCTGATGTAGATACGGGTGTGGATCCATCCTGTCTGGTAGATATTAGAAACTCGATCGATTCCCACGGTCAAGGGAGGTTGTGTGGTCGTTCGGGGGCCTGCCTAACATGAGCGCTGTCTGTGGCTCCGTGTAGGAATGACGCAGTTTTGCTGTCCGAAATGGCCCAAGTGGGAGGATGAAGAAGGATGGGAAATCCTGCGAGGAGGGGCTTCCTTACTTCATTTTATAATGGAAGTAATGGAAGAGAGGCTAAGCGCCAGGATAGATATATGTGGTCTACTGATAGTCGACTCCCACGGTGGTCTCCTTTGGACCGATTATCAGTGCGACAAGGATGATATACACTTCAGGATGAATAACGCAGTGCTCTAACACTTCGAACCAATAAAAGTACATTTCGAAGGTGATATACGTGATTTTATACCCACCCGATTGGATTGTTTGAATCTGTTCTATATCTCTCCATTAGCCGGGTCATCGCAGTTCAAATACCTTGCCTGTGATATATATATATATATATCAAACCAAGCACTGAGACTCCACCATCCCAAAGATATGATCAACTCCATAGTACTGAAGCTATTAAAGGTTGGTATAAGCTTGGACGAAGGATCCAAGCACAGATTATGTGCGAAAAGCTCTACAAACGCTGCCAGCCAGCCAACATGCTGACCGATTGCTGTCACCATCACCACCCTGAAATAAGATAGAATCACTGGCCAAAAGGTTATATTATGGTAGTCTAATCTCTTATAACGATATCATTTCTCTCCATGATCAAAATAACGATCGTTCCGTGTTCCATAGTCTGAATATCATCTTCTTCCCGGCTTCCTTTCTCACCGGAGCCTTCGATCGTTCCACTCCACCAAGCCTCCCCTGGACCAGACGCCGTGAAATGATATAGACGGCATCAACCCCTAGAGCAACGACAGGGTAAACACAGTGTCCACCGCGGTGCGATCCACGCCCACCACCTGCAGTCCCTGGGCTTTCAGGGCAGCTCTCAGGTCCGTCTCATTGACAATCCGCACCTTCAACGCGGTCTCGTTCATCTCTACTCGCTCCTCATCGCCATTGCCCCTCGTCCGGATCACCTCCACGTCGGTGCGGGAGACCAGAATCTTGCCAGCCAGGGAATCGCCCCGGAAGGTGGTCCGGTATACTATATCTGGGAACCGCTGGCTGGGATATTCCTGGCTCGGATACTGCGGCTTCGGTTCCACCTTGACTCCCGCATTCCCCTCGCTCAGCAACCAGTCAGACCAGATGGACACGCAAGCCCTACCGGAGCCCCGTCGGAGACACGAGGCAACTGCCTGGAAGAAGGCCTCAAATTCCCCCGGCTGGTGGAGATGTCCGATGCTCCCCACGGACATGATCAACAGGTCCACCGGCTGGTCCTGGACCACCCGATTCAGGTCCAGGGCCGATGCGCAGACCCACCGGCAGGGTCCCAGATGGGTGAAGTGCGCCGAATCGGCGGCACGGTCGATCATGTGTTGCGAGACGTCGACACCGATCGTTTTCACTCCTTTCATCAACTTCTGATGTTTCTCGGCCATGCGATTCAGGCTTTTGAGAACGCGGCCGGTGCCGGTGCCCATGTCGACGACCAGCAGGTCATCACTACCTCGCGCCTGCTTCACGTCCAAGAGCTGGCGCCAGTATAGGTCGCCATCGCCGTTGTACCCCGGGGAAGCCTGGCCCAGCAGGTCCCAATGCTCGGCAAGATAGGGCGAGTCATAAAAGTCCACACCGGGACCGGGTCCGATTGCATCCATTCGGGATCTCGTGAGAGTGATGGAAGCGTATGATGGGGGCAAAGACGGTGAAGACGAGAAACAAAGGGGATTTCTCCAAGATCCGATGGGCGACGAGTTTATGGAACCTGTTCCACTCCAACATGATTGAGGGCAATGGCCCGCGCCGGTGGCCGCTGCAGGGCAGGGTGACATCCATCCTGGCTCAACCCTTTCTTTGGACTCGTGCGAGCTGTCGTTCGTGTCAGCAGCCTTGCTTGGCTTCATTTCTGGCGAAACATGCAGATCCCTTGCAGGGACTTGGACCAGGTGAAGCCCCTTGCACAAATCCACTGCGCCGGCACCTGTATCCTTGCTCGACGCACTGCGTCGCCCAGCCTGCCCGGGTTTGAGACATGCAGATCATATTTGTCTGTGATGTACAGGGACGTTGATAGCGTCGTGCCTTCACTGTTGGCCCTGGACTGGCATAACCCACGCTGAAGCTAGTTTTACGGCGTTCCCCACCTTTCACTCCTCCTGGCCCTTGGGGCATGTAGACCCCCTTCAGTTCGACACTATCAGTGGAAGCGCGAACAGTCCACCATGGCATCGGACTGCCTCCTTCAGCCTCACGGCACCGAAGCCCTCAGCGCCGATGATGTCCAGCGGTTGACTTTATGGAATTCCAACTGCCCCGAGCCAGTGGACCGCTGCGTCGACGAGCTCATCAGCTACCAGTGTGCCCTACACCCTCGACGTCACGCCGTCGATGCCTGGGATGGCGCCTTCACCTACGAGGAGCTGGAGGACCTCTCCGACAGACTGGCCTCCCAGCTGGCCACGGCCGGGATTAGTCCAGGGGACTTTGTCCCCATATGCTCCGAGAAGTCCTGCTGGGTAGTGATTGCCCTGGTGGGCGTTATGAAAGTCGGTGCCGCATTCCTTCTGTTGGACATCAATCATCCCCGGGATCGACTGTTGGAGATGTGCCAGGACGTGTCGGCCACCCTGGTGCTGACGTCCCCGTCGTGCATGGCGCTGGCAGAGACGCTCCAGGTCCCCATAACCATGGCGATTGAAAACGGAACAGAGATGGGGTCGCGGTGTCGCCGTGCCACCGCGAGAGAGCCCCGCGCGGCCATGTATGCCGTGTTCACATCCGGTTCGACCGGGAGACCCAAGGGGGCCGTCAACTCGCACGCGGCCTTCGCCACGATGGCCGATAAAACGATCGAGCTGTGCGGCATCACCCCCGACTCCCGAGCCCTGCAGTTCTCCTCGTACGCCTTCGACGCCAGCTTCCTCGATCTATTCCTGCCCCTCCTGCGTGGGGGTTGCGTGTGCATCCCCTCCGAGGCGGAAAGCAAAAATGACCTGATGGCCTTCATCAACCGCATGCGGGTCAATTGGGCCTGTCTCACCCCATCCGTCGCGCGCATCCTGTCGCCGCAGCATGTTCCCGGCCTCCGCTGTCTTGCCCTGGCGGGCGAGGCCGTTAGATCCGCCGATATCCAACGGTGGGCACCTTTCGCTCGCGTCATCGGTATATACGGCGCGAGCGAGTGCGCGGTTGTCAGCACCACGCACCCGGACCTCCGGAATTCCGCCAGTCCGGCGATCCTCGGATGCCCCGTGGCGGGTGTGTGCTGGGTGGTGGACCCCGCGGACTACCGCCGGTTGCTGCCGGTAGGCGCAGAGGGAGAGTTACTGCTCGAGGGCCCAGGCGTGGGCGACGGCTATCTGAACCGGCCCGAACAGACCGCCAGCGCTTTTGTCGAGCCGCCTCCCTGGCTGGGTCGACCGCCGAGGGGGGCGCTGTACCGGACAGGAGACCTGGTCCGGTACAACCCCGACGGCTCGCTCGAGTATGTCGACCGGAAGGACACACAGGTCAAGCTGCGCGGCCAGCGCATCGAGCTCGGAGAGGTCGAGCACCAAGTGCGCCAATGTCTCACGGATGTTGCGCGAGACGCCGTGGCCGAGGTGGTGCAACCCCCCGGCCGAGCGCCGTGTCTCTGTGTCTTCCTCTGTCTGTCCGATGAGGCATCGGGGCTGGTCTGTGACCCCCCCAATGGGTTCTTCGACCTGGTCTCCATGCTGACGGCGCGGCTGCGCCGACGGCTGCCCCGGTATATGATCCCCGACCACTTCGTCCCCATCGGCTACGTGCCCTTGAATGGCAATGGCAAAACGGACCGACGACGGCTCCGGGAGGTGGCCTCGGCGCGGCCGTGGGAGACCACTCCTGGCCCTCATCCGGACGTGAGCGGTGCACTGACCGTGGCGGAGGCCCGTCTGCGCGATCTCTGGGTGCCTCTCCTGGGAATTGATGCCGCGGAGATCGGGCCCGATTCACACTGGTTGGCTGTGGGGGGAAACTCACTGCTGGCGATGCAGTTGGTGGGAGATGCTGCGGCAACGGGGTTCGTCTTCACCTATCAGGAGGTCTTCGAGAATCCTACCTTGAGGGATCTGGCGCAGGTTGCGAGGCTTCAAGATGTCCGACCCACCGTCGGTACTGAGACGATCGAGCCCTACTTGGTCGTGAAGCAAGCCACCATCGACGCTGTCCGTCGACAGTACCAAGACCCGGACGCCATCACCAATATCTACCCCTGCACGACGGACCAGCGGGATGCCATCGCAGCGTCGCTGGCTAACCAAGTCAGCTTCACGGCCCACCTGCGCGTGGAGCTGTCCTCCGATGTCGACGCAGGTCGCCTGGCCCGCGCCTGGGAGGCCGTGACGGATGCGACGGATATCCTGCGTACGCATATTGTCCAGCTCGCCCCGGGACAGTACGTGCAGGCCGTGGCGCGCCGAGGCGCTCCACCGCAGCAAGTCACTCGCCTGCCTGAGCACGACCTCGACATCTGGGCATTGAAGACGCCACTCGCGCGCCTGCTCCTCCAGGGCCGTACCGCCGTCCTCCTCATCCACCATGCCATCTACGACGGGTTCTCTCTTGGCCGACTGTTCCAGGAATGGGAGAGGGCCTACCACGGGGAGCGCCTGTGCGTCGCCCCATTTAATCGCTTCATCCGATGGACATCCGACGTGGACGGGTCCGTCGCCGCATTCTGGAGCCAGCGGTTCCACGGCTACGATGCCCAACGCGCGCCCTTTCCCCCACTGCCCGAACCTGGGTACGTCCCCTCGGGGAGCAGCGTCACGCAGCGCGATCTCCCACTCCCAGGGCCCATCCTGCACACCATCACGGTCGACAGCTGCCTGCGACTGGCCCTAGCCGTGGCCATGTACGGCGTGACGCAGATCCCAGACGTTGTCTTCGGAGTCCATGTCAGCCGGCGCGGTGTCCCTGTGGCAGGTATCGCTGACATCGTGGGTCCCACAACCGCCAGCTTTCCGGTCCGTATCCAGCTGGACGTCGGGCAGTCCCTGCGCTCCCACGTCGAGGCGATCCAGCACGACACGATGGACACGCTGCCCTACCAGTGCGCCGAGCGCGAGTTCCTCCAGGCTATCAGCCCGGAGGTCGCGGCCGCGTGCCGGTACCAGACCTCGCTGTTGGTCCAGCCCGACTGGGACTCCCTGTTTCCGGCTATGTTCGCCCGCCGGTCCTCCCACGAGCAGCCCTTTGAGCGCTGGAGTTTGTGCTTTGTGGCGGAACCGTCGGGATGCCATCTTCGTTTGTATGCCTTTTTTGACGAGCGCATGATCCAATCGCCGGACGTGGACTTCATGCTGGAGAGAATGGGCCGTGTCTTGGAGGAGCTAGATCGGCGTCCGGCTACACTGGCCGGTGAGATTCTGGCGGAGAAGTAGAAAGTTGTGGCTGTGAAGGTTCTATAGCCTTGCTATTTGGGATACCGGGTGGTATTATACATCCTGCTTATACTCGACAAGGCCGTGAGGTTCTCGCCCGTTTACCTGGGATGTTGCCTTCAAAGTATTCCTTGTTTATTAAATAGTTTCCCGTGGAGGATACGACAATATAGCAGTCTCATGCAGCGAAGGTGGCGCTACTACACAAGACAGGCCAATAATACTATTATCTGTCAAGGACACCGAAGTCTTCCCAATCGTATCCGGACTCCTATAAACGACTGCTCACTCTGCCGTCAACTACGGACAACACTAGGCTTATCATGATCGTTCAATTGTAGTACCAGCCCCCAATTCTTCCGTCGACTGCGGTGTGCGCACCATCCCCACGTCCTCTTGTCCCTCTCCCAGTACAGACCTCGGTTGTATTTGTATAGCAGTGCTATTCCATATCGTCATCGAGAGCCCGCTACAACTACACGGGCAGTACATCACACACCATCAGATCCGGACCCCCAGGAACCACGCCCCCAACAGCCCCCCACCGAGAACCAAGCCAAGGACACCATTGACACCCAACCATGGAATAGGACTAACCGGCAGCGGGCTCACCAGCCCAATAAACGCCATGTCGTACGAGTAGTATGGGCCCAACCAGGCGAGCCATCCCAACACCCACGCGTATCCCGCCCCCCGCGCAAGGAACACCCCCAGGGCAGACCGGTGCCCCGGTACACGATGCCATCCTGCGCGGAGAGCGTCCTCGACCACAATGGCGATCCCGAAGCCACCGAAAAAGTTCACCGCCCCGGGCACGGCCAGCGTGAGCCCCTTTGCCTGCGCCGGCAGGTGGATCAGCCCCGACAGCACGAAGCAAAGGATGAGATGCGCGGAGCGCCAGGCCCGCGAGGGAGTAGCCCACCGTCGGAGCACGGACGTGCTCGTTGCGGTGAGAGGCCAGCGGAGGCCCTGGTGCCAGTACTTTCTGCGCCAAGGGTCAGCCTTGCCAGGGTCATGTGGGGAGGTAGGGGAGGGGCGGTTTCAGTCCGTCCTTATAGCCTCGGGCATGCAAGGGGGACGAGAGAGGGATAGAGAGCCAGGAAGGGCGGGCCCTACCCCCAGAAGTTGCGGAGCGTGTAGGCCTCGCTGACAGAGCCGAACATCGGCGGCCAGTTTTCTGGTGGGGTCAGTCCGAGCGTGACCAGGAGGGCAGACATGGTGCGATCCCCCGCGTCAATCGACAGTGGGCAGATGATGAACCAGGTGATGACGGCGGTGGCCGCCTCGACGACCCAGGGACCGGCCTGCGAGGGGTCCCGCAGGACGGCGTCGAGATGGTGCTGCACACTGGAGATTCTCGGGAGCTGGTAGGCCAGCAGGTCGAGAACTAGGGCCTGCCACAGGGCGACGGCCAATTGGCGGGTGACGAAGTGGACCCGGGAGATTCGGCCTATGGAGGTCACCGCCGGTGCGAAAGGTGGGATGTTGCGCACCTGCCAGCGGGTGCCGATGGCGCGATAGTCGGCAGTCAGGCGGATGGCGACGAGGACTTGATCCCAGGCGCTGCGGACATCGGGCTGGGCGCGAATATCTGCGGGATCAACGCAGACGAACAGAATAGCGGTGTGGAGCAGCGTGGACAGGGGGACGATGCGCAGGAACGACTCGGAGGGCGCGGTCATGGGCACGCCGGAGAGACTCCTCCAGTGCGCGATGGTCAGCACCGTCAGGACAGCGACGTTGGTCCGCCGGAGAGGAGAGTTTTTGCAAGTGGTGCACAGCATGAAGACCGTGACAAAAGGCTGGACGTACGAGACCAGCTCGCCTGGGGATAGTGAGTATGGCATGACGATGACAAACAGGGGACAGATGAAGGACAACGATAGCCTGGATTAGACGTTTTTTCAAGTCTCCGCTGCCACTGGAACGCAGGTATATCAGGTTCATGGTCACTTAGCATCCCTCCACGGGTAGGTCTGCCTTGCCTGGGGTGGCGTACGGTCCTCAACTGCAAGGTTGATGGGTCAGGTTTAATACCCTGCCTGACCGACTCACACACTACACGTCTATCCAGAGGAAAGGGGGTGCTTGCGTTTTAGCATGGTCCATTTCATGAATCTATAGCCGAAGCGTGACGAATATTAGGGAATAAAAAAGCTGACGAAGAGTGCACCCCGTTTATCGACATTCCCTGCCGTCACAGTAGATCCCACAAAAACAATGCAATACATACGCCAGGAGAAAGCAGGAGAAAAAAAAATGAAAACAAAAAGGAAGAGAGAGAGAGAGAGAGGAATAGACCGTATATCATATCACGTGACTTTGCTTGCCCTCCATCCTCGAGGCATCCAGGTCCAAGAAGTTGATATAGCGGCGCAGCAGCTCCGGGGTCAGCGGTGGCATGACGAGGTCCTTTGCGGCCATCGACAGGATGCGAGTGGTATTGCTGGTATCGTACACGGGCATTGCCTCGTATAGCTCCCAACGCGCGCGGCCCTGCCAGACCCTCTCCGTCAGCATGGGCTGGAGCGGCTGGAGACGCTCCGGGGGGGCCGCCGCCAGCCGATCCAGCCACACATTGTATGGCACCTGTCTCATCGGGCCAACCATGGCCATGGAGTCGTTCATGTCAGGCGAGTCCTCCCGCTGTGAGGGCACGAGGTGGAAGGCGTGGCCGAGGGCATCGGGGGAGGCGGCGATCACCAAACTGGCGGTGATCACCCAGTCGACGGGGACGAACTCCTTGCGCTGGTTTGGCAGGTCCGGGTAACATCCCATCTCGAGGCAGGCGGCGATCATGCGGCTGAAGAAGTCGTCCGGGTTGCACGCGCCTGTCTGGCTGTGGCCGGTGATGAACCCGGGCCGGTAGACGACGATGGGGAATTGGCGGTCCATTAGCCGGCGGAGCATTTGCTCCGCCACCCACTGACTTTGGGCGTAGCCGTGGTCGTAGGGGAGCGCCGGGAGGTGCTCGAGGAGGTTCTCTTCCTCGGAGATGATCGTCGCGCCGGTGATTTTACCTGTCGGGCCGAAACAGGAGATGCTGGACATGTAGTGCAGGGATTTGGTGCGTCCCGTGCAGGCCAGCCGGATTACGCTCAGCGTGCCGATGGTGTTGGCCGGACGATGTCGCGAGTAGGGCTGCGTGTAGTTCACCCGCGCGCCGAGGTGGAAGATGACGCTGGCCCAGTGGGCGATCTCGTTGAACCGCGCTTCGCCCAGACCCAGGAACTCCGACTCTAGGTCGCCGCAGAGAGGGAGCAGGCGAGCGGCGTAGCCACCCTCCCACAGCTGGTACTTCTCCAGCGCCTGGCGAAGGCGACGCATCCCCGTCGCGGGATCGGACGCGCGAACCAGACACCCCACCTGGACCACCCCAGGGCGGCGCAGCAGCTCGGCCAGGAGGAAGGCCCCGACGAATCCCGTGGCCCCTGTCAGGAAGACCCTGCCTTCCGTATCGCGGCACCAGTCTACCGCCGGCAGAGCGGGGGTCGGGATGTCGTCCGCCAGCTGACTGTCGGCTTGCCAGATATGCGCCTCGTCCCGGACCGTCTCCACCTGACTGCCCTTCTGGCGCTCCTGGAGTAAGGCGCTGAAGCTCTCCAGCGTGGTGTGTTCGTACAGAGTGAGCAGAGGGATGCTCACCCCGAAGGCCTCCTTCACGCGGTTGATCAGCAGCGCTGCTTGCAACGACGTGCCGCCCAGGTGGAAGAAGTCAGCGGTGGCATCGTCCGCGTCCACCGTTACGTTGAGTAAGGTCGACCACAAGCGGGCGAGCTGCGTCGTCGCGCTCCGGGAGCCGGGTCGAGCATCGTCCGCATGTTCAGGTTCCACGCAGAGGCGGATGTGGTGCTTCAGTGCGCGGTCTCGATACTGTCGCGCGAGCTCGCGGCGGTCGACCTTGCCATGGCTGGTCAGGGGCAAGCTGTCCCGTCGCTCAACCCGGGGGATCATATACGGTGGCAGCACGGCTCGCAGGGCGGACACCGCACACGCGCCGAGGTGTTCCGGTCTCTCGACGACGAAGGCCAGCAGCGTGGAACTGTCGCCGTCCTGCCACGACGACACGTTGACCACGACCGCCTCGGTAAAGAAGCCCGTCTGCAGCAGGGCGCGCTCAATCGACTCCAGCTCTATACGGAACCCTCGCACCTTCACCTGGTTATCGCGACGGCCGACGTAGTCGATCTGCCCGTCGTCCCGTTGTCGGACAATGTCCCCCGTGCGGTACATGCGCCCTGCGGAGTCGACCGTGACGAACGACGTGGCGGTTTGCGCCGGCAGGCCGAGATATCCCGGAGAGACGCCGGGTCCGCCAATCCACAGCTCTCCTTCGGCGCCGGGGGCGACGGGCTGGCCGCGCTCGTCGCAGATACGGGTCACCGTTCGGCCAATTCCCTGCCCGATGCTCACCGTGCCCGCCGCCAGATCCTCCCACGACACGCGGTGGGCGGTGGCCAGGATGCAGCATTCCGTGGGGCCGTAGGCATTGATCAGCTCCCGCGGCGGACCGGCCTGGAAGATGAGCCGGATGGCCTCGACATTGGCCGCCTCGCCACCGATCCAACACATGCGCAGGTCCTTGAAGGCCGCGGGAGCCGTTGACGCCGCCAGGTTCAACAGCGCGGTGGTGGTGGCCATGAATGTGATACCCAACTCCCGGATGCGACGGCCCAGGAGGTCTAGGTCAAGCAATTCGGTCTTGGTAATGACGGCCATACGGGCCCCGCGCAGCAACGGGCCCCAGACATCGATGAGCGCCACGTCAAAGCTCGACTGGTTGGCGTGCGCCACCACGTCCGTGGGTCGCACGGGGGTAAACGGCGCGTGATAGGCGACCTCGAGGATTGAGCGAGCGGCGATCTGCACAACTTTCGGCAGGCCCGTGGTGCCCGAGGTGTGGATGAGATGAGTGCGATGCTCGAGGTCGGTGGCCAGAGGGAATCGGGACAGGTCGACCTCGGCCTGGCCAGGGTCCGGCGGCCCGTCCACCACGATGCACTCGAAGGGGAGACCTCTGGCTCCATTGAAGCGGTCCACGAGTAGATACCGGGTCCCTAGCCGCTCCAGACGCGACTGAATCTGCGAGGCGGGCAGCCCTGGATCGAGCGGCACACAGGTGGCTCCCGCGTACAGGACCGCCACCTGGGCGATGGCATCGAGTATGCCGTGGGGGACAAGAATGCCAACAGGCTCTTCTCTGCCGACCGCGGTGGATCTATGGAGGGCACCGGCGAGAGACTTGGCCCGGTCGTGAAGCTCCCGATATGTCCAGGTTTGCGTGCCATCGGTCAGGGCGGGATCCGCTGGGTGTGTCTGCGCGTGTTCCGCTACCAATTCCGCCAGACCCGAGTCTCGACGGACGAGGGCATCGTATTCCCAGGCGACCGTTGAGCACGAACGGGCGTCACAATCATCCATTGTCCTTGGGGGAGAACTGGCGCCAGAAACAGTACCGACCCAGTGGGAATGAATAAAAGTATGTAGGGAGCAGCGGC
This sequence comes from Aspergillus neotritici, assembly GCA_023619815.1. Taxonomy (NCBI): domain Eukaryota; kingdom Fungi; phylum Ascomycota; class Eurotiomycetes; order Eurotiales; family Aspergillaceae; genus Aspergillus; species Aspergillus neotritici. The sequence continues at coordinate 993,177 of JALZYL010000003.1, read as the reverse complement.
GAATCCACTCCAAGAAACTACTAAATCTGTTTCGGTCTCCCCCTCACCAAGAGCGGTATCATTGACTTGGACCGCATCACTTCGAACGGACTAATATACTGGTCCTGTCAGGGCCGGTGTGGTATCCAGGTTCGCGTGATGGGACTGCGGTAGCCAGGGCTCTGAGCCAGAGACCACACCAATGGTTCGAGCCCCTTGGTTCCCCTTTCGCATTCCTCGGCGCACACAGGAGACACGCAGGGTGGCTCTGTGGGTGCTTGGTGGGCTGCCAACGACATTCCTCGACCAGTTCGTTCGTCCTGCTCATCGGCCGGTGGACGCCCTCCTATCGAGGTCGCACGGGCTCCTTGCATGACACCTTGGCCTGACTGAGTCTGAAATTAGCGGTGCAGTTAAAACACAGCGCTCTGGTGCTTCGTCGCCGCCGCAGCGAAGTCATTCTCCGATAGGGCTACGAGGGGACGAGCCAGGTTGATCCAGAACGCACCATCCCCCAGGCCGTACATCCTTACTTCGCTCGGCGGCCTGGTGATAAGCTGACATTGCTTAGCAAATATTGGGTGTGCCCTATTCAGCTAGCTGTAATGGGAGATCATATCTGGGTTGGTACTTCGATTCACGTCTATTCAATGAATATATAGGGTTTCTGGAGTTCTAAGCCCTAACCATGCACCTCTCTGTCAAGCCGCGAGAGCCTCTTAACATCGATGGCCAGAATCAAAGTAGGCCTATAATTTGCGATTATCTGCGACCAACGATGCGTAAGACATTGGCAATGCTTTCTCCATGGGGGCGCAGAGAATCATAGTCATACACCCTAAAGGATGCCCCGACATACAATTGGATTGAGTAATCATGAAAAGTCTGTCCAATTCTAATGGATATTCTCGAATAAAACCAACCACGTCCATCCGGAATGCAACTGACTTCCTGTCTATGCGGATATGGAAGCCTGGGGGACGCTGGGGGGAAACAAGCGGTCTTACAAGGGGGGCTGGCTATTATGCAGGTGGGATGCATCTGCAGCGGCCTCATCCCTTTTCCGCCCACAGGTTGCGTTGGCTAGAGGGTTTGGATTGTAAACGTGCGTCACCCAGGTGCAATTTTCTTTTTTCCTCTCTCTCTTTTTTTTTGTTTTTTTTTTTTTTTTTTTTTTTTTTTTTTTTTTTTTTTTTTTTTCTTCGTGTTTTATGGCCATATGCTGATAGTATTCGTGACAGTGATAGTAATAGTTATGGGTATTGAAGGTTAGGCAGGTTGTGTGTATAAATGTTGGTATTATTATAGGGACGTTTTGACTATATACACCTACATTCATTGACAATAAAGTGTCTATTCCATATAAAGGCATGGCTCCGAGACAAGAGACACAGGGAATATATTGTCGACAATGGAGATTCAGGCCAAAAAAATCTGGCGAGAGGACCTGATCCTTGTAGAAAAAATACCGCTAGACCAAAACGTTGAACAACGCTTGGTATAGGGCTTAACCAAGCTGATATGCTCCAACAATCCTTGGAGGTAAAGCTGTCCCTGGAAATGGTCTTCTATTCCTACAATGCATGCCATGCCACGACCAAAGCCTCCTCTGAATGAATTGCACGAAGAAGGCAAATTTTATCAAGGTTGACCGCACCATGCGAAAACATAAAGTGACGGCAGAAAGGTCACACGGGCCTGACAGGACCCTCCATGGAGAGGAGTCAGATGGCGAATCTTGCCTTATGCCAATTATTCACACGCGCTGGGCACACCTTGGGGAACTTTTTCTATTAATTTTGTATCACTGGCCCACCCACGGCCAACGAATTGAAAGGAGATGGTCCGTTTCCTCGCATGGTTCATCCTCCACTCGTCGAGGTGACTCACCCGGTTGACCAGGGCCATCTATTTTAGACCAAACCATGCCCCTCGTCTTGGCTGCTTTTCTGTCCCTTTTCTTTTGCCCCAACAATTGATTCACCATGGACCATCTTAGACAAACCTTTGCCCAATGCCATCGGGAAAGCCGTCCAGCGCTGGTTACGTATGTTACGGCCGGGTTTCCCACGGCGGAGGAAACCCCGGACATCATGCTGGGCATGCAGGCGGGAGGAGCGGGTGAGTCATTCTATTTCCAGTGTTCGGTGTTGGACTTTATCCTAATAGAAGGTGTACAGATATTATTGAACTGGGCCTTCCTTTTACCGATCCTATTGCAGACGGTCCAACGATCCAGAAATCGAATTTGAAGGCCCTCAAAAATGGGGTCACAATCACCTCCATGTTGGAGATGGTGCGGGAGGCGCGGCGGAAGGGGCTCAGAACGCCAGTGCTTTTCATGGGCTACTACAACCCGCTCCTCCGCTACGGGGAGTCCAAAATCCTATCCGACTGCAAAGAAGCGGGAGTCAATGGCTTCATTATTGTTGACTTGCCTCCGGAAGAAGCGGTTCGATTCCGTAATGGCTGCACCAAGACGGGGTATGAACCACAACCCTAACCACGGGCGAGTGACGAACTGACTTGACTCAAATTGACAGCCTCTCCTACGTCCCTTTGATCGCCCCCTCTACCACCGAAGATCGCATGAAAACTCTCTGCAGCATGGCCGACTCCTTCATTTACCTTGTCTCCCGCATGGGCGTCACGGGTGCCACCGGGTCCCTCAACTCGGAACTGCCTGCCCTCATCCAGCGCGTCAAGGAACTCTCCGGCAACGTCCCTGTGGCTGTCGGGTTTGGGATCAGCACGCGCGAGCATTTCCAGAGTGTGACCGCCATCGCCGACGGCGCCGTCATCGGCAGTCAGGTTATTACGATCCTCGATAACGCCCCAGCTGGACAGGCCGCCCAGGCGGCCGAGGACTATTGCTCACAGATCACACAAAGAAAGGTCACTCGGGAGGATGTCTTGACGGGTGTAGCGCCCGCAGCGACGGAGACGAACCCTGTCGCGCCGCCGGTTGATGGAGAGGCGGCTGCGACGGACAGACCAGGGCGGTTCGGTGTCTTCGGCGGTCAATACGCTCCTGAAGCCTTGACAACCTGTCTCACCGAACTCGAAGCCGGTTTCCAGGCCGCTCGGGATGACCCCACATTCTGGGAGGAATACCGATCGTACTATCCTTACATGGGTCGTCCCTCCAGCTTGCACCTGGCTCAGCGACTGACCGAGCACGCGGGCGGCGCGAATATCTGGCTGAAACGGGAGGATCTCAACCACACGGGATCGCACAAGATCAACAACGCCCTGGGCCAGATTCTGATTGCGCGTCGGCTGGGAAAGACAGAGATCATCGCTGAGACCGGCGCGGGCCAGCACGGTGTCGCAACCGCTACCGTCTGTGCCAAATTCGGCATGAAATGTACAATCTACATGGGCGCGGAGGATGTCCGTCGACAGGCCTTGAATGTGTTTCGGATCCGCTTGTTGGGGGCCACTGTGGTCCCAGTCGAATCGGGGTCTCGCACGCTCCGAGATGCCGTGAACGAAGCGTTCCGCGCATGGATTGTGCGCCTAGATACCACGCATTATATTATCGGATCAGCGATTGGACCCCATCCCTTCCCGACCATGGTTCGCACGTTCCAGAGCGTAATCGGCGAGGAAACCAAGGCCCAGCTGCACGAGCTGGGCAAAAGCCCGGATGCAGTGATCGCCTGTGTCGGGGGTGGTTCCAACGCAGTTGGCATGTTCTATCCGTTCTCCACGGACGCCTCCGTCCAGCTGGTGGGCGTGGAAGCCGCCGGCGATGGCTTGGACACGGAACGGCATTCTGCTACATTAAGCGGAGGTTCGATAGGGGTTCTGCATGGTGTCCGGACATATGTCCTGCAGAACCAGCACGGCCAGATCTCTGACACTCACTCGGTCTCTGCGGGACTGGATTACCCCGGGGTCGGACCGCAACTGGCCCACTGGAAGGAGAGCAACCGGGCGACGTTCCTGTCGGCTACCGATGCCCAGGCTCTGCAGGGCTTCCGACTGCTGAGCCAGCTGGAAGGCATTATTCCGGCGATGGAAACATCCCACGCGGTCTGGGGAGCCGTCGAGACTGCCAAACGGCTGGGACCCGGCAAGGATCTTGTGCTCTGCTTGAGTGGTCGTGGAGACAAAGACGTGCAGAGCGTGGCCGATGAATTGCCCAACCTCGGGCCTCAGATTGGATGGGATTTGCGGTTCTAAAAGCTCAAATGATGCTGTGCATTCTTTGACATAGGGCGGTAGATACTTTTGATAGATAAACTGAAGATATGGATTGAAATGACGTTAGCCTGGAACATTGAAGATGCAAATACTAGCAATAGAATCATTATCTCGACGGTGGATCTTGGGTATCGCAGGCCAAAACAACCTTACACTCGTTGTCAGCCTGTCTGGTTCATTTTCGTGGAATTGCAAGAGTTGCAATCGGCCAGCATATCAGCTGACTTGCAATGTTTTTTCCCACCCTATTTTCATTTGGATTTTCCATTCCCAAACATATCCGGTTGTCTTTCAGGGTCAGACCTGCCTTTATATTCAACAACCTAATAGATCTCATTTCGATGGTCCTGGTAGGCGCGTTTAAGCATGTATGAAATGACCCACCTTATCTTCCTGCCTAAAGACACTAGTTGAATCCTGCACGCTAATAAGACATTTAGTCGGAGTCGCCACAGTACTCACTACTCGCATGTCCTGTATTTCCAGACGCCTTTTTGAGCTGGAGTAAACTACGTCTGCAGTCTGATTTCCTTGATCAACTTCGGATTCCCATTCCCATTGCCTCGTTTGCGTCCGCTGGTTACGGGACCACATACGAGAAGACCGCAAGCTCTGCTCTGTCAGAAGCTGAAACAGCTACAGAGTCTAATCGCTAGTGAAGAATCGGTCAGTTGCCGCTCACCGATCGCCGAGGACTCGATTATCGAAACAAATCTCGGATATTTCTGTCCTCTGCTCCTTCTCACGTTCTAGCCCTCTATCTGTCAGAGGATTTTTTGGCTTTCCCTAGTTCTTGTTGGTTTCTATCCAGCATGATTTCCTCTTTGGAATAGACTGCAGAAGCGGAGCACTAAAACCTTTTGGCCATCTCGCAGTGCCATTGAGCACACGACTGGCATCATGCAGCCATCTACATAGAAGACTATCATATTCCATTCGGATTGACATCCAAAAGTTGATCATTGCATACAAAACGAGGCCTGCATGCGATCAACACTCCCGGTTTCTACCTTGGAACCTCAGCTGAAGACCTAGTGTGCAAGGATGAGACGTTAAGTCTACGAACTCTCGTGGCTCCGCTTGATAAGATCATATAAGACAAGACGGGTCTATAACTAAAAACGGAACTGGCCATCGGAAGCGAGACATTGTTCAATTCTGCAGTCATGCAATTAATTCATCTTGGCCAGGCACCGGCCCACACTAGGCGACAGCTTGGAGGGTGAAAAAGGAGACTACGGAGATGAATCGAGAGAACACGGTTAGGCCATCCATGATCGTCTTTTTAGTCTTCTCGCTATCTTTTTGGCCCTTCTTTCCTATGCGTGGATCAGGAGTCAGTCAGTGCTGGAGATTTTCGACAGCTCGTCGTCCTTCCTCCCCCTCTCTCCCCGTCAACTATTCCATTGATCATGTCTGCATTCGTTTAATTCATTGATCATTGCCACTCGCTTTGCTGTCTATCGTTTTTTTCCCTCTGGGCCTGTTTGAAACAGACGCCCAATGTCCACTCGTTATAATATTAATCAACCCGCCTGTTACGAAATGATCAGCCCCTCTGACCCAAGCGTTTGGGGGCAGAATCCCAGCGTCTTGTCATCCCCAGCCTACCCGGGTTCTGCATGCCTGCCACAAGAATCTCCGACGGAGTACCGGGTCGCGATTGAATCGGGGCCATCGCAGCGCCCATGGCAGTTCCTGGCGGCTGTCTCTTCATATCTGCTCCTTGTGGGGTACGCTCCGAACTCGGCAGGATGACCCAGATCGACTGATCCAAACTGACTCGCGATCTGTCTCCACCATCCAGATACCTCGTGCTGCCCCTTTCGTTCAATGATTCGAAGTACAACGAACATATCGACCGAACAGGCGCCGCCGTGGCCGCCGCGGTCTTCATCGGCGCGGGGTACGCTCTACCGATCATGCTCCTCGCTGCCCAGTTTCGCGACCGGGACTATGTGGTCTACTCTCTAATTCTGTGGGTCGATTCCATCCGTTCTGCTGCCCTTTCATCGTTTTCAAAGGCAATCCAAGTCTAATGCGACACAGACCTCAGATTCCCACCAATCTACTAGGACTCCTCAATGCTCTCCTCGATATTTTCACTCGTGGCCTGCTCCCCATCTACTCCAGAGAGGTGGCGGCGATCGCTCTCCCCAGCGCCGTCGCTTTTTTCTGCATCCTTGCGGCATTGACCTTACACGCCTTAACCTCCATCGAGATCACCCCACCCGATGTCCCCGACCGTGAGACAGTTCCGTTGACCGAGGAGGAACTGCAACGACTGCAACTTCTTCGGCTTCTGCAGGAAAAGAACGCCAAGAGAGCCTCCAAAGGCGTGCGTAGTACTTTCAAGGTCAAGCTCTCAGGGCCGTGAGATCCACGCAAACACACCTTGCGCTTCCTGATGTCAGTTGTCAATGTTGATATCTTTGAGGACGCCGTACGGCCTGGAATAATGATATCATGCTATCTGTGTAATATTACGACCATAACCTTCGCTATCACGGTACCGGGTATATCAAGCACTCTGTTTCTGCTGCGGCGATGATGTGGTGTCGCGCTCTCCCTTCCAACACTTCCAAGTCGCTCGGCCTAGGCCTGGTCACCCTTAGCCTCAGCGACGGTACACCGAGTGACCCAAGTGTACTGGTTCAGAATGGGGAACGACAACATCTCACGAGGATCTGTGTGTCTTTCACATGGGGTGTCAGTCATTGATGAAGAAACGCGATCGTCATGGATCGGGGTGTCTGTCTGGCCGGTGCCCGTTACTGCCATTACGATTAATAATCATTTCCGTACTGAATGTATACTTTCTTGCGTTGTTCAACAGAGACATCGCGGTGTAAGACTGAGACAATGCCGAGATTTCCCAACAAAACTCCTACCCGGTTTATACACCGTTTGTGCAGAGCCCATTACTCAGCAACGTCCGACCCATGGATTGACGTAACGCCTCGGCTATTACTCGATTAGGCATCTCAACCTTACCCCGGGCCGATGCCGTGGAGAAGGGGAAAAAAAGGATCTCTGTCATTTGAAGAACTCTATTCCCCCTGATCCTGCCCTTCGATCTTCCCTTTGCCGTCGATTCTTGTTTGCTCTTTTTCGTCTTCTGTTGTTCTGCGTATTGTCCTTTGATTTGCATAGACTGCCCTCCATGCCGAACCGAGTCACCCTATTTGAGCCCCCGCCACTGGATGCCTCTAGGGCACCGATCGAAAATGTTCTGGACCTGACGCCGGTAGTCGATATTGGGCCGGTATGTCTCTTTGTATCGCTCTTCCGCTATTTGATGGTCCCTTCTGACCTGTATTTCTCTTCACCAACAGGATGTTTTCACAAATACCCGTCCCCTGTGGCATCCCCCCGGCGCGCGGGGCATCTACGGTGGCGCGGCCATCGCGCAGTCACTTGCCGCGGCAATGCGCACAGTGCCCACCGACTTCGCCGTCCACAGTATGCACTGCTACTTTGTCCTCGCGGGCGACTCCGAGATCCCCATCCTATACCACGTCGAACGAGTGCGCGATGGCAGAAGCTTCATCACCCGAACCGTCCAAGCACGACAACGCGGTCGTCCCATCTTCACCACCACCCTGAGTTTCAGCAAGGCCAACAGCGGGGGAAAGAAGACCCTCCAGCATGCGGCCCCGATGCCCGATCTCGCGCTCCCCAAGGAGCCCACGCCAGGGTCGCGGGGAACCTTTGACCAGTCGGCCGGTGGCCCGTTTGAGTCGAAGAAAGCCGGCATCGTGAACCGTAAGCCGTTTCCTCCCGCGCTGTGCCCCCACAACCAGTCCCCGATACTGACGCAGTGCGCAAATTAGGGACCTCCACCAACGCCGAAGAAAAGAAGGTCCGCCGCTTTTTGCGCGCCCGGGGAAAGATCTCCGAGGCGGGCGGCCACCAGGCGAATCTCTCCGCGCTTGCCTACATCACCGACAGCTACTTCATCGGCACCGTGACCCGCGTGCACGATATCCCGCGGTTCACATCGCCGAAGGAGCTCGAGCGGGCGCTGAACGCGCTGAAGAACCCGTCTGATCTGGACGACGAGGACATTGCGCGCGCGCTCAAGGAGCTCAAGGAGGAGGAGGCGCTGGAACTGCGCCAGCGGCTCGAGGGGGCCTTGAGTAAGGCGACGGCGGAGAAGAACAGGGCTGACCGCAAGGAGATCGGCATGATGGTCAGTCTGGACCACTCAATCTATTTCCACAATCCGTGGGCGTTCCGCGCGGACGAGTGGATGCTCACGGAGATGGAGAGTCCGTGGGCTGGTGAGGGCCGCGGGTTGGTGCTGCAGAAGATTTGGTCTAAGGATGGGGTGTTGATCGCCACGTGTACACAAGAGGTATGTCCTGTTTCCTTCGTTTCTATCTCCTGACATGCTTGCTAATGGGACATAGGGTGTTGTGAGGTTAAAGCAGGATGAACAACCTCGCTCGAAGATCTAGGGCTTTTGTCTGTCTTTAATTATCTCGGTTCTTTCCTTTCTTTTTACATCCCCTTATAGAGCTATTTGCATCTTTCTTTCTCTTTTGTTTATATTATATACACCGATACACCGTTTGATGTCTATACAGCTTATATATTTACTTATATCCTTGTCACAGCTCCTTGCATCCATTACTTTACATTCAGCACGAGTACAGATTTCATATGTACCACTACTGTCTGTAGTAGCAGTAGTGCATTGCGGATTCGATTGAATTCAGGTACCTTATACTTGTGTATAGACCCTAAACAATACTCTTTCTAGCTGGAACTAGAATCCACCAGGTAGCTAGCTACTATTGAGAGCCTCCATTTCCCATTGGCAAGCTTGGTCAGACAAGTTGATTTGATTTGCAAAACAGAACATTGATGATGCTTAACGTACAACAACACGTAGCCACCCAGTATGGAAAATCAACCATCCAGTCCATGCAGATGACTTTTCAAAACCACAGAAAAGCAGTAGGAAATAAAAAATGGAAAGACAAAGAGCAAAACGAATAAAAAAAGAAACAGATAGCCGCCCACCCATTTTAGATGGCCCAGTCCGGTCCCAGAGACATGCGAAACGAGAACGTCACGAAAAAATAAAATAAAAAGGAAAAAATCATAATCCTACAGAAGTTCCCCATCCTTCCCCACACTTCATCACTCATCACTTACACTTCCATCTTCTCCATCTTCTCACTCTCCATCCGGTCTCTCATCTCGCAGAACTCCAAGGCTTTCGCACCCCAGATTCCACGCCCCTTATACTCCCCAACATAATCCGGCCAGCTCTTGATCTCTTTGGCCAAGTTCCGCAACTCCTCCATCGGCAGCTCATCCAGCGGCGTCAGGATCGTCTTGACGCCGAACACGATGGTCCCTGTTTTCGGCAGCCGACGGAAGGTCTGTCTCTCGCGGCGAATGACGATGTCCTGGGGCGCAGGGTCGGGGTTATCTTCCGAGAGTGTCGTGGGTCGGTAGAGCACTTCGAAGAGGTCCTCGCCGGGGTGTTTCACTTCCACAAAGTAGTTGGATCGCTCCATTGGGGAGCTGGGGGTGAGGCGTGCGAGGAATCTAGCAGATTGGATGGTTAGTTGGTGGTTTCTTCCTTTGCGATTGTTCTTGTCATCACCGCCTCTTTAGACATGGTTGTAAACTCACTTGCTGACGGAATTGGCCACGTGCTGGTGCCACAGAGGCACCGGATTGTGAAGCTTGGAGATCGTCCATCCGATCCGTTCCTGGACCGTCCATCCTACAGGGAAGAGGCTTGCACTTGCGGCCCTACCGGAAGTATACTCGTCAGTATCAAGATTACATGCGTTGGCTTAGACTCGGGGGGATTGCACACACAGGTAGTACTCGTCGTCCTCGTTTTTCATCAGCACGCTCAGATCCTCCATGGTCAACCGTACTGCGATCTCCAGGGGATCCATCTGGTGGTTGTCCCCGCCGAAGACGAAGGTCTCTCCCGTCATCTTGTTGTAGACGACCGTCTCGGGTCCGGATCTCTTCCGCTGGAACATATTCGGGAATCGCTCGCAGAGAAACTCCACCACTTCGTCCAATGCCTCGACGCACCCGTCATACGACTCGGGCAGACACTGGAGAACCTTGCTCTTCTCTTGCTGCAGCAATTGACTCCGGATCTGGTGCTCGTCCATGTAGTTCTTGTCGATCGTGAGCCAGTTCTGGGCGTCCAGCTTCCGCACGTCCATCATGACCCGGTATCGCTCTCGGCCTCTGATGGGCTGTGCGGGGTACGGCGCAATGTGTTTAATGTCATTGCAATTGGTATTCTCAGGGCGCTTCGCTTCGGAACATGGTGGCCCTTGGCGCCGCTGTCGGAGCTTGACAACGACGAAGGACAGAATCAAGGTTACAATCCCAGCCCATGTCAGGTAATTCATCGCCTTGTCCCCGCGATCCAAAGAACACGGAGAAAGAAAAAAAAGGAAAAAGTTCCACAAAGGAAAGAAAGACCAATGGTTGAAAGAGCAAACTTTTTCTGCCGTTCCTCAAGTCATGCGACAATCCACGAAGAGGATTTTATGGAACAATACGAGAAAGGAAAAAAACAAAAGAAAGATGGATGGAAAGAAAGGAAAACCGCAACATGGCGAACCCTTGTCTCTCCTGAGGGCAATGGCTCCAAATATATTGGTCCGGTGAAGTCCAAGACCGATCATCAGAAAGCTGGGTCAGACGATTAAACTATCTACATGGCGCTTCTGCTTTTCTCCCTCTACATGGGGGAGCTGGGTTAAACTCTGATACGATCTGCCCTTTTTTTTCCCCGCAAAAGCCGGAAGACGCCGCCCCTTCCCCGAAAGAGAAAGTATCCACATGATCCAGCGGGCTTTCTCAGCTGTCTCATTTTTTCTTTTGTAACCCCCCCATGTAGCTCCACTGGGGGGCTCGTTTGGGTCGACGGGGGTTGGGTGGGTGGTGTGGTTGGGGAGTGTGGAAGCAGGATCCGTCAGGAGATGAGCTACAAGTGGGTAAGCAACGCGAGAGGGAGAAGACCGAGAGAGGAAGAAAGACGTAATGCAACCCGTTGTGATCCGCAGCTGAACCAAGGCATGTACCCAGACTCCAGACTGCTACGGTACTATCGCTAGTCATGTACGTACTAATCTAAAACCAAAAGGACTAAAGGGGGGAGGAATGAGGAGAGAACCGATCAATCGTCAAGGCTACAGCGGGCGAGAGCTTAGGAGGACGTCCGTGCGGGGATACCCGATTGAATGGGGCTTTTGGAGACAGACCTCGTGAGCTGGAAGGAGACCGAGAGAGAGCGCGATGCCAGTGTCTAACAGTTCCTGCGGTTCCGCTCCAGCGGTATTCGTCTTCTTTCTTCCGACGCAGACGCAGAAAATGTCTACCGGCAGCTTCCGTATGATCTAAGAATTGGGAAGGGGGGAAAGCAAAGAAATACCGCACGCAGGTCGAAGCATGAAAAATAAAAGGAAAACAAACCAAGGAAAGCCAAAACGGGAAAAAAAGAAAAGAAAAAGAAAAAAGCAGGAGCTCATTGCAGACAGACAGCCGATACCACCATGGCCAACCACTGCGATGTAATACGTTGTTGTGCGACCGAACAAACAATAAAATTGCAAGATGACTGGGATCGCAACGCGTGGGATGTGCAGCGTGGCCGAGAGACCATCATCCCCAACAACCCCAGTGAAGTCACACATGGTTCCTTAGGGATGGATAGGTTTATCCTCTGACGACCGTCGACTCTCTCCACACACGCTTGCACGCGTATACTGGACACTGCCATGAAAACATGGTCATTCCGAGCTCTACGACTGGCTGGTCGGGATCTAGGCGAAAACATCATTCAAGAGTCTCGCTGGACCAGAGACGCCCGAGAGGGGTGGGTTCGGTTTGCGTATGATGCATGGAGCGACACTTGACTGACGTACTATGAGGTGTCCTTGCAGTCCCCATTCTGATCATCCTCACTCACCCTCCGCTCCCCGCGGCGATGCTGAGCCCACTGGGCGGAGGGGAAGCGCCACGGAGACGGTACAGGTGCTAGGCACCGACGACCGCTTGCCCATGAACCCGACTAGTGGGAATCGGCCCAGACCAAGGTGCAAGGGTAAGAACTATTTGGCCTTGCCCAAACAACCCGGCCGGCGATCCACTCCAATCTGGATTTCGCTCTGGCTGCGAGGCGAGTGGGCCCAAGGACCGAGTTGCACGACTCCACACTTGCTTCCCATCCATCCACCCTGGCCAGACAGGGACCGAGGACCGACAGACAAGACATCTGGGGTTTGCGCTGCAACCGCTTTGAATCTCGCGCAAAAGCGCGCTTGCCGCAGGGTCATCTTCCAGGCTGGGATCCAATCATCATCTGGGAGTGACCCCATCAAATAGTGAGTAATTTAATCAATTATCTTTGCTGTTTTGAGATGGGCCTCCTGCCCTGATGGAGACATGCTCAGGAATGCGCTTTTTTCTCTCTCCATCTCTTTCTCTTGTTGCTCCTGTTTGTGCAGCATGCCCCTTTGCTCTTGCTGAGCATGAGTCAAGCATGACCTTTCTTATCTTTTCATTTACCTATTCCTATTTCTCTTTTTGTGATTTTTCTTTTCCTTTTTTTGCTTACTATGATTATAATTACGAATAATTCCATTCCCCTCCCCTCGTTGCCTAATTCCACGACCTGATTCGACCTCAGCCCCTAGACACGTTGATGTTTTCTTTTTCCTCTTTCCGTTTTCCCCCATGTTCCATAACCACGGTCCAGTCATCGCGTTGGGTGAAATATGAGGGGAAGAGCAGGAGACTCACCCTTACGTCCTCCTGCTGAGTGGTCTGACGCGGATGACGCACCGACCAACTGGACCAGAGAGCCAAATGCTCCGGATGACATTCGCACGGTGCGATGACATCGTCGTTTCTCTCGTTGCTTTTTCGGATGCCAGGTTGTCCGTTTCGATGGGATGGAAAGCAGATTCCGATTCATTTTTCGGAACTTTCTTCTTTCTTTCTTTCTTTTTATTTTATTCTTACGTACGAAGACTGTCGTCAGTCTCAGTCGCCATGCACGTACACATACATTCTCAAGCAACCCATGACCGAAATCCAAATTGGGCAGTCATCCTATCTATCCTATCTAATCCTACTCATACAGAGGGAAACAATATATATATATATATAATAAAATAAAATAAAAGTAAAAAAATGGTAAAAAAGAAAAGAAACGAAAACCCGACCGATCCTCTACCGATCAACCATCACCATCATCATCGAATAACAACCCCCGGATTAGCAAAGCACTCACCAAGTCCCCAACCAAACGGGACTACTCCGATGCGTAGTAGCTAGGCTGGGCTGGGCTGGGCTGGGCTGGGCTGGGCTGAAGGAAGGAAGAGGGGAAATAATCCTCCTCTCCTCTCCTCTCGGGAGACATCAGCATCGCCTGTAATATATAGTGGTAGACGAAGAAGGGTGGGATAGACGACGGTCGAGACGGGTCTTTTTAACTTCCTTTGTCGAGCATATGCCTACTTGGACTTAGGCACTGGGTGGGCATTGTATTGGCGGTGGTGCCGCTGCGCTAACTAATGGTGGATCCGTCCGTCCGTCTGTCCGTCGAGCTTGGAGGAGGGAGCTCAGTGACTCGTTCTAAGAAGTTGTATGGAGTAGATTAGATCGAGTATGAAGGAGGTAGTAGCTACCTAGCTAGCTAGCTAGGTAGCTACTAGCTAGCTGGGTGATAGCGAACGAGAACCCACAGAGTGACCGTGACCGTGACCGTGACAGTGAGTGACAGGTCCGAAGGGACGGAGGAAGGTGGAGCACGAGTTAGTTGAGTTGAGTTGGTACTTTTGATGTGACTGCTTACCTACCTATTGATTAGGCTTGACGGGTGCTGTACGCTGTTAGCTGTTCGCTGTTACTGTCTGTGTACAAGTATAGTATAGGACCAAGCGCAACTTAGCTTTTTCTTTCTTTAATTATTTTTTATCTTTGTCAAAGATAGACGGAGTTCAGAGTTCAGAGTTCAGATTAGTGATAACTAACTCTCTGCTCTCTGAGGTATACCACTTAGACTCCGGGGTAAAACTAAAACCAGTGATTAGTTAGTTGTCTGGGGTAGACTGCACGTCCAGGGTCGCCGTTTGGATGGATGTCTCCGTCGGAGTCAGTCGGTTGGAAAGTAGTATGTAGGCGAGGCGAGTGCCGCCGGCGTAGGTGGCGTTGTATAGATAGATACCTAGACTATGGCTTGTGGTGTCGTGGTCATGCTGGGCTGCTATAATGGTATTATTATGTCTGAACCATCTGGTTACTTGCTGTATAAATTATGAATATGGTAAATTCGTATAATCCAGCAAAAGGGAGAAAAACTAGAATCCACCATAGTCAGTTCATACTGTGGTAATAATGTATAGGACTGGATATTCGTAGTCGAGGTGAGGTGAGGTGATATACTGATCCCAACATACATACCTTATATGTGTCCAAAGCAAACGACACTGTAAACCAACCGAGTATATACCTAGACAGGTCACTAGGAGTATCAATCTCAAACCAAGCACAACAATAAACCCAGCAAGCAACCCAACCAATCGGTCAGACCCTTAACTCAAGCAGTACCTAAAAGAAAGGCATTCATGGAGTGACTCCTCAATCAGCGTCAATTCAAGTCCATCAGAAGTCAGTAGTTAAGTCAAGTCAAGTCACACGGGGATGGAAACGTCCAACTTACCTACGAACCAACCAATGGACGTGTGTATGCTTGTCATAGTAGTGAATAGGTTGGTAGGTAATAATAGTCATAATATTGGTAGGTAGGTAGGTAAGAGTCTGGTGACGTGGTATACCTATCTAGCATCTCCAATTCCCGTTCCCTTCCCATTCCCCGCACTACAATATATCATCCCAGTTTGGGTGGTGCTCTTTGCTTGGTTGGTTGATTGATTGTTTGTTTGTGGGCTTGTTTGTTTGCTGGTTGGTCTGTTTACCTGTCTGTCTGTCTGTCTGTCTGTCGGATGGTGCATTTCCTCGGGTTGGGTTTGCATGTGCTGATGATGGTGATGATGATGATGATGATGATTACGCTGCGCGTGGACGTATGTAGTATATAGTAGTATCTTAGTAAGGTAGTATTCAAAGTAGGTAGTTACTAGAGGAGAGGAGGAGAGGAGGTACACCAGACTGTATCTAATCTTCTTTCTGGATGGTAGTTTAATTATTTACCTATATTACAGTAGGTACCCTGGTACTCAGGTAGAGTGCCTATATACTGATCTCTATATAACAGTGAAGAAGTAAATATACTCTATGCCAACTAGTATATAGTATTAGTCCATCTACGATACTAACCACCTATCCAAACAGATATCAACATCCCAATATCAATTAAATCACGAAATAAATATGTAATCAGTAATTCGGCTTAGCTCGTATAAAGGTATCCGGCAAGAAATGAAGAAAGAAAAGAGAGAGAAAGAGAACTACTACAACAAGCCACGAAGATATAAAAGAAGCAGGAATCATCATCTCCTCAAGCCAAACGTCTCCCCTGTATCAACATATATCCAAGGTAATCAAGGTAATAAGGTTAAGGTGAGCAACGCCATCCGGTGCAATGTGGATCGTTTATTCGCTCGAGCCCATGAGATCAGATCATATCGGTCGGTGGGCGGGCTGGGACTGCGCTTCTTTATTTGGGGTTTGGTTTATCTTGAGTTCGTTTTCGGGTTGCATAGGGATGGATCACCGGAACTTGGCGCGGCAGCGGCCCATGATTTCGCCCTGGCAAACCAGTTCGGCGCTGAACTCGCTGCCGTCGAGCGTCAGGTAGATGTCAAAGTAGACGCGGTAGAAGGTTCCTTGGGGCGTGTCCATGCGTTCAAAGTCGGTCTCCAGGTTCTTGC
This sequence comes from Aspergillus neotritici, assembly GCA_023619815.1. Taxonomy (NCBI): domain Eukaryota; kingdom Fungi; phylum Ascomycota; class Eurotiomycetes; order Eurotiales; family Aspergillaceae; genus Aspergillus; species Aspergillus neotritici. Next base: position 977,098 of record JALZYL010000003.1, on the reverse strand, counting down.
GCGACAGATCCGACGTGAGTGTGACGACTTCCTTGATGCCTGTTGGAATTAGTATGGTCCATAAAAGAGCAGACAAGAAAGAGACGTACGGGGATCTTTCGTATACTCCGGACAGACATCCTCATCGCAAGCGTACAGGATATCCTCATACATGAGGGTCGCGCCCGGAGCGACCTGTCGGAAAAAGCTGACCTTGACCGGCTCGCCGATCTTGACTCGTTCGCCCTTTTGGACGAAAATCTGTCGCGTGTACTTGCAGCGATCACGCCCGTCCAGGCTGGGCACCCGGTACTGCTCCGGGTGGTAGCCTTCCTTGAACGGTTGCAGCGTGGCCATGAGGTAGTGTCGACGCGCGACACGGTGCGTGACCACGCGTTCCGTGATGCCGGCCGTCACGGCGCCCTTGACGATGGCGGCCACCGAGTCCATCGGCCGGACCACCTTCGCCTGGTACTGCGGCGGCACGTGCAGCTTGATCTGCTGGAACAGATACTCCGACGCACCGAAACCACCCACGACGAGGACGTTCTGCCACAGTTAGTCGGGTCAACGGGATTAAAAGAGGCGACGGTCCATACCTGCAACGACCGGTTCTGCGCCTGGATGGCGATGATCTGGTTGCGGACCAACTCCAGGATGCGGTTGACCACCGGCTCAAAGCACTGGAGGATCTCCTCGTTGGTAAAGGTCATGTACCCCTCCTCGATGCCGGCATCCGGAAAGTCGGCCTCGATGCCCACGTCCACCGCCCACTTCTGCCCGTTGTTCCGGAAGTCGGCCTTGATCCGGTTCTCAAAGTCCATGATGCACTTGGCGTAGACCTTGCCGGCGGTGCGCGATCCGTCGGGCAGCTTCATCTTGCGGATCTTGGCGCGCAGGATGTTGCTGAAGTTGCGGTTCAGCGCGGTCGAGCCGCACGAGTCACCGGACCCCGCGGTGCATTCGGCGACGCTGAAGGGCTGCTCCTCCTCGACTTCGTAGGCGATCAGGTCGACGGTGCCACCGCCGCAGTCGACGATCAGGATGGCGTCGCCGACCTTGAGGTTGAGCAGGCCGGTCTTGGCGCAGAAGATGGCGGCGGCCTCGGGTTCGGAGACCAGGGTCAGACGGTTGTCGTTCTCGTCCCGCAAGAACCCCGCCTGGAGGGCGGCCGCGCGCGTGGCGGCCTTGCCGGCATCGTTCCAGATGGCCGGCACGGTGAGGTAGTATCGGATGTTGCGCTCCTCGCGCGTAAACACCTCACCGAGGGTCTTCTGCAGCTGGGCGCGCATGGCCTGGCGCAGCTTGAAGAGGTAGTCGGCGGCGACATCGATCTCGGACTTGCCGGGCGGCAGGGGCGGCAGGTTGATGGGGTCGATGTAGGTGTTGCCGGACAGCATGAGCTGGAGCTTGAACCACTCGACCTTCTGCACCCCTTGCTTCGGATAGCCGGTGGGGGCGAGCGCATCGGCGATATCAGGGCCCCATCCGACGACCTTCTGGTACTGGTCGTAGTACAGGACGGTGGGGATCTATGACCAATGATTCCGACGGTCAGTGGGATTGTTTCACCGGGGCTTTCATCGCGGGCATGACCCCGCCCGCAGCCAACATGGGTTGCGGGAGGGAACGGGAAGAGGGATGCTGTAACCCGGAGAGGCGGTGAAAGGGGAAGGGAGGGGATAGGGAGGGGGAACGAGGTTCGGGGAAAGATGTTCAGGGGAAGAGCCAACCCACCTTCTGTTTGGTGTGCGTCCCAGCTCCCGGCCATTCTGTGATGATATCTTCCCTCGCCTCGTTGTTCGTGGCGAACGCAAAGGCAACCCCCGAGAAGGTGGTGCCAAAGTCGATACCCACGATCAACTGGGCCTTACTCCGACCGGCTCCTTCCACTTCGACGGCGGGGTTGCGCATGGGGTATTGCTGGGCCTGAGGAATCCCCGGGGCCATCCCATGAGGCGCGGGGGGCTGCATCCCATAGCCTGGCGGCGCACCCATATGGGGAGCGCCCGGTGGTGCGTAGGGCATGTTGGTGTTGAGCGGGGGCGGGTGGTGAGCGGGCGGCATAGGACTCGTGGGGCGGGCGGCGGTGTTGTAGGTATAACTGGGGGGACGACCCAGGGGGTTTTGGTTATTCATGGGGAGGCTGGTCGAGGAGGAACTGTGACCGGAGGGAGGTGAACTGGGCGAGGTGGTCGAAGCCGGAGCGGCGACAAGGGTATGAGTGCTGGCCTGACCGCTGGAGACGGACGCGTCGGGGGAGGTGGTGGGCGAGGATTGTTGTAAGGGAGGAAGTTGGGGAGGAGGAGCAACAACGGGTTGGGAGTGATGTTTGTTGCGTTTCCCAAAGCCAAAGGACTTTAACCGGGAACTCATCAGGTCCATGTGAATGATTTTGGGGGAGGGACAATTATGAAGATGAAATAAGAGAGGGTGGGGAGGGGGGGAAGAGAAGAGTCACAACGAAAAGAGAAAAAATTAAAAAATTACAACTAAAAAAATCAATAAAATCAAATAAAACTCAAAAGACAGACCAAAAGATGACGGAGAACAAAGACGAGTAAGAAAGGGAATTGGGAGTGAGAATCGAGGGGAAAAGAGGCAGTGTTGACTCTGATCGAGGTGCTAAGCCGCATGAGAGCGGGGGGATAAATTACAGCCAACGAAGGAATACGAGATGGTCAACCAGTCAATCAGTCAATCAAGGGAATGATGGAGGAGAAGAATGGAGTATTTGTAGGGGAAATAAGGCATTCCTTTATTCATTCATCATTCATCATGCATCATTCATTCACGATTGATCCTGGACCGGCGGTGAAATCCCAGATGGCACTGGAATGCAGATTAGGTTTTCAGATGCATAGATATCTTCCATCTCTACCATGAGACAAGAAGAAGAGGAAGAACAAGAAGAGAAAGAAGAAGAAGACGAAGAAGAAGAAGAAGTATAGAAAAGACTATTAATAGATTGATATATATAAAGGAATCAAGGTGAAGCCATTGGGCATGGTCTTTTTCACCCCAACCCATCCTGTATCAAACCGTCCCATACCGTATTAATTACCTAGTTCGGACCGGGGTCAGGGGACTCCCTCTGGTGATCACGATCCTATTATTCATCTCCTCTCTCTTGGCAACGTTGGAATTATTCCGAAAGAACATGGAAAGTCCCCGGTCCTCGTGGCTGGGCAGTTTGAGGGACTGGGAGAATTGTCAAATCTTCCCCAGGTTCAGGTTCTGGTGGGGATAAGCCTCAACCAGAGGTCCAGAGTTCCCGTTCACACTCCCCATGATTACTCAATGGGGCAACGGTTTACCCCCTCCCCCCCCCATGGTCCACTCATCAGGCACCGGACCCTTCTTCCTCCCTCACAGACACCCGTACGGTCGACAGGAAATCCAGGAATGGGAACCCATGGCAGCCTTATCTAGCCTGACAACCTGTCGGGCCTATCTTCATCGCTCGTCGACTGCGGCTGAAGATGGCCGTGCCGATCCCTGTCACGTTCCGTACTAGTCCATACCGTTTTCCGTCAGCCTGTATCGGTCATTCCCGCCAGCCTCCTCTCTCTCTCTCTCTCTCTCTCGCTCCCCACACAAGGCAGACTGCTCTATACATAGTATCTTCCTCCTTATAGGGCTCGCATCTGACTGTGTTGGCGTGGTGGCTTTGCCAATTCGGCAGTGGCTGGGTGGTCTATCCCTTGGTCGAGAATGTGAATGATTCCTGGCCTCTTCTTTCGTGGACGGATGGACGTGGCTGAGTTACACGCTGCTGCGAGGTGCCCTGGGTCAGTTATATTGGGATCAGGATTGGGAACTGTAGCTATTCTTAACACTTCATGTGATCATTCATCGAACTCTGTTCTTCTGAACTGGTCGAGATTATGAGCCGGACTTTGAGTCTAGGATTTAGCCATAGCCTTATTAATGATAGACATGATCATGCCACCATACGTTAATATCTCATTAACCATATAACTAACTAGATTACAAACCATCTGAGACAAATTGCAGTGCTATACTAGATGATTGTGCTGGCCTCTCCCTGATATTATCCAGGTACTACGTTATGCATCTCAGTGGCATTCAGGTGAATAGAGTGGATGAGACTGATAAGAACTGTCATCTTGACGAATTGATAGTGACAAATCCATAGTAATAATGAATTACAAATGATTTACAGGGCTGTAGATACACAGGGTTTGTAGTAAAACCCTACATGCCAGTGAACATGTCTAACTGATTATATGAGTCTTTCATATCTACCCTTTGTACGCAGTATATAACTCAGTATATGACCCGCAGTTTATATCTATCCTGTATAACCTATTAAATAGAGTAGGATTCGCCTCTCTAAATAATGTATTTATTTTATGTAAATTAGAATTCACCGAAATATATGTTATTATAATATTATCGCGAGTTATAATAAATAGAAAGCCTCACCTGGAGCAACTCAAATATATATATGAATAGATAGACAAGGGTAAATAAACAGAGCAGAAGTATCATAACCTGATAAAAGACTGATAAAAGATACGGTCATCGTCTAAAGTGCTACACCTGCCAATGTTTTTCAAAGGGAAAAAAGAAAAAAAGGAGCTTTATATAACCTGTAGATATGTAGCGGATATAATCACTAATTCTTCCAAAAAGAAAACGACCAATATAATCTCTCAAAGCATACGTACACTGGCAGATACGAGATTGCGCCTATTTTGCCATTTCTAAAATTTCAGTCTTTCTTAACATACATGGTTTTATCGATCCTCGTCAACCCATTGACTTCCCAGGCCTGCTACTGATAGCATCTACAACATACATTGAGATTCCTGAGCACCACTACCACCATTAATCCCGTCCATGCGCGTGATCAAGAACGGATCCTATTTTCTTAGATATTGCTTCATGACTTCCTAGTGGTAAGCGTGTTGATCCTGTCAGCATGTCTTTATCTTGACCATTCGACCAAACACCAATTGGCGAGTGCTAGGACTTGATATCCAACAGATACCAGTTGAAGCGAGACACATATAACCAGTCTACATCCTTTGTAGAAATCCACGCGGCTATATCAGGATTGATATGTGGAGCTAGAGGAAGAAGCACGCCTATTGTCATGCCATTTAATATTGCTTGCACTAGATGTGGGAGGGTAATGAAAACAGTCCAAAATAAAGATGGACTTGATGACCCGATGATGTGGGAAAGGCTGCGATGGTTACAAGATTGTGAGGAAGTCAAAATACAAATAAAATGGCTTGAGGAAACTCTGCAAGTAAGCTGATTCTGGCTGGTTATAAGCCATTATTCTACAGTATACAGCACTGTAGACGTATGGCAAATATAAATAGCTCAAATGAGCTCCGGGATTGCCATATTTATTCATCTAACATTGAGTATTAAGCTGAGTTCTACAAAGTAGACATGATAGGAAGATGATTAGTTTGCTTCCATGGGTTCATGGATCCTATGTTATATTTGGATTAGCTTTAACGAGAGTAAGTCTTGTTAGCTAGAAAGAACAAACAGGCCAGACATCACTCTGTGGTCAGTGCAGACCATGCCTTGATTATTTCTTTGACTGGCTCTGTTCCCCATTTCTGTACTCACATGGCTGACTCTTGTTTGATACATCAGATAAGCTCAAGGACCAGATTACAACAGGAAGAACAACTGCTAGTTTAATGGCTAGTTAGTTATTCAGTAGCGATCCATGCTGGCTTTCTCCCCTGGATAATGCCCTCCCATAGATGCAAGAGATCCGATTCTACACCTACGGTGTATACTTGACATATAGGTATTTACATGCACTATTTCCGATAATGCATCAGACTGCTGGGTATTCTAGTATCATCTCACAGACTAGGAGATTACGACTGTCAGGAGAATCTAGAACCATGTGTATATAAACTTGTTCGTTTTTCTTAAGCCTATCCTAACTCATTCACTAGACGTATATGCTGGCTTCACTGTCTTAGTTAGTTCTCTCCCATGGGTTCATGCATTTATCTACGTACTCACATGCAGATAGACACTTGAAATATACGATATCTGGCACGTCTTTTTAGGGCTACAGCGGTATCAGAAACATCCCAACACCTACACCTCTTGTCCTCTTGAGCATCAAGTCCAACGAGAGAAGCAATGGCATGGATAAATCACCGCGTGATATACACGCATTCAAGCGATACAATCGGTGCTTTGAACTGACCGTAGATCAGTACCTTCTAGCTGTTTCAAGACTTTATCTCCGTCAGCCACTGCATAAAAAGCCGAACGAGAGTTTGTGAGAGCTTGACATGACTGATATCTCGGACGCTTTATCTATCTGAATGAATTGCGCTAGCAATCAATCCCTGATCGGTTCTACATTAATTTTTGATTTTTGTTGCAATGTTCATCACTCGGCTACAAAAGATATCATGCATAATCTTTCTGGTCTTGTAAGTAACCCTATATTCAGTGCGACAGGTTGTTATGTGGGTTATTCGCTATTCCATAGTTGAGGATTGCTTGAGATGATGAGCTGTCTAGGTAGTGTAGATCAAGTTGTTAGCAAACCAAGATGGCATGGCATCTTATATAAATTCATATCCAAACAGGTAACTTTTCCTCCTCGAAGTATACTATAACATTGAATATTTATACCAGGACCAAGCACTATAATATCTACAGCTACACAAACCACATCTTCAGTCCATAACTCGACTTCCGAATGATAAACCAAGCAGATGGAGGACCCAACCAGCATGGGTAGGGTGCACTCTTCCTTAGTCCTCGGTACGACTGCAGTGAATATACATTCCTTAAAAAGACCAAAAGAGCCATAGTATCCCTCGCGGCCGAGCAATAATCCCGACCTTCCTTTCTACCTAATATCTGAAACAACAGCAGCAACAAACCCACCAACCAGCATCATCCACATCCCTAGCTCCAGTCTGTACAAGAAAGCCCTACACAACCTACTTACCACAAGCACGAAGACATGACTCAACGCGCAGATCCAGAGCCCCGGGTGGTACACGCCACGCTCTACCCGGTTGTTCCGATTAGCTGCTCTCACGGTGGGCCGGTTATCAGTGGATGGATTCCGGGATGGATGGTCGAGGCACGTAATTCTATTAGGTTTCCTCTGCTGATTGCGTAGTGTAGCTTCATGTACGGATTGGATTCGTTCTACAATTGGTTCGGACGTGCGTCTCCTGCTGTACTTCCTACTTGTTTGTATATTTAACTACTAACTACTAACTAACTACTACCTGAACTACCAGTATCTAGTAGGTCTCCAGAGTATTCCATCAGTTCCATCAACCTACCAAGGTACAGTCTTAGAAAGCGTAATCAGCCATTAGGCAGAATAGACCAACCTAGAATACTGGCATGACCAATCCCAAGAACAACCAACAATAAACAACGCAAGGTACCTAACCTTCCTACCTACCTAGTACCTCCCACCTCTGCACCGTTACTTTCACCATTCCATGGATGGAAAAAGCCAAAACACAACCACGGTCCTCCCGATCCGGAAATCCTGCTCCGAGCCCGGCAAGGCAATAATAATAACAATAATATAATAGTAGCAATAATAATAGCCAACTATAAACGGTCAGAAGAGGAAAGAAAAGGCGAAGGATGATGTGCGACGGTAGTTGTTGCTCGGAAGACATCCCGAGCCGCTCGTCCGCACCAAGGTTAGGCATCCGAGTGAGTCGGTTGTGGATCTGCTCGGGCTGTGATTCGTTTGCTTTATACGAGGGCAATAACGGTGGGAGGTATTGATTTTGATTTTTTTTTTCTTTTTCTTTTCTTTTTTTTTTCTTTTTTTTTTTTCTTTTTTCTTGTGGCCTTTTTGTGGCTTGTGGCTTTGTTTTATTTACTTTTTATTTTTGTTTTCTTACTGATGTTGGGTCTGTTTGGTATGATCATGATGTGTAGTGTCTGGCTGGATTATAGGTACTAAAGTAATAGAGGTGAGTTTATAGGTCTGATAAAGTATAAAATATGGGAAATTGAGATGACTAAAAATTAATAATCCTCAACCACCACGGAAAGTGGACAACTGCAGCTTCCCACGTGGGCCTTCTCCCCGGCATTCACCGGGAGAAATATGATGAATAGTAAATAGTACATAGTACATAGTAAATAGTAAATAATAATAATATATAGATACTAAATAATGAATAATAATAATGAATAATGAATATAAATAATAAATGAATAAATGGGAATATCTACACACTGACCCCTCTACCTGTATCATTAGGTAAGTCGACAGCAGTCCAGTCCGTCCGTGTTCTTCGGTAAGAACTTAGCAAGTCAGACGGCAGGGTGTCGACATGGCGGCTGTCAGACGCAATCAACACGAGACGAGGAGACGAGACAGACAACGTAGGGACTAGGACTAGGACGAGGACTAGGGACGGGGAACTCCTGCAGACGAATCCCTAGTCCAGGCTAGTTTGAATCAATAACATTAGGATTGATTCTTGTTTCTTGTCTTGGTATGTCGGAGTCGCTGGATGGGTGGACTGGGTGATGGTGGTGGTGGATATGATGACGAAGGGACGGCAGGAGGGCTCCGTGCTCAAGCCTGGCACTAGTAGACTAGGTACCTACTCCTACTTCCTCCCTAGTCGTCCGGCTAGCGGTCACGGATGTCTCCGAAGTAACTTAGAGCCAAAAGTAAAGCCCGATGTAGCATTAGAATAGGTATTAACTTCCGGTAGTGAGTCCTCGGTTAGCGGGAGGACAAGTTTAGTTCCCCCTACTCCTAATTGGAAGGGAGGTATGGGGACCGGAGTCCGGAGAGACGGAAAACCCCTCAGTGGAAAGACCAGGCTAAGACCAGTCCGGCATTGACTGCGAGAAATCTCAGAAATTAAGCTGCAGCGGCCGACTGTCACGGGACGGACCACCACCATGTGGAAAAGTTCTGTCGGAGGCAGGCGATCCAATGGGGTTTATTCATTATACTCTGTCGGTAGGTAGTATGTACCTAGGTAGGTACCTCTGTGCTACCGCTGTACGACGGGCTATTTATATAAAGTATGGCTATACTATACAGTAGACTATCTATACTACACTGTTATTATATAGATGTATAACTATATCCTATAAACTATCCCAACTCCAGTCCAGTATAGACATCCATATCGCAGACATCCATCGACTAAGACAGCTAGCCCGTCCCCGGCTGAACGCCGAAATTAGAGCGCCAGGATGACGAGACGAGCCCACCCAGACGGAGCAGTTCGGTCCCTTGTTTCTAATTTTCCTGTGCGTGTCATGCTACTACTGTACGCACTAGCCCACTAGCTCCGCACTACCTCCGTAGTATCACTATCGACGCGGTGGCTCACGGTCCGTATCATGATCGGATCTCGGTTAGACTAGCTTATCACTACGTACCAGTCTCACTACTACCGCTACGTAGTATGGACTCTGGAGTGTGAACGACGACTGGTTGTCTCATATCACGTCATGTCGTGAGCACGGTAGGTAAGGCTGGGACCATGTGAATCCGTCCGTGTTCGTTCGATAGTTGATTCCTGCGACTGGCCCGAGATCAATCATTGGTAATTGGTGTATCTGATCGCGGGGAAGTTTTCGTCCTTTCTCTTTGCCTCTCTTTTTTTCTTTTTTTCGTATGGGTGACTGCCGTGGATTGAATGGTTGAATCAGGGAAATGGGAATGTTTCTATAATAAGTATTATAATATTTAATATCTCACTATCATAGTGGATATTGATATTTGAATATTTTGAATATTTGACTTTCCAGAGGGAAAAAGAAAAAAAAAAAAACCATTGATCTGGAGATTATTTCCGACTCGACGCAGGTTGGACGAACCGAGAGCTCAGGCCCTACCTAGCCTGCAACTGCAGGCACACCGGCTGTAGGCCGGAAAGGCTATCACGGAGGACGAGACGAGACGAGACGGCTGGTTGGGAGGTGACCGTGCATGGTTAGTCTTGTCGAGTCGAGTCGTATTCTCCAACTACCTACCTGTCTGGAGAGAGTCTAGACTAGAATATCTCTGCGGTGCTCGGCCGAGAATGGGGAATGGAGCTGAAGTGAGCCACTGGATGGATTCAGTGCGCTGCGGTCAAGCCACCCAGCCTTACCTATCCATCACATCCTTGGTGTTAGTTGGAGGTCGTTGGTTGGTGTGATGGCGGGTTGATGTCGATTGGGGCCGAGAATTCTGACATCCTATCCTGGCGGTGTAGTTACTGCTTAGGTTAGGATGGACCCTATAATGGATGATAGACGAGGAAGTTGAACCCCGATGTTATGAGTCCATGATATTAACGGATACTACGTCGTCTATCTCCCCTGTCCTGCGGAGTGAGTACGTCGTACGTACCCTCCCTGACCGTCGACGGGACTGCAGGGGAGGGACGGAGAATGAAACTCGGACGAAACACGGAAGAACGTAGCGAGTGTGGACAAGATGGAGCGAAAAATCTCCGGGTGGGGAGGAAAATAAAAAAAAAAATAAAATAAACAAAATAAACAATAATAAATAAATACATAAATAAATACATAAATAAGAAAAAAATAAAAAATAAAAGAATAAATAGGCTAGGAAATACCGAATCGATTCACCCGGTCCGAGCAGTATGATTGGAGGCGGGGACCTCAACCTCGTCGGGGTTCATCCAGGTCAATCGTCACCCGATCGAGTAGTACTTGGTCCAGTTAGGGCTCTCGGGCCTTGAGCCTTGAGCCTTGGTCGTGGTCGTTTGTGCCGTCCCGGTTGAGCCATCCGGATGTCATATCGTAATCTACCTGACTGACTAGTATTGTTCGGGTAGGGGTTGAATCCTTTGGACCCTGAATGTATACCTTATAGTATACCGACTCTACAGTAACACGAGTTTGTCCATTTCGACACACGAGCAAAAGTCATGACATGAACACCGATTATAGATATGTATGGGAAATGATAAATCAGACTCCATGTGTCCGCCATGCACGGCATCAGGCACACGGTCCAGTCGGCTCGTCTTCCTCGACCCATCCAACACGCAGTGGCCGGGATGATCATCGAACCGCTGCTGGTATCGGCTAGAGACAGCCACGCCAGAGTCTAGTGACCTTTGTCCAGGAGGTTTAATTACTGCCCTAGACTCGTATGCCCCGATCCTGGAGCTGTTGGTGGCGAATTGCGCTGAGACCATGCCGACACGATACATACCGGTACCTCAACTAAGTAAATGAAGCCAGTGAACTAGATAACGGACCATCAGGAATGAATAAAGTATTAAAGTATAAAGTAATAAGATCAAATAACCGTTGGATATAATGGCCGGACTAAGGTCTCAGGCGCAGACCCGACCGGGACCGGAGCGGAAATCGACCAGACTAGGGTTGTCGAGGGTTTGGTGTGGGGGGTATATTTGATTTTTTATTTTATTGATTTTATTTTATTATGGATTATTTTATTTATTTAGTATTTAGTATTTATCATTTTATTATTATTTTTATTAACACTGCCACTGTCGATCTCGGGAAAGTTCCAACGTTAGTCTCGGTCAGACCTCTGGAGAAGCATGTCACGAGGAACCGAAGGATCGAATAAGAGAGAGAGGGAGAGAGAAGAGAAGAAGTACGACAATGGACAGGGATGGAGGACAGGAGATGCCAGATAAAGTTACCGGATCATGATTCAAGGAAATCGTCCAGAGGAAGAAGAAAGACTGGAATGGGAGGAATGGAGGAATGATCCAGATGAATCAGGTCAGATAAGAAAGTCCAGTCCGAGGATAGAAGACACTGAAGGCTGGTCCCCGATGGGATTTCGGGGTAGGACGTGTAGTCATCATAGTCATCTCTCCTTCTGCCATCTGGGAATGGAGCCGAAACCATTCTGCAGTCAGTTATTCGTTCATGGGCCACAGCATTCGGTCCATGATGCTCCATCCGGATGGGCAATTTCCCTCTTGTCGATCAGGTTCTCGTCGAATCGTAGTGGATGGATGGGGTTCGGATATGGATTCTTGGGATAGTCTCGTTCTTATTGGTATAGAAGAATAATCTGATCGTATAGAATTAAATCAATCGAATAAATCCAATAAATCCAGGATAGGGTCAAGAAATTAGAATCAATCCATCCGTCTGGATAATATCCACTCTCTCATGGCGTTTCCAAATTATTATTCTCCTCCTCTTCCGATTTGTGATTTTCTTTTCTTTTCTTTTCTTTCCTTTTTATTTCTTTTCTTTTCTTTTCTTTTCTTTCCTTTTTATTTCTTTTCTTTTCTTCTATTATTCTATTTGAGGATTGATTTTATCCCATCTCGCCATGCGATACGATATAGAATGTTACCCATCGTGTTGGTAAATTAGGTCTCTCCTCGTCGTTCACGATACCTTCTATACCTTCCTCTCCCATCTCCTTCTCCTCCTCTCCATCTCTTCATTCCTCTATTTCCCTATCTCTCCCTCTCTCATCTTTCCCCTCGATATCCATCTCAGGGTGGGTTCCCCCACTAGGGTTCAAATCAACCTCAATCCAGGTCAACGCACCCGATTCCTCCGACTCCACTCCATTCCCACATCCCCAACATTCGACAACAGTAAACCATCGGTTGCCACCACCGATCTGGTTCTCCCGATCCTCCTATCTGTCTGACATCTTTTTACCTCCCCCGTCCCTCCCCGTCCTTCTCCGTCCCTCCCCCATTTTCCCCCATTTTCTCCCTTCCACCATCTGTCCCCGGATGAACCGCTTCAGGTGACCATGCAACCCCATTATTTTCGTCCCTCGACGAGTTCCAGTCAGCCGGGCGTGCCCTATGAATTACCCCCCGTGCAAGCGGTGACTTCGTCGTCGGGTCCTTTCCACCCCGGCCCTCCGCCTCCCCCTCCATCCGCCCTGCTTTCCGCTCCGCCCAGCAGGCCGGACAGCGGCCTGAGGATGGCCCAGATCCTGCAGCCCGTAGGACCCCCAGTGCCAAATCCTCCCCCTCCCCCGCCAATTGGCTTCTCGCGCGCATACGAATCGAGTGGCTCCCCGGCGGAAGGCCACTCCATCCTCCCAGATGCCCCGTTCGGTGCCTCCACGTCGCCGTCCGCCCTCCACTCCGGTGGCGCAGGACATCAGATGCATCATCCCCTGCAGCAGAAGCGCGCATACCGCCAGCGCAGAAAGGACCCCAGCTGCGATGCATGTCGCGAGCGTAAAGTCAAGGTAAACATCCTCCCTCTGCCTTCTAACCCCCCTCCCCCCAACCGGGCGACCGAGGAGGCGCCATGTGGTTAACCACGAGTCTCCCCCAGTGCGATGCCTCCGAGTCCTCCAGCTGTACTGAATGCACCAATCGCAAGGTGCGCTGCCAGTTCACCAAGGAGACCAACAGGCGCATGTCTTCCATCAAGTTCGTTCCCGTGGGGGTGTCGTGTTGTTCGTTGAAGCAAAGCCCCAAGATTCTGATTCTGGTTTCTTCCTCACCCACAGGCAAGTGCAAGATCTGGAGAAGCAACTCCTCTCGACCAAGCAGCAGTTGCAGCAGTTGCGCACGGGAATGCTGAGGTCGGAGAATAACGGTCTCATGGATCTCGGAGTGGACGGTGCGGCGGCACAGCCGCAGCTCAAACTCCCCGAGCTCGGCCACCGATCCGCGCGACGGCCCCGCGCCCCCGTCCTGCAGGATCTCAGCGCCGCCCGGGACAACATGCGCAACTACGGCCGGGGCATCTGGAAGGCCCCGACACCGTACCGAGAACCGGGCCCGGAATCGCTCCTTACCACCGATCCGCCCCCGCTCCCGCCCAAGGACCTCGCGGACCGTCTGCTCCGCCAGTACCACGCCTGCGTGCATGCGGTGCTGCCCGTGGTCCATTGGCCCAGCTTCACGGCCGAGTACGACCAGATCTACAGCGCGGGTTCGCTGTCCGGGGTGCGCCGCGAATGGGCGGCGGTGCTGTTCGCCGTCTTCGCGTGCGGGTCGCTGCACTCGCTGGAGACGGACCGCGAGCACCGCGGCAAGGAGTTCATTCGCATCTCGTGCGGCATCATCGACGTCTGGCAGGACCACTTCACCCTGGACCGCGCGCGCGCCGCCCTCCTGGCCAGCATCTTCCTGTACGAGGCGAATTCCAAGTCCGCGAGCTGGGTGTGGATCGGGTCGGCCGTCCGCGTGGCGCAGGAGATCGGCCTGCACCTCGACTCCGGCCCCTGGCCCGCCCTCGAGGGCGAGATGCGCAAACGCGTGTGGTGGGGCATGTACGCGTGGGACCGACTGCTCGCCCTCGAGATGGGGAAGCCGGTCCTGATCAACGACCAGGACTGCGAAGTCGACCTCCCCTGCCCCGTCGACGAGAAGTACATCTCGGACGGCGGGTGTCCGCCCGACAGCCAGCAGACGACGCCGCTCCTGGCGACGATCCACGTCGTCCAGTCGATCGGCCAGCTGACGCGCACGCTGCGCAGCTCGACCATCAGCCCGCGCACGCTCGAGACCTTCGAGCGCCACTTCAAGGCCTGCCTGGCCACCTTCCCCGCGCAATACCACCCCGAATCCGACCAGTACTTCGACCCGCGCTGCCTCGCCCCCATGGTCTACCTCCAAAACGCCCGCTTCATCCTCCACCGCCACAACATCTCCCCCTTCTGCGCGCCCGACGTCCGCGCCGCCGCCCTCCACCACTGCGTCTCCACCGCCCAAGACACCGCCCACCTGCTCTCCCGCTGCATGCTGCCGGTCACTCCGCCGCCCCCCAGTTCCCCAGGGAGCCCCGCCAGCGACGACATCAAGCACGACTGGCGCCCGCTGCTCGCCTCCGCCGCCGGCACCATGCTCTGCATCCACATCTGGCGCAGCCTGCTCGTCCTCCTCTTCCGACAGGACTACGCCGCGGCCCTGGTGTGCGCGCAAGCCGGCGCCGCCGTCGGCGACGCCCGCGCCGTCAACGCTGCCTGCGGCCGCCACCTCGCCTTCTTCCTCCGCTGTCTCCTCGACCGGCTCCGTCGGCCGGACGTGGATCTCGACCGCGACGAGGAAATGATCGCCTACATGTCGGGTGATATGCAGGGTAATACGGACGGCAGCTGGATCTGGCAGGGCTATGAGAACGGGCCGTCTTCATCCTCTTCCTCTTCTGCCGCTAAATTCGAGCCCGGCTCGTCCCCTGTTGACCACCTCCTTCCCCGCGGCAGTCCCTCCTCCACTGACGAGCCCCACGGATGGGACTGGATCGAGCAGACAGTGGGGTATCTTTACACGGAGCGGCAGAAACAGCAGCAGCAGCAGCAACAACAACAACAACAGCAGCAACAACAACAACAACGAGACGAATACGAGGCGCGCTCTCCGCCGCCGCATCCAGCTTATCTTAGTCCGGGAGCGACAGCAGCGACGACGACGACGACGACAACGACGACGACGACGACAGCAACAACCGCGCCAGAGTCCGCGCCGTCGAGTTCGTCACATTCGCGGATGACGATCGCTAGTATTATCTAGGGTTGTTTTTGGTTCTTGGATGGATGGATGGATAGACGAATGAGCATAGCATGAGCATGAGCATGAGCTACGGGTTACGATTGTTGAGCGATTGAGTTGTATATATATGTATGTATGTATTTGATTAGATTTATTATTTTGTCTATATCTGTCGGTTGCTGGACGTTTTATAGGCGGTGTTTTAGTTGTTCTGGCGTATATAAGGTAGTGTATATGTAGTTTTTATAGCTACCTACCTAGATAATTACCTAGATAGTTCACCTTACCTAGACTACCTTACCTACTTCTGGGTACCTGACTTGAACGGCGTACATGTACATACCCTCCTCACCTCCTCACCTCATCATGACCCGCCTACAAAGAAAGCAGACAAAGCCAAAAGAGCTGTGATAGATAGATAGATACATACATACATAGATATATAGATACATAGTAAAGAAGACAATGCTCTAAGTTTTAAATCTATTTAATTACACCACACAACCTATTATTTATTTCCTCAACACCCGACAAAGATGATAGATACTGAGATCAAACTAAACCTCCAAATTAATACTCCTCCCAAACCGCGCATACAGTGCCACTTTCAACTGCTGCAGTTCGTCGCGCACCTCGCCCAGACTCTCCTCCATCTTGGCGACTTCGCTGTCGATGGTCTCTGTTGACGTGGCGAGGAGAGATTGGGCTTCTGATAGAGGGAGTTGGAAGAAGGTGTCGCCGATTTTGTACCTATCCTCATTAACAGATGTGTTTGGCGGGAGGGGATTGGGGTTAGATGGGGAAGAACATACGGAACGAGATCATCTTCGTCGGCGAGTTCGAGCTCCATGGAGACTTCTTCGAGGTCTTCTTTGTCTTTCTATAGTTCATGGGTTAGTTTGTTTGTCTTATATCAATCACATCATATCATTCATGCATGTATCAATCATGTATGTGTGGGAGACAACACTTGATACATGATACATGATATATGTACTCTATCCCCCAGACAAATAGTAAAGAAAGTAAACAAAGACGGCGCAAAAGAATAAATAAT
Source organism: Aspergillus neotritici (assembly GCA_023619815.1). Lineage (NCBI taxonomy): Eukaryota > Fungi > Ascomycota > Eurotiomycetes > Eurotiales > Aspergillaceae > Aspergillus > Aspergillus neotritici. The sequence continues at coordinate 960,607 of JALZYL010000003.1, read as the reverse complement.
TCAAACGTACATTCTTCCCCTGGAGCAGCTCCTCCAGCAGCGACTCCCGCTGATGCAGCCGACTGAAGCGGTTGATTTTCTCTTGGTCTTCGCGGCGCACCTCGTTTTCTTCCCCGCCGGCGGCGGTGGCTTCTTCGTCTTTGGAGAGCTGTGTCGTGTTAGTTTTGGGACGGATCGATTGGGGAATACGGAAGGAGGCGCACCATGCGTGTTCGCATCATCTTGGCGGTTGTTTGGTTGGTAGGGTGAGGGGATGGTTGATAATTAATTGATGGATGATGAATATTTGGTGGGGAAGTCGAGATGATGCGGTGGGCGGTCAGTCCTGGATTGCCTGTTTGGGTGATGCGTGTATTGTGCCTGGTATTGTGGAGTATTCTGGGTATTATTTATACTTGATTCTTGACTTTATTATTTTATATGGGGTAATTTTTGGTTTTATTTTTATTTTATTATTTTGGTTTTGATTCAATTTTATTTATTTCTATATATTATATATGTGGGTGTTGATTCCAGTACGTAAGTTTGTGTACTCGTATATACACTGTTGTCTAATCTCAGCTGAATCTCCATTCCTTCACCTGTTGATGATAGAATAATAAATGAATAATAAATTCTGTAGATAATCTCTTAATTGAAATATTAATACTTGGATAGAATATAGATAGAGATATATATATATCTGTCTGTTGTCTATCTACCATAAAGTTGTCAATACGCAAGTCAAGTGACATCATCTCCGTCATCTGTTCTCCTCCACACCTCATCTTCTCTCCGAACTCTCTCCCATCTCCAACTCACCACCCTTAGATTTACTCTCTTAACCATTCCTATCTCTTTCTTACTCTCACCCCTCCCCCCCAACTGATGATCTAGGCATACCCGTCAGACTCTTCCGTCACCTGTCAGCTGCCTCGGAGAAACCCCCCACCGCATCCCCGACACGTCCTTACCGTTACCAGCCACCATCCACTCCACACCTCCTCACCTCCGATCCCGATCCGACCCAACCCTTCATCCATCCATCACTCCCCACAATCACACACCATGCGGATACCGCTCGCCCTCACCCCTCTTCTCTCCGCCCTCGCGACAGCCTACACCTTCGACTGCCGCCACGTCGTCCTCGGCGAATACCGGTACGACCTGAGCCCACTCGCCGGCGTCCACGAGGTCTACCACGCCGAGCAACAAGGCGACGCCCTCATCAACACCACCTACGCCATCAACATCTGCGGCATCCTCAAAGGCGCCGCCAACCGCGATGGCCTGAAGTGCGGGACCACCAAAAACAGTACTACCCCCCCGTCCTATCAGACAAATCAATCCGTTAACACAGTTGTGTGCAGTCTGCGCCTTCGAATACAAACTCCCCCTCGACAACAAAGACCCCGATCAACCCGGTTCCCCGCTCCGAGCCCTCCCCATCGCCGGTCTCGACCCCCTCGGCCAAGGCACCAAAGACACCGAGATCACGCGCCTCAACGACGAGGAGGCGCCCGACCAAGACGGCCCCGGCCTGCGGCTGAAACTCGGCGGCGGAGAGGTCAAAGATGACGCCGGGAAGAAGCAGGGCGCGCGCGCCATCATCGAGCTTCACTGCGACGCGGAGCGAACGGGCCTGGAGGGCATCGAAACGATAGAAGACGTCGACGCGGATGGCAACGCCAAGCGTGATGACACCAATAACAGCAGTAGTCTGCAGTTCAAGAGCTTCCGCCAGTCGGACGACGACGACGCCTACGTGCTGCGACTGGACTGGCGCACGCGCTACGCCTGCGACCACTCGCTTGAGGAGCGGACGGATAATTCTAGCCATTGGGGATTTTTTACCTGGTTGTTGATTATGTATGTCTCTTTCTTCTTCTTCTTCTTCTTTTTACCCTTCCTCATTTCCCTCCCATCTTTCTCGAAAGACCCCCCAATACTAATGATAAATAATATGATAGTTTCTTCCTCTGCACAGCAGCCTACCTCATCTTCGGCTCCTGGCTCAACTACAACCGCTACGGCGCCCGCGGCTGGGACCTCCTCCCGCACGCGGACACCATCCGCGACGTGCCTTATATCTTCCAGGATTGGTTGCGGAGGGTGGTGAACACGTTGCAGGGGCCGGGGACGCGGGGGGGATATAGTGCTGTTTGATTTTTCTCTCGTTTTCCTTTTTTTCTTGCTCTTTCTTCCATTTCTCGTACTTTTCTTTTTCGGTCCGTTTCTGTTCAGTCTCAGGGGTAAGATTCTTTCTTTTCATGATATATGTTATAACTATGTTATGCATTTGCTATGTGGTATTAGGGATTAGGTACAGTACGTCTTTACCTAGGTACCTAGTTAAGTGAGTTAGTTGATGGTAGGAATTTAGGGAGGAAGGGGAACGGAAGGAAGAGAGTCCTAGGGAAGAGGAGGAAGGAAGAGGTGGTTATCTCATGGTTTGATGTTTATGTTTATGTTTACGGTTGATGCATGAGGTGTATTTGTTTAGATTTGGGTAGAGAATCTTTCATTACCTTCTACATTTTCATTTTCATTTTTCATTTTTCGGTCCTCTATACACCTAGACACTGGGGTTGGGTATAGGGGTCTTTTCTAGACTCGACTCATTCGATTCGATTATGAATGAATGATGTTCGATGGAGGTCAATGTTACAAGGTTACTTACTATACTAGTACTACTACTGGACGAGAGTGGCAATTATAGGCATAGAGTAGATAATAATAGACATGGAAATAGATACAGTCTCCCATTCCCAACCTCAATATCAAACAACCGTCAAAAGCACACGTAAGAATAACATGTCATCACTCGTAACGTTGGCTAGTTGGTGGTAGCCAGGCCATAAGACAGATAGACAGAAAGAACTAGTGAACAGAGCGCATCATAATGGTGAAGAACGATTCAAGAACAAGTCAAGAACGAGTCGTCAGTCATCGCAGATAAGTTAGTACTCCAGTCTACGAGGTTAAACCCTCATCGCAAACTGCTTCAGATACAGATAATCGGCCATGTTGGCGTCGACCGTGCGGCGGATCAGAGCGGCCCCATCGGCGCCGTACTTGCTGGTCCATTCCCGGTCGTACTCTTCTTCGGTTTTGACAGTGCGGGCCTGTTTCTGTTAGTCTTTCCTTTTTGACGCTGGGTAATGGATGGGGTCTATAGACATACGTGCTTCCGCGCTTCCAACCCCCCAGACTCGATCGCGTCGTTGTGGAATCCCCTCCACTTCTCGAACTTCTCGCCCACATACGCATGCTCTTCGGGGCTATCCCAGTGGAGCATGGCCGGGTCGAACTCGACCCCCACGCTGCGGCAGAAGGCCTTGATCATGGGTTCCGGGTTGTCGAGCAGATCGTCTGCGTCGATGACGCAGATCTCGTCGCCCGCGCGGCCGGCACCACCCTTTCCGTCGGACACCACCGCGCGGCGGCGGTTGTCGACGATGTCGTCGGCGGAGTCCTCGCGCGTGGCGACGTGCGGGCCGATCTGGCCCTCGGCACGCAGGAAGTCGAACACGCGGCGCAGCTCGTCGTAGCCTGCCTCGGACGGGTCGTAGTAGTAGAATCCGGTGACCTCGTCCAGCGGCGGGATCGTGCAGCGGTAGTACGACGGCACGCTGAAGTGCGGGTCGCGGATCAGGAACGCGAAGTGGAACCGCGCCAGCATCGCCTTCGGCATCACCGTTGGGTTGCCCGGTTCGGCGGCCGTGCCGTACGGGTAGGGTTGCTTGGTCACGATTTTGAGCGGCTTCGTGTATCTGTCGATGGGGGCTTGACTGCGCCGGTCCGCATCGGCGCCGTTAGCCCGGGGGGTGCCGTTGGGACAGCTACCGCCGTTCGCTGTCCCCACGGCGGGGTCATCGCCGTTGGCGACCGGATGCGTGCCGACGCCGCGTTTGATCCTCTGCAGCGAGGGGGCGATACTGGCGGGCAGCCCGTCCGGGGGAAGAAGGTAGTGCATGATGTCCTTGATGAAGATGCGCTTGTCCTGCCATCGGTAAGTGACTGACCATGGAAACGAGAATAAACAGGTATAAAGATTGGTCAAGGGAGCGGGAATGGGTGCATGAGATCCGACCACAACCCGTAGGATGCATGGTGGGTGAGAAGAAGCGAGATGACCAGAGTCTTGACACAGTCCTTCGACGGGCAGTTTGACAAAAGAAATAGCCAAGGAAAGGAAGCAAGAAATCAAAACGAGTCGGGTCGGACCTCAGAATCTTCACTCTCGATCCTCTGCAACACGGTATTGAAGGTCGACTCGGCGAATCCGCTCTCGATACGGGCGGCTTCGTCGTCGGCGAACCGAGTGGCCAGTCTCTCCGGACCATAGTAGAAGGCGTCTCCGAAGGGCTCGTGGATACAGTGAATGGTATCACGACGAGTCATGAAGACCTAGGACGGTTAGATTCGTCCAGAAGAGGAGGAAGGGGGAGGACATACACGTTCAAAGGCCGTGGAACAGGCGCGAGGGTGAGTAGCGACGAAGATGGGTTTGGACGACATGTTGATTGGGGCGATAATCGAGATATCACGTGTAGCAAGTATATCGATAGTACGTAGAAACGTAGAGTAACAGCAGCAGTAGCAGAGCAGAGACGAGTATCACGTATATACGTAGTATATCCAGATATAGATATAGATATAGATACCGCCGACCAGTTCACCAACAACCAGGGAGTCTAACCACCGGTGCAGCGACTGATCAGTGGGTCCAACGGGAATTGCCGCAGGCAGTTCTGAATCTCCCAAGGAAGACAAATCCTCCCAAGCAGAGTGGTGGGAAAGGCTGTGGAGGCTTGAATCGTCAGGGGAATCGATCCAGTCAGAGAGGTGAGCGATGGTGACATCCGACCGGGGGGATGAGTGATCGGGGGCAACAGCGGTTCTTATATATTAAAAAAGTAAAAAAAAATAAAATGTAATAAAAAGAAACCAAAAAAAGAAACCGACCAGAAAAAAAGTAAAAAAACTCAAAAAGGGCCCAGCAAGGAAGTGGATGAGGAGGGAAGGCATGTTTCACCCGTGGAACCACCATGCCACACGCACCATGCGCGATATTTGCCCATTCCTCTCCATTGTTGGATTTGTACAGTCGGGAGGACAGTAGGTGATGGGGGCCCGGAGTTGTTCGCATGATTATTCAAATGATACTGATAATGATAATAATAGCGGGCGTTATAGACATCGATGTGGCGGGCTTGGAGGAGATAGGTCAACTGCACGAAGAGTATTCGGATTGCGATCTGCAAGGAAACCCCTCGCTTTGCGACGTATGGACCAGAGCCTAGACATCATCTCGACGAAGTCAGAACAAATGGGCGTGGAGAGGAGAGGGAAGAGGGGCGGATGGGTTTCCACCTTGTGACGTCAGGGAGGGCGGCTTGGGCGGAATGACGTGAAAAAATGGACGAGTGAGACCGATGGATTAGAGAAAAAGAAAGGAGAGAGGAGGATGAGAACACGAGGCATATCGAGAGGAGGAGGAGGGGTAAGTGTTGCCTTGCAGGAGACTAAGGATTAGATCGGGGGAGAAGAAGAAACGAGTTAGATCAGGTTGAGCGTTCAGACCATCGTGAGGAGTCTGGATGGAGGAGTAAGTCAGCACTCAGTAAGGTACATGGCTACATTAGCTGCATGGATTAGTCATGCTCACCATGTCCATAACTTATCCCATCTACATCAACAAACATCGACTTCAGCTTCAACTTCAACTTCAACGTCAACCAACCACTACCTCAACTGCTACATCCCACATAGATAGATAGCTCACCATGCCTCCCCCCAAACCCACTTCCCGAGCCCCCTGGAATCCCACCCAATACCTCAAATACCACGACCAACGCACCCGCCCCGTCCATGATCTCCTAGCCCGCATCCCCCAACTCCGACAAGCACCCACCATCGTCGACCTAGGCTGCGGCCCAGGCAACTCCACGGCCGTCCTCCGCGACCGCTACCCCACCGCGCACCTCACAGGCCTCGACTCCTCTCCGGAGATGCTCTCACGCGCCCGCCGCGCCAACATCCCTCCCCCCGTGGACTTCGCCCTCGCCGATCTCCGCACCTACGGCCCCGACGCCCACACCCCCGCACCGGACCTCTTCGTCGCCAACGCCGTCCTCCACTGGCTGGACCGCACGCGGCGCCTCCCGCTCGTGCGCGCCCTACTCGAATCCCAGAACCCGGGCGGCGTCTTCGCCTACCAAGTCCCCGATAATTTAGCCGAGCCGTCGCACGCCTTGATGAGCGAGGTTGCGCAGGAAGAAGGCGTCCCGTGGGCGGACGCCGTGCGCGGGACCCCCGCGGCGGCGGGTGGAGGAAGAGACGCGATCGAGACCCCGCGGGAGGTGTGTGACTTTTTGGCTCCGGTGTGTGGGGAAGCGGTTGATGTGTGGCGCACTACGTATTACCATGTGTTGCGTGACCATGGCGAGATCGTGGAGTGGGTGAGTTCGACCGGGTTGCGCCCGTTCTTGGAGCCGTTGGGGACGGGGGCGCTGAGGGAGAAGTTTTTGGAGAGGTATCGGAGGAGGTTGGAGGATGCTTATCCGGTTACGAGGGATGGGATGTCGGTGTTGTTTCCGTTTCCGAGGTTGTTTGTCGTTGCGGTTAGGAAGTAGGATGCTTCTCTATTTGATTTTGCTCTTGCTTCTTTCCTGCTATTATAGGTTATAGCGCATGGCTACTGCTGTGTCGCTCGAAACCACTGCGCAATCTCCCCCGTTTGGCAAAACTCCACCTCATCTCCCCATCCCTTCAGCCAACCCAGCAGTCGCTCCATCATCCCGATCACATGCGCCATCCCGCTCGTGTCGGGATGCATCAGCACCGGGAACACGGGGTTTTCCTCGTTCTCGCGGATCCACAGGAACCGGTCCCGCCAGAGGTTCTCGACCACCCGCACGTCCGTGTACCCGTGTGAGTTGTGCGTGTGCGGCAGGTACTGCATCGGCGTCATGTCCTCCATGTACCAGTTGCAGGGCACACAGACAAGGGGCCGCCTGTCCGCCGTCATGGGCTCGATCGGATGCATCCACGAGGACGCAGGCTGGGAGAAGTCGATGTGCCGGAGCGGGGGTCTTCGCGGGGCGAAGAACGGGCGGCAGTCGTGGTCGGTGAGGGAGGCATCTACCGCTGGTTAGACCAACGCTAGCCATTTAACATATCTCGCAAGGGCTTACCATATTCGAACCCGTATTCCTCCAGCAGGTCTAGGGTCGACTCCCGCAGCTGATACAGCGGCGCCCGGTAGCCAACCGGCTTCTTACCCGTCAGCTTAGTGGCGACGTCGATGCAGCGGACGAGCACGTCCCGTTCCTGCTCGGGAGTCATCTGGTACGCTCCTTCATGGGCATACCCGTGCAGCCCAATCTCGCATCCCGAGTCGACCACCTGCTGCACCTCCGCTGGGAAACTCTCCGCGGAGTGGCCCGGGATGAACCACGTACAGCGGTCTGCCAGCCCCAACTTCTTCAGCATTTTCAGCAGACGAGGCACGCCCACTTGGGCGGCGAAAAACCCGGACGAATAGTCCGCCAAAACGTTATCGGGATGGTGACCTTGAACTTAGGTTTAGTGTCGTTGATCGAACCGCGGTGGAAACATCACTCACCCGTGCCCAGCCAGCCCGAGACCGCGTCCAGGTCAATCGACACAGCAATGCGGATTTTATTCCGCTTGGGGGGTGACAACGCGGCGGGGATCGAAGGGGTCGTCTCCGGGCCTGTGACTGCATGGGTGCTCCCCTCATTGACACCCAGACACTGACCCGAGAGATGCCCCGCTGCGCGGTGAGAAGCGAGGAAAACGACCGTCCGGGCGACATCCTCTGGGAGTGCGCTATTACACTCGTCCAGGCCAACGGCATTGATTCGAGCCTTGGTATTCAACCGGACGATATCGTCCTTCACGCTCTGGATGAAGCCCGCCTGAGTACCGACCACCACAACAGCCAGGTTCTCGAGCTCTCGACCCAGAGTCCGCTGCGCCGTCTGGGCCGCCTGGAGAAAGTGCTTCACGGCTAGAAACGGCGCTCGCGCAGTCACGCGGTGGGCCTCCTCCCATGTCTCCAGGGGGAGGTCCCAGATAGGACCGTGGCTCCTTGCAGCGGGGGGGTCCGCGATCACGAGTAGAATGTTGACCGGTCCGAAGCGCTTGCCAGCGAGGGCGATGCTCGAGCGAACGGACTGTTCGTCTGACCTGTCGCCCTGCAGGGTGTTCAACCGGGCGTATGCATCTGGGGGGATGACTGGCTGGTTGGGATTGGGATCCGGCCGGTTGAGATCAAAAGCCGAGACCTTGCAGCCGTGATCTGACGCAGGTCAGTCAGAAAAAATAAAATAAAATACTAAAAATAAAAGACAATAAAAATAAGAAAGACAAGACAGAAAAGACCCACGGAGAAACTCCTGGACAGCCTGCTTGCCAACAGGACCGGCCGCCCCAGTCACAAAGACATGCAGACCCTCCAGGCCCAGAAACGAGGGATGCGACATTTACGTGGGGCTGGCTATTACTGAGGAGCAATACGATATCTGGGGCCGGGCAAGTCAAGGAACCCCCGCTATTGAGCAGCGGAAGGATCTGTGCTTCGTAGTGTTAGTGATGGTGTAATAGGTAGACACCTAGTAGTAGTTGATGTCGGTCGACTCTGTCCGATGTCTCGGTCTGAAGTTGTCCATCCCATACAAAGAAGGCCAGATCACGGGGTTTGAGGACTAGCGGGCATTCCATTCTCTTTGTCTTGTCATTTAAGTTTCTGTAAATTTCACATCCGAAACATTCCATACCGTTTTGACGGGTTGAGCGGGATTTTGCATAAGCAAGGATTTTGGACCGGGTTCTCAATCCTCCTGACGGGGACTGGGGTTGACCCTGGTTTAAAACCCAGGGGTTGTGTTTAAGCTCCTGCTAATGCACGCCTCGGTATTTCCATATATCATAATATAATATCGTCATGATTTTTTTTAATGTTAAATGAATAATAAGAATGGTGAAAATGACAGGAAACCAACGTCTGTTAAATAAAAGTGGGGGTGGACTCTTAAGTTGCCCGTCTTGCGACGCATGCCGAGAATGTCTACCATCTACCCAAGCATTGGCGTACCAGTCTACGAGCAATCCATTTGCTAATTCACACATGACAGCCCCATATACCTCCCGCAGGTACCTTGTGAGCGTTCCGAATTAAAAAGATGGATGGATGGATGGATGGATCTTGACAGGTGTGCGACAGATGGGGCCTCAAACTTTGCGGGAGAGCGTTAGTAGTCTACCATTGTCGTCTATCCGGTATCTATCTCTCTACCTGGGTTTAGAGTCGGAGTGAAGTGGAAATGTCAGTCCGTGTCAGAGTCTGTCGACATAACGGTGATCGACGCGGTCTATCTTCGATAGTAGGTAGTAGTGTCTTCATCAAGAACACGAACACGTATAGCAGGGAGCAGTATAGGTCCTCGCTAACAGTAGTAGTGCGGACTCCTGAAACTGAAACAAAACACTCACCCACGTGGGCTCAGACATCCTGTCAGAGGTTGTCGATCCTGAATTGTCTGATGGGTCTCGTTCGCCAAGTACATCCTGTATAACTAATGCTATGCGCAGAATAGAGAAGAAAAGAAAAACACGGACTACCGGCGGGGTATGGACGGCGAAGGAGGGACAATGAGACGGACAGATCCAAGGTCAGGCAGCCCTCAAGGTTCTCACTGTTTTCTGCCTAGGTACCTACCTATACGCCTATACGCCGTTCGGCCCTGTCTCGGGGTCCAGTTGGAAGGATTCGTTCGCATAGACCGGGAGGAATTAGTGCTGTATTCCTTCTCTTAAGTAGTAGCTACTAGGGGTTAGTAGTTCCTGTATCTCTTATCTACCTCAACCACCTATCTACTCTATAAACCACGTCCCATACATACCCCATATGTATAAGCAGCATAACCCGACAGTATAATTCCGACCAAGAATCATCAACCGACATCGGTCGGTACCTGTACCTGTCTTCTCCCACGCACCGAACGCCGACATTCCACGGAAATAACGCACCGGACGATCTGCGACTCTTCACCCGTGGCACTGCGGGCGTGATCGTTGCCCGACGGAGTAACGAGTGAGTGGGTCCCGCGCTGGATGATCCATGGGACCGGGCTTTGTATAGGGTCCGATCTTACTGTATTGGAGTAGGAGAGGAGGTCGGAGATAAGAGCATTGCACGGTGGGAGGGGAATAGTGTAAGTGAGCCTATTGAAATCCAATATAGGGCATTGGGTAGCTACCTTGTGGAAATAGAGGATTAGTAAAGTAGTAGGTAGGTAGGTATATAAGGTTGAGTTTGTGAAAAGTTAATATTCAATAAATAAGGTATACTGGGCGATAACTGTCGTCATCACACCACAACCACCACCGCTACTGAGGAGGGAATACCCACAGAGCATACATACACAAGGCCGACCAGACCGTAGGCACCAGCCTAACCTAACAGCGACAATCCACAGTAAGCGACGAGCACCTTACCGGAGAAGTCAAGCTGAACCAGCGGAGAATAACCAGTGGAAGACCTCAGATCAGATACTCAGTAAGATACTTACCTATCTTACTATGTATGTATCTATGTTGTATGGTATGTAAGATAAGCTGGTAAGTATGACCGAACCGGTAACGGTCGTCGATCGGGAGATCGGCAGTTGGGCGCACTGCGCAGTCCGCATCCCTTTTGGCTTTGGCTTGCGTGCCAAGGTTTAAGGTTACGGAGGGAACTTGCCCTGATGGGCCTGGGGGGAGGAGTCAGCCACTGCGCCTACACAATTTATCTACTGAGTTAGATAGATAGATAGAAATTGTCGGTAGACAGTAACATGCCGTCTATATTCCTCAATCCAGTAGGTAGTAGTAATAAATCACTCAAACGCCTCTCAATGCCAACCCAACCACCAAGATCTACAGTAATCCATCTATCCCGTACAAGGGAACCACTACCCGTCACTGCACTAGTCCCGAATAGTAAAAAGAAGGAAGGCAATGGAAGGAATGGATGGTCTTCTGAACCAAGGTTCGCTGTCGTCGGGGTCTGGTTGGGTGTTTGGTTCAACTGCTCGGTCCCCACTTCTGCTTGCCGATCGGGTTTGGGGGGTGCGGTGTCGGGGGTTGGTATGGCACGGTTTGTGTTGGCTGTGGTGTACATACTGGTATTGCTCGTTTAATAAAACGTGGCCCGGCTTGGAGTAGCTATGTATGTATGTACCTATGTATATACCGAAGGTATAGGAATCGTTTGAGGTGGCGATTAGTACTGGTTCTTATCGGCATGATAAGGTACGATAAGATAGACTAGTAGATCGGTCCATCTAGGACGTGAGAGGTATCATTCTATAATTCAATATGTACAAAACAGGGGGGAAAAGATTAAATATAAATCACGGCTCCGGCTGACGAACCTGATCCGCAGGTTCAAAAAACTCCGGCGACCGTGCCTCCCGTTCCACCGTGACAGTCAAATCCTGTCGGATGCGGAGCGCGCGTTCGGAGCCGTCCTCGCTGGGCATGCGCTCGTCGGTGTGCGAGTAGCTGGTGACGTCCGAGACGGGCTTCTGCGACGTGACCATACTGCGGTTGTAGGTGTTCATGCTGACATCTTCGGACCGGAACTGACTGGGCGGTCCGTAGTGGCGGTGGCCTGAGGCCGCCTTGTTGTTGCTGCCGAAGCGGTACCACTCCTTGGTGGTGCGCTTGGAGCCGCCCGTCCAGCTCTTGAGAGCGGGGAAGACGTCGCGCAGCAGCGACCAGATGAGCGGCAGGTTGGTGACTAGGATGGCGACCGTCGCCTCGCGGAAGTACCAGTTCATGTAGACGTAGGAGATGAGGGCGGGCACCAGGCAGTAGACCTTGTTGAGGATGGCCGCGACGATGACGAAGATGCCCATGCCGAAGAGGACGATCAGGATGAGCTTTTGCTTGAGCTGCACGCGGACTTGGATCAGGAGGGGGATCCCGATGAGGAGCATGAAGATGTCGGCGGAGATGGAAATGCAGCCTTGGATGATCTCATAGTATTGATATGAGGAGCATTGGTCTGGATTGGTCAGCGAGGTCAGAAGGGTTGGGAGACAGGAGAGAGAGGACTAACAGTTGGGGGTGGGCACGGCCCAGTAATTCGTCAGAGGTCGACAGATCAAAAAGAGGGAGAGCTCGACGGCGACAAACCCCAGAGCGACGTAGACGGCCAGATAATTGACCCATCTGCGCTGCTGTAACCCGTTCCTATCCTGTTGTTAGACAAATGACATAGCCAGCTGGACGAGAACAGACTTACGTGATGCGAGCATAAATCACCAACATGCAGGTCTTCATTGACCAGACCGCCAGGATAAAGGCGTGTTCGGACACAAAAACCCACTTACTCCCACTCTCGCGCTCCGCGTGGATGGCCGGCGTCAAGTTCTTAATGTCCTCGTCGTCCATCAGATTGGAACCTCCCCCGGAGGCAACCTGATTCAAGGCGACGCAGAGAATCGTATACCAAATCACCGCCGATACCATCATGTAGTCATCTGCCTGGAGGTTCCGGATGCCTAACCGCCGTATCCGTGCGATACTGTCCAAGATCGGTCAGTACGGGCCCAACAGCCCTCCAGCCAAGCAGAAGGGCACCTACAATCGCATCAGAACCCCCAAAATCCCAATCGCATAGAGCGTCCATGTTTCTTTGGCAAATGTTCGCCCGAATTCCTTTCCGAGAGCGGACATCTTGGGTCAGGTACCAATCCGTCGGGGAGGAAAAGAGAGAGGTATGCAAGGAACCGGGGACGACTAGTGGGAAGCAAAGGGTTTAAGAGGAGCCACGCACATGGCTCCCAGAAAACTGGGGACTTGGGCTGAGGATGAGGATGAAGGAACTATTGGGTTGAGAGCCAGACTGGGGAAGCCCTGAAAGAGCGGTAATAAAATCCCAGATACACAGAAGCAGCGGAAGTTTTCCATGGTTCTCACCTCCAGCTCATAGGCGAGGAGGGAAAGGCTTGCGGGTCTATGGTGAGTGAGGTGGATTGCGCACCCATTTACTTGAAAATCTTCCATATATTGACGTCTTTCATATTTGATACATAAGGTAATTACAATTGATTGATTTATTTCCCTTGGTTTCATTCGTTAATTTACATATATCTTTTTTTTTTTTTTTTTTCTCTTTTTTCCCGCCTCCCTTCATCCTTCATAACACGAGGGATTGTCCCTGGAAGAAACTACTGGAGTCATCCTGGAGGGTGGCCACTCTCGCTAAAGAGATCTATAAGGGTGCAAATCATCGGCCACGTGCGGGATTATTTTGAACGTGGACAAGTGGGGGCGGGTTCATCTATGGTGTCTCTCTCATTGCATGATGTTGATATGGACCATCCACTGCTGATCATCCATCCCCCTCCAGTTGTTTTTCTTCCTTTCTTTTTTATATAATGAACATTTCCCTCTTTCGTCCATTTTTAATTAATGAATTCATTTATTCTTCCAATCTCGGCGGTTTTCTCCCCCAATTCAAAACACCGGTCTATACCCACGGTGACGAGTGCCCTGCCACACTCGCCCCAGCTAGCCGTGGTATGAACGGTTCCATGGTCATCCTCCTTGGTCGTGCTTCCCCTGGAGATCGTCCACATTTCCCTTCCTCCCACAGCTGATCGTTTCTCGTTTCTCTCCTATGACCGTCCACGCGAGGAGATAGCTCGAACTGTCACTGTTCCAATAGCCCCCGTCTCCAATCCATCGCATCCTTCGTCCGGCGACTAACCGGCCTAACTCGGATTATTGAATTGGCAGGGCAAACAGGTTGGATACCGGTCCGTTACTAGTGGTATGGTAACCCGCTGGTATTGCCGTACGGGCTGAGAAGCTGCCTGACAGGGCGGTGATTTGCCTGCCTGCCTGATCGATCGGGACCACCGGGTGGGTCTCACGAAGTCAGTGACTATCGTTGGCCGATGACGGACTGCAACCGAATCCTCAACCCTGCAGGGTGATCCATGTCAGCGCTGATTTGATAACTCTAACCTTCGCCCCTCGGAGAGTGTTTCGGTTGGGGACAATTCGATTGTGCGCCGCACACTCTCTTGCTTGCCCCGTTGGAGGTTGCGATGTTCCTCCCCATCCAACCTGAGTCATGCCCTCAACCAGATCACCGCGTTCGCTCGAGATCTCCCCCCCGAGTGATTGATTAATGTGAGGTGCGCTAGTGCAGACAGGTGGACCAGACGGCCCTTCAATGTCATTTGCTATATTGCGGCCATATGAACAATATTTATAGCACTTTCCCATTCTAGAAGTCATCGCCTAGTGTCTAAGACAAGGATCAGTGCAGGGGAAATTGTTTTGCAACTAATTTAAGCTTCTGGTCAGGGCTAGTGGCGTGATCAGTGCAGCATCCACCAGCCAACCACCAGCTATCCACGAGGTTTGATCGGGACAGCTTGCCTTCGCGATCTTGCGTCCCTGATCGCACCCTTCTAGTGGCCACGGTCAACCCTGCTGTCGAGGCCTCTCGACCAGTCGCTCCATCTTGCGCGGGTCTTAGACTCTCGGGTGAAAGAGCCGGCCACCTACCAAATCAGGATTCCCTTCGAGCATGAGTCAGGTCCAAGACAGGATCGAGGCTTCGCAGCTGAAAACGCACACAATGGGCGGCGAGAATTCTAGACCTGTCCGTTCGTTGAATGCCCATTGAACGCACGCGAGTGGAAAGATTCGAGATGGGTGTAACCCTGGATGGAAGGAGTTTTATAGATAAGGTTGATCGGTGTACCAGAAAGACGACACTACAGGAGAGATGATGGCAACACCACCAGCCATGGCTAACCAACGCCACTGACAGGGGCATCAGGGGTCGTTCCATCTGATGGTGTTGAAGGGTCGCATTGTCTGGTGGTAACAATGGCATCATGACTGGATTCGGGTTCATCCACGAGGTAACACTATTTCCATTCCCATATCCCACACACGCACACACACAGAGATATATACACACCCACATCCACACACTACTGAATCATATACTTTGTAGAAACTCTGATGGAGGGATCAACCGAAAGGATGTCCTCCGAGTCATCTGTTGAAGCTCCCTCATCCGGCAAGGGCAAAAGCCCGCTTCTCCGCATTCCTCCGCCCGTCCAACCAGTCATGGTCCGTGGTAACCAGAGGAGAGGAACTCTGGTATTGATTGGGTGTGGGTGAAGGGATTTTCCCGTCTCCACAGTGGTATCTACTAGTAAGATAAAGGTTCAAGGGAAACAGAGGTGGTATTTATCGCCACTTCGGGAGATGGGTCCATTCCATTCATTAACTTTTAGCGGAGTACACCACGATTTAGTGTGTCGGGCTGGCGACATTGTCCGGAGTACTTCTCCCAATTCCTCTCCATTCCCTCTTGTCAACCTCCCTTGTTCGATGTTCTGTCCATATCGAGGGGTTTATCCGATCTTTCCCTTCGTTTAATTGTACCCGGTGTCGCCCACATTTCTCCCAGCCGTCGTGGGACGAGCTCTGATCTTGGGTTTCCTGTCATTCTTCCCCCCCCCCCGCCGATCTTTAGTAAACATACCGAAGTTGACGACCATCCCTCTTTGCTACTGTTCCAAACCTTGGTCTTAGTTTTCTCCTTTTGCATTCGCTTCCATTCTTTCGCTTTTACGCTCCTGGCATTCCTGACGTCTTCTTCGTCCATTTTATTCCATTCCTACAGTTCTAGTCATTGGCCCGCCGTCCTTGACTGAACGCCGTTGCTGATGTTCGAGATGGATCCCGTGGAGGAGTCCAAGGTGGGAACGACGGACTCGTCCGCTGAGGCACGGTCGTCGACGGAATTGGTCAACGCCTCCGGCCATCGCCAGGAAGTCGAGCGGAATTTCAGCCTGATCAGCATCTGTGCCGTCGCCGTCACCACGGGAAACACATGGATTGCCCAAGGAGGGAGTATAACGACCGCATTGAGCAATGGAGGACTATCCGGCGTCATGTACGAGTTCATCGCCGTGTCGGTGTGCTACTGGCTGGTCGCCGCGTCGATCGCCGAGCTTGCATCGGGGATGCCTTCGTCGAGTGGAGGTACGTCGGTCACTGTTCCTGTGCCCTTGTTAAGAGTTCGTCGTCGCTGACTAGATCGCAGTCTACCATTGGGCGTCCATCACAGCCGGTAAGTGGGGTCGGGTGTGCGGTTTCTTCGCGGGGTTCTGGAACTGCCTGGCTTGGATCTTGGGTGCCGCGTCCATGTCGTCCATCCTGGGCCAGCAGACCGTCTCCATGTATGCCTTGATGCATCCCGGCTTCGCCCCCGAGCAGTGGCACATCTTCGTCAGCTTCATCATTTGCACCTGGATGTGCTGCTGTATCGTGCTGTTTTTGAACCGGTTCCTGCCATATATCGGCAACCTGGGTGGATTCTTCATCCTGGCCGGTGTGTTCATCGCCATCGTCGTCTGCGCCGTCATGCCCCACGTCAACGGCACGGGCTACGCCTCCGATAAGGACGTGTGGCGCACCTGGCAGAACGGGACGGGTTATTCGAGCCAGGGATTTGTCTTCGTTGCGGGAATGCTCAACGGCGCGTACAGTGTGGGCACCCCCGACTGCTCCACCCACCTGGCGGAGGAGATCCCCCATCCGAGCCGCAACATCCCCAAGGCCGTCCTCGCCCAGATGGGGACGGGCTTCGTGACCGGCATCCTGTACATGGTGGCCATCTTCTATGCGATCAACGATCTCCCGAACGTCATCGACAGCGTGTACACCTTTCCCCTGGCGGAGATCTACCACCAAGCCACTGGATCCCGCGGCGGTGCCCTCGGACTCCTGATCGTCACCTTCATCCCGACCGTCATCACCTGCGCCGGCTGCTACATCACCGCCGGCCGCACCCTCTGGACCATCTCCCGCGACCGCGCCACCCCGGGTTCCCGCTGGCTCGGTCGCATCAACACCCGCATGCACAACCCCTTCAACGCCACCTTTGTGTGCGGGGTGGTCGTCACCATCCTGGCCTGCATCTACGTCGGATCGGAAACCGCCTTCAGCGCCTTCGTCGGCTCCTTCGTCCAGCTTTCCAGTCTGTCTTACTTCACCGCCATCTTCCCGCACCTCCTCACCCGTCGCTCGTCCTTCGTCCCGGGCCACTTCTGGATGGGCCGCCTCGGCTACGCCGTCAACGCGCTGAGCTGCATCTATATCCTCGCCTTTGTGGTCATCTTCTGCTTCCCTTACGCCCTGCCCACGGACGCTGCGACCATGAACTACACGAGTCTGATCACCGGCGGCTTGACCATCTTCGTGGCCGTGTGGTGGCTCATCCGCATGAGAACCTACGAAGGGCCCAAGTTCGTCCCGCTGACCGACAAGGTCCTGATCGCCGATGCCAAATAGACAACCTCTCCCGGTCGGGCTGTGAGCAAAAAGTTAAAAAAATGGTGGTGATTACTTAATGGTGTAGATTCCCCCTTGGCTTCTTGATTTTCTTCTATATTTTGAGCATGTCACGATATCCACATGATTTTGTATATAATTTAATCATCAATTAAGTCTTGAAGGTTCGACCTTCCTTCCGGCGTCTCATAAGCGTTTCACTTTATACATCTACCATCTACGATCATACAACATTCGGCCCCGTAATCCTATCCCCACCCGCTAACCACGAACTTGACCCACGCCTTTGAAGAACAACCCGCCTTATCGGGCTGATAACAATCACGTGATAACGCGTTCCCCGATCGCGTCCTCATCTTTCCCGATCCGTCCAGCACCAGCCCATCAACGAGGATGCCGACACCTCCACAACCAATTCGGCCATCATCGCAATGGTCTTCAAACCTTTCAAGCCTCCTCTTATGAGGAAGCCTACCGCCCCATCCACAACAGATCCAGACCGACCCGGAGACACCGCTCCCCCATCGAAGAAGCCGCGTCTGAGCGACGAGCACAAGCAACCTACCAGTGAAGCAAGCAGGAAGCCGCTAGTGCAGGTGAGGAATGTCCGCCAGCATCATCAGCACCCGGGGAAGGACCAGGACAACTCGGTAGATTTGACGGACGATAGATATTTTAATGCCTTGTGGTAAGTGTGATTGCTGTTCTTTCTGTGTTGGTGCATGACGCGCGACAGCAGCTGACGGATGGGGGGGAACATCAGGCGCAAACCGACGACGAAGAAGAATAAGACGTGGGATGGGGACGGCGTGCTCTCCGCTCGTGATGGGTATGTCTACTTACAGGATGTCTCTGGGAAGGATATGGGCCGGGCGATGATTGGAGCGAGGCTTGAGCCGGGCGTTATGTTGTCTATTGGGGGGAAGGAGGTCGAGGTCGATGAGGAGATCCCTAAGGAGGAATACCTTTCTGGGAAGAGGTTTTTGAGGGGTAAGGAGGAGAAGAAGAAGGATTCTGCCTCGTTGTCGGCGTCGGCACCGGCAAGGAATGCGTCGGTGACTGTGTCTGCGAAGAGGGGGCTGGGTTCTGCGGGGGAGTTGAAGCTGCCGCGGCCTGGTATTGCTACGGTGCCGAATCCGGCGTCATTGTCGAGACCTGGGGCTAGACTCGGTGCCTACAAGAGGCCGTTGCTGGATGGTGCCTCGATTCCTCAGAGTACGGCCCCTACTGCTGAGCCTATTCCGCGGCATGATCCGAAGCAGCCGGGCGCGCTGGTGATGAAGCGGCCTGCGTCTGCGCCCAAGGGAAAGCAGATTGTTGACGTCGTGGTGGATCCTATTCTGGTCAAGCATTTGCGGCCACACCAGCGGGAGGGAGTTCAGTTCCTCTACGAATGCGTGATGGGGTTGCGACCCTTTAATGGCGAGGGGGCTATCCTGGCGGATGATATGGGGCTGGGGAAAACCCTGCAGACTATCACGTTGCTGTGGACTCTTCTCAAGCAGAATCCTATCTATGATAGTGGCCCCGTCGTGAAGAAAGCGCTCATCGTTTGCCCGGTGACGCTCATCAACAACTGGCGGAAGGAGTTCAAGAAGTGGCTCGGGAACGAGCGGATAGGGGTCTTTGTGTACGATGACAAGAGGAAGCGCATCACGGACTTCACTATGGGAAAGGCGTATAATGTCATGATTGTGGGCTATGAGAAGCTGAGGACGCTGCAGGAGAACTTGACCCGAGGCGCTGGGGTCGACATCATAATTGCCGACGAAGGCCATCGGCTGAAAACGCTGCAGAATAAGAGTGGCCAGGCGATCCAGTCGCTGAATGCCAACAAGCGGGTTATTCTGTCCGGCACGCCGATCCAAAATGATCTGAGGGAGTTCTTCGCTGCCGTTGAGCTGGTCAACCCCGGCGTGTTGGGGACTTTCAAAGCATTTGTTCGGGAGTTTGAAGGGCCGATTGTGAGAAGCAGACAGCCCGAGGCAACCCGGAAAGACATTGAAAAGGGCGAGTCGAGGAACGAAGAGCTACGAGAACTCACCTCCAAGTTCATGCTGCGTAGGACAGCGGACATTCTGGCAGACTACCTTCCCCCGAAGTCAGAGTATGTCCTATTCTGCACTCCGACGTCAACACAAGCAAGCATCTACCAAAGTGTGCTTGCGTCTCCGGTATTCCAGTACGCCATTGGAAACTCTGAGAGCGCCCTCCAGCTCATCACCATTCTCAAGAAGCTCTGCAACAGCCCATCCCTTCTGTCTCCCAAAAATGCCACCGAGGAACCCAGCGAGACAATCTCCGCACTCCTGTCCTCCCTTCCCCCCAATCTCCTCCGCCACTTCTCTCCCTCCTCCAGCGCCAAAATCCGTGTCCTAGACCAGTTTCTCTACAACCTACGCAACACCACCTCGGAAAAGATCGTTCTCGTCTCAAACTACACTTCCACCCTCAACCTCCTCGCCACCCTCCTCACCGCTCTCTCCCTCCCCTTCCTCCGCCTTGATGGCTCCACCCCAGCCCAGAAGCGGCAATCCCTCGTCGAGGACTTCAACCGCCTCCCGCCTAATCTTTGTTTCGCCTTCCTTCTCTCCGCCAAAGCAGGCGGTACAGGCCTGAACCTGGTTGGTGCCAGCCGCCTCGTCCTCTTCGATGTCGACTGGAACCCAGCGACCGACATCCAGGCCATGGCGCGCATCCACCGCGACGGCCAGAAGCGCCACTGTCGCATCTACCGGATCCTGCTCAAAGGCAGCCTCGAAGAGAAGATCTGGCAGCGCCAGGTCACCAAACTGGGACTTGCGGACAGCGTCATGGAGCATAAGAACACCGCGGCGCAATTCTCCCGCAACGAGCTGAAGGATCTCTTCCGACTGGATCAGGAAAGCCAGTGTCAGACCCACGAACTACTCGGATGCCAGTGCAACGGCAGCGGCCGCGTTGGCCGTTCCTCTCCTGAAATTCCTTTATCAGACGATGACAACAACGACGAAGTCGAGGAGGACTTCCCCGACCTCCCCACCCTCATCAAAGCCTCCCAGGTAGACATGGCACAACAAGAAAAGCAAATTCGATCCCGACAACGCGGGCGCCATTCTCGCCACAGAAAAATCCCCTCATCCAGCGACGACGAAGAACCAGACAAAGACGGGGAGAAAGAGGAAGAAGACGACGACGACGACATCCGCCCAGGCCGCTCTTCAAAGCAGCTCCAAAATATGCACCAGTCTCTCGCGCAGTACGCGCACATCGACCCGTCGCTGCTCTCTGGCGATGAAGAGCAGACTATCCAGCAAGCTATCGACGACGACGTGCTCCTTTCTGTGCTCAAGGACGCGGATAATCGTGTTGGGTTTATTTTTAAGAAGACTAGTGCGGGGGAGACGAAAGCTGACGCTTGATCCCCCGTTCCTTTTTCTTACGGGTGTTAGTGTTGTCATTGGTGCTGCTGCTGCTGCTGCCGCCGCCGCCGCCGCTTGTCTGGTTTTGTTTATCTCTACATGCGATGAGATGATGGTTGTATAATATTGCGTCGGGTTTACACTTGAGGTTTACATACATACATACCCAGCATAAATACAAAGATGCAAAGACACTGTCCTGTATGAATGACTCTAGATAGATCGATGAATAATATAATCGTTCGAATATACCATACTACGAATAATGTCTGATACTGGGTACAGATAAACAAACAAGACGAGGGCTGAGTTAACTACTGCATTCATTTCATTCAGTTGCATCAAACAGTATGTAAGTAAAAGCAGAATTATCCACCCATCGCCACCAAAGACGTACATAGATGCAAAAAAAACGTACATCGTACACATATACACATGGAAACGTAACATCAACATCAACATCAACATCAACATAAGATAGTATCTCAGACTCGGTGGAAGTAGAAAGAGTGAGCAAGTAAGCAAGCAAGGGAATTCGAAGTGAGAGAGAGAGAGACATGTGAGCACGAAGATGGTTATGATCGTGTGTGGTGTGAGTCTGAGTGGTCGATAAATCTTCGAAGACTGAGGAAGATGAAAGAAGAGCAATTCTAGCAAAATGAATATCAATCAATAATAACTGGCTGGATGACTGGCTTGGGTATGAGTATGCATGCAGAACAAGTGGACAATGTAAATCTTTCAAAGATCTCAACAAAAAAGAAAAGGGACACAGAAGTAAGGAAAGACAACTCCAAATCTTCCAAATGCAACAGAGGTAAATAAGAAAAGAAAACAGAAAGCTACCTAACTAATACCGCAACTTCCCCACCAACCCAAAAGTATAAGCCGCCTCCGCCTCACTCTTCATCTGAATCATATATATGGTAGTCACGCCGTTCGTGACGCCCCCCTTCTTGGGCATCGCGCCGTTTTCGTTCTCCGCACGGATGGACACCGCGATGCCCGTGCGGGCGACGCGCTCGAACGAGCTCTCGCCTAGACACGCGTCTAGCAGCACCTCGTTGCGCGTCTTGCCGCGGATTAAGATGCGTTTCTCGAGCTCCATGCCTCGGTGTGGGGACATCGCTCCGGAGGCGGGTGGGCTTTCGCCGCTGCCGGCGAGGGTCTCGTCCGCGCCTGGCGCTGTCGCACTGCCGTCGCTGTGTCTGCTTCCGGCTGTGTCGGGGCGGCGGGGGGCCGGCGGCGTGGCGGGCATGATGGTTAACCGGGCGGCGCCCATGTCGCGCCATTTGGACTGCGACTCGCGCATGTACAGACGGATCTTGGCGTTGGACAGGCCGATGCCGTCTACACCTTTGATGGCTGCGGCGATTCTGCCAATGCCGGAGTGCGGGTCTGAGCCGGCGGAGCTTGAGTACAGACTGTCTTCGCGTTGCCCGCTGCGTGAGGTTATGGTTGATCGGGCGATGCTGAACATTTTGCTGCCGGCGCCGAATCGCTTGAGTGCTGAGAAGGCGCTGCTCATTGTTCCTACGCTGCTGTCGGAGTTGTCGGCTAGGGACCGGGGGGAGGTCGATGCTCGGTAGCTGCGGCGCCGTCTGGGCCAGCCGAATAGTCCGCCTGTTTTGTTTGGCCGTTCCATTGGGATGGGCTGGTCGGCAAAGGGCCCTCGAGCGTTTTGCAGGGCGATGTATGTTGGGTTGTTGATGCGCGCGTGGTTGATGTGCCCGTACAGGATCTCGCATTCATCAGCGTTTCTGGAACGGAACATGATGTTGTTGCTCCAGTTGATCTTGGATCGTGGGGTGGGAGGAGACCGGATACTGATGTCGATTGCCGTGCCGCGGCGGATGGGTACCAGCGGTGTCAGTTCTAGGGCGATTATTGGGCGCCATTGCTTGGACGGTGTGCCGTCGTAGTCTTCCGGGGGCGCGGCGCTCAATTCATATGCTTCGATCAACCCTGGACTGACAAGGATTTTACAGTCATCTGATAGCAGACTCTCCCATGACCCCTTGTCTGACCAGGCATATACTGACGCGAGTGCGCTGGAGGATTTGCTGGGCTGTGGAGGGACAGATCTATATCCGCCCTGAGAGGTCGGGTTTGAAGGAGAGATGGAGCTGGAGGCCGACGTGACGACCGAGCCCTGCACAGTCGATTTAGGGTCTTCATATGCCCGTGTTGGAGACGATGGCATATCATCATCGGAGTCATCTGAAGTATCCGATCCGGAATAATCCGAGTCCGAATACATATCATATCGCCGAACAGTGGATGTGTCCGAGTCAGAATACGAGTCGGACGCCGTGGATGGCTCATACTCGTGTTTGAGGGGTGAGGATCCCCGGCGTCTGCCGCGCATGGTACTGGGGCTGAGGACGGGAGTGTTCGGGAGACTCGATCCGATGGAACTTGGCGAACGGGAGTGCGAGGGAGGTGGAGGCGGCTCATCTTCATTGAACTGGTCAGAGTCCGAGTTCGAGTTTGAACGAGAGTGAGTCTTGGCCCTCGAGGGGCTTGATAAGGTGGAAGTATCGACGGGAGGGTAATCCTCCTCCTCGTCAGACTCAGAGGGCAGTGGTTGGGGAAGGTAAGTCTGGCTGCTGTTCTGTCGGAGCTTCGGGATAAGCGGGAGGTTCATTGAGGGAACAGACGACACTCGAGGAGAGTCCTGCTCGGAAGGCTCATTCGTTGGGGTGATGGGAGCGACCGGCGCTTTAGGAATCTTCTCACGGGGCGTTTCTGGAGCCTTGTCGGTGCGTTTCATATCACCATGCTCTCGAGTGGGGGTCGACGGAGGATCGTCTTGTCCCACGCGAGGCTCTTTCGGCGTGCTTGGACTTGCTGGGGAGTTTTCTCCATAACGTGAAATCCTCTTGGCCTTGGACCGCTTGAGGCCAGTAGACGCCTTATCATCGCTATTGCCAACTTTGCGAGGGTCCCGGGAGTGAAGAATATTGGCTGGAGACTCTTTCGCTGGGCTAGTCATATCCGACTCCCGAGTAATGGCAGTGTTCAAAGAAATCCGCGATTCTGTGGCCAAGGAAGACTCGATAGTACTCGGATCGGATAGCTGCTCTCGTGGTGAAGAACGGCGTAGGGTGCGAGACGTCGCCCGCTCCCCGATTGGCACGTCGGCGCTGGTAGGACTCGGGGGCATCTTGGGGACGGGGACATTGTCAGTGTTAGATAAAGTCTGCGCCCGTTGTCTATGTTTCGCCCGTTCAATGAAGCTTTGGCTTCGCGAGATAGTCGGTGGCTTAGGCTCCATCCCCAGCATTTGAACCCATTCGAACCCAATCTCATCCTCCTCAATGCGAAGCAAGAGAAGCTCCTGCCAGTGTGTTTGCTGTCCAGGTTCACTGCGCAACATAACCACAATCTCCCCTTTCACATCACCGTTGCGGGCAGACACATAGGCGAGGTCTATGGGAGGAAAGAGGAGCCATCGGTCCGCGTGGTCGATCTCACAGACAAGGAGGTCACCTCCAGGCGCATTGTCAGGGCCATTGTCTCTCAGCAGCAGCTCCGCTCGGCAATCAATGACCTGGCCCGTGGAGTGGTATACGGAGAGGTTGAAGAAGTCTCTGGCCCGGACGCGTCGGTCCTTTCTGACGTTTACACCCACCAGCGGCCCTAACGTGGCAGGGTCGCGAGCACGAGTCGGGTCGACATGCGCAGCAGATTCATCCTCGAGTCTTGCGCGCTCTTCCCGTGCGCGGCGCCGCGCTTCTGTGACGAGCTCCTGGAATGCCATTGCTGTTTCCTCCGCCTTTGCGGACGGTTGAAGGATGTTGATGCCCTTGAAGGTTTTTGCCAAGTATTTGAGGCGAACAAGAGGCCGTTTCAGCAGATATGCGACGTCCACCTTCTCCCCGTTGCTATCGACCACATCTCCATTTTCGTCCCTTGCCATTCCTTCATCGAGGCTCTTGGTCTCTGCATCGTTCGAGGCTTCCCCTTCTTCCAGCGGGGCCAAGTTCACAATGACATCCTTGAAACCCAACCTCCAAGCCTTGAGGTAAACCTTGTAGACTCGCTTCGCTCCGATGGCCCAATTCAACAATGACTCCGCATCGTCCCGGGGTATCCGCTTGTGCAGTGATTTCAAGCGTTCAATGGCAACCCCCATGTCAACAATCGGTTGGCTAAAGTTCGCTTCATCCTTCGGGTCGATGGAAGGGCGGAATAGACCAGCGGCGATGGCCGAGTCGGACTTTGAAAGAACCGAAGTCAGAAGCACGGGAATGACACCTCCGACTAATGTCTTGAGCTCGCGCATATATTTCGTCTCGTCCGCCGAAAGCTCCTTCAAGATATCGGGCACCGTCGCATTGGCAATGCGACTTTTGTTGGTCCGGATGCTCCGCGCAGATCGGATGCTGCCGCTCCTACCAGTGGGAGCAGAAAGAACCGATATCAAGTCGTCGTGGGTGGTGAGACGTCTTTGCAGCTGAGAGATGATTGAAGGGAGGGAGTCTGGATCGAACTTGTCCCTTTCTTCGTCGTCCTCTTTCTGAGACGAAGTCGAGGTTCGTCTGTTGGGTACCGCTCCGGATACTGGTTCTCGTGGCTGTCCAGTCGTAGCAGTGCTTATCGACTCCACCGAAACAATTGTCGACAGTCGGTGTGGTCCTGTAGCCGGAAAGGGCTTCTTGCGGG
This sequence comes from Aspergillus neotritici, assembly GCA_023619815.1. Lineage (NCBI taxonomy): Eukaryota > Fungi > Ascomycota > Eurotiomycetes > Eurotiales > Aspergillaceae > Aspergillus > Aspergillus neotritici. The sequence goes on along the minus strand of JALZYL010000003.1, from coordinate 935,150 downwards.
AGAGAGGAACGGGTGCGTTGTTGCCAGATACCTCTGAACCTTCCGATAGAGTTCCCGTCTCCGAATGTTCCTCCTTCTTATCATCCACTCGAGTAAGCTCTTCGACAATAGACGATGCCCGACTATGTCGATAGTCGCTTGGTCGCTTCCCGCTGGCCGCTGAAGAATTGTCCTCGGCCGACTTCACCTCCTCATCCACTGACGACTCACCCCTGCTTCGTACTCGTCGCTTTCGCGTGCTCCTACGCCGATGATGGGTATGCGGTGGGCGGTCGGAAACCCGATCACGGTCTTCCTCCTGTTTGTGAGGCTGCTTGGGCCTGGTCCTGGTATTCAGCGGCGCAGGAATTTCCACCCCTGGTTCCATTTCCCTGTCCATGAAGGGGTCAGGTGTGTCCGAGAGCCACGCCTCGATCTTAGTGCCCCGGGTCGGGGTAGGTTTCGGCGGTTCCGGTTTTTGGGCGGCTTCCGGTCGTCCAAAGATCTTTCTCGATTCATCCATCATGTGCCCAAAGATTCCATTTTTGGGGGGTTTCGGTGGCTCGCGAGTATCGCGACCCTTCGGCGTCGGAGGCGCGCCCCTTGCCCGTCGTCTGGATAGCTCCGAAAAATCAGCGTCACTGGCCGCCCATTCCGAATCGTATTCCGTGCCAGCGTCCTTCTTCCCGGCGCTTTCAGAGGGCTCTGACTTGGCGCCCGTGTGCGGCCGGTCAGCCGTGCGTGGGCGCGAGCCTGACCGCGAGGACCCATTGTGAGAAAACGCCCCCTCCTTCAGAGCTTTGCTGTCCAACCGCGCATCCACATCTCGCGATGCTCGCGATTTCCGCCGCTCTCGGGCTATTGACTCGGAGACCGTGCTGGCTCTCTCCCTTTCTCTCTCCCTGCTGCGTGACCGCAATGTACGGGCGGTATCCACCATCCTATCCTGACTTTTTCGCCCTCGCGGCGAGGTCTGCATCCCATCGTTGGTCGTGTACTCCGAGATGCGCTTGGGAGGCGGTAACTTGGGGGTGGCGGGGTTGACGGAGGAGGTCGTACTGCGATTCAGTTTCCAGTGCTCGTCGCTCACGAGCCGTTTTCGCGGGGTACTCTTGCTCCGTTTCCGCGTCTTGATATCACTTCCCGGTTTGGAACCGGACTCCACCGCCGAGTTCTCGTCATCTTCGTAGTAAACCACATCGTCGGCCGTGATTACCCCACCCCCTTGCTGTTGCCACTTGCGAATCTTGGAGCGGACGGAGTTGGTATCATAGAGCCCCAGCGGCTCACCGATATCCAGCGGTTTCTGCTTGGTCGGGGACGGGGAGGATTTGGCCGCAGCCCCTCCTCCCCCGCGGTTGGAGGGGCGATTTGGTGTTGCAGGGGATGGCATCGATGCCTGCGATCGAGAGGTTCTGTTTAGTACGGTGTTGGTCGGGAGACTGCAGCTAGCATCTAGAATCTGGATTGCTGGAGAGGGGGGAAGTAAGAACGATGTATTGTTTCTTTGTTGGGGCACGACGTCACCGGGAGCGCCCTTGTTTGTTTATGCGGAGTGGATGAGGGGAACAGCGATTGATCGGTGGGTCGTCACCAAGCACTTACCACACTTTACAGCATATCCCAGGTTTCTTCAACCGCGGTGCTGGAGGCGGGGGATATGCTCAGGAATGTCGCGAGAAATCAACACACGGAGAGATCGATGTCCAGAGCGGTAGAAAATCGAGAGGGGAGGGAACTAAACAATGACTTGGCGCTGATCCACAGGAACAGGCGGTCAAATCGAATGCGGAAAATAAATAAAAAGAAAAAGACACGATAGACAGAAAGGAAGAGGAAGAAGAAGAATGACCAGTCTTGGGGTTCCCACTCGTTTTGACTGACTTGTTTTCGAATGATCCAGTTGATCAGCCTCACTTCAAGTGCCCGCGTCAGGTGGGAGAAGGAGTCATCCCCGATGCGATCACGAGCGCTGTCGATAGTATTGAATGACCTGAGGAGTCTGATGATCCCTTTCCTGTCTTCTCTCGTTTTCTCTGACTGTTTTTCCTGGTTTCCTGCCCGGCGCATCCACCGTTGGGTTGACTGGAGCTGGTCTATACCAAGGGACTTGGTACCATTGGTAAAGCACAGGCTGCCGGGGAAACCAAGGACGATCAGCAAGATCCGTCGGTCGCCCAAACCGTCCTCATTTGCTTGGCTGATCCACGGCGATTATTTTATTGGACATTGCCCAGCCGCTGGGATAAAATTGCTTGAAGTTGCTGGCCAGATCGCGACCGACTGGGTCTTATTTCTATTGTTGTGGTGGTGGTGGTTGTTCTCGTGTTTTTCTAACGTTGTGGTCATAACACGGCTGACTACCGTGCATAACGGACGCAACATCCCCTCTCGAAGCCTTGACGGAATCAATGCTTGACCTCGTCTACAGTATGATAATATCTCCACCTCGAAACTGGTCGGGCTGCGTGGTCGAGTTTGGATCTTGTTCTATTTTAAGACGGCTCGGACGCCACTCCAGCACCCCCCAACAGCAATAGTTCATGTACCCGGAAAAGTCTGCCTGATAACGTGCATCACCGTCATTTACTTCATTACTACCAGCCTCCGTTCCGGGGATTGGAAGCCCGTGTCATGGGTAAATGACAACAGCAATGCATTGCCCGTCCGTCTCCCGCACGGAAATCGGGAGCTGCCCGTGTCTCAAAAGGCCAGTCCCATCTCCCACTCGGTGTCGACCCACGTCACGGAGTGGGCCAGACGAGGCAATCCATACCCAACCGCCTTTGCAGAACAGTTAGGCAGTGCAACAATCGTCTATCCTAAACTTATTAAATAACACTGCACTTCCAGAGATGTGAATAATCTTGACATCAAGAAGTGTCACAGAGATATCGATGATGGGTCGGAAACGTCACTGGAGTTTGCGCTCCCTCGACAGGTCCGTCAGTCTCTGGAAGGCATTCGACACGGCCCGCACACTCTGCACAAAGTAATCTAGATAACCAATCAGCGGCGATCGTGGAGAAAAAAAGAAAGAAAGAAGCAGGACACCTACAAAGCGGGATGATGATCCAGATGAAGTTCATCAGGAAATAGTACACCCAGAAATAGTAGGGTTCTGGTCGGGAATACGGACGATCCCGGGCGTAGTGGTCAAAAAGACTGGTCGCATAGTACAAGACATCGCCGTAGAGATGCGCCATACAAGCTGTCAGCTGCAGCGGATGTCGCAAGGAGCTGCGCGCGAAGATGGTATACGCCACCCAGAGGCACAGCGGGCCCCAGAGGAGCTGGGGAGGTACTAGGTCAGCTCCGACGCCAACACTTCGCATTCACATGTGCCCCGAAGCAAAACATACCACGGTGATGGTCTCCAGACACAGAACCAAGGTGTCCGAGGTGAGATATCGCGAGTCAGACAAGGCATACTCTTTCCACAACTGACCGAGGAGGTCTTGGGCAGATGCCATGCGATCATGATTGAGGATGAAGTATCCTTCAAAGACGCAATGAATGGCCCCGGCTGATGAATTCTGGCGTCAGTTTGCCCTAGCAATTACGATAGACCATCCGGAATACTGACAAAGTACAAACCACAGGATTGCCAACCGGTCCGCCTTATTCAAGCTTGGCCGTGCCATGGTGACCAGCGTAAACGTGGTTCCCAGTAAGGCTATGGCGACAATGCTTGCGACACCAAGTAGTTTCAAGATCGTGGCTTCATTAGCCACATACCCCGTGATTTGCGCATCTAGCGGGTAATATGGATGTGGAATGCCATCAAGAGACATGTTCCCCTTTCAGAAAATATATCACGATGCAATTGTGGAACTGCAAGTGGATAGTTCCGGTTCGATCTCTGGGGAGAAATAAATAAATAGTGAACTGTATGGATCGATATCCCAAGAGAGACTAAACCCGGTGGAGCTAGTGTGCATTCCTCAGGCAGACACCGCTCTCGACTCCTCACTCCTCAGGCACACCTGTCAACCAAGGTCCGCAACTTCACGACTGGCTTCTCCATCCTCCCTCTACATGCCATCACGGTCGTGGTCACACTGTCTCCTCCGATCCGCTCTATGGAGGCTCTAACCGTCTGCCTTGGATAGCTCTACTGCAATGGCTCACGGTCCCTTCAGAAGAAGGCCCCTGGGGCTTGACTTGCCCCGCACGTCGTCGGTCGAGTCGCCGCCTGGAGTTGCGGCGCTCTTCGTCATCCGGTTCGATATCAAAGCTGGGTAAGTCTAGTCATTTGACGCTTCCCCCGTGGTCGCCTCTTATTGCGATAGTGTGGCTAATAGCTGCTCACGTGTAGCTATGTGATATCGTGGAAACGTACTATTCCTGGTGGTAAGTCGCGCATACAGAATGCTAGTATACGGGCGGTCGACGGACTAATGGTGTTGATTGCATAGTTGACGTCGAGGGGGCTGTCGAGTACAAATCGCTCCCGTCGGGCCTACATAACGTCTCGGAAGATCTAGTGTATGTTGAGCTGGGTTGGGAGTCGAGCCTAGGAGCTGACCGGTCTTCTCGCGCAGCTATTTCGTCCACGAACAGTATGCTGGCATCAGTGCATTTGTCAACCAGCCGGCCGAGGAGGCAGAGCGGAATGCCAAGATGTTCGCCATCGGAGTCTTGGTTCCATTGAGTTCGGGGAGACTAGGGAAGAGCTGGAGACATGTCCCCAAGCTCAAGGAGCTGGCCCGGTGAGCCCCGACTCCTGAGGAATCACATGCGGACCAAGCTAATCCGTGGATATGCGTTCTTAGACAATACGCGGACGACATGTCGAACACACAGCCACTATCGGACTACTGGGAAGCCAATGAGCTTCGGGGGGGCGACTCTCCAGTCCAACAACCTGAATCCCCATTGGAATCACCTCTAAGCCTCCGGTTAAGGGCGCGTGGAGACCGGTCGGAGAATGCGCATCGCAGCCGCGCATTTAGTGACGCCATTGTGTTGGAATCGCCCAGGCCGGCCCTGACACCTTTCCACCCAGCCTCTTCGCTCCCCGAATTTCTCGATGCCTTTGGCCCTCTCGTCTTTCCCTTGTATAGAGCAGCGCTACTCCGCAAACGAATCCTGTTCATGGCGGAGGCGCCCGTCAATATACCCTGTAACTATGGTACGGCTGCCCCGTCCGGGATCGCAAGTTATCAGCTAACGCAGAACCAGTGTATGATTTGTCTTTATTAGCGTCGCTACCTAATTCCATCCTCCCACTGCTCCCACCAGCCGGTACGCCCGCTCCCCGGCCGCGCCCTCTCTTTAACGTCGGCATCCACGACATCCCCTACCTCACTTCCTTCGTGGGCAAGACACCCAACTCCGACCGCGATGCTGCGTGGATCGCATGCAGTACGGACAGTGTCCTGACAATGAAGTCCGACCTATTCGACGTCCTGGTCACATTGCCCGCGCCCCATTCCCAACACGCTGCCGAAAAGGTCTTCCCCCAAATTTCCGTCCTGCCAACGCCCACCGCACGTCACAACACGCCTCAGGCAATCGAATTGCGAGCAACCCAACGTGACGCGAGACGTTACCTCACCCTCCGCCGAGCCATCCACCATTTCTCTCGGGACGACAGTCGCCAATCTCAAGAGGGCGAGGACTACGATGACGAATCAGACGCCGCGTCCACGTTTTCCTCCAGCCCCGTTGTCGAGCCTCTCTCCTGGACCCGACTAGCCTACACTTCCTTCATCTGGTGGGCGTCCGCAGGAGAAAAACGCGACGGTCTAAGCGAAGAGGAAGAAGAAGAGCGCCGGCTCGAGCAAGACACGCGCCTGCTCGCCAGCGTCGACAGTCTCCCCAGCCCGCCCTCGGGCTCCGCCGGCCGCCGGAGCATCCAACCCGCCGAGGCCACGCGAGAACCGCCCGAGATCGCCCTCGTCGCCTACTTCCGCCGCCTGACCACCCAAATCTTCGTCACTCTGTCCGACATAGTCGCCCGTCAGGACAGCAACAACGACCGCGATGACGACGTCGCCAGCGACGCCGACTCCGCCACCTATCGGGACGACCCAGACGAGCAGTCTAACGTATTAGCCAGACAGTCCACTCAGGATAGTGCGGATGACAACAACAACACCGCGAACGACGACAACGACAACGACAACGCCCCCCTCCTACCATCATCACAACAGGACAATAACAACCCTGACAGCGACCCCATCACCGTCACAACGGAAGACATGACCGAAATGGGCCTAGACGTGTGGAGCGCCGCAGACCGCGTCTTCGTCGAGCAGCTCGTCCGCACCTGGTGGAACCGCCCCGCGTATATCGACAGCGCCAGGATCCGGTGCTGCGGAGTCTCGATCCTTTAGATGATATAACATCTCTCCGACAATCGTCTTTCCGCTCTTCCCTTTACTTGTCTGTCAGATGGTGTGCATGTAGTTCATATCTAACTGGTGGGCGGAGGGGTATGTCATTGATATATCGGTTTCATTTCCTTATGTCTATTTCCATCATTCTTCTTACTGTTTGTATACTGGGCGGGGCTCGTCGCGTTTACAGGGCAATTTCAATTTATATATATCAACTCATCCATGTTGTGAACACTCCTCCATATCCTTCTTCTAGTAGTAGTAGTAGTTGTTGTTGCAATAGTCACTATGATCTATAAGTCCTACCTAGGTATTAAATCAATCCACCCAAGCAAATCAAAATCAAGACTATGTCAATATGTAAATAAGAAAAAAGTTATATACAAAAAGAAGGTGGAAAGGGAAAGGAGGGGGGGGGAAAGGATGAAAGATATATTTACAACGAAAGCAACTCTAAACAACAAAGGAAAAATCCAGCAGTGGGATCTAAAAAGGAGCGTCAACAATGCATACGAACAAGATAGGCTCGCGAAATCGAAAAGGAAATGCATGCAAAGTAAATGATTAAATGGATCAATATCTTGATAGATAGGTAAGTAGATAGATAGTCCATGCTGACAAATTGGGGGGGAGGAAAGAGAAGTAAATAAAGTATCAGGCATAATTGACAAAGCATAAAATGAAGTGAAATGAAATAAGAGAAGTGAAGACGCGTAAAATATGCAGATGATAACACCCTAAACAAAACATATATATACCAAACACCCCCGGAATAACGCCTCATTGCTTGGAGCATCAGGGTATCTATCATCATAAGGAGTAGCCGGCGTAGATGACTGTGTTGTTTTCTTTTTCTAGGCCAGGCCATTCCGTCGAGTTCGTATAGCGAGCATGAGAACATGAGAGAAAAGAAGTGACACTACTTGTGGTGCATCCGAATCGGTGCACTCATATCCCGGCGGCGTCTTATGTCCTCTCTTGGGTCTGAGTTCTGAACTCCCGGTATCCGTCGAGCACCTCGGATGGGAGTGATGCCCATGCCACCGGATCGGAAGGTGCTTTCGCTGGCGCTGACGGACCTTGGCATGTTGTTGCTGTTGCTGTTTTTGCTATTATTGAGGTTCGTGCGGCTCCTCCGCGCCTTAATCTGAGCGAGTGCGTTTTCCCGGTTGATCGGCATCTGCGCGGGGGGATCTTCAAGGCGTAAGGGTATTTTTCTAATGTTGTGGTGACTCTCAGCGTGCTGAGAGGAGTTCAACTGTGGCGGTACAGGATCAAACGGGACGTCGATGACGGGTGGTGTGGGAGACCCAGGAGGCGAACCTTCGGTTTGAAAAATTTCAGGCGGCGTGGCTTGTCGGGCGTTTTGAACTTTCGCCAGCGGGCTGCCCGGTAGGCGTTGCTGCTCTTGGGCGGCGAGTCGGACTGGGGACGGGATGGTATGGAATGTCCCTGTCTCAGGCGAAAATGTAATCAAGGGCTCTTCGGGCTCGTCGTCATCATCATCGCTTTTCTCGTCGATCTGAGCGGGCTCGGGCTCTTCAACGATCTCATCGGGACTGGACGAACGGCTGACATTCCTTGGTTCGGCGAGCATCCGATGGTCGTTAAATTCTTGCGTAAGTTCAATGAGTTGCTGGGGATTGGGCTTCCGGGCTTTAGCGGCGTGGTTGGCGCTGGCCGAATTCTTCGGGGTGCGGTTTGGGTCCGAGCCTGTGTCGGACAGTTGGGACTGTCCTTCTTCGGGGAATCGCGAGTTCACATTCTCAGATGACCGCGGGTGTTCCTTTGAAGCTTCGATCGTCTCGAAAATATGTGGTGTGTCGGAGTGCTCTATGGTGTGTGTCCCTCTTGCCTCCTTTTCCGCATGCTCCAGCAGGCGACAGGTGCATCGCTTGAAATGGCACTCCAGTTTCAGGAACTCGATCATGTCTTCGGCATCGGCTCTAAGTCGCTGCTCCATCTGCAGTGCGCTTTCCAGTTGATTGACCATTTCCGAACGTGCGTCATATAGGAAAATATCCTGGTCTTCCTTGACAGCTGTGATATCCGACAATCTTGGTCGCTTTGGGGGGGTAGGCGTGGCATCGGTAGTCTCGTGGGACTGGTTGGTCAACGGCGAAGCGACTGGTGCGTCGGCCGGTCGCTTAGGCCTCCGTGGTGTGGGCGTCGCGAACATGGCGAGATCCCCCTCCGCCAGCGACATTCTCCCGACGTTATCCTGGCGCATTTCGTGGGCTTGGGCATGCAGGGTTTCGGAATGGTTGTTCGTTTCGGCCGATCGTAGGCGTTCCTTCAGCGTTTCCAGCTCTTCCGTCAGACCGGCGAGTGTGTAGGCTCGCTCAAAGGCTTCTTGCCTCGCTTGCTCCTTCGCACTTCGCTCATGATGGAGTTCTTCTTTGAGCACTCTAGATTCTGTCTTGGCGTGCTTCAGCTCCTCTTGTGTCTTGACTAGCGTAGAACCGGCGCGGAACGCTTCTTTTCGCGCTTTCCTGATTTCCTTTTCGAAGATGCTTCTCTCGTGGGCCTGGCGCTCCTTGGTCGAGTGCAGTTCTTCCAGTAACGACTCGAGCCTTTCGCTTATCCGACGCTCGCGTGATTGGGCCTCGGACAGTTGAGAGGAGACATGAGCCAAGGAGGATTCGGCTTCCTCACGGCCTAGAATAGCGCGCTGCAATGCTGCAGTATTCGTTGCTGATGTCTGACTCGCGCCTGCCGGACTACCGGTGCGAGAGAGGCCGTTGAGATAGGCGACTTTGGCCTGCACGTCCGACATTCCCCTGCTCTTCCGTTGCGTATTTCGAAGTTCCGGAAAGATCGGTGAGCCTGACCCTGGTTGTTGATTCATCCGTTCGGGCGATAGGGGGTTGAGGGCCTTGGACGGGCTCTTAGACGGGCTCGATCTCGCGCTGGATGGAGAATCCATCGCGCCAGGTGGTGCTGTGATAATGTTCTAAGTTAGTAGATGAGGTTCCGTGTTGTTGTAGCGCAGACGAGCATGATAAAGAATCGAGATGGTTGAGATAGGAAGGGTGGGAAAGACCGGTTCGCTGTTAGTCGACCGTTGTGGAGATGTTTTTCTTTCTCGGCAACTCTGGCGTTGTTGATCCCTAATCAGTGACGCAGGCAACAAACACCTGTTGGCCTCGCGTCGGGCGGTCAGGTGACCGTTGCCCTGGACAACGGGGCTAGTCCGTATCGGGTGATTACCCTCACGTGTCTGTCGCCCCGCGCTAGACCCGATTAGGATGGGTCGGAATCCACGGGCCTGAGGTGTCACTGCTTGGCTTTCTGCGCTGTGATGCCATGGATGCTCTGCAGTATCAGGCCGTCATCAATTTCCCCGAGATCGACACATACGACCGAATATTGAAGGATGCGTGAGATTATTACTCTCCAGCTAGGGCAGCGCGCCAATTACTTGGCCACGCATTTCTGGAATCTTCAGGTATATCGTCTTTTCTTCAGTCCCACCTGTTTCTCTCTTGGCACTAACATGCGGGACAGGAATCATATTTCACCTACGATGAAGAAGAGTCTCCTGTGGACCATGATGTTTTATTCCGTACTGGGATTGGAGCCGACGGGTCTGATACGTATACACCCAGGACTCTGATCTATGATTTAAAAGGTGCTTTCGGGACCCTTCGAAAGTATAACGCACTCTATCAATTAAGCGAAGATGTAAACCCCGGACAAGGTTTATGGTAAGTGGCCTCGACCGCAGCAATCAGTAGTCTCGCGAACTAGGGTTGTTGACGATGCTAACATATATCCAGGGATGGAAAAGAGATCATACAACAGCAACCGTCTATTCCTCAAAGTGACTACCAAAAGAACCTGGACGCAGGGCTCCCTGCCCCGCCGCTGTCCTCCGAGACGGTTCGGTACTGGTCTGATTATAATAGACTATTTTACCATCCCCGCTCAATTCTTCAATTGAATGACTATGAACTGAACTCCAAGGTCATGCCTTTCGAAGACTGGGAAATGGGAGAGGAGCTGTTCAATAATCTTGACAAAGAGCATGACCTGCTGGACCGGGATGTACGGCCGTTTGCCGAGGAATGTGACCAGATGCGTGGGCTGCAGATCTTCGCAGGATCCGATGATGCGTGGGGCGGTTTCACGGCTAAATATGTGGATAGGTTGAGGGACGAATATGGCAAGAAGGCAGTCTGGGTGTGGGCTATCGAAGATGGGGCCCAGGTCGACCGGGTAAGTACTATCTGACTATGTCTATTCAGTCAGTACTGATTCATCGCGCACAGCAAGCTCGAAATAAGCGGGACATCAACAGAGCCCGCTCTCTACATTCGATCGCACCCCAATCGTCCTTATACACGCCCATCATTGATCCCCCCAGTCGCCTTCCTGGGTCCATCCACCTTAATCACAAGTCACAGTGGTACACGTCCGCACTGATTAGCTGCGCTCTGGAAAGCGTCACACTCCCTACCCGCCTGCGCACATACCATGACTTCGAGGCATCTCTAGCAGGAGATGATAGCACTCATAAAATCTTCGAACTGCAGTCCACCATAATCCAAGATGAAAATACGTATCGCCAACAGAATTCTGCGTCCACGGCCGTCCCTGAGGACACTGATGATCGGGGATCACATCCCGCAGAGGCCCGAACAAAGTTTGACGTGGATTTTACTTACGACGGCTTTGAAGGCGAAAAATCCCACGTGTTCAATCAACTTCTTGTCCTGCGTGGGGTTGAGAACCAAGAGGACGAGTCTCCTTATTCCGAGGACACTGGCCTCCAGCGGAAAAAGCGCCACTATGACTCACAGCCTATGTTCCAAAGGTGGGTTGCCCGGCGTATGCTAAGTATCTGTGGTTTACTAATCCGTGATGTATAGCTTCCATACACCATTGAAATTCCCCATTTTGGACAGTTTCCCCCAGGACATGTTCCGCGAAGCACCATCTGACAGAAAACTCGGTGTTCTCACCGCGTTGACGACTTCCTCGCGAACCGCGGAGAAGATCAAGCTGATGGAAACCGTCGCACGACGGATCATCAGCATCGACGAGCGCGAGACCATCATCAACGGACTGGGAGAGATTCGGGAGACATATGAGACCGGATGGATGAGTGGCTCTGATTCCGATGACGAATGAGCCTGATATATATGAATATGAATTCGTAGTCAAGGAATACAGGTTCCCAAGTAGTAGATATCAGTAGTGGAGATCAATCCGGCCGATCTAGTTCGATGCGGCGCGCTGATCCGCAACAAACAATGCAAACTGGCCCGCCAAACGTGTCCTCTCCGGTTCGCCATCTCGGCGCTTCATCCCCCATTCTCCCAGACACCACTATTGTCATTATTCATTATTCATGCTTACTGCCAGGTGGCCACTATCCCAGTGCCTGGTGTGATCCTCGATGGCTTTTTGTACTTGATTTATTGTATGTCTCTTCTTGCATCCTTCTCTATTTTCAATCCCCTCTGTCGCCATCTACCTATCGAGCCAACTAACTGGACCCCATAGCTTATCACACTACGTCGTTGTACCTGGATTGGATCGCGACCGCAGTCCTTGACAATCCAGTCAACTATTGACTGCTTAATAATTATTGGATACAGGTTCAAGGGGTTGAGTGAACCAACTTTGAACTCAGTTGTCACCTCTTTCGCTTGTTCTATCAAAAGGTATGAAGGCTCGAAACCAACCATCGAAACTCAATAGTTGAGACAGGTTGATTAACCCTCTGTTAGCGCAAGGTCTACATAATGGCTTCTGCCCGGCAACGGGTACGGGGAATTACCTCGTCCCCGATTCTCTCCTTCCTGGTCCTACCGTTCCTCCTGTTTTTCATCGGCTTTCCCGCCCCGGCAGCTGCTGCTGGATCCGCAGTCCTCGGTGTCGATGTCGGAACAGAATATCTAAAAGCGACGCTGGTCAAACCCGGAATTCCCCTCGAGATCGTTCTTACGAAGGATTCTAAACGCAAGGAATCCGCCGCCGTCGCGTTCAAGCCCACCGGAGACAATGCGCCTTTCCCCGAGAGATTCTACGGTGGCGATGCGCTGGCACTTGCGGCGCGGTACCCGGATGACGTCTACGTGAATCTGAAACCCTTGCTCGGAATACCGTTCAATGGTGGTGAGGAAGATATCGTCAAAACATACCACGATCGGTTTCCCGCATTGCGACTCGAGAACGTTCCCGAGCGAGGCAGCGTTGGGCTTCGGAGCAACAGACTTGGAGAGGCCGAGAAGAAGGACGTCTTCCTGGTTGAAGAGCTTCTGGCGATGGAACTGAAACAGGTCAAGGCCAACGCCGACGCTATGGCCGGCAAGGGTTCCGATATCAAGGATGTGGTCATCACGTACCCCGCATACTACACGGCTGAGGAGAAGAGGAGTCTGCAATTGGCCGCTGAACTGGCCGGGTTGCATGTCGACGCTTTTATTAGCGAGGGTCTGGCGGTTGGCTTGAATTATGCCACCAGCCGCACATTCCCTCTGGTTTCGGACGGACTGAAACCCGAGTACCATGTGGTTTACGACATGGGCGCTGGCTCCACCACTGCCAGTCTCCTTCGCTTCCAGAGTCGCCAGGTGAAGGACGTTGGGAAGTTCAACAAGACCATTCACGAGGTGAATGTTTTGGGACTCGGCTGGGATAAGACCCTTGGCGGAGACAGCTTGAACGACCTCATCGTCCAGGATATGATCGCAAACCTGGTCGAGGACAAGAAACTGAAGGATAAGGTTTCTGTCGCTGACGTTCGGGGACACGGCAAGACGATGGCCCGACTCTGGAAGGATGCGGAGAAAGTTCGCCAGGTTCTGAGCGCCAATACCGAAACCGGTGCCACATTTGAAGGCCTGTATGATGAAGATGTCAACTTCAAGTATCGCGTCACTCGCTCGCGATTTGAGGAGCTTGCTGGTCAGCACATCGAAAGAGTGAGCAAACCGTTGGAACAAGCTCTGGAGAGCGCCAACTTGCAACTGAGCGACATCGATTCCATCGTCCTGCACGGTGGCTCGATCCGTACGCCTTTCGTGCAAAAGGAATTGGAACGATTCTGCGGAGGATCCGGCAAGCTGAGAACCAGTGTTAATGCCGATGAGGCCGCTGTCTTTGGTGCCGCCTTCAAGGGGGCGTCGCTTAGCCCTAGCTTCCGCGTCAAGGACATCCGCGCAACCGATGTTGCGGGATACCCCGTTGTACTGAAGTGGCACTCAGACTCCAAGGAGCGACAGCAGAAACTGTTCACCCCGACTTCGCAAGTTGGTCCCGAGAAGCAACTGACTGTGAAGAACCTGGACGATTTTGAGTTCAGTTTCTATCAGCAGGTTTCCACGGATGGCGGTGTAACGGACCATCCCGTCCTTGGTGTGCAGACAAATAACCTTACAGCCTCCGTGGCCAAACTGAAGGAAAGCTTTGGCTGCACTCCTGCCAACATCACTACCAAATTCTCCATTCAGCTCAACCCTGTCAATGGCCTTCCCCAAGTTGCCAGTGGCTCTGTGAGCTGTGAGGTCGAAGACACCAAGCAGGGCGGTGTTGTCGAGGGCGTAAAGGACTTCTTCGGCCTTGGCTCCAAGAAAGGCGAGCAGGCTCCCTTGGGCGAAGACGGGGAACCCAGCGAGTCAATCACTCTGGAGTCCGAGGAACCTCAAGCTTCGACGAGCACATCCACCGAGGAAGCCACCTCTACGGCTTCTGCCAAGGATAGCAAGAAGAGTGCGCCGCTTACCAAAGTGGAGAGTATCCCCATCAGCTTCACATCTACGCCTCTCGGGACTGCTCCGCCGTCTCCCGCCGAGCTTAGCCGCATTCGTGGCCGTCTGGCAGCATTCGATGCTTCGGACCGCGATCGCGTCCTGCGCGAAGTGGCTCTCAATGAGCTCGAATCTTTCATGTACCGCAGTCGGGATCTATCGGAGGATGAAGAATTCGTCAAGTTCATCACCGCGGAGCAGCTAGCAGACCTCAAGGAGAAAGTGGCGGCTGCAAACGACTGGCTCTACGACGAGGGCTCAGATGCTAAGACCGAGGAGTTCCAGACGAGGCTCAAAGCCCTGAAGGCGATTGTGAACCCCGCGCTGAAGCGGCAGCAAGAGAGCTCCCAGCGTCCCGCTCGCGTTGAGCTGCTGCAAGACGTCCTCAAGAACGCCAAATCCGTGATTGACCTCATGGACAAGCAGATCAAGCAGGACGAAGAACTTCACTCATCCAGCGTCACCGCGTCGTCTACCGCTGAAGCCGAGTCTTCCTCCTCTACCGCCTCGGCCAGCGAAGAGTCCGCCTCAACCGCCGACCCTCTCGAGGACCTCGAGGCCGACCCCTACGCCACCACCTCCCAGTCCACGACGACAACCACCACCACCACCACCACGACCGCGAAAGTCACGGGCCCGAAATACTCCATCTTCCAGCCCTCGGATCTCTCCGCCCTGTCCAAGAGCTACGAGACCGCCAAGGCCTGGTTCGAAACCCAGCTCTCCTCCCAGGAGAAGCTCGCCCCAACAGACGACCCCACCTTCAGCGTCGCAGAGATCGACCTCCGCCTCAAAGACCTGGAGCGCACCATGAACCGCGTCTACGAAAAGATGGGCGCCGCGGCCGCGCGATCCCAAAAGGAACAGGGCAAGAAAAACGGCAAGAAGGAGACCACTGCCGAGAAGACGGCCAAGAAGGACGCCACGACCGAGAAGGAGAAAGGAAAGGGGAAGGAAAAAGAAAAGAAGCCCAAGGATCCGAACCGCAAGGATGAGCTTTGATCGTTGCTGTTGTGTAAAATTACTTATCTATCTATTTTATTATACACGCCGTTCATCGTTTTCTCGTTCCTGCTAGTTACTCTCTATATCCTATCTTGTCTTGTTGATTGATTGATTGATGGGGGGAGTTCGGATCCAGCGCTTCTTTTCAAAATCTTTTCCTTTTTTTTTCTACTTTTCTTTTTGTGCGTTTAATAGATATGTGTTGATAGGTAGAGGAGATTACTATACCGATATGATATTTGGCTCCCTCCTGTGGGGTTTATCTTGCCCGTGTTTGGTTATCTATGTAAACTACATACCTACCCACCTAGACAATCTCAATTGTCCGTCCATGCAGTGGGCTAATAAAACGTAGGGAGAAGAAGTTATCTGAGAATAGTCATGATACTGTGTAGATTCGTTGTCTTATTTTTTAATATCCGCAATTTAGAAACTGTAGAAAATGTAAATCTATTTCCGCGCATGACGGATAACCGTGATAACCTTTGATATGCAGACCAGACCGTGATTGGATAAAGACATGGATAGATAAAAATGGGGTAAGAGGAAAAGGAAAGAAGACAGTCCGGGTATTTAACTTGGATAACAGAAAGCGCAGATGAGAAGTAATAAAAGAAAAAAAGAAATAAAAGAAATATGTCGAGATAAAACATGCACATGAAAGTAAGAAGGATGAGGGCAGGCTGCTGCTGGATCCAGCCAGCAGGTAGAATCCCCAGAGCAGACAAAAATAACCAAAAGGCGTCAATCAACGTAAACGACGCATCATCGGTAGTAATGAAGAGTCGATCAGACACCACTCATCTGGACTTCGTACGGGCCCGAAACAAACTCCATGTCGACCTCCTCGCGCCTGCGCAGGAAAGAAGGCTCCTCGAAGTCGTCCACGTCAACATCCATAGTTCCCTGCCGCTGCGCGGCAACGAACCGACGACGCTGGCGTCCCAGCGTTGGGGCCAGGATTGTTCGTCCTGACACGGGCGCCTGGCCCAGGTGTGTTGTTGCTGGGCTCGACCAGGGCTCCATCATAGACCACTCGGTGTTGGTCTCGTCTTCGTAGTCGTCGGAGTCGAAGGTCCGTTTCTGGCCGGAGACCAGGGAGTCAACGGATTCTTGGCTGCTGGGGGGCAGGGAGAAGGCGTCACCGTCGTCCGTGACCAGCTCGTCCATGGAGTGGGTGTGCATCGTGCAGGATGGCCGAGAGAAAGGGGTCACGGCATCGTGGTGGCCTGATTTCGTCATCCCGCTGTAGGGGGCCAGTTCGGTTGTGGAGGGGCCCGAGACTGGCTTCGTCTCCGGGGCGGCGAACATCATTGAGGAGTGGCCCGGAACTTTGGTCTTGTATCCTTCTGCGACGGACTTGCGGACGCGCATGCCCACGGAGAGGAGCGAGGACTGGACTTTGGCGGAGACGATGGGGGTCGGGGAGGAGGTGGCTGCGGCGTAGTGGTTGTGGGAGAGATGCGGGGTGTCTATTGGGTTGGCGGTTGTGGAGAAGAACGAGGTGATGGCTGGTTGGAAGCGTCTGCGTTTGGAGGTGGGGTCATTGGGTTTGGGAGTGGTCGCGATGGAGGAAGGCATGGTGGATGAAGTCGACCGAGGGATCCGGGGTATCGTTGATAAGGTTGGGTGATAAATCTCTGTCCCTCTCCAATGAGGAAGCTGATCGAAATGTCAGGAGGGACTTGGAGATTGTTTGATTGCAGGACTTCCAGTAAGGGATTAGGACGGCATGCAAGGCACAGGAGGAGTGGAGAGTGGAGAGAGAAAAGGGAAGGGGAGGGATGAGGATAAGAGGATAAGAGGCAGAAGAAATGGAGGCTGGGGATTTGCCGGCACGCGTCGCGGGCCCCGTGACGCGCGACTGCACGGTCCCGTGACATTTCAATATGTCCTTTTTGGGGTTTTAGGGTTTAGGGCACGGTGGCCGGTTGATCATGATGCTATCTAGATTGTCACTGATGCAGAGAACAAGGAGGGCCTACTTCGATGGCATTCGGTGCAACAGGTTGTAACGGTGAAGCCTTGGTTGTAATTAATTGGTGTGCTCTTGACGTATGAAATAAGAGATGCGTGGATTGTCTGCGAAAATACAGAGTGGGAGGTTTATATATTCCGTACATGGATATATATAAAATGACAGACAGCAGAGATTATATGTCTGCATGATGACCAATTCTTCTACTATGACATGGTTTCCTGCTTCGTCTATATATTCATGTCGTTCTCTCAGGCTATCCCATACTCCACACGAAAGAGTAGGTTTGTTTAATGCAGGATTGATAGTGATGTCTAACCTATCGATAGTAAGATCATAGATGTACTATACTAGCCGATATAAAGTATATAAAGTGAATGCACTTCAAACACCAATTCTCATCATCATCATAGTTATGCTACTTTTATATGCCCAACGAAAAATCTCTATCGAACAAGGATGCCCAAAAGTCCAACTCACATACCAACATTACCTCTCCGACCGCCCCGCCTCTGTCGGTCTTGATGCGCCCTCAGCACATTGCGCGTCTCCACGAGACTCCGCTTGTTCTTGCCCTTCGCCTTACCCAGCGTCATGAAGAGATTCTTCCGGCGCTGTTTCTCCTTGTTGGTCGTACTCTTGCCCTGCGACTCCTTACGTTCCTTGCGCTTGGCCGTCACGCTCTTGTGCTCCGCCCGGTCCGTCTTGTTCTCCTTGGCTCGCGCGATGCGCTCCTCCCGCGTCGCCTTGCCCGCCGACAGGGCCGCCAGGCCCTCGATCTCCTCGGCCGTCAGGGGGTCGTCGGTGTGTCGGGTGGCGTTGGCATTCTGCTTGCGGTTCTTGTTGCCGGGGACGAGTGCGTCCACCGCGGCGCTCGTGCGCAGCTCTTGGAGCTTGGCCAGGTCGGCCGGGGTCAAGATGCGGGTCGTGGCGAGGGTGGAGAACTTGCTCTCGGGCTTGCTGTCGTCTTTCGACTCGGACTTGTTGTCGTTGGTGTCGTCTTGCTTGGCCTTCTTGGACGGGCGCGAAGAATCCTTGTCCTTTTCGTCTTCCGAGTCGCTCAGCTCGATCTCGGCGTCACTCTGAACATCGATCCATCCGCCAGAGTCGTCGCTGTCCGAGTCATCCTCCACGTTCCAGGCGTCCCAGTTGTCCGCCTCGTCTTCTTCCTCGTCGTCCTCGGCGTCGGAAGGCAGGCCCTTCTCAGCCCGTCGCTTCTTGCGCTCTTCCTCCTTCCACTGCTCCAGAAGCTCAATGCCCTCGATACCGCCGGCTTCCTGCTCGCCGAAGCGCTTCTCCTTCTTCTCACCCGAACGGAGACCCATGGATGCGTCCTTGCCCCGGTCCCGCCGTTTCAGCATCTCGGGACCGACCTCACGGAACAGGCTGAGCAAACCCCGGGCTGCCATCATGACACCCTTGTCTTTACTCTTCCGGTACATCACCAGGTCTTGTAGTAAGGTATCGTTCATGGCAAGGGGTTGACGCGCACAGACCTCCCGAATGGCGTTGAGACCCGCCGTAGCCACTTCCGATGCCGATGCCTCGGACACGAACTCGTTGGCGATCTTCAGGATCAACGGCTCCAGAACATCCGGGGGAACCAAGTCGTGCGATGCTTGCGCGAGCGATGCGAGGAACGAAGTGACGGACGGCTGTCGGGGCGTCAGGTACTTCTGGAAGTAGGAGTAGAGGTGCATGATATGCAGCTTGTGCAACCCGACAAGGCGAGTAACCAGCTGCAGCACAAGAAGCTTCTGCTCGAGATTGAGCTTCGACTTGGCGGTTTGAAGGTGCCTTGAGAACAGGGACTCGGCGAACCCCTGGGGGTCGTGCAGCAGATGCAGCGCAGAGAAGTTCAGAGGGTGAGGCTGGTTCTTCTTGCGTTCCTTTCGCTTGACGGCGGCCTTGGCCTTCTCGACCGCTTTGGCCTTCTTCCGGGTCTTCTTGTTGATGCCGACCTGGTGCTTCACTTGCCCAATGTCAATGGCCTCCTCGTCACTGCTCTCGTCCTCCGCCTCCTCGCGTTCCTTGTCGCCTCCCAAGAAAAAGCGAACGCCGCCCACGACGACCTTTTCATTCTCTGACAAGCACGCCTCCTTCATGACCTCCACGGTCTTGGCGTCCGTCCAGATCTGTCTCTTCCACAGCTCGCGGATCAGCTTGATAGCCCACAACCCCTTGGACGACGTGCGATCCGAAGTGACCAAGTTGAAGAGAACGGTCTGCATAACCCGGTTGAGCTTGTGGTTGATAGTCTTCACGTTTGCCGATCGCAAATCCATCAGGATCTTCTGGAAGATCAAAGCCCGTAGCGTTTTACTAGGCGTTGTGATGAGAATGGGGAATAGCGTTTGTAGCATCCTAGAGCACATCACCAACGATCAGTACCGCGGTCAGGCATTGTGTGAGAAATTTCGCAAACATACGTCGCCGAGTCAACGAGTTCTTTCTTTCTTAGGAGCACCAGACTCCCGACAATCTTCTCCCGCAGCTCGGGTTCCAGAACCAGATGGTGCTGCGTCAAGATGTCCATGAGTTGCTGGGGGAAGTCCTTGGTGATATCGGGGTAGCAGTCGGCTACATGGGAAATGAAATCGATCAACTCGCGCAGCGAGATGATGCCCGTATCGGTGGCAGACGTGGGCGCCGCCATGAAAATTTCCCGGTGACTTTCATACTGATAGTGCTGAGCGCGGAAGTCCTCAATGTACGACCTAAGAAGTAGGACACAACGGCGTTAGAAGACACGAATTCCCAGATAAATCATATAAAAGAATAAGACCAAAATATGAGAAGACACAAACTCACTTGGGATCTCTGCGAATTTTATGTTGTAAATTGGGCCTGTAGGATGGGGAAAGGAGTGTCAGTCGAGCGTCCGTCGCAAATCGAATTTTCCCTTCAGTTGGCGGACAGAAGATGCTTACAGGTCAGCTTCGACCTTTTCCAAGGCCCCCAACTTTCTTTTCACCATTGTGGCGGTTGTTTTATGTCCAATGCAGCAAGAATGAGAGCTGGAGGACACAGGGTGGAGGTTGCGATGGACCGGCAACTACAGTATAGGCCTAGCTCCGTTGATTTTTTTTTTCTCCCTCGGAGGCGGAGTCCGGCCTATCGATAAGCGCCGCACCCACTATCAATATTCTTTCTACGTTTATCTTCTTGCTTGTAAAGTACTCACCATATCAATTTGGTAGTGACAACTACAATTTATAGAAAAGGAATGAATTTATCTTAGAGGCCTGTGTCCATTTTACTTCATGTTCTGGCACTCGACCGTCTTAGACACGAATATGTCACTGTTTCTTGACCCATTACGAAAGGGGAGAGCCGTGGAGAAGTGCAGTGTATTTTTCTTTTTCGTTCAAATATAAGTACCGGCTTCGAAAGTCTGAGGTCTTCATGATCGCATCTTAAAACTACTATAGAAGAAAAGCCGTCCGATTCTCTCATTTTTGGAACACGCTCCCTCCCATGATTGTGTTCAGGTTATGTACAGCCGCGCAGATGCATGCCAATACGACTGAACCCGAGTAAAACCCCCCGTTCACTCCAGTACACATAAAACCAGGACCAAACGGAGAATACGCCCAACAAAACCCTTTTACCGGTTGCTCTTGGCAACACGCTCAAGCTCGTCCTTCTTCTTGATGGCATACGAGTTGGAGCTACCCTTGGCGGCGTTGATCAGCTCCTCAGCAAGGCACTCAGCGATGGTCTTGATGTTGCGGAAAGCAGCCTCGCGAGCACCGATGGTCAGGAGAGCGATGGCCTGGTTGACACGGCGGAGGGGAGACACATCGACGGCCTGGCGACGGACGGTACCGGCGGAACCAATACGGGTGCTGTCTTCGCGGGGACCGCAGTTGACGATGGCGTCAACGGCGACCTGAAGAGGGTTCTGGTCGGTCATGATGTGGATCTATCCAGCGGATGTTAGCATCCTTTTCTTCACATTCCCTTTCTTTTCCTGTTCCCATCACTGGACCCTGCAGGCCTGGAGATTCTGGTGCAACGTACGATCTCGAAAGAGTGGGCAACAATGCGGACAGCCATGAGCTTCTTGCCGTTGTTGCGACCGTTCATCATGAGGGAGTTGGTCAGGCGCTCGATGATGGGGCACTGAGACTTGCGGAAGCGCTTGGCGGCATAGCGGCCAGCGGTGTGAGGAAGGTAGACGGGGTTACGGATCTGGATGTAGTCGCTGTGCGTGCAAAATCCCAAGTCAGCAAATGTGTTGTTGCACGGTTTGAGTCGATTTCCGGATTGTCATTGCGCGGTGTGCGATATATTCCTCGATTTCCTTCTCTTGTCTCCTTCGCATCCATCCACCAGATCGTCTGTCCCCCCCTTTCCTAGAGGCCGATTGATGCGATGCGACGCCGCGGATTGATTCTCATTTTTTTTTTCTTCTCTTCTTTTCGCCAGAAAACACAGATGGGGAAACACCTACGTCAAGGAGATATCCCTGATCTCAACATCCTCGTAGCTCCACTTGTTGAACAGCTTGACGGTTCCCATCTCCGCAGCAACTTCCTTGGGCAGGACCTGGAAAGCCCCGGAGGGGTTTTCGACCTCGACTTCCCCGTGGTCAGACATGTTGACGCCGTATGCACCTGTTGTCGAGGGAGGGCTTGGGTGAAAGGTGACGGACGGTGTCGTTGGGTGATCGCTTTCAACGTCGACAATAGCAGGTCGGTCGGCTGAAATGTTTCGCTAGGCGCAAGGGAAATTCAGGTGTGTCTCGCTTAGTTCTGTGGGTGGGGTTAGGGCAGACCGAAAGCCAATCAACGGATCTGGATCATGTGAGCGGTGCGCTGAGGCGTCTAAACCTATCCGGGACTAGTGGATTGGATCGTTTCATGGGGCGCTTACCTCAGATCTTCATAATTCATTTTTCACTACGGAGTAACTTATGGCATTAAGCCATCTTCCTCTTTCAGGATGTCGGTGGATACGGTACCACCTACTAGTAGGAGGAGGTACTACTAGTAGGAGGTATCGCTATTATTGCCATGCGACTCCTGTCGCGTTCATTCCCCTGGAAGTCTTCTATGTAGGCCTTGAATTTGCCCATGGCCATTATTTTCTACACAATCTCCATTGTCGATACCTCGAGAGTCGAGGCACTGTAAGAGAATATGCACTAGCCACAGTTTTGTAACAGCCTCAGAAATAAGGCACCTATATACACCTGTGACTCCGCGGTCAATTCCTCGTATGGACACGGTAGGAAATATTCCGAATGGAACACAAGGATATTGTAGTAAAATTCCCCTGGACCATGCTCAAATGACGACAGCAGCAGCCGGAGGGCTGAGTCCCGTTCTGGTGGAAAATGACGATCCTCGTGCTCTCCAGTTCGTTCAATAAAGAGTCCAACCCAACGCTAGTGTGGCTGTGCTGGCCCCAGACCGTTCTGATTCGTGGGAATTCCGTGGGTGGGACGCCCTACCCGCCGCGGCAGGTGACGGGACGTTCAGTTGTGGCTCGGGAAGGTCTTCAGGCGCGGAGAAACATGACCAGACGGCGACAACTCGAAGCCGGATAACTCTCCTCCTCTTGCTCGACTAGCTGTAACTAGTCCTGCTCCAGATCCTTGAACTCCTGCAGTTCCATCTTCGCAAGGGGCCACACGAACGATTTTCAACTTCCTTCCCCAAGTGCTTACCACCACGAAGGATCCCACCACCCCCGCCCCTTTTCCGCCCCTCTTCCTCCTGTATGACTCTGCGATGAGGATACCTTGGCTTCTACACGCCTAGTCGTACGAGCTTTTGAATGAGAACTCCTCAACCCAGGCCACGTTTGGCGGTCTCGTGAACATGGCGGACGATAATCCTGCTCTTCACAATGCATTGCATGCGCTCGACAGGGAGTATGAGGTACGTGACAGTGACAATGATGATGGCCCTGTGGAATGTCGCTGACTGATCCCTTTTTGTCCCTTGATAGGATGGTGAGATTACTGAGAAAGGGTAAGCGGCCTTCTGTCGGGCCTGGTGCGATGGTCACTCCCAAGCGACGACGAAAGAGAAATTACCCCCTCTTGAACGCAGTCGGACTTCTTTCGCATCCTACCCATTCTACCTGATTAGAAACGACCTCCCGTACATATGGCGTCATGGCTGGGGCTAACTTGACCAAAGCTATCAGAAACGGCGCACGATCCTTCTCTCACAGTTCTACAGCCCCGGCATGGGTCTGGATGTCAATTCCCCCAGTCCAGGTCCCTCGTCGTCCATGAACAGTGGGAGCCAAGTCCCTCCGGCGATCCTGAACGTCCGTCCCCCGACGGCAGACTCTACGACCCATGGTTTTCCGGGCGGCCATGATGCCATGTACAGCAACGGGGGATTCGGGGCCGATCGAAGAATAAGCGATACCACGCAGGGGTCCATGGAAAGAGATAATTCGATGCTGCAGCAGCTGGATCGCATGCCTTCGACAGGATCCTACGATTCCCTGTTCCTCCCGAGACCTCCGCCGCAACCCGTACCGGTCGCGACGGAGGATTCCAGAACCGCTACCCTTTTAACGCAGAACTACGCCTTCAACCCCCCTCTCGTTCATGATCAGTATGACGATGGCATGGGCGTTTACGAGATGCCGCCGGGTGCGGTCACGCGACAGTCGACCATGCTGGACTCGCAACAGGGGTTCTTCTCCGACTTCGCGGGTCAGCAGCAGGATGATTATCGGGATAGCTACGGAGGTAGTGGATTCCACCGCTACTCCCAGTCCGATGCGTTCTCCCCGACCGCGAATATGGCACCCCCGCTGATCCCCGCTTCGGAGCTCCCCCACGGGCCCGCCATTGATCACCTACTGCCCCTGGAGCCTCGTGATATCCCGTTCGCGGTCCATGACCCTCACGACAACAATACCTCCATGTCCAATTTTGACAACATCCCGGCTGTCCTCCGCCACCGGGCCAAGGCCCATGCGAAACAGGCTGCGTATTGGGTCCTGGATCAAAAGGGCAAGGAGATTGCCTCCATCACGTGGGACAAGTTGGCGAGTCGCGCCGAGAAGGTTGCGCAAGTCATTCGAGACAAGAGCAACCTATACCGTGGCGACCGAGTGGCTCTGATCTATCGAGACACCGAGATTATTGAGTTCGCCGTGGCCCTCATGGGTTGTTTCATTGCCGGTGTCGTTGCGGTCCCGATCAACAGTCTCGAGGACTACCCCAGTCTTAACCTGATTCTCACCTCGACTCAGGCACACCTTGCCCTGACCACAGAGAACAACCTCAAGACCTTCCAACGAGACATTACCACCCAGAAGCTGAACTGGCCGCGGGGGGTCGAGTGGTGGAAGACCAACGAGTTTGGCAGTTACCACCCCAAGAAGAAAGAGGAGGCACCGCCTCTTGTTGTCCCCGACCTGGCTTATATCGAATTCGCGCGAGCCCCAACCGGCGATTTGCGGGGTGTCGTCATGAGCCACCGCACGATTATGCACCAAATGGCGTGCCTCAGCGCCATGGTGTCGACTGTGCCTGGATCGTCGAGTGGGCGGCCCCATGGTGAAACGATCATGAGTTACCTTGACCCACGTCAAGGGATAGGGATGATCCTGGCGGTGCTCCTCACGGTGTATGGCGGCCACACGACCGTCTGGCTCGAGGATCGGGCGGTCGAGACCCCGGGTCTCTACGCCCACCTCATCACCAAGTACAAGGCCACTCTCTTGGCCGCCGATTATCCGGGTCTGAAGATCACAGCCTACAATTACCAGCAAGATCCCATGGCGACCCGCCACTACAAGAAGAACTCCGAGCCTAATTTCGGAAGTTTGAAGCTCTGTCTCATTGACACGCTGACGGTTGACTCGGAGTTCCATGAAATTCTTGCAGACAGGTGGCTGAGACCGATGAGGAACCCGAGAGCCCGAGAGATTGTCGCCCCCATGCTGTGTTTGCCGGAGCATGGCGGCATGGTGATCAGTGTCCGTGACTGGTTAGGCGGTGAAGAACGGATGGGATGTCCTCTGACGCGCGATATGGACCAGACTGACCTCGAGGAAGCCAAAGAAGAAGAGAAACGGCACGAAAAGGCCGGAAGCAAAAGCGGTTTCGGAAGCAGCCTCCTGGGCGGCGGATCGACTGCCCCGGCTCCCAAGGAACAAACCAAGAATGATCTCGGAGAAGTTCTCCTTGACAAGGAAGCCCTCAAGAGCAATGAGGTTGTGGTCTTGGCCATGGGCGACGATGCCCGGAAATATGCTGCCACCATGCCGCATGCCGTGCGCGTTGGTTCTTTTGGCTACCCCATCCCAGATGCCACTCTCGCCGTGGTTGACCCAGAGACTAATCTCTTGTGTACGCCCAATGTCATTGGCGAAATCTGGGTGGACTCTCCCTCGCTTTCCGGAGGATTTTGGGCGTTACCAAAACACACCGAAGCGATCTTCCATGCACGTCCTTACAAGTTCGAGGAAGGCAATCCGACGCCGGTCTTGGTGGAGCCAGAGTTTCTACGGACTGGACTGCTGGGGTGCGTGATCGAAGGCAAGATCTTCGTCCTGGGGCTCTACGAGGATCGACTCCGTCAGAAGGTGGAGTGGGTTGAGCACGGGCAAGAGATTGTTGAACACAGGTACTTCTTTGTTCAACATATGATTGTTAGCATCCTGAAGAACCTACCTAAGATCCACGACTGCACCGCTTTCGATGTCTTTGTCAACGAAGAGCATCTTCCGATCGTCGTCCTCGAGTCATATGCTGCGTCGACGGCACCGACAACCTCCGGCGGTCCTCCACGACAACTCGACTCGGTCCTTCTGGAGTCTTTGGCGGAACGATGCATGGAAGTTCTCTACCAAGAGCACCATTTGCGGGTCTTCTGTGTGTTGCTCACGGCTCCGAATACCCTTCCCCGTGTCACCAAAAATGGGCGGCAAGAAATTGGTAATATGCTCTGCCGAAAAGACTTTGATTCCGGAAGCCTACCGTGCGTTCACGTCAAGTTTGGCGTGGAGAGGTCAGTTTTGAATCTACCCGTTGGAGTTGACCCAGTTGGAGGGATTTGGTCTTCGCTCGCTGTGATGGCAAGACAAGAACTTCTGTCCCTGCAGGAGAAGCAGTACTCCGGCGTCGATTACCGCGATGTGGTCATGGATGACCGTACGTCTACCCCGTTGAATAACTTCAAGTCAATTGTGGATCTTCTGCAATGGAGAGTCTCCCGACAATCGGAGGAGCTCGCGTATTGTTCCATTGATGGTCGAGGGAAAGAAGGCAAGGGGATCACCTGGAAGAAGTTTGACTTGAAAGTTGCTGCGGTGGCCAACTACCTGAAAAACAAAGTCAAGGCTCGTCCCGGTGACCATTTAATCCTGATGTACACACACTCCGAAGAGTACGTCTACGCCGTCCATGCTTGCTTCTGTCTGGGCGTGGTGATCATCCCCCTTGCGCCTATTGACCAGAATCGTCTATCGGAGGACGCTCCCGCATTCCTCCATATGATCAGCGATTTCAACGTGAAAGCAATCATTGTCAACAGCGATGTGGACCATGTCATGAAACAGAAGATTGTCTCGCAGCATATCAAGCAGTCGGCGCAGGTGCTTCGGATAGGTGTCCCGGCCATCTACAACACAACAAAGCCCTCCAAGCAGTCGCACAGCTGTCGCGATCTCGGGTTTGTCATGAGGGACACATGGCTGCAAAGCAATGCCCCCGCTATGATCTGGACGTACTGGACGCCGGACCAGAGGAGAATTTCTGTCCACATTGGCCATGACACCATCATGGGCATGTGCAAGGTGCAAAAGGAAACTTGCCAGATGACCAGTTCACGACCTGTTCTAGGAAGCATCCGTAGCACCTTGGGTCTAGGTTTCCTCCATACGTGCTTGATGGGTATCTATGTTGGTGAGTAACAAACCTAACGTACATTACCCCACAGTCGACGCGGACTAACGATGACGCAGGTGCACCGACTTACCTTGTATCGCCTGTGGACTTTGCAACCAATCCCATGACGCTCTTTGTTACACTTTCGCGGTATAAGATCAAGGATACATATGCCACCAGCCAGATGCTGGATTATGCCATGACGGCAATGGCTGGGAAGGGCTTCCAGCTCCAAGAGCTCAAGAACCTGATGATCTCCTCGGAAGGCCGACCGCGTATTGATATTTGTAAGTTGGCCTGGCTCACACCGTCTCTGAACTCTCTAACATTCAACTGTAGACCAGAAAGTGCGCTTGCACTTCGCCTCCACTGCTCTGGACCGCACCGCAATCAACGTTGTCTATTCGCATGTTCTCAACCCCATGATTGTTACTCGGTCCTACATGTGCATCGAGCCCATCGAGCTGTGGCTGGACCTGCGAGCTTTGCGGCGCGGGCTTATCATGCCAGTGGAGTCAGAAACGGACCCGGCAGCTCTTGTCATCCAAGATTCCGGCATGGTGCCTGTGAACACGCAGATCGCCGTTGTGAACCCAGAGACTTGTGCCCTGTCTCATGTGGGTGAATATGGTGAGATCTGGGTCCAGTCAGACGCCTGCGCGAAGGGGTTCTACGGTTCCAAGCAGGAATTCGACCAAGAGCGATTCAACGGCCACGTCTTGGACGGAGATCCCAATGTTTCCTACGTGCGTACTGGCGACTTGGGCTTCCTGCATACTGTGACAAGGCCCATCGGGCCTGGGGGCCAGCCCGTGGAGATGCAAGTCTTGTTCGTCCTTGGGGGCATCGGAGAGACCTTCGAAGTCAATGGTTTGAACCACTTCCCGATGGACATTGAGAACTCGGTGGAGAGATGCCACCGTAATATTGTTGCCGGAGGATCGTAAGTGACGAGTCCCGCTGACTGATGTTCAACGTTCGCTGACTTATTGTAATAGTGCCATCTTCCAGGCTGGCGGTCTGATCGTGGTAGTGGTGGAGGTGACGAGAAAGGCATACTTGGCATCCTTGGTGCCCGTCATTGTGAATGCCATCCTGAACGAACACCAGGTGGTTGCGGACATCGTGGCATTCGTCTCGCACGGAGATTTCCCACGGTCCCGTCTAGGCGAGAAGCAGCGCGGAAAGGTGCTGGCATCATGGGTTACGCGTAAATTGCGCACGATCGCGCAGTTCAGCATCCGAGACATGGAGGGTGGCGAGAATCCATTCGCGGAGGCGCCTCAGCATCGCGCCAGCCGAAGCTCCAAGCCGGCCAGTACGATGGGCAACAGCGTCCGCCGGTCTAGCATGATGCCGGATACCGAGTCGGCCACCGTTCCTCGCTCCCCAGCCCCTATCCTCGTCGAACAGCCCGAGGCGGCCTCCCCCCACAGTCTGCCGGACCAGGGGGCGATGAACAGCCCAACGGTGCCAGCAGAATCTGCGCAGTCTATCCCTCAGATCGCCGAACCGACGCGCCCGGGCACCTCTTCAACCGCCGGACAGCCCGACCCCCCTCTTTCCGTTAAGAACGACGCGCCGCCCGCCAACCTCGGCAACCCTGACTTCGGGTTCGACTTTGGCGATTTCGCCCACGCCGCCACGACCGCCCCGATCGGCGAGACGAGCGTCCCCGCCCCGGCGACCGGGGCCCTGCCATTCCGACCCTCCCCCAGAACCGACTCCCTCCCCTCCAACCAGCAACAAAAGTATAACGCCTTCCCGGGCGGAACAGCACCCGAACGACCGGTGTCACAGGACGCGCCAAGTCACCCGGGCGACGAGCACGATTGGCCGCAGGAAGCACTGATGTACCAGTCGACGCTGGGTATCGACGAGCCGCAGGGCGTGCAGAGGGCACCCAGCAGCACCAGCCAAGTGCAGAGGCGTTATGACGGGAGTGAGTACGGACTTTGAACAGCGAGCCAGCCAGCCAACTAGACTCGCATATACAACAGAGCAGATTAGTCGTGATCGAGTTCACATCTATACCCCATATGTACTGGAATTGCACGACGTCTCCACCGCGTTCTTTTCATTCCTTTTTCTTTGTTCAGAGAGTAGCCTGGGCTGATCAGGAGGGGGTAGCCTCAGGCCATACAGAATACAGATACAGGTGCATACCTAGTCAGCCACCTTCCCTGCCACAGCATCTTTGTATATAGTCACTGTGGTCTGTAAGCACTGAACGTTACAGGCCGGTAATTGGTTCTTTGGATAGATAAGTTATATGAGTGTATTAATTGGGCCGGTTCTTCTATCATATTCCCATTTATAGGAGTAAGAAAGACAATAGATAACTCAATTATTGATTTAATTATTATATTTATAGCAAAAGATGAACAACAACTATCTTATATGTTTACTTACCGGCTAATACTCTGACAGCCCTAACTACAGCATACTTCGAATCGACTCCCCAAGCAAAACCCCCGGTACCACCCCAGAGAAATACCCCTCCAGCGCCTCAGCCGTCGCCCCACCACCACCAGCCACCAACCTCAAAACACACCCTACGTAACCATCCGGCCTCACAATCACCACGGCCCCCTCTCGCGGATCAAACCCCAACTTCGCATGGGCCGAGCCCTGAGGCAACGGTTGGCGACGCGCGTCGTCAGAGTAGACGTGATACCGGTAGGGCTGGAAAAAAGGCGGCAGGGCAGCGATGTCGATTGAGGCGCGGACGGCGTTGAATATGATTGAGAATGTGTACAGTGCTGAGTGGGGGTTGTGGCGGCCTTCGTAGGATAGGTCTATCGTCTGTGTGTGACGGACGCGCGAGAATACAGAGCTTCGTCGAGATAGATGGTCGGATAGATCCGCTAGGATACCCTGCTGCTGCGGGGTCGGTGTGCCGGCGAAGATGTATACGTGGAAGCTGCCGTTGAAGGGGACGTCGCGTTCTAGAGGGACGTCGTGGGCGTCGATTACGCGCGTTACGTTCGTTGGGGGGAAGCTGCGGCCTGGTTGGAGGGTTGTTTGAGAGCGGATGTAGATGTTGTTGTTGTTGTTGTTGTTGTTGTTGTTGTTGTTGAATACGGTCAGTGTGCTGGGAGGATACTCGACGCCGTAGCCGCTCGTCAGTAGCGTGTTTTGGTGGTAGATGCGGACGAACTCGTCGTTGGCTTGCTGGGAGGGGTTGTGCGAGCTGAAGAGCTCGGCGTAGGTGGCGTCGAAGTCGATCAGTCGGGAGGCTACCGCGTGGCGCTCCTCTTCGTATGTGTGTAGCAGGTCGCGTCGCATGAGGCCGGATTCGACGAGGTGGAGCTTCCAGCTTAGGTTGTGGGCGTCGAGGAGGCCGTAGTTCATGCCTTGGCCTGCTTTTGGCTGGGGTTGTAAGTTTCTTTTTCTCTTTCTTTCTTTCTTTCTTTCTTTCTTTCTTTCTTTCTTTCTTTCTTTCTTTCTTTCTTTCTTTCTTTCTTTCTTTCTCTCCCCACCCTTCTTTGCCTTAACTGGGATACAAATGCGTGACTTACGCTGTGCGTGTGGCAGGCGTCACCGCCGATGAAGATATGGTTGTCCAGTGAGTACTTCTGCGAGATGCCTTGGCCAATGTGGTAGGCAGAGTACCAGTCGACTGCCACCCATTCCACATGATAGGGACTCAAGATCTCGTTGGCCATGCGTTGGATTCTCTCCGGGGAGGCGGAT
Organism: Aspergillus neotritici; assembly: GCA_023619815.1. NCBI lineage: Eukaryota > Fungi > Ascomycota > Eurotiomycetes > Eurotiales > Aspergillaceae > Aspergillus > Aspergillus neotritici. Next base: position 904,523 of record JALZYL010000003.1, on the reverse strand, counting down.
GCCGGGAGGTTCTTGCTCTCGTCGGGCGATATCTGGACGTAGATGCGCAGACGATTGTTGCCTTGGGGAATGACCATGCAAGAGCCGCGGGGGGAGCGAATGGTGCATTTGATCTGGATGGCCGGTTAGAAAAATATACGGACCGGCGATGGGCCAATGAATGGACCAAAAGGAGGGAGGCTAAAATAAAATGAATTGAAAAGGCTACCTGTATATCGGGGAAATCGGTCTTGACAACCCCGTCAATCACACTCCACACGTGCACGGTTGGGTCCTTATAGATCATGGGAATGGACAATAGATTGCGAACCGTACTGTGTGCGCCATCGGCTCCAAAGAGATACTTGGCCTGCAACGTCTCCACAGCCGTACCATCCACACTGACCAGCTCGACATCAACGGGGTACTCCGCGCCCGGCCCACGGTTCGTGACCGCGCGGATCGTCCAGGGCCTCTGAACCTCGATGCCCCGCGAGCGGAGATCATCGAGAAAGATGCCCTCAATACGACCCTGGTGCAGAGCCGTCGTGAACGGGTAACGGGTGTCGACGTGGTCTGGGTAGCTCTTGGTGGTGCCTATGCGCTGAATGCCCTTCCCGTCGGGGGTAGCGCCCCAGAAGGCGACTTCGCAGATGAGACCCGGGTTAAAGGCCCAGATGGGTCTCTTCAGGCCCATACTGTTCAGCACGTCCAGCGTGCGTGCCTGGATGCCATCTGCGCGGCCGATGGCCGTTGGTTCGGCGCGGTTGTCGATATGCTTGATCTTGTAGGAGCCGAGACGGGCCAGACAGGCAGAGAACATGAGGCCCACGGGGCCGGCGCCGACGACGACAACGTCGTATTTCTCAGGCATATTGCTTGATTTACCAACGTTGGAATAAGCGAAGAGCAAAGAGGAGAGGAGAGAAGGCAGGTGTCACCCTGCTTTCTTCTGCGCCGATCAAAAAGCCCGAGAGGAAATGTTTTAAGGACAAGGCAGATGACGAATTGGACATGATTGTATGGACTGAACGCTAATGCAGAGCACCCTGCAATTCAATTTGGGACTCATTGCACGGTGGACCAATGACTGATTCGGGTCCAACGCACGCATTGTTCTTTATTTTCGTTTCTTTTTCTCGCCAACCTGTGAGTGTGCAGTTGAAATATCGGTGTTTGAACAAGTTGTTCGGCTATACAGTGATATCTGAGACCTTGCCTCATGTGGGCAGCTTTCAGCTCGCCAATCTTGTCCTTGCAGGTAACGATCAGCGCTGGTTCTTGCTGTGTTCAACCCGTCGATCGACATAGCTGGGATGCAGGATTTTCCCTGGGAATTCGCGTCGGCCCTGGTTGTCCAGCTGAGGGTGGGAGAGGCTGCGGTGTGGCGAGGATGGACGCGAGGTGAACAATGCAAGATGCATGAGAGAGGGAGTGCATGTGATTGGCCAAGCCCTAAGCGACCTACGGAGTACAATGGAATTGTCCTGCCCCTGTTGCTTTTTTTTCTTTTTATATCAACTAGTACAGAAGAAGGAAAGATAAAATAAAACAAAGTAACTAACACGGGCAGCATATCTCCCGATAACCAACCCCCACGCAGTACCGGGTAGACCTCTCCCTCGCCACCGAAGGACTGAGAGCTGACGCACGATCCCAGGATGTGTATATTCCTTGCCACAGGTTGCAGAAAACAGAAACGAGCCAGGCCAAGTAGACCGATCTACATGACTATATGGGAAGAACCATGATGGCCCCGAGAGAAGCGCCCTTAGCGATTGGCTGCTCCTGTGTTGAACAAGGGGCCGACATGGTTTCAGCTGGCAATCTCTCTACTCTCGGTAGACTTTTCCTGCACCAATGATGTATAGTTGCATTCGGTTGCACCGGGGTACTCCGTAACATATCATACGAACTAGGAGAGGAGGCATGGGGGTCTGGATCGGTTGCACTGCATGGGGTGAGTTGTATCCAGCAACCTCAGATTTCCTGCATGTTCATGCGAGGGGGTCCACCGATACATCAAACAAGCTTGACAATATCCATTTATATAGGATTTAAATAGATTGGTCGTATGGGTAAAAATCTACCATTAATTCTTTGCTAAAGATGCCAGACAAAGTATACTACTTGATATATCCAAGTTTCATGTAGTATTCGTCGATTAGCCTATCCCAAGCATAGACCATGTATATACGGAGTACTACTGTACTAATATATGGATATCAATATCCGAAATAGACTTATGTGCTCAAGAAAGACGTATCTGGCTAATTGTAATAGCTTGTATACCATCAGTAAAAGAATCTGATACCTCCGGAAGCGCAGAGGACGCGAGATAATTAGTTGCTACTAAGGGTAGCCCTACCAGTTCTGGCTTGCGTATCCAGCCCAACCAGTGTGCTCAGGGCTGTTGATTCCTTATTATTTCACTATCCATTCATTTATTCCATTCCTAATACCCATACACACGCCGTAGCTCACCAGGAGCCCTCAGCTCCCCACAGTCCCGACCTAGATGAAAAGGGGCGAAAGTCGTAAACCAGTAAAATTGATAACTCCGCCAGACTCTAGCCCTCGATCACGACGTCGACGACGACGATCGCGCCGATTAACAGTCCATAGCATCGTAGTATCCCGCACGAGACAAACCCCTACGTCTTTCTTACCCACTTTTTCTTTTTCTTTTCCCCGTGGGTGTGGATGGATGCATGGCAGGTATAAAGCCAGCCGGACATGCCCATGGGACGGCTGTCCCTACAGCCAAAGTCTCCACCCTATTCTTTCTATGTTATCCAAGTATAAAATATCCCTTTAAAAACACAATCCTACAATGGGCGACGCTCAATCCCTCCCCTCCGGCTCCGTCCTCCGCAGCCTCAACCCCAACTATACCGGATATGACTACATCGGATGGTACGTCGGCAACGCGCGCCAAACAGTCTCCTACTTCGTCAACCACTACGGGTTCAGCGTGCTGGCGTACCGCGGACCCGAGACAGGCTCGTACGCAACAACATCCCACGTCGTCGGCAACGGCGCCGCGCGGTTCCTGTTCACCGCGCCACTGCGCTCTCCCGATGGCTCCGAGGCGGACCCCCGCGCCAGCGATGAAGAACGCCGCCTCTGCGCTGACATCCACGCCCATATAACCCAGCACGGCGACGGCGTCAAGGACATAGCCTTCACGGTGGACGACGTGCGCGGCGTGTGGCGGCACGCCGTGGACAATGGGGCCGAGGCTGTCCAGGAGCCGACGGTGCTTAAGGGTGATAATAAAGACGGGGAGGTCCTCGTGGCGGCGATCCGCACGTTCGGCGATACCATCCACACGCTCGTCGATCGGTCCGGCTATCGGGGGGTCTTCCTACCGGGATTTGTCCCGACCGGGCAGCGCAACGGCTGCTTGCACGACTCGCTACCGGGCGTGGATGTCGTCGAGATCGACCACTGCGTGGGCAATCAGCCGTGGAATGGGCTCGAGGGCATCGTGCGGTACTACGAGAAGGCGCTCAACTTCCACCGGTTCTGGACGGTCGATGACAGGGCTATGTGCTCTGAGTTCTCGGCGATGAATTCCGTGGTCGTGGCGTCGCCGAATGAGGTTATCAAGATGCCTATGAATGAGCCTGCGGCGGGGAAGAAGAAGTCGCAGATTGAAGAGTATGCCATACATACTCCCTACTCCCTCTTCCTTCCAATAACCTCAATACCCCCTCGGGAATCAAATAGAACTAACGTGATAGCAGGTTCTGCGATTACTACAACGGCGCCGGATGCCAACACATCGCGCTGCGCACGCCCAACATCATAACAGCCGTGCACAACCTGCAGCAACGGGGCGTCGACTTCCTCTCCGTGCCGGAGACATACTACGCGGACGTGCGGACGCGGCTGCAGCGCGCGGGGACACAAGTCGCCGAGGACATCGACACGCTGCAGCGGTATAACATCCTGATTGACTTCGACGAGGGCGGGTACCTGCTGCAGATTTTCACGAAGCACGTCGGGGACCGGCCGACGGTGTTTTTGGAGATCATTCAGCGGGAGAACTTTGATGGGTTTGGCGCGGGGAACTTTAGGAGTCTTTTTGAGGCGTTTGAGAGGGAGCAGGCTTTGAGGGGGAATTTGTAATTGATTATCTATCTATCTATCATATCCATGTATGTATGTATGGTGGTTAGAAGTGGGTTTTTGAGGAGTAGTGGATGTGGTATGATACCAACCTAATAAGTCGAGATAGTTTGGGAGTGGATCGCTGTGGAGAGGATTAGAGAGTGGTAGGGCTGGAGGGAGCTGTTATCATATGGATCGAATGAGCCATATCATTATGGCTGTAAACCGGTGATGAAGGGTCGAGTCAACCAGGAAATCCGACTACAGGCTAAACTATACTCTAGCAAGATTTTCTGTCTAGCCTTTGGTATATAATACTCTACACTACATACATACGCAATAGAACCAATAACCAATCTAAATAAATAGATATTAAATTCCTACCAAAGTATATAAAAGAAGACATCAAAACATCACAGTTGACTTTTCGTTTCGTTTCATGCTTAATTTAACCCCCTACTGATTCTCCGCCTGTCGCGTCAGCTCTTCAATGTTGACCTGCGGCTTGGCGGACCCGGTGCAGGCGGCCTTGGCCGCTGCCACGGCGGCGTCGTTGCCGCCCTGGTTCAGGAGATCCAGCGCTTGCAGGTCCTCGTCGGTGAGGGTGTTGGACCGCTGCGGGCGGAACGGGGCTGGGGAGCCGGCTCGGCTGGTGAGGAACTGCTTTCGTTAGAAAATGATTCTTTATAAAAACATGACAGGGATGAGAAGGAAAAAGAACATACAGAGCTAGCGGCACTGAGGAGAGCGATCAAACTGGCTTGGACAACGTCCTGGTGGATACCAACACCCCACACCTGCTCCTTGCTGCCGGCGGCCGTGCACTGGATATAAGTGGCAGCCTTCACGTCACGACCCAGACCCTTGGCGTTGCCGATCGAGTGCTCCTTGTAGTCGACGACATCCAGGTCGATGCCGAGGCTGGCCAGGGCGTGGGCCAGCGACGAGATGGCACCCGGACCGACGCCCGTGATGGCGTGCTGGTGGCCGTCGATCTCGACAACACCCGTGAAGCGCCGGCGCAGGTTCTTGGTGTTGAGGGCCTTGCCCGGCTCGGGCGGGGCCGGCGAGGTGGAGCGGTCGGTGGTGATGTTGTAGTCGACCAGGTTGAAGCGGGGGTTGGACTTGAGGTGGTAGGCCTCCTCGAAGAGGGCGACGATCTCGGCGGCGCGCAGCTCGCGGTTGGCCTCCTCGGTGCGGCGCTGGACGACCTTGCTGAACTCGACCTGCAGGGCGCGCGGGAGATCCAGCTCCAGGGTGCGCAGGATGACCCAGGCGGCGCCGCCCTTGCCGCTCTGGGAGTTGACGCGGATGACCGCCTCGTAGTTCCGGCCGATGTCCTCGGGGTCCAGCGGCAGGTAGGGGATGACCCACTCGTTCTCCTCGTCGGGGCCCTGCTGGGTGTCCTCGCGCAGCTTGAAGCCCTTCTTGATGGCGTCCTGGTGGCTGCCGCTGAAGGCGCAGACGACGAGCTGGCCACCGTAGGGCCAGCGCTCATTCACAGGGATCTTGTTGCTTTCCTCAACGACCTTGATGACGGCGTTGATGTCGGAGAAGTCGACCTTGGGCGAAACACCCTGGGTGTAGAGGTTGAGGGCCAGGGTGACCAGATCGACGTTGCCGGTGCGCTCGCCGTTGCCGAACAGAGTACCCTCGACACGCTGGGCGCCAGCCATCTGGGCCAGCTCGGCGGCAGCCACGGCGCAGCCGCGATCGTTGTGGGGGTGGACGGAGACGACGTAGGTGTCGCGGTCAGAGACGTTGCGGCAGAAGTACTCGATCTGGTCGGCGAAGACGTTGGGAGTGGACATCTCGACGGTGGCGGGCAGGTTGAAGATCATGGGGGCCTCGACGGTGGGCTCCCAGGCGGCCTTGACGGCCTCGCAGACCTCCGCAGCGAACTCGGGCTCGGTGTCGGAGAAGGTCTCGGGGGAGAACTCAAAGTGCCACTCGGTGCCAGCCATGGCGGGGTCGTCCTTGGTGATGGAGCGGGCGTACTTGGTGCAGCGGACAGCCATCTCCAGACTCTTCTTCTTGTCCATGTTGAAGACGATGCGACGGAAGCACGGGCTGGTCGCCAGGTAGATGTGCAGGATGGCCTTCTTGGCGCCCTTGAGGGAGTCGACCGTGCGACGGATCAGATCCTCACGGCAGGGCGACAGGACCTGGAGCCAGACGTCGTCGGGGACGACACCGGGAGTCTCGACCAGACGGCGGGTGAAGTCAAAGTCGATCTGGGAGGCGGAGGGGAAGGAGACCTCGATCTCTTTGTAGCCGATATCGACGAGCATCTTGAAGAAGCGCCATTTTTGCTCTCCGTCCTGTACGGATCCCGCAATCAGCATAATCGATCAACATTCTAGAAAGACGAACAGTCGCATACCATCGGATCCGGCAGACTCTGGTTCCCATCTCGAAGGTCGGTGGCCAGCCACCGCGGGGCCTTGTCGATCACCTTATCGGGCCATTGACGGTTCGGGAGATGGAGGGGCTTAAAGGGCTTATATTTCTTGGAGGGATCTTTCAGCCTGATGATCAATTAGCGCCACGATTCCGATTGACCGGATCCTTTATCCTTTGCGATCGAGCTTCCACTGCACGGCGGGGGTTCACCTACATCGGCATGGTGGCGGGATAGGTATGGATCGGAGGGAAATCGGAGGGAGGAGGGGAGGCGGCGGAAGGGGAGGGAACAGGAGGAAAGAGAGAGGAAGACAAGCGTATTAGAGTCCCTAATGACTCAATCAAGGGAGAAGAGAAGAGAAGCAGGAATGGCAGATGAAGCCAATAAAAGACGTGGGATTAAGAAAGAAGAAGCTGTCGTGAGTCACCCCGCCGGTTTAAAAGCATCACGTCGGAGTTTCCACCGCCCGTCATTGCTTGGTCCCTTTTTTTTTTTTTTGCCGCCCCGACAGCGGCCTGGGTGGATGTGGTCTGATTGGTGACCCGCTCGAGTACGTACTCATTCTGCTCCAGGTACTACGACCACTGCTACCTAGTAGATGGTTTGGTAATTGAATTATTTTTATTGCAAGTAATATTCTCTAGACAAGAGAGTATAGAACATTTTGAGATCGTTCATCTAATAAATAGGTAGATAATAGAAAACAGACAGATATAGAAGTACCTGAGGCCCCCATGGATGTACAAAATGATGAGGCAACCCGCAGCCGATACCGGAGACCACCGCGGCTGGAGGCCGAGGCCAGCCGGGGCTAACCGACCAGTCTCCATAAAAGTGATCCATCCAAACCCAAGTAAAACATCTCCATTTCAATCAATATCCTGCACACGCATTCTGCACGCAGTGAGATTGGATGGGACCCATTGCGAGACACGGTTCGTCGCAATGGCTCATTTCTTTCCCTTCTTCTTGTCCTTCTTCGAGCTCTTGCTGGGTTTGGGCGCCTCGCGCTCCGTCTTGCCCTTCTTCCATCCGGCCTTGCCCTCCAGGCGCTGCCGGTGATCATCCAGGCGCTTCTTGTCCTTGTTGCTGAGCTTCACCTTCTCCTTCTGGGAGGCCGTCGCCGACGGGCCGTTCAGTTCGGCCGCGCCCAGCTTGCGCGCCGCCTTCTTGTCCCGTTCCGTTTCGAACCAGGTGCGCTTGGGCCGCGACTTGATCTCCGCCTCGTGCTTGATCAGGTTCTCGCCCTTGGTCACCTGCATCTCCGCCTGCGACAGCTGCTTCTCCAGCTTCTCTTCCTCCAGGACCGCCTCGATCTCCTCCTCCAGATCCTCGGCCTTCTTCGCCCACGAGTCCGCCACGCTCGGTTCTACCACCCGGCTGACGATCTTGGCCCCCTGCGACTTGCCAGCCCGTACGGCGGCCTTGACCACCTTACGGTCGGGCTCCGCCGCGATGGTGCACGCGCGACCGGACCGTCCGGCACGCGCTGTACGACCGACACGGTGGAGGTAGATCTCATGGCTCTGCGGCGCTTCGTAGTTGATCACCGTCTCGACCCCCTTGATATCCAGACCACGGGAGGCCAGATCGGTCGCCAGCAGGAAAGACACCTTCCCGTCGCGGAAGCTCTCGACGCTTTTGATACGCTGTAATGAGGCGATCGGGTTAGTATCGCGACCATCTGTGGGTGAGGGGAGGGGTCAGTCTACGTACCTGCTCCTGACTCATGCTACCGTGAAGCTCCGCGGCCTTCAGCCCCAGTAGCCCGAAGACGATCCGGACTCGGTGCGCCTCGCGCTTCTGTCGGAAGAACACAATCACTCGTCCAGTGTAGATCTCCTTGCACAAGTAGAGAAGGGACCCGAGGCGCTTCCCTTCGCGTCCCGGGCGTAGTCGCACGAATTCCTGGACCAGCGTCACAGCCGTATTCTTCTTCGAGTCGACCATCAGCCGCACGGGCCGGTTGAGCCCGACACGGATGAGCTTGTCGACCGTGTCCGTCATCGTAGCCGAGAACAGCATCGTCTGTCGCGATTTGGGGATGGTGGTGAGGATCTCGTTCAGCTCGTCCGCGAACCCGTCTTCCAGCATGCGGTCAGCCTCATCCAGAACCAGAATCTCCAGCGTGTCCACCGTGAAGCTGGCCGAGTTCCGCATGTGGTCGATGAAACGACCGGGCGTGGCGATGATCACATCGGGCCGTCGCTTCAAGATGTTCTCCTGCTCCCGTAGACTGAAACCACCGACCAGCTGGCAGAAGGTGATATCGGTATATGTCGCCAACTTGGTCGCCACGTTGTAACACTGCACCGCCAATTCACGCGTGGGCATCAGGATCGCCACACGGCTGGTGGGCACCTTGCGAGGACGGAAGAGCAGACGCTCCAGGATGGGGACCACAAAGGCCGCCGTCTTACCGGAACCCGTCACTGCACTACCGACAATATCCTTGCCCAGGAGGGCCACGGGGATCGCCTTGCGCTGAATGGGCGTCGGGTTCGAGAAATTCACTGCAGCCAGACCGCGCAGAATGGGACGAGACAGGTTGAACTCTTGGAATGAGCGCTTCGCCAGATCAGACCCGGCGGGTTCGCTGGGTTTGTCTTCCTCCGGCGCAAAGAATGCCTTGCGCTTCTCCGCCTCCGCCTCATCGACTTCGCTTTCGGCGTCAGAGTCCTGATCCGACGCGTCACGTTCATCGTCAGGGTGGCCGACGGGCGTAGCAACGGAGTCATTGTCGGAAGCAGCGTCGTCTTCGTCGTCGTTGTTGTCGTCGCTCTCGTCGTCCTCCTCATCGTCATCCTTTTCCTCCGCAGAGTCCCCGCTCTCATCCTGACCATCAGCGCCCATACCGAACCCGTCTTCAGCCAGCAGCTCGTCATCCTTGAAGTCAACAGACATGTCATCGTTCGCGTCGGAGTCTTCCTCCTTATCATTATCCTCAATACCTTCAAACTCACTCCCCTCTTCTTCCTGCTTCTCCTTCCTCTTCAGCTCCTTCTTCCGCTTGCGCTCCGCTTCAGCGTTCTTCTTCGCCTGCCTCCGCTCAATAATCTCATCAATATCAACAGCCTTCTTATCCCCGTTTTTGCTCTCCCCACCGGCATTCTTGCCATCCACACCCCACCCATCAAAGTCCTCCGTCACGTCCTTGGTCGCACCGCCGACATCGAACTCAAAGTCAGAGTCCAGCGCGCCGTCGTCTTCTCCAGCATTTCCTTGCTCTTCCTCTTCCTCACCCTCTTCTTCCTCGGACTCCTCCTTTGTGTCCTTCCCCTTCTTGGTCTCCTTCAATTGTTGCTTCTGCTGCTTCTTCTGCTTCTTATTCTTCCCTTCCGTCTGCGCACCAGCAGCAGAAACTGCGTCGCGCTTGCGCTTTTTCGTCGCACCCTTGTCCTTGCTGTCAATCTCTTCGTCGACCTCGTCCGCTAACGTATCATTTCCGGCCTCGTCGTCGGAAAGCGTCAGCACGAAATCGTCGTCTTTCCTCTTGGGAGCCATGGGTGGCTCGAGTTTGGGAGGTAGTCGGTTCGTAGGTGGAGGGAGACGGAAAGAGTGAAAATTCCTAGACTGTGAAATGGATCAAATCTGAAATGAAGGAGGCAAACTGGACAACTGAAAAATCTCAATGACTTTTCTTTCGTCCGCTGTCTGTCTGTTCGATTGTTTCCCACTACAGATTCCGATCTCTATCTCTCGGCGGAGACTAAAAAAAAAAAAAAAAAGTTCCAATTCCGAAGGCGGTGGGTCGCATGTAGTGGCAGAATTAGGCGGTCTCTCCTCTTACTACATTTCGGCCATCACATCTCCTACAACTTACTCCGTACGTTAACAGATGGTGCAATTTTGATACTCAAGCTGTGTACTTGGTTCGCTTTGTTTAAAAGTATTATTCAGAGCTGAGTTGACTTTGTAAATTCCAAACTCCATAACTGCCTTCCTGACTTGTCCCTTTTTTTTTACTTTTATTTTTTCTCCTTTTTTTCTGTCTTTTTTGCTTTGACTTCTGATCCACAAAAACTATGCCCAAGAAATAACAGTAATGGCAATGATAATGATAAAAAACATTTATGAACAAGTCATCCTGCCCTCTCACCAAGATTTGGCCCGGGAGATATCGCACAAGAATGTCAGATCGTGATCCATGTATCGTGTTGATGCCCCTAATTCCTATCTATCAGTGTAACGATACTTGATATAGACCTACCTTACTGGGTAGCTCACCTGCAGTACAATAAACTCCGCTTATCGATCGAATTCCACGCCCTCGCTGTATCCAACGCTGCGCACGAGGTAGCTCACGTGTTGACTGTCTATATCAGCAGACTATTCAAGAGAAAAGGAGCAGATAAGGTAAGGTAACAAACGTACTATTTGCCAAACTTGACTCGACTTCCCCGGAGAAGGCCCTGCTCTTCGAACTCAAACGCCCGATGCAGCCAACCCTTGACCCAGGTATACGTTGAGGTGTCGTCGACCGGGTAGCTGAGTGCAAAAGTCAGCCGCGCGAGCTGGCGTTCTCCGTTGTTGGTGTATTCCGCGGGGACCTCGAAGCTGTAGCCGCCCTTGGGGTTGTAGGTGGGATCGCACATGCCGAGCAGCTTGTCCATCAGACAGCGGCCGATGCCTTTGCGCTTGGCCTCGGGCTTGACGAAGAGCTCCAGCTCCGCAGTGTAGCGGGCGGCGGTGCGGCGGCCGGCGAAGTCGCTCGCCAGCGCGTATCCCAGGATCTTCTCGGGGCTGTCGTCGCGGATGGGCCCCGTGCGTCGCTCCGCTGCCACGAGGAACGGCAGGCTCTGCTGGTGGCAGTCGTCGATGCGCTGGCGGACGTCGCCGGTCTCCATGAGGTCGACGCCGATGCTCTCGGGGCCCTCGCTGATGTAGTGGTTGAAGATCTCGAGGAGTTCGGCTGCGTCGCTCGGCAGCGCGTGGCGCAGGTAGATGTTCGCTCGCGGCGACAGTGGGTGCGGCTCGAGCGCTGCCTGTCTGGTCTGGATGTAGATTTCCCAGGCTCTCTCCCTGCGGATTGATTCCTTGAGCAAGCGCTCCTCTTCTTCTTTGCACTGGTGGAGTGCCAGGTTGTAGCAGTAGCCCTCGGCACTCTCGTGGCGGTGCAGGCGGGTTTCTTCCACGGTCATGTCGATGCGGGTCTCGACGTCGCCCAGGTTGGGGATGAGGAAGCCGCGGACGCCGTCCGGATGGGCGGTGCCGTCGAAGAAAGACTCGTGGTAAATGTCCGTGTACGAGACTAGGGCCAGGGTCCCGTCCATCCAACGGCGGAACCAGCTGATGAACTCGTCCAGGTCGGAGTAGAGGCGAGGCCGGGTCTCCCACTCGGGTGTCCACGCGTCCTCCCATCTGTGCTTGCAGTCCTGTTGTCCGGTACGGAGCTTCTCAGTGGCGATTCTCGCTTTCTCCTGCATTTCTAGATGCGCCGGGCTTGGCTCGGATGAGAACACCACCTCTCCGTCCACAACGTCGGGGTACACACCGCGACTGTCAGCATACTCCTTCCACTGGGCGGCGTTCTCTTCGATCGTAGGAAGACCAGCCGCGCCGGGTGAATCAGCTACCTCGAACGATGGCTGCTCCCCGGCGTCGGGGTCTGCAATAGAGAGCGCCGATCTGGTCTGTCCGTCGTAGCGATGCACTGCGATCTTCTCGAACGCCTCGGAGTTAGGATCGTTGCCGGGGCCCCCTCTGCAGATTTCCATGAATTTGGGATCTGCCACCGGGAAGTCGGCATCTTTGAAACGGTTCTGGTGGGCCTTCTGCAGGATATCTTGCTGCAGCTGTTGCAGTTCTGCCTTCAGCACGGGATCCAGGGGCTTATAGTACTTCGCCAGTTCCGCCTCTTGAGCCGCTTCTTCCTGGGGGCTGAGAGTCTTCTTTCCCGGCGTGTTCGGCGGCCTGTAATTGTTTCTAGGGTTGTTGGCGAAGCGCGCGGTCTGCTGCGCGGGTTGTCTTGAGCTGGACGGCGTCGCGGGGTCGATCTGCGTAGTCTGAGCTCCATTCTGATGATTGTTGACCCTGTCCTGCTGTCCTCTTCTGCCCTTGTGGATCACGGTCTCCTCCTCGGAAGTAGTGGACATCTTGACAACCACCTGTTTCCTGTTCTCTTTCTGGTTGTTAACCTCCGCGTTTGATCCCTGTTGCTTTGTGTGAATAGGTGAAGACATACTAATGGGAATAGTTTTCGCAGGGTGGGTTTGACGTAGAGACCTGTCAGGAGAGAGAAGAACTTCATTCTGCAGATTGGAGGGTCTCCGCTCAGAGTGACCTCTTGTTTGGCGCTGTGAACAAGGCGGGGCTCTTCTCCCAGCGGGCTGGTGCAGCGAACGGAATTCACTCATTAGAGAATTTGCGGAGTCGAGTGTACTGTTCTGTTGTTGTCGCAGTAACTTTTCTCTCAAAGGGGGTGACACATATAACGCGGCTGATGGTCGACGCCGAGACAATGCGGATGGGGTCTGGGCAGATGTGACAGGAGAAGATGCTGGGGCAGGCTGGTCGATCTTTTTTACCTCCACTGTCAGGTTTATCTGCTTCTCTTGAACTGTCTCTCCTTTTGGTTCTGTCGTTGGTCCTGACGTCGCGGAAGGAGGAATAGAAGAAGTCGCCCGAGCGCCTGAGGCAGTGGCTTTGCTTGTTGTCTTGCTTTTGGTAGGCAAAGTCCTTCTACCTCGAGCGGCCGGTTTACCCTGTTTCTGACGCTGTTCCTGAAGGTCGTGATGACGTGGAGTGCCATATTTACCAGTTGTGCGAGCATTAGTGACAAACTCCTCTCGTGCTGCCACCATCTGTGACAGAGACTCAGATCTGTCGCTCATGGTGTAATTTAGACTCTATCAACGGGCTAGAGCTGTTGATAGGACTAGTATCCTTATCCAGAGAACTTATTGTGTATGCTTTCTTTGTTTTTATAGTCCAAGATATCCAGAATAGATAATAATAGTAGACTGTTTCCAAAGTGGCTAGAAAGACACGTATGAAGCTCGAGATTTAATAAATCTAGGAAGTCTCTTAGAGATCGAGAGAATCTATCTAAGGAACAGGTATTTATACCAGAGAACAAGAGGGGCAGTCTGAAGTAGACAACTAACACAGATCTTATTATAGAAATCTATCACTGTATTTATCACTATACACATATCACTGGATAGATAAATAGATATAGAGATTAGTGAATATGAGCTTTAGTTCCTCTGTGATTAAGTGATATCCATAACATGAATACTTGTATACTTCATTCATACTGAAATCTATAGAATATAGACTTTATTAGAGAATCAAATATATATAGATAGATAGAACAAAGAAAGGAGTATCTTATAGTAGAGAATCTGATATCTTTATAATACATAACTCAAAGAGACTATTATACATAGAATTCTTGAATTATTCTCTATATTATTTAAAAGTGCATATAATATAAATTATTATTAATTATGTCAGGCACTCTTCTATGCTATATAACATGTACAGATATATATTACTTTGAACTGATATAGTATATACTAGTGACTAGCAATAAAATACTACAGTGAATCTATACTATGAACACTCCAGCTAATTCCTTCACTATTCACCATGTACTAAGCTTGACTAACAGTAACCATAAAATTAATATATAGAAGCCCAGGAGTATCACTAAAAGAATATGACATAATTAATACTTCAGCTTGATCAAACAACTTGAGTGAGTCATGCATACGCCACTCTCCTGGTCTGATGAGCCAACTCTACGATGCCATTGCTCACCATCTCTAGGTCGGCAACTCAGTATACCAGCTGATAGTCTACAACCTAGAAGACAAAGATGAAGATAAATGCCTGAGGCTCATATTGGCAAATCTTAAGAAGAACTGTCAAAACTCCATTAAGCATTACATCAGTGTTGTCATAGAACTATCTGACTTCACCCTTTCTGTCCCTCTCCCCTAAGGGTAGTGGTATGCTGTCATATTCAACCTTTTTCCTTACTCACCGTCATTGCCATGATTCTATTAGTATCCTTTCCCTCCCTAGACAAGGTGGGCTATATCCATTTCACAGAGTCTCCATTGATGGAGGGTTGGCCTACAGCGTCTTCCGGGGATATAGGAGGTTGTGGGTGTCTACACTACGTACTTTTTGGCTCCTATCAAATATTCTAACGATTATACTAACATAAAAATATGCCTTTCCTTCTCAGGCGTCGACTTTGAGTTGTGTTATACATGGGACGAGATGGAGCTTGGTTGAGCGGGGAGTGTGCTAATCGAGACATCCTGAAGGGCGAATACTTCTTTTTTCTTTTCTTTTCTTTTTTAGAAAAAAAGAAAGGGGAAATAAACAGATAAAAACATGGGGTCTGTTTGATTCTATATTCTATGCATTTTCCAGTGTCTATAGGTAAACAGCTAACAAACTGGAAGGGTTGAAGATACGACGAGCCTGGACGGCTGTATATATTGCAACACAAGAACCGCCATGCAGAATCTTCCTGCGATGAGAACTAGCGACACCTTGAGCTCAAAATAATTGCCATCTCTTTCTATTCTTCTCTTATTTCAGCGAAACTTCTCCGTACTATACGACTGGTTCTATCTGCACATATTTACAGAAGTACGAAAATACGTCGATCAACCTTTTCTGACCAGTTGGCATCCTAATCCGGATAAGCCATGCGGACAAATCTGGAAAGAGTTTCGAACAAACTTGGAACGAACTGCGAAGGGCGCCACTGAAACCTCAAACCTCTGGCGGAAGAATTTGCCTCGGTCTAGAGGCCATGATTCACACTCTAACAGAGCCCTATCGCTTGAAAACGCTTGGAAATCCAACCCAGCCTCTCTGGTCGACGTCACGCCCCAGTCAATCAGTGGCTGTGCTCTGCAGGGGATCCGTGGATCTCCGCCTGGTTTCCTCACCGGTTAAGCATAATTCTTTTGCTTTTTCTGATACCTTTCCCTGTATTCTCTCTATTAATTTGATTAGTATTGCAGGAACAACCATGGTTGGTAATTCCCGTCCCTGAATCTTAATTCCCCTGATCCGCGGGCCGCGAGAGGACGAGATTTCAGGTCGAGGGCCCACCGGCTTCCCACCGTTCCAGTAAACAGTCTTCCCTGTTGAGCAAGATCAAAATAAAGGCGCCCCGGCCATGCCCGACCGGCCTGGAGGGGATTCTATCAAGCCCAATCCCAATAGCCCGATCGCGGCCAACAATATCATTGTATCGTTCGGGGAATAACACCGTTCATCCGGTCCAGCGACTCTCAGGGGAGGATGCAAAGACCCGCCGCATGAATCAACCCGTTGGACCAAGTTGGGCCATGATGCAGAGGGCCACCGTCGAGTTATTGTTTGGGTGGGGCAGGAAGCGACACGGATTTGGATTGTGATTAGTAGGGAATAGTTTGGATATGAGCTGGAGGCTCCACCGCGTACGAAAAGGACGGAAAATCTGGGCTGAGAAGTGTGTAGGCCCGTCGGAGGAGAATCGCGTAGAACGTATCATCATAGGGATTGGGACCATATTGAAACCGGTGTTTATGATCATCATCATCAGCAGCAGCATCAGTATCGAGGTTGAAAACCGCCAATTCAGGTGCCTGAGCCACCGAGACTAAACCTACTCGGAGTCGGGAATAGAAACTCACCCCTCTTTCGCTCTCCCTCTTCTCCCTCTTCTCAGCTCCTCTCTTTCACCCCTTCCTTTCTGTCGCCCAATCCCATCTCCACAATCCCTGGCGGACGAGTGACGACTGCATACGCGACCAGAGTCTATTCTTGTTGTCGTCGTCGGCCTGTGTTTGTCGGGTTTGACTCAGGACCTTTTTTCCCTTTCTCTCTCTCCCCCCTCCATTGACTTGATCTCTTTTTCTCATCCTATCCTTGCTTGTTCTTCTTTTATATTGAATTTTCTTTTTCTTTCCTTTTTGATTTAGTTTCTTTTTTGCATTTTCTTTGTGTCTCATTGTGTAGTCCCTTTTCGGATCTCACCACCGCCCCCCCGGTTTGACGATCTGACCGATCAACTGCCAAGGTGGCCATGTCTTCCACCACAGATCCCGAGGGCAAGGGGGATGTCAATGATTTCCTCCTGCGCATCCGGGAACTCGGACAGAAGCGCGACAAGGAGGACGAACAACGAACAAAGAAATTGGAGGAGGAGATCTTGCAGGGTCGCAGAGAGAGACAGGCCCGAAGAGCTGGTAATTTGTCTCCCCCTCCCCCGTTCTTCGTCCCTGCCGCGGTTCTGGTGGAAAATCCCCATCATACCGCAGTGGACAGATTGCCACCTGGTCCGGATTAGAGACTGATGAAATTCCTGTGAGGACGGAATATAGAACGTGCCCGTTCGCTCTCACCCACCAAAGACTCCCCGCCATTGTTCGACCCGGCTCGGCTGAGCATGTCCGCCTTGGGCCAACGAGCGATCGATCCCCCGCAACAGCTCGAGCCGACACCGCGCACACCCGAGCACGTCACCCCTTCGAGACCTGACTCGGTACGAGGCGACGAAATTCCGAGCCCGAGTGCGAGCCGCAGAGGCTCCACGGTGGAAGCGACGAGTAGTCTGGAAACGTCTCCAAAACCTGCGTCGTCCAGTCTGCGGAGTAGGACCGGGACCCTGTCCTGGCAGCAACGACCGGCCTCACGCGATCTTCATAGCAACAGATCGCTCTTTTCAACTTCCCCGACGCGCACCAATCACCTGAGAACCATGTCGACTGCGTCCAACAACGACCCGGAATTGCCCCCGAATCTCTCCGCTTCCTCCCCCTCATCCAAAGACACGCGATCGTCACCACAACCGGACAGAATAGGATTGAAATCTCCGCCGCGGGAAGGGTCGAAGGAAGATCAACATCACGGCTCACCCTCTGGCGCGAGTATCAGAGCGACCGCCGTGGACCGTGAGAAGACTCCCGAACCGACCAAGGAAAGCGCCCCGCAGGAGAACCTGGATGAGCGATCCCGCTCCCCTTCAAGGGCCAGCTCGATTTTTGCGGAAAGCAGCTTGGGACAGCGGTACTCGAGTGTCTCGTCTGTTTCGACGGCCACAGGTCTGGGTTCCCCGGTACCCCTGTCCAGTGCCCAGAAGTTCGAGCCCCCACAAACGGAATCGGCATCTGAAGAGCAAGCATTGGGCCCTCCATCCCCGAGAAGATTGTCCCCCGAAAGGTCCACCTCCCCGACAAAAGGACTGGGAGGGTTCGTTCAGAGCGCCATGATGAAGCGGTCCGACAGCGTGTCCAAGCGGTGGAGTGCTCAGATGCCATCCGGGCTGGCTAGGGCAGACCCCTTTGCGAGCAATCGCAATAGCTTTGCCGCGCCTACTAGCAGCGACGCCCTCTCCCTTTCGCCCACCTCCAAGTCGACTCGGGAGGGTCCGCTGTTACCCTCCCACCGGCCCGGGTCGAGCCATAGCGAGACAACGGTGGTCCGCCCGAGGAAAGACAGCGAACGCCCCGTCACCCCCCCGGTGTCCGGCAGCGTTACCGGCACACGAGCCGACGAGAGTCCGCGACGCGCTCCCCTTTCCCTCCACACGAGATCTGGAAGTTCGTTGGGCAGCGAAGTGAACTCCGATTCCAATCCGCCATCATCGTCAAACCCCACGGCCTCGCGGACGATGGATCCGAAACGATGGAGTCCCACCAAGTCGACCTGGTTGGAAAGCGCTTTGAACCGCCCCGACTCGCCCCGACACAAAAAGAGCCCATCCCAGCAGGCAACCTGGTCCCCGTCCCGGCAGTCGAGGGGTAGTACTGATCTGGGCCGTGTCAACAGCTTCAAGGAGGTCACGCCTGTCGGGCTGATGCGCACGGCTGGTCCTGGTCGCCATTCCAAGACATCTAGCGTGTCCGGCATTCCCGACGTCTTTGGTATCGCGAATGATGCTGCCAAACCCAAGGCAGATCCTGCCTCTAAATCAACACCGGACCCGAAAGCCAACGTTCCGGCCCCCACGGAAAAATTGCCTGAGTTGCCCGTAGAGAATACAGACTCGGTGCCACGCGCGGATGAGAGCGCAAAGTCCCCTGCTGGGCCACAGGTGCAACCCGAAGCCCCGGAGGACTCGGGCGCTGCTCTGTTAAAGCCGGAGGCGGATATTGCAGGCCGAAAAGAGGTCACTCGCAAACGTGCCCCATCGGTCTTGTCTCCGGTACCTAAAACGGACAGCGAACTGCCCCTATCTGGCCCCCGAGATCCTCTCCTCAACCGGCCGAAGCCGCAGTCTCCCGTCATCGACTTCCGAGCGAACTTGAAACGGCGGGAAGTTGTCAAAGATGACTCCCCTCGGGCAGAACCCGAGTTCAAGAATGTCTTTGGAAGGCTGAGAAAAGCGGAGGCCTCGACCTATACCGCGCCCGACGAGCTCAAAGACAATATCCTCCGAGGGAAAGCAGGTCTTGCCACTACAGGGGGACCGAGAAAGACGCAAAGAGTGGATGAACTCAAGGAGAGCTTGACCAAGCAAAAGGAAGCCATGAAAGCTGGTGGGGGATCTACGAGAAGGAATACGGCTGGGGAAGACGACGCCCCAGCAAAGGTTGTCGTCCCCGAGGCGATCGCAAAGCGTCATAATCTGGCCAAGTCTAATAATGACAAAACCAAGCAGCATGGCACCGCATTGTCCCCACTCTCTCCGCGGGAAGCAGGAACATCTTCAGGGTCTCCGTGTCCGCCCTTTTCGCCGCTGTCGCCGCTGTCACCTCAGCCTGATGAATTCGGGGGGAGTCTCCGCAGCCCAGAACTTCCCAACTCTGGCACGGATGAGGGCCGCGGCCAGGGACTGTCTTTGGCTAAAGAGGAAGAGGGGGCTAAGCCGGATCTTGTAGATGCCACGCAGAAACCTGCGGGCGACTCTCAAGTTAACCAGGACATATCAGCCGAGGAAACCATGAAACCGGTGCGTGCATTGCCGTCGGGGAGTGTCGCTCAGGCTGCAGATACGCCTGCAGCGGCTACAGCTCCTGCTAAAGGGAAACTTGCAGGCCGAGTAAATCCTGCTTTGGCGGGTCTCTTGTCGCGTGGTCCTCCCCCGGTGGGCGCCATGAATAAACCATCCTCGCTGAACGTAACGAGCAGCGAGACGGGATCATCGAAAAGCCAGCCGGCGACACTCACGCACATCACGAAGGGTCGCGCAAGAGGCCCTAAAAGGCGTCTGCCTAAGTCGGTCGCCCCCGAGGCGCCTGCGCCAGAAACCCCAACTTCGTCTTCCAAAGATGCGCCTCTAAAGGAGGAGGGAACCCCGCCATCGTCGTTCGATATCCAACGATCAGAGACAGGGCCTTCGCCGGTGGAGGATTCCATGACCACCTCTAGCAACTGGCCCCTCCCTGATAAGGCCCTTGACACTCCTGCTGCCGCATCGGACATCCATACTTCCCAGCCAACTCAGCACAGGCTTAGCAAACCGACAGAATTCAAAAGAAGCTTGCCTCGCCTGTCGGAAACGCAAATCAAGTTACCGTTGGAAAGCGTTAACCGGGATCCTCCCATGGAGGTGCTCAAAGGCCCCAACGATCCTGGGACAGCCCGTGGTGACTCGGGAAGCACGAGAGACTCCCCTTCGAACCGATCGTCTCTCATGTCTAAAATGGCCACCTCTCCATCCACACCTCCGGTAGGCCAAGCGCGCAGCTCGCAAATCCACTACTCTTCTCCTTCTCCATCCCCACTCCGAACGAGCCTCAACGGGAACCAGGCCCCGCCGCCCCCGACGCCTCCCAAGACCTGGTCTGGTATACCCTTCATATCTTCACGAGATTCTTCCCCCAAGCACAAGTCTTTACCCTCGCCTCCTGTGCCCCCGAAGAGCTCTAGCCCCTCTGTCGATCACTCTGTCTCACCTAGATCCTCGGGGTCGCTGGTACCCCAGGCCGACGAATCGTTGGCGGCCATCTCGAGTTTCTTCAATACGTTCCCCAACTCGAGCGACCGCGTGAACATTGACCCCCAGCTGATGCTGGCCAGTCGGGGCGAGAGTGAACGAATCCGGACATTGAAGATGCAGATATGGGAGATCACAGGCGATGGCCGGAAACAAGACCTCCCGGTCAACCAAGAATACATCCTTTACGAAGGCAGTATGTATCTGTGCGTGCATGTGTTTGAAGACGAGACGAGTCAGCGGTCGGAGGCCCAGCTGTGGTGTGGCGATGGGGTTCCCGATTCCGCCATTGATGATGCGCAGTCCTTCTCCCGCAAAGTCGCCAAAGAAAACTGGTGCAAACTCGAGATCATCAAGCAAGGCAAAGAGCCCGCTCGTTTCATCCAGGCTCTGGGAGGGATCCTGATCACCCGCCGGGGCTCCAGTTCAAGGTCCAGTTTGTCTGCAATTTTCATGCTCTGCGGTCGCAAGCACCTGGGCCAGATGGTGTTCGATGAGGTTGACTTCTCCCGACGCAACTTGTGCTCTGGCTATCCCTTTGTGATCTCCTCCATGTTTGGCAAGTTGTTCCTGTGGAAGGGACTCGGCAGCTCCGCCGAAGAAGTCGGCGCTGCGCGGCTAATCGGGATGGATCTGGGGCTGACGGGTGAATTTGAAGAGGTGACTGAGGGAGAGGAGCCCGAGAGTTTCTCGGAGGCATTCCCCCTGAGCGATGACCAGGGGGACTACATGCGATCCGACCACTGGAAGCTCAAGCCCCATCATAGCCATTTCCAAGCCCGACTGTTCCGCGTCGACCACGAACTGGGCCAGCGGTCCGGGTTCTGGATTCGACGATCGGGCTCTAATTCCCCGATCATCCGGCCGAACGACACCGTGCAGGAGGTCGAAGTGTTCTGCCAGAAAGACATCTCTGCCAAAGGCATCTACGTGCTTGACACGTTTTTTGAGATCTACGTGTAAGTTTGGTTGTCCCCCGATCGTTCCCCGTTCCTGAGCTGACCCTGATGTCTGGTGTAGGATTGTTGGCGAAGAAGCCTCCAAACGGCCTGCGGAATTTGCATCCGCCGTGGTGTTTGCGCACGAATACGGCATCCTGGCCGCGTCTCTCCAAGACCGGCCTTTCATCCCCAAGAGCTTTGTCTCCCTCGGCGGCGTCCCGGAGTCCTGTCGCAGTGCGCTCCGGAAATGGGACGGGAAGGCTTCACGGACGACCCCGCAGGTGTTTCCGCTGAACGCGGCTATCGAGGCCATCCGGTCGTCGTGAGGGTCTTGTCCTTCCTTGCTCATTTCTTCTTCTTTTTTGTTTGTATCTTTGAAAGCTGAACATTCTTGTCTCTGGACATTTTCCTTATCTGTGAATAGAGTTGCATCTGGCCCGGTCTGTATGGCGAAGGGAGACATGGCGACCTGGGGAGCGAGCATCTTCCAAGGAGCCTGGAGAAGGCGGGGCGAATTCGGGTTTATCCATCTCTCTGTGATGGGAGATTTGATTCTTATTTTTCTTTCTTTTTGATATGGCGCGACTGGCGTGTGGGTGGACTGGGGATTCATACACTGCTCTGTTGTTGTATTACTCTTTTAGATGATCTGTGGGAGAGAGCGGATTGTATGATAAACTCTCCTGCCATGATTTGAACTACTTATGAGTATTGATAATAGCTGTCTAGAGCATAGCATATATTGGTTTTAATGATGTTGTATTTCGTTGACTTTTCTTGTATTGGGATTTGTTTGCCACGTGAGAGGGAAGTAGAAAGACGCGACACGTCCAAGTTAGACTGTCTTCTCTTTGTCACTTTTCTCCGTCATTTCTACATTTGTATTTGGATTGACAATCTCTCCATATATTTCATTCTCTGTTTTACTCCATTGTTTATTCTTCCCCCTACAATTGTGTTTGAACTCCTAAATGATGAACCCCTTCATTCGGCCCATCCGATTCCTTCGACGGCCACCATCCTCTCCACGCAGCATATCCACACCCAGGCCTCCCATGCTAGATCCCGCCACAAAATACGAAGAAGAGCGGATGCCCGCATACAAGCGAGGCTTATACTACCCCGTCAAACTGGGCGATGTTTTCCATTCCAGATACAAGGCTCTCAGCAAGTTGGGGTTCGGAGCGAATTCAACTGTGTGGCTCTGTCGCGACTTGCAGTATGCATGCCTTGCCGTATTCTCCCAGTAAAATGTAAAATAGCGCTAGCTAATAGACTAATAATGTATCAGACAACAACGGCATATTGCGTTGAAGATATACACCAGCAGTTCGAAGACGAACCAAGAAGTGCGCGTGCTGGAACACCTCGCCAACATGAAGACGGACCACCCTGGCAGCAGTCTTGTCCGCAACATGATGGGGAAGTTTGAACTGGTGGGGCCGAGCGGTGTCCATCAGTGTATCGTTCTTGAACCACTCGTGACTAGTCTTCT
Source organism: Aspergillus neotritici (assembly GCA_023619815.1). Taxonomy (NCBI): domain Eukaryota; kingdom Fungi; phylum Ascomycota; class Eurotiomycetes; order Eurotiales; family Aspergillaceae; genus Aspergillus; species Aspergillus neotritici. The sequence goes on along the minus strand of JALZYL010000003.1, from coordinate 881,694 downwards.
GCATTTTCAGGCGACTCTGAATCCAAAGAACCTCCCCGAGGACATGCTGAAGGGGGCGCTGGTGCAGCTGTTGCTGGCGCTGGATTATTTGCATACTGAGGCTGGTGTCGTACATACTGGTCGGTACTCTTCAACAGATTACTGTTTATCGACAGCTAATATCGTATCCAGACATACAGGCGAAGAATATCATCATCGGCGCAAGGGACGATTCAACATTCGGCGAGTGGGAAGATGAGGAAGTGAACGACCCTAGTCCACGGAAGGTTAGTGACGGGGATAAAAGCTACACCGTTTATCGATCACGCCCGTTCCGTCGAAAGAAAGGATGGAATCGCAGCTTCGGAATGCCGCTGCCCTCCGATTTCGGGGAAGTTCGCCTGGGGAACGGTGTCCATGACGGACTGGTGCAGCCGGATATTTATCGGGCACCGGAGGTGATCCTCGGAATGAGCTGGACGTCGAAGGTTGATATATGGAATGTGGGGGCACTGGTAGGGCGATCATGGGTTTCATATTTATTGACTGATTAAACTTCAGGCTAATATCAGAGTGCTGGATGCAGATATGGGACCTCTTCGAGGACCACCATTTGTTTGATGGAAGGGCCCCCGACGGCAGCCATTCGGACACGCATCTTCTTGCAGAAATGGTAGCGATGCCGGGTCCTCCACCAGTTGGTTTTCTGCGTCGGTCTCCTCAGAGTTGGAGATACTGGGATTCTTCGGGTAGGGATCCTACCCGTTGAAGGCTGTTTAAGGTTCTTAGCTAATTAAACCAACAGGACAGTGGACGGCGCCCGTGGAAGTCCCAGATATGTCCCTGGAGGACTCGGAAGAGTACCTAGAGGGCGAGAAAAAGGACATGTTCCTGCGCTTCGTTCGAAAGATGCTACGGTGGGACCCGGAAGAGAGACAGAGTGCGGGCGAACTTCTGACGGATCCTTGGTTGACGATCCATAGTTGATATTCCTGCTTCATATCTATCTGATACAGAAAGTGATACCCAGGAGGTACTAGGAAGGAGAGCAGGTAGAGTTAAGCATATGCACCGGTGGTGGTCCGACATAAACCCGCTTGATAATCTCCTCATACTCCATCCGGATGGCGAAAATCGTCCGGACCGACAGACTGACCCACAGCTTTCCTCCAATGTGGTTCATTCGTCAGCCCAGTCGGCCCACTCGGATCGAATTTGCTTAAGTTCAGTTTGACGGTTCGTTTCTTATCAGAGATGGAGTGATGATGAAATTGTTGTTACTTGTAACTCATCCTCTTGTCAACTGACTGAGTGAGGTATGTTTGCTTGAGTAACTTCTTTTCTATCTATATTCTATGTATCAATTCGGTCCTCATACTGACTCGCATATGATAATCATAGAATAACCAGTCAGAAAGAAGAAAAAGAAAAAAAGAAAAGAAAAATGGACCCCACCGTCCTCCGCGAACTCTCCCGACTCGACCCCGCGGTCCCATTCCGCGCGTCCACCCATCACATCCATCACACATGGGCCAAAACGCTATTCTCGCGCCCCGAGCTCTACATCCAGCCGCAGTCGATCGCGGAGATTCAAAAAGTGGTGACCTTGGCGCGACGATGCCGTCGACGACTCGTGACTGTCGGAAGCGGCCACTCGCCGTCCGACCTGACCTGCACGTCCGCATGGATGGTGAACCTGGACGGGTTCAACCGCGTGTTGGCGGTGGAGCACGATACAAATCTGGTGACGGTGGAGGCGGGGATTCGGTTGCGCGACCTCGGAGAGCAGCTTGAGCAACGGGGGCTGACGCTGTCGAACCTGGGGAGTATTGATCACCAGTCGATTGCGGGGGTGATCGCGACGGGCACGCATGGCAGCTCACTACGGCATGGACTGCTGTCGGAGTGTGTTGTGGCGTTGAAGCTGGTGTTGGCGGATGGGCGGCTGGTGCGGTGCAGTGAGACGGAGAATCAGGCGCTCTTTCGCGCGGCGCTCATCTCGCTGGGCGCGCTGGGTATCGTCGTCGAGGTGACCTTCCAGGCGGAGCCGACGTTCAAGGTCGCGTGGCGACAGACGCGGGTGGACCTGTCGGAGGTGTTGGCGAAGTGGTCGGGCCCGCTGTGGACGTCGCATGAGTTTGTCCGTGTCTGGTGGATGCCGTATCAGCGGAGTGCGATTGTCTGGCACGCCGACAAGACCGATCTCCCTGTGCGTGCGCCGCCGACGAACTTCTATGGGGGCACCTTGGGGTATCATATCTATCATAATCTGCTGGCTCTCTCGAACTATTTCCCGCGGATCTTGCCGTGGGTGGAGTGGTTCGTGTTCGGCTTGCAGTACGGGTTCAAAGCAGGGGGGGCTGTCACGGAGGCCGTCCAGCCCGCCCGCGACGGACTGCTGATGAACTGTCTCTATTCGCAGTTTGTCAATGAATGGGCGCTGCCCCTGGAGAAGGGCCCCGAGGCTCTCATCCGTCTGTCGGCCTGGCTGCATGGGGATGTCGAGACGGCGCGCATTCCGTTCCCGGTTGACGGTTTGTGGGTACATTGTCCTGTTGAGGTCCGCGTCGCCGACTCCACGCACAACACCAAGCCCCGTCCGTTCTTGGACCCAACCTGCCACGATGGACCGACCCTGTACCTCAACGCCACTCTGTACCGGCCGTATCTCCGGGACCCTCCTTGCAAAGACCGGTACTACGAGGCGTTCGAGTGGCTCATGCGGGAGATGGGCGCGAAGCCACACTGGGCCAAGAACTTTACGACCGGCCGCCAGGAGCTGCGGGAGCTGTACGGCAAGGACATGGACGAGTGGTTGAAGGTGCGACAGGAGGTCGATGCGGAGGGGATGTTCCTCGGTGAATGGCACCACCGTACTCTGGCCCTGCCTGGTGTGAGTAACGACGATGAATCATGGGAGGCTGCAAAGTCGACCGCTTTGCCGCTCTTGGAGCGCGAAAAGGCTCGTCGGCCGGCTAACTTCCGCGGTGCCGGCGATGGCAAGGAGTGGATTGGCGATAGGGCAGGCCAGGGGAGCACAGGGCTCCAGGATGTGTTGCTGAACCGATCTGAGAAATCCTGTCCCAGTCCTCCCACGAGCGAGGAGAGTTTTGACTTCCTCGCTGCCAGCGAGGCTAGTGGGACTCTTCCCAACGAGCGCACGTGAGAAGATGGACACGATCTGACTGGGGACGAGAAGTCTAAACAAGGATGCAAACCGACTAGATGTTATTTTTCGTTGGTCGAAGGCTAACTCAACGGATGAATTTTTCTTCCTTCCTATTTTTCTTTTCTTTTCTTTTCTTTCTTACTTTTTTCTGACAGCACTCCCGGTCTTCTGACTCGGTACCGTTGCTCATGGATTGGGCCTCTCTGTTTGCTAGATTCGGGATTTGGGCCGGCTCGCAGTGAGTCAGATGGATAGAGCCCTCCCTCCAGTCCAGTGGAGGGCATGACGTCGGAGTATCCGCACTCCGTCTGGGGAATCTACTTGAGATTCGAGCCACACCTTTACTGGTCACGGTGCCGTTTCAACCTGTTTCTCTGGTTGGAAGCGTTTGTGATGTAAACAATCCACCATGTCACCCCCTGTCCAAACCAACTCCGCTGGTCATCGACATGCAACAAGTCTTGCTCCACGCACCCCATATCCCATATCACAGACGCACCGCGGTTGTGGTCCCGCCGTACATGGCCATGTACATACACTCCATAGCACATACATCCAGACATTCTACTGTCCCACCCTGAACTTCGAGGGCCTCCGTGGTAGGCCGATAGATTATCTAGTCTGGTCATCGGCATCTGAGGACTAAGCACTAAGCACCTAGCACCAAGCACCGCTAGTTAGCACTAACCATGAACAATCAACCGCATGCATCAGGACATGCCTATCAGAGTTGTGTTATGGACTGAGTTGGGCCGCACAGGGGATTGGCTCTCCCTTGGTCTATTTCATGATGACCCTTGTCTCTTCTCCCCGGGTTGGTTGGAAGAACTGGGGGTGGGGCCATCCTTGCCCAGTCGACATCTACCGGACTCATTCTTCATTTATTCATTTTTATGTCTTATGGACAGGAGACGAACTGGCTGATGTCGTTGATTCCATGCAGCTCCGGCTGGGATACGATGTCTCTCTCATGAGATTCATCGAACAACGACGGTGATCATGGGACTATTGTATCCTGTATGGAGGGTTGGGGTTGGCTGAATGTAACTCTGAAAGGCTGCAGCGGCTAGAAACAATCAGTATGTTCCCATATTGTAGTATTTCCATGTAGCGTGAACGGCGGATGTTGAAATCTCCAGATGTGACAATGGAGAAAAGGGGGGAAAAGAAAGTAACTAAGCGGGAACTGGACGTTGGCAGGAAATCATATGGCGAGAGTAGAAAGTGGGAGGTACCTCATTTCTCATTGGTTCTGCGTGGTTTTCCTCCACATCTACTCCATCCCTCCCTTGGGTATGATTCTTCATTCTTTCACCTCCACTCCCTCCTCCTCCATTCATCCATCCCACTTTCTGTTCGCGCTCAACTCAGCCTAGCTTGGTTTCGCCTCATTCTTCTGGCTTTTCTTCGGCCTCTTTCTTCCTCTCTCACCCCCGTATTCTATCCCCGACTACCTATCCTCCCCTCACGGACCAAGGAGGGGTCAGTGTGCCCGACGGTGACTGGGCAACTACACCTGGCAAGATGGTTTCGGAAGACAGAAAAGTCCACACTCTCATACAAGCACTTCCAATGACAACAACTCAATAATACGAACCACAATGAAGTCAGCAGAAAACAAGTCGGAAAGAGACATCATCAGCCGGAGCCATCCCCCAGCTTCCCCGCCCCCTCCTCTCCAAAAGAACGAATGCAGATATACTTCATTCCAGCCACACCTCGGACGGGTTCCTGAGTCTGAATCAAAGTAATAATGGCCCATCTGTTCCTCCTTTCGTTCCTTCTTCTGCTCTGTTGCGTTGAAGATCCTCAGGCCTCGTGCGCATGATGATCCATGGTGGGGAATCCCAGCAGCACCGACCCCTCCAATTCCCTGCAAGTGGACGGACCTTTTTCCCTGCACGGACGAGTGTCCATGCACACCTCTTTTGCATACTGATCCAGGGTGAAATCTTTCAGCGCTGCAAGTTCTCAATGAGGGGTAGAGCCGTCCACCATCCCTGTCTTCCCAAGGCTGCTGCTGCTCTCGACTGGTAATGCTCCCATCGGCAATCCCTGCTGGGTTGGAATACTCGACAAATGTTACCATTTAGGTAATCGGCAGCAAGAAAGAAACCAGACAGAAAACAGAGAGAAAAAAGGAAAAAAGTAAGAGGGGGGGAAGAAAATAAAATGATTCGTCTTGGACGATGGACACGCTCGTGCTAGACCACACTTTACTTTTCTTCGGTTTTTTTCTTTTTCTTTTTCTTTTGGCAACTCTCATCGCGACAATGGCAATTCTATTACGCAGTAATATTATACACCACTATACGCGCTACGTACCAGGCGGCCATGCTGTACAACCCCTGTGCCTCTGATCACAGGCGAATGGGTGGCCCGTGGTCTTAACGCCTGTTGGATGCGTATTGAATCTACCCTTTCGAGGATAGCCACTCCTGTTGCCGTCTGGCAGAAATACCTTCAGTTAGGTAATTTTCAACGACCAGACGGCTTGTCCTGGTTGGCCCTCTGGCCAACCCATACATGGCAATCTATTCAATGCAGCCTGGGCGGGACTGTGCTTTGATCCTTCCCCTGCTGTCTCTCTCCGTGTCTGGTGTTTTCATCCTGACGTTCGACCTTCCAAAGAGAGGGAAGATAGAAAAAGGAAAAAAAATTGGCATGATGGAGAAACTCGTCAAAATCTCGCAGTTGATCCGATCTTGCCGCGGTGATTATCAAGAATCTTTTTCGAGGGAAGTTTCTTTTGTTCAGCCCTCCGAAACCCTCCAATCAATAAACCTACGCACCGTTATTAAGTAAGGCAGGAATAAGAAAACAGCGCAAACGAGACGATGACATTGGACCTGCCTCGATTTTCTGCCTTGGCGCACCGTGATCCAAGAAGGGACTCACACTCCTCTACTGCAGATGGTGGTCCAAGTTGTACTGATGATGGTCACTCGTGCACCAATGACACTTGTGGGATCAACCGATAGGCGCCCAAGGGGGAGGCTGTTAAACAACCTTGGATTTTGCAGCACATGCTCTCGAACCTGGATGATCCTTTCCCTCTCACGATGCTAGGTGAATAACAATGACAATAATAAAAGAGTGAGAAAAATGGAAAACGGAAAAATCGACTCCATCGGTGCATTTGCGCATTGAGGCAGGCATGCAGCCCCGGCACCAGGCGACATCTTGCTTTCCCTGACCTGGGCCCACCCCCGGGAGTAACCCTCAACTGCTCACCTATTTTGCACTTTGCGGCCCAAATGACCAGGGCCGGGACCTGTTAGTGCCGATGGATTATGCTATGACGCTTTCTTTTGCTCTGACGGCTCGGACCGTCTACGGGCAGAACCAACTAACTACTGGCGTGTCGTGGCCAACAGGTCATCCGTATTGACAGCCTCGAGCCAAGCTATCTGCTCAACTGCGGGGCCCCTGGTGTATCGTCTAGGCTGCCACAGCCACCGAGGTCTGAGGGATATCGAGCGACCGTACCGATTGATATCGTGACGGATCACAATCCACGTCACTGTCGAATCGGCCTCTATAAAGTGTCCATCGAGGTGGGGGCAGAATATTGTCGCGCGTACGTGCGGGGCCCTTCGAGGTGACAGTCAGTCCATTCTCTGATAAACCTGATATCAAGATGCATGGAGTGAGGGAACCCTCACTCAGCCTCTTCATTTCTTGACAACACCGTGCCCCGCCAGCACTTCTCCATTTACTATTTACTGGCATCCGCCCCTCCCCCTCCTTTGTTCTTGTTCCCCTGTGACCCCGCGCTCCATCTGAAAATCTACCCAAACACCCTCTGGTCCTTAAGGGTTAAGGTGACTGCCTGCACCTCATTTTTTTTTTTAACCTCTACAAGCTACTACTCCTGGTCGTGATGGATAAAATATCCCGGCAACCCAAGCTTCGCCCCAAGTCATACATCCCGGGCTTTCCAGATGCTATCTATGATCTGTCCGCGGTTCAATCCTTGTCGCAGCTTGAGTCCCGCGCGGGGTTAATAGATGACAAGCATGATCAACGCGTCTTCCGGGTCAAGCGCAAGCATGTCCTCAAGGCTTGTGACCGATGTCGCGTTAAAAAGACCAAGGTTGGTTGCTGTGGACGCTATTCTTCTTCATTATTATACAACTGTGTATCGTCTTGCACGACTCGGGCCAGCTGATACTTGGGTTAGTGTGATGGGAAACAACCATGCAACCGCTGTTCGATCTACAACCATCCCTGTCTGTTCCGGGAGAGGAAGGCCACGCAAACCAAAGTGTACTCTCGAGGGTGAGTCAAGTCGGTTTCTCTGGTAACTCGGATTCGGAGCTGGGCTAATAGGTGGTATTCCGTTTAGGTTCGTCGAGATGCTGGAGTCGCACCATTCGCTAGTCGTGAAGGCCCTGCAGAAGCTTTACAAATTGTGCCTCAACCAAGAAGGATTCCCGGGAGAGCCTCTCGTCGAGTCACCCGATGGCTATCCTCTGACCCATGCCATCCTCGACCGTCTCGGTCTGATAAAACAGGCCGAGGAGAGCCACGAGGACGCAGAAGAGGATACGGAAGACCTTCAATTCTTGCGCTTGTTGTCCACCTCAGCCGACTCTAGTGCCGCATCGGATCCATCCCCGGAGCCCGCAACGCCTCCAGACCCTTCTCCTAGCACCAGCAGCCCGGTGACCCTTTCCCCTCGGACCGGGGGTCCCTGGAAGTGGGAGTTCCCGCCAGTTCCCCCCGGACACGCGGGGCAGTATCAAAGTCTTGCGCATCCTGGATTCCAAGGCAGCCCTATGTCGCGGCCCTCTCTCGAGGGGGCCAACCCCGCAAGTGAGACTAAAATGCCACAAACCGTGGCCTCCGTTTCCACCCCGGACCATCATTACCCTTATTATGAAAATGACCACCGTAATGGAGGACCATCCAAGACGTGTTTCGCGCTACCCAGTGTCTCCGCGGCACCAGGGTTCCACCCCGCAACCACCGCCCCTGGGATGCCGGTTGACATGCTGTCAGACTACGCACTTCCAATGGCAGACCACCAGGTCATGTACCCGACGGTTGCATCCGGCTGGAACTACCCCTGTGGATAACAACAACAGTCCCGGGCTTTTACTTTCGTTCGACTTCTGTTTCAAATTCCACCCTCTAGTGACGTTCGGTTTTGCCCACCCAAGCATTGTCAACTTTCCACATTCGTTGTATTTTTGCCTCCTCCACATGCGCTGTATACCCGCTTGCATTGTCGAGGTGTTTGTCGGTTTAGCATATTTCCTGACCCTTTCCCTTCCCCTCCCCATCTCCGAGGGATGATGATGATGAAATATATGATGCTCCCATCATCCGCAATAACCAAGCCCAGACAGGACTACCATACTTCCGTTTGACCGGGACATTCTGCCATCTATATATACGCCGATTCTATACCGTTGCCAATCAATTATCATACATACATACCATTCCAGCGGCGCTTGCTGCCCTGGGTTTGCATTCTCGTGCGATATAGTTGAAATCCCGGTACGACGGGGGAGTTAGGTATATATAGTATTTACAGTACGCGCGTTAAATATATACATATATTCCTGACCCTGGCTGCAGATTTAGATACATTCCAAGTATATTATATCAAATATTCCCCCAAACAAATATACAGATCGTGACCCTCAATGAACATCCCTTCGGAAGCAGTACTGTACCTCAGCTGTCCCCCGGCTTTTCCCAGCTCTTCCCCTAGGTAGCATTAGTAGGTAGTAGTCGTAGTAGAAAAAAAGGAAAAAGGAAAGAAAAAAAGAAGACGACAAATCATGACTCAGAGCGCAAGCTCCTCAACCGCAAATAACACTGCCTCGGCTGATGCGTCAGCTTATCAACAGCGGCATAAGAATTAACCTTATCAGGCAACGTCAACAACTCAAAGTCCCAAAGCAGCAACACAAACACAATCTTCAGCTCCATGTACGCCATCCTGCGACCAAAACAGCCCCTGGGGCCCAGTCCAAACGTCAAGAACGGCCCAGCCGTCGAGTCGAACACCTCTTTTTCACCCGTCTCCGGGTCCGTCGTCAGCCACCGCTCAGGCTTGAGGAGGTGCGAGTCGGATGGGTCCCAGACGCCGACGCGGCCTTTCGCCTTCTGGCTGCTTTCGCTGCGGATGTGTTCCGGGATGGACCCGACGGGGGGTGCGTGGAAGTCGGGCCCGTTGCCCATTAGGAAGACGGTTGTGCCCTTTGGGATGTGATGGCCGAGGAGGATGACGTCTGTGGTGGTTGTGCGGGAGATGGCGGAGCCGGTGTTGGATTTGCGGATGATTTCTTCTTGCGTGGCGTCGAGGTAAGGGATGTGTGCTTTGGCGATCTCTTCGGCTGTTGGGCGGCGGTTTTCGGAGAGCGCGGTGGAGAAGCCTTTGTGGAGGGCTGCGCGCAGCTTGGTTTGGACGTCTTGGTGGTCGGAGAGGAATTTTAGTCCCCATGTTGCTGTTGTGGAGGTTGTGTCGTGCCCGGCTACGAGGAGGCCGAAGAGCTGTTTGTTTGTTGCGTTAGTCTGATGGGCTGTGGCTTTAAGGGTGGGTGCTGGGATGCACAGTAGCTACTGCTCCGGTGGGGGTGGAGGAGGAGGAGGGTGGGTGGGAAGGTTCGGTCTTACCTCGTCGTACATGGTTCGGGTGTCGTAATCCGGTTCGCGGTTCTGCTTATTCGCAGCGGCGATCTCCCGGCGGAGAATATCGTCCATGGCGCACCTTGTGGCCGGTTGCTCGCCGTTGGCTTGCTCGACGAGTCGGGCTTTGCCTCGGGCAAGTTCCGTCGCAATCATCTCCTCCTTGACGGCCCGGGCCTCGCGCATGCGCTTTGTCATACTGAGAAGTTTGAACGACAGAGCCGGGATGGGCGCGATGAGCGTTTTCTCTAGACTGTCCGTGAGCGTGAGAATAGCGTCCTGTGCGGCCGGCATCGGCGGCTCTGGGAATGGCACAGGGTCGTCCTCATTGTTAGTGAACGAGCCCGGCGGGAGGTCTTTCAGAGAACTGAGTAGCTGTAGTCGAGCGCTTATAATCCCGTCTTTCAGATCCTGCGGGAAGGTAACACCCCAGATTGCGTCAAGCGCGGCGGCGAAGAAATCGCCCCCTGCGACGAAGGGGCGACCCCGAGCCAGTCGCGCCTTTTCAGTCCACAGGTCGAAGAGAGCCGAAAATGATGCATACAGCCGTGGTGCTGAGACCTATCGAGTGGGTTAGTCTGGACGATATTCCAACAGGCTTCCGCCCCCACCCTCCAGCTCTCGCAGTCTCACCTCATTCAGAAACTGCGGCGTCATCAGATCCTGGATCAGCCGTCGATGGGCCTTGAACTCCGGGTTCGTCGACTTCATCGAAATATGGTGGTCAGGAACCAAGCCGCGGAAGATATTCCCGAAGGTGTCGCTTCGGTCGAACTCTTTCGTGCGCCTCAGCAGGATGTCGTAGGCCTCTCTTGAATCGGTGACCACGACCCATGGCTTCGAAAGCGGCTTGATGAACACCTGGAAGATGGGAGTGCCCATCTTCTGGGCCTGCAGCGAGAACCAGCTTAGCTTCTCGCCGGTTTCTCGAGCATATTTTTTCACCGTGGGCAAGTCGCCCAGGAGCCGTTTGGCCGAGTCCTCGTTGTATGGGATTCCCGGGATTGGGTGAGGTCGACATTTTCTGTATGCGATGTAGATGATCAGGGACAACAGGGCGCCCAGGAAGGCGCTGGTCGACAATGATGCCATTGTTGCAAAGCTATGTGCAACAGCCCGGTGACCCCGGATGGAGAGCGTTAGAGAGAAGACAGGAGGCAGCGCATGTTGAGTCGTGCCCGGGGTTGATATAACGTTCTTTTTTTCTATTTTCGTTTTAATTTTTTTTAATTTTCCGGTCCTGCCATCAGCGATAAGCCAAGAACCGATTTGTCGGATGTCAAAAAGGCACCATAACTAATTAGATAGTTTCACTTCCAATTGGCTTGCATATGGCTAACAGGGGAGACTCTCCATCCGTCGACCCACCTATACAAGAGACCAGTTCATAACTATCTTTTTCCCCGCATGCGCAGTTTGTCCGACAGTTACCATCCCGAGGGCCAAAGGGGGCTTTGGTGTGTTCCCTGAAACAGTTAGAGTCGCGACGATACTTGTCGATCGGAGGGCTAGCTAACACAAGTACGCTCATCCACCCAGGGGGTAGATTTCGACGGGACTTGCACAGCGCACACCGCGTCAGACTGCTGGATGCACAGCGGTGAAAAAGGAACCTGTGTCTAAGATCTGCATCCTCGAGTCTCGTCCAGGTCGGCCGGTCTAACCAAACCGGCCTTCTCGAGGGGAGTATTTACGTGCAAGAGTTGCCCGGTCGGGACGATTTGTGGCTCCGATCGGCATCATGGATAGACCCAGACCACGCGGCATGACAGGAGGGCTTAGGCCGCGCTGGTTGCGACTGAGAGTGAGACAGACCTAGAATATCGCGGAGGACTTCCCGGCTCGAGACTAACTGGACAACGGTATGCATATGAATGTGAAGATGAATGTGAAGATGGATATGGACTCATAGTGGAGAGCCACCGCGTAATACTCGTGATAGGCCTGCCATCACAAAAACCAAACGAGCCAACAGAACTACTGCAGGATGTAAATAAATCAGTATACCACCATTCGTCGATCCGCGGCCAACCTAGTTGCTCATGCTCATGTGAGTGTCGAGCGAGGGCGTAAGGAACGGGATCCTTAGCGGGAGGGAAAGAAAATAACACGTCTGCTTATCCCAAACAGTGGGCCCATTCCAAGCTTCCGGCCCTCCCACCAGTCCGGTCTGTGCGTGGCAGAGTACCCATTACCTGGACACTGACAGGGGAGGATGCCACCGAATTAGAGCGTGCGAAGTGTATCCAGTACCGGGAAACCCGCATGGATGGCAGTTGGCAGTTGGCAGTAATTGGATGACAGATAACGGAACGGGTAACGAGACCGAGAAATCACTACATATTACGTTCCTAAAGTTAGTCTTTCATGATGGAAAAATAGAAAAGAAGCTCAGAGAGAGAGAAATAAAACATCAGAATGGAGAAAAAAAAAAGGTGTCTCACACAATCATACAATCCTACCCTACTCCATGCCGTCCGAGACCTGTAAGTCGGCCGTTGGCCACAACCGTCAAAGGATCAGCAAGTGGACACACGCCAACGCCGACTCGCCCGCATCCGCGTGCCCCATTCAACCTAGCGACCCAGCCCCGCCGTACCGTCACAGTCGGTGGACCCAAAGCTCTGGGCCAGCTGCGTATCTCAGAGCTCGACTGGACAGGAGTCGAGCCGTAGAGGTGGTGGGGAGTGGGGTGGGAGGAGGAGGGAAGCCATTGTCGACTAGGCCCTCCTCGCAAGTCAGACTGCGGTGTATGCCTATCCGCGGCTTTCAACTTCCCAGTTGGGAGGGCTGACAGACGGGCAGCTGGGACCTCGTGGTGTCCACTGCGTGGTGCTGGTTTCCCGGTGATTCCCGTCCGGTTCCCCGTCCGGGTGAGATGCGTTGACGTCCATCCGAACAGGACAGGCCCCTGTCTGGATGATGTAGGGAGTGCTCCGTACTTCGAGTGGTGGATCCGGTGTCACCTGATTCTGCGCACTCAGGATATGATACTAATGGATGTGTTTCGAATGTGAGTCCGAGGTACGACATTGAAAGGGTTGCAAGGAAGTACCGCACGGCTTCAAAAGACATCATGCCACTTTTGGCCTTCGTAAATGAATAATATGGTGGTGGAACCTCTGGGATTTTCCACTGCATTGTGTGGCGGTCCATCGATGTAATTGATAAAACCCATGATATCACGGATGGATTCCATGAAGGGCATGGATTGGGAATGTGGAAGATGAGGAATGAGATTCAAACCTGCAGAATCCGAAATGACAATCAGGGGGAGTCAGGTGACACGGTCGACGCCTTGAAAACACGGCCATTCATGCATGCCCTGGGCGCTGTATTCTTAAGAGCTTTCGCCTACATGGACATTTAGGTATTTAGGTCGAGATCATATCAGGTCTACTCAGGAATAAACAACGGATATGTAGGTAGTACGAAAGCTCAACAATATCAACTTCAACGCCTGGTCTCAATGCATGATAATCTCTAACACAAATTCAAACCCAAGTTCAAGGTCAAGCAAATAAACCCAGAGAAGCCAATCAGGGTGATGCCCATGAAAATAGAGGATTGTCTGTCGACCATAGGCAAGTAACCGGCAGCTCCTAGGATCACTCGGGCTTTCCACTCCATCCTTGTCCAGGTAGCCGATTCCAAGATAATGCTGAAAACCAAAGAAATAGAGAGAGGGAGAAGGAGAAAAGATAAAGGAAAAGAAAAAGAGGAAAAGAACAGGCAATCAAATCGGTCATTTTCCATCAAAAAATAAAAAGCTAGCTAGCCGACGCGCTCATCCATTCCTAGATTATAGGCTGGGTTGGGGTAATTGATAAATGTACAGGACGGTGTTTCCCATCTTTTCCTGTTCTTCGGTTGTACCTTTCAAATTATTTTGTAAAATTGCTCTAGTCCTCAACGTCGGTCTCCGTGTTGGTATCACTGGTGTCTCCTGCGTCGCCGTCCGTGTCGCTTTCCTCTTCGCTGGAGTCATCCGACGGCTTGCGCGGCTTCTTCTTGGGGGGCTGGCCCGTCTTGAGCGCATGCATTTGGCCGGCGATGGAGTCTGGAGCAGTCAACGTTAGCGTTTGTCTAGGTTAGCTGGAGAGGAAACACATACCTTCGTCAGGTTCGCTGATATCGTCCTCGTCGTCCAAGGCGGCCGCCTTGGCCGGGTCGTCGATGTGCAGGGTGACGTCCAGCTTCGTGTCGAGTCCGAGGTAGCTGTCACAGAGCATGTGCAGGACGAAGTGGAAATCCCCGACCTGCGGAGGCGCCTGGAACTGCATCTTGAGGGTCTGGACGTTGAAGGTGGGCTTGCCAGCCTCGTCAAACAGGGGCTTGTCGAACGTAGTGAAGGTGAACGGAGGCACGGCCATCTTGCCTTGCCGGGCGTCGGCCAGGAAGATGTGCCAGCGGGGGGAGTGGTCGCGAGCCAGATACGGGGCGTGAGCAAGCGGGGGCTGGATGGCTTCCGCCTTCTTGTCGATCTTCTTGCCGTCAGCCGTCTTGGTGGCCTTGTTCTTGGCAGGCTTGCGGCCCATCAGCGCGTCAAGGTCGTCCTCATCCGGGTCGATGTCTTCCAGATCCAGCGGGTTGACCGCGGGGGCGTTGCTGTAGCCAGGCGGGACGAACCGCGCCTTGACAACCAACTGGACCAGACTGCTGGGAGTGATGACCTTCTCGCCCATAACCTTGAAGAAGGCCTTGGACACGTCGAGGACGGGAAGCTGCTTGGCCACCTGGAGCGCGCTCGTGTATTCCTTCTCGGACAGGAGACCGGCCCCGACCGTGAGGCTGCGCCGCTTCTCCTCGGGCATATCCATGTATCTCTGCACAGTAGTATGGCTCTTGGCGTCGGCGCCCTCGATGGACTTGACAACAGCGTCGGTGAAGTGGGGCAGTTGCAGGAGGGGCGATGAACCCGGGGCAACGGCTTGGATCAAGTGCTGCGACGTGCGGAAAGCGCTCAGGATGGGGCGCAAGTTGCCAAACCCGAGCGAGATGGCCGTGAAGCAATCGTTGAGGGACAGTGCAATGGGGGCAGCTTCATACTTCTCCCCATTCAGGGCAGCATCTTCCAGATCAATTCGGCCCAGATAAGCCCACAGCAATGCCAGGGCCTTGCGCCGGCTTGAGGATTCCAGATCCTTAAGGGCTTTGCGGTCCTGAGCCGAGAGAAATTTGTTATCCTCAGCGACGACCTTCTTCTCCAGCTTGGCTAACCCAGCGTCGCTTTGCGGGCCCTTGAGCATCTCCTTGAACTCATCGCCCGACGAGAGGGCCTTGACGATACCTGCCTCGAGGATGTCCTCCCTGTACTCGCGGAAGATATTTCCAGCACTGGCGACGAGAACGCGCTCCTTGGTGTACCGCTGCGAGCCGTACCACCAGCGTCCGACGACGTAAGGCAACAGCACACCCAGCAAAGCTCCATAGACAAGCAGGACATACTTTCCGTTGCCCTCGGTGACGATAAGCTTGGGCAGGGCGATGCCAATGCTGAAACTCTGCTTGCCATCGGGATGGCCGAATTGAATGTAGTTATTGCGCACTTCCTCATCTGTCAGCGCTTTGTAAGCCTTGGTGAGTTCCACGAATCGATCATTCAGCATCTCCAGCGTCTCATTCTTAGCAGGATCCGGTCTAATCTTGTCCGGGTGGTAGATGAGCGAAAGACGCTTATAGTGCCTGGAGATGGCCTTTTCATCGGCGCTCTGTAGGAGAGCAGATCAGCACATGTTCATCAAGACGATGCAACGTCCACAAAGTCAGTCCTTACCCGTGAAATACCCAAGATGTCGTATGGATCCCAGACTTTCTCCACCGTCCGGGCAGTGACAACAATGAGATAGATCATCCACGCGATGGTGGCATAGCCCAGGATAACGGTGACGATGCGCTTTATACGGCGCTCCTTGCGCAGGCGTTTCCGCTTCTGCGTCTCGATCAGATCGCCATGCTCGGGCGTGAAATCCGACTTTATTCGGGGGGCGGTGTTTTCGAGCTCTGCGGCGACATCAGCGTTAGCGACAGAAGCGATGCAGCGGAGACACAATTGGTACGAACCTTTGCTCGGCTTCAGAAGATTGTATGTTAGGGGGAAGGTGACCAGACCGGCGATGGTCAGGACGAAGAACGGGAAGAATTGCCCCTAGAGAAGCGTCAGGATATGCTAGTTGGCGCTACGACGAGAGATTTGGGGAGGCACCTTTTCGTCATAGTTGTAGTCCGTCGACATGATGCAATGTGTTCAAGCAAGAAGACACGGTCGCCCGTGATGGGCAGAAGTGATGGTGGACAGGGAACCAGCTGCTCGGGACACAACAATGCGTAACAAGACCGAGTTTAGTTCCTGACCAAACAGGCGTGAATCACGGCACAAAGGAAATAGGAACAGGAACAGATTAAGTCAGGGTCCCCAGAAGCATGTCCTCTCAAGAGTCAGTCACGTTCCTTGAGGGGAGAGTCGGTTTGCAATATCAACGGAGGGAGAGAGGAAAAGAGAGAGACAAGTGAACATCCCGTCCCAGAGTTATCGCCGCATCGGCCTTGGAACTCTTGTGATCGACCGTGTCCTTTACGGGTCCTCGTGATCTTCACCGCTTACCCGTTGGGGATGCTGAGGTCAGACGCCCGCCCTTTCAGGCCACCTACACCAACCACAAGGCATTTTCTCTCTTCTTCACACTTTTGACTCCACTCTTGACTACAGACTGTGGATTTATTTCTTCGGGTACGAGGCAGTGTCGGTGATGAGGAAAGATCGTGGCTGTACGTGGTCTTTCGATCTGAAAGCGTGGTCTTTTCGAATGCGAGTCAGTGTCTTGGAAAAAGCCCTAGAATAAACTGCTTTTTCCATGATATACTTCTCGGGTCTTTATATAAACTTCGCATGTATACCAGATAATATACCAGACAATGGGTAAAGTATGTCCAGCTAAGGATATAATTCTATAGGCTGCGAATTGAATACACTTTACTTATTAAACACGTACAGCAATTGTTATGTCGGACTCCGGGGGTGCCGCCCATACCACAGTCAAAAAGACTAAGGTAACTACGTCAAGCTTCCTTGCTTGACATCCTCAAATGGTTGCTTCAAAATATCATCTTGATCGACGTCTATTTCGGCGACCAAAAATTCATCTCTCTCCAAGGTCTGTATTGGACTTCGGGATCGAAGCTGACTTTGAGTTTCGGTACCTTGACTTGTTATAGTACAAAAGAGCGATAAAGTACCTATACAAAGTAAAGAAATTAACTGAAGCTAACTGTGAAAATAACATTAAAGAACTATTAAGACCAATAAGAGACGTAGGTACCTTGCTATAGACCACACACCAGAGTATAGGTACTAAGCCGCAGTACCTAGCATCGCTACTTTCCCTGTTTAGGCACGCTACACCAGATCCTATACTTTACTGACTACAAGGTAGCTACAACTAGCTGGCCTTCAACTCTGAACAAAATTGAATAAAAATAAACTTTTGTCGTTATTCATACAAAATGTGCTGACCCTTTCTGGGTGTACAGGCATATAATGACCGGCTAATAACAAATCTAATTGCTCTTATACCCTATAGTCCTTCCTCCCCATGGGAACACGGAGGAAGGACATGTCAACTGAGCGCCCTGTCTCCTTTCCCTGCGCGTTCAAGATGGTATGACGACCCATCGAAAGAGTGCAAGACAGAGACCCTCGTGCGGTGCTCATGATGGAGACGCAGGGCCACCGCCCGGCCAGCCCGTTGGGCAGGGAATTCAAGCGCCAGCAGCCCGTCAAGGCCGGACGCGAACTCAACCCACACAAGCAGACGTGGTCGGCGATAGCGGTGATCTCGACACCAGTAGCGCGCAGAGTTGTCTCCGTACCAGATCTTCCGCGGCCGAGTCTTAAGGACCAATCCGATGTCATCCTCATTCCTGGGGAGACATCTTCATTGCTACAAGTCGACGACTCGGGGACCCGCGGAGATCCGGTGCTCCCGCCTCTTTGAGCGTGGGTGTGATATCTGTGTTGTGTTTGCGTCGCAGAGGGTTCCTCTGGGCGGGTCTGACTTCCGCCATAGGACTGGGGCCGACGGATAGGTTGCGGAGTAGCCTTTTTCTGTGTGTATTTTCTCCCCTTCCCTCTTTTTTATATAGACTTTTGTTTGTGAATGAGCATCAACCGAAAGCAAAGCAGCGAGGTCACTGTCCGGTAGCTCATCCAGGCGAGTAATCCATGGATTGGCAGCTGCTTACCAGTTAGACTGGTGCCATATAGATATGATACAGGAGAGGATACTCACGAATCGATATAGTCGAGACCACCAAAATATTCGAGCATGCGGTAACAAAGACCGACGTCGTCTCCCGGTACACCCCCAAACAGTCGACACTGTTGTGCCTCCAGGCCGGCTTCTAGCCTCACATTCCGTTCACGCCTCGGCCACGCCGGATGTCCATAATGCCAGGTGGGGGCGGGGACATCCGGCATGGAATTCAGTTGATCAATGGCGACATTGGTGGCTATCGGACTGGACTCGGAGGAAGCAAAGTGGTCGAGAGTGGTTGGCGGTCGAGATGGATGATCGACGGGAGTCAATTGGACATTGCGATTTCGAGATCGTGGGCGTGTGCGACGTCTGTTGTGCCTCTGTCCCATTCTCTAGGGGGGATCTGTTTCTTTTTCTTTTCTCTTTTTCTTTTTGGTTCTCTCTTTTGTCTGATATCCGATCTGACAATCGAAAGTCGGGGAGGGATCGTAAACAAATCTTCAAAACCAAACGTGTCGACGAGATCACGGAGGAGGAAAAATAAAGAAGGGAGTGACCATCATCCCGGGGGAAGGATGAGATGAGGTAGAGAAAAGAAAGAAGCAAAGGGAGGGAGCCATCCCGAATCGAGTCGGACAGGGCCAGATCTTATATATACATTGCCCGCGGGCAACGAGAAAGAAAAATGGTGTGACTCACTGGAGCCACTGCAGTACTCCGGGAGAAGAAATCCCCAATAGGGTTTCCGCCGGCCAACCCAGAGGGGGGATCCACTGACCCTCGGGATCCGCAACAACTCCACCCACTGGGCAGTCTAGAAGCAGACGTACCTAAAACCTTGCGGATGGCGCAACATGGACTCATCGGCCGGCGGAATTACGTCGTGCTGACTTTGTTGGTCGGGAAGAAAAGTCGACCTGAGCTGTGGGTGGTTCCGTTGCCCAGTTTGGGTGAGTCAACCAGTGGGAGAGGTCCTGTCGTCTTCCTCAGGTATCTATGGATGAAGAGACGGAGGATTCAGGAAACACGCCATCGGGCAAAATCTTTCCTTCGAATCACAACATCTGGTGTTAGGCATGAAACATGGATCATGACGACTCGATCCCTGATCTGTCGCTAGCTACTTGGTAGTAAAGTATCTCATCTTGCTAAAGCAAGGCAACGTAAACTGACTTTCCCGAGGATGAGATTGCCCTGCAAATTGGCAAGGATGAGAGATGCATCTACCGGGGTAGATCAGGAGACAAAAAAAAAATTAAATCATACTAAAAAAAAATATAAGGAAGTGGCCTGACTGAGGGACCGTGACAATACCGTACGACTGTCAGAAAAGATCCGTCTTGGTGTGACACTGCCATCCGGGTGCCAATTGTTCGGGGCCGTCCGGTCCGATCGGCAGGGATGACGAATCCAATACACAAGCTTTCAATAGGAGAATCTTGGCAGATTCTTCACTACCAATATACAAAGTAAGATATTAAAAAATAAATAAAATAATGAAAATAATGAAAAATAATGAAAAGGTGACAACGGCTCCTCGGCAATCAGCCAGAAAATGATATCATCCATCATCCACCAGATGAATTTTTCATTCTAGCTTCCCTGAGAAGGTTCCAACCGATTGTACAACCACACCGTACAGACTACGGACAGGAGTGGTCCTCTCCTATGACCAGTCAGAATCTTGCGGCCTACATCGTGCATATTGAAATTCCTCTCGGCATGTCTGTAGTTTGACACAATTGCCAACCGACCGTGGATGCAATGTCCACCACAACACCGAGACAAGCTATGCCGCCCAGTAATATTGTCATCTTCGTCCACAGGCACCGGTTTAGGTGCCTGAAACACACACGCATTGCATGGAGTGGCCTATGAGGACCTTGAAGGGGGGAATGAGGTGAGGGCAAAACTCTCCTACTAAGAACGGTTATCTTCGGCACCCTGGTCGATGATGGGGCACACAAATAAAACCTGAAAAAGAATTTAACCAAAAAATAAAATAAACAAAAAGGAGTCAAAAAGGGTAAAAAAAAGGGCCAAAAATAAAATAAAATAAATCAAAATAAAATAAATTCATAAATCAAACAAAAAAAGGGAAGGAAAAAGAATTAAGAAAAAAAGAGACCCAGCCTCTGCAAGAAAATCCAGTCCGGCTCATTTTTCCCTGCAGCTTCCGTGAAACTCCCCCACCCGGTGGCGTGTTATTGGGGACAGGGGCCAGTTGGGAATTATCTAGCGTCATGCAGCCTGTCGTGGCATGGCTGCTGTGGCCGTTGACGCTATCATCCACTGACACATGTTGTTTGACGCAGTTAGGCATGCAGGTAGTAAGTCGTAGGTAGTAGGTAGTAGGTAGTAAGCAGGTAGCTCGATGTAAGTCAGCCATGTAAGGTAGAGAGCTAACGAGGGACACCCCTGTCTTTGGTATATCCATCCCCATATTCCTCGTGCATGCATGCAGTCGGATGAGATGGAGTTGTCTGGTAGCTGTAGCCAAGTTTTCCTCTGTGGTCAGATGACACCCTGGGATTTATACCGTTATGCATGGTTGAAAGAAAACTCGAAAAGGTCGGATCGAGATCGATTGGATGGAATTCGACACGGCATCGGATTGTATATCTTTTCCTTCGGCTATACTATTACCAAGGTTATGGTAGAATCCTCTATCGGACGACATATATTGCTACCTTACAGTCTGGTTGGACACCTCACAATGCCCCATCCCTCATCGAGTCTCCCACCAAGACGTGTTTCCTACCGGCAAAAGTTGCCCACCATCACATCCAAGGCAAATGAACATCGAGAACCAGGTTCAACACCCAGCTGTCGCATCGCGTATTGGTCGACCGGTACCAGCACCCGGGAAGTATGCTTCCAGTTTCCGCACACCTCGCATCCACAACTCATTGGATGGGAGGGACTTATTGATGACTACAACTACGTAGCTTGCCAGACTCCAGTGACGTCCAGTGACTTCAAGGACTGATGTGGCAGATTCTTTTTTGCCTATTGCCCGTTGGGGTCGAAACGGTGGCTCCGCGAATCGGTGCTTCTCGGTCCGTTGTGTCTCCCGTGGCACGACAGCTTCGGGCCCCAGAGGCGCTGCAGACTGTCATTTTTGGTAATTTCGCTCGTCTCTGTTATTGTGCCTTGGATCTTTGGCAATCTTCTTCAACCCGCTCAGTCGAAGACCTAAGACAGAAGGCTAATCGGATCAAATATAGATTCTTGTCAGGGTGAAGTGGAACCCCCGACGTCACGCTAGTGTCGATAGTAGCCCTAACTATTTACATAATGGAGGGGAAGGGAGGGGTCCCGCAACAGGGTGACACCGACGATCCGTATAAATCCAAGGGTTCTAGACTGCAGGATAACTCCCCCCCCGATGACATGAAACAGGGTACGACGGGGAGGGGAAATGAAGTCCGTCGCTACTTGTCGATCCCGCGCCGGATGATCTCCAGCATCGCCGCCCCTTTCGGCGCCGTCGTCAGGTTCTCATACCCAGTGCCTGTCACCAGGATGTCGTCTTCGATCCGCACGCCTCCAACGCAGATGTACTTGGCTGCTTCCTCAAAGTCGATGTACTGGCCCAGGGGCTGTTTCCGGGCGTTGGCGAGCGCCAGCTCGGAGAAGTAAATGCCCGGTTCCACCGTCACCACCATGCCCTCTTCGAGGAGCGGCACGGACAGCGCGCTCGACGGGTGGCTCGCGGCGGGGATGAACTCCCAGTGGTGGCGTCTCGGGCTTCGCTGCACGGCGGTGATGGGCTGCTCGGACACGTCGTGCACCTCGAGCCCAACGTGGTGGCCGAGTCCGTGGGGGAAGAAGACGGACGATGCGCCCGACCGGCGGATGTCATCTACGGCTCCGTTCCTAAGCACACCCAGTCGCTGCAAGCCTTTGATGGCAATCACGTGTGCGAGTTCCTGGAGGTCCCGGAACCGCACGCCCTTCCTCACAGCCTTGATACATTCCTCCTGCATCTCCTCTACGATGTGGTATATATCCCTGGCCTGCTGGCTGGGCCAATCGCCCGCCAGCGGGAACGTCCGCGTCACGTCACTGGCGTAGCAGTTCCACTCGGCGCCCGCATCCAGGCAGACCAGCTGCCTCCCCGCGAGGGACTCGTTGTTCTTCACGTAGTGAAGGGTCGCTGCGTTGGGGCCTGACGCCGCAATGATGGCATACGCTTGGTTCTTCGCACCATTGGCAACGCAGGTGTTCAGGAACGACCCTTCAATCTGCGCCTCGTTGCTCATCTTGAGGACATTCTCCAGAACCCTCCGGTGAGCCAGGCTAGAGACCTCGTTCGCTCGGCGGATCATGCGAATCTCATGCTCGTCCTTGATCACCCGCGCTGCGTCCATAGCGGGCAGCAGCCGCCTGTCATCCACGTAGAGGCCCGTCCCGGGCACGGTCGGGACCTGAGTGTCGTGGAGCGCGTAGATTGGGGCGTGGTGATTATATCTGCGGACCCACAACTCCAAGTCAGACTGCAGAGAAGCCTGATAGCTGGCGTGGTCCACGTCGAATCGGTCGCGAGCCTCCTCGACCGTCAGGGTCGGCCCCATCCATATCGCGCGGTGTAGGTCAAAGTCTGGGACATAGAGGGTCAGGAAATCGTTCTGGATATCGTAGGTCAGGTAGCAGTCCGGTTCGTCGGCGCCGCAGAGATAGTAGAAGTAGCGTCGCTGGCGGAACGGTTGCGGTTGGTCGGAATCGTCTAGGTTGATTGTCGGCTGGCCGACGAGATAGATCAACCCCACGGTCGCCCCCAACTTCGAAGCGACTTTGCGCGCATGTTGTTTCGCTTCAGGCGCATGGTTAGTCCACATGGATTATAGAACCGAACAAGGTCAGCTCCGGGCACACCTGGATATTTGTCACAGCCATTGCCGGTCACGGCCAGGCGAATGTCGCAGGTATCTGTGAAACCGATGGCCACATTAGACGGGTCCACGGCGCGCATTTTGGACGGAGTGGTCGTGGTATATACAGAGAGGTATATGAAATTAACGTATATCAATCAAAACGAAGAAGAATAATACCCAGGATCAATTCACCCAAGAACTATGGGTCAGAAGGCAAGGGATGAGGCTATTGACAGGAGAGTTGTGTATAGGGTAAACAAGGCGATTCAGGGAACACGGTAAATTACCGGTTGTCCGTTACAGGGCGGTTACGGTACTTCCCTTAGTCAACCACTCAAGGCTCCAACGGCGGTGGCGTTGATGACCGAAGGACATCGGATGATATCAATACGAGAGATGCCTGGTATTGCAGGCGGTCAATGTGACCTCCGCAAGGTTGTAGTATTTCACTACAGTAGGTTTATTTGGACTTAATTTGTTAGTTTCTCCTATAATTCCTTACTTCTAATTTGTTATATAAATATTCACATTCATATATGGTCATCAGGCATGTGCCACCGGCACCCGCAACGAAAGCGTCATAGGCGTTTTCCTTTAATCTAAGGCAGTCTTGGCCCCACATGATCGATTGCTTTCCCTCTGACCGTCTTACCGTCCGTACGGGTTCAATACGGGTATGGAACACTACGTACTTACTACTAACGGCTCAGCCTCCGCCAAACTGACTAAGTCCCTCGACCAAACTCTCTGACGCCTCCTCTCTTCCCCATTACATCTTCTCTCTCTTTCTCGCCCAACCCAATTTATCCCTCATACTTTCCATCCAACCCTTCTCCATCCCTTCCACTCCGTCTCGTCGTTGAGGGGTTCCTGTCTTCCTGGATTTCCTACCCGCCTTTCTCTCTCATCTCCTACTCGGTCAATCCCGTCTCGTCCGTATCGACGTCAGGTCAATGAACGATGCGGGGATCTGAGGCATCGGGGCCTGGTGCTCTGATGATGGGCGCTCCGTCAACCCTCACCACCTCCGTCCGATCGACGGTCCCCTCCATCCATCCGACAGCGGACCCCGAGGTCGTCGCGTCCAATATTCAGAATGTTCTGCTGTCCGTGTCCGCCAATTCGAATGGCCCCGTTGGCGTCAGTGGCACCCCATCCGGTTCCACCGGCAAGGGTATCTTGATCGGCGTCCTATCCGCCTTTGGTTCGGCCCTCGTCGCCGTCTTGGTGCTGGCCATCTTCTTTTTCTTCAAGTACACGCAACGCGGCCGCATCTTCCTCGACAGTATCGGGCGCCCCGGTGAATACGATGATGAACAGGCGTTTGCGCGCGAGGAGGAGGAGGCTCTGGAAGCCATGGACGACCTGTCGCGGTCGGAATATTTGAGAGCGAAAGGTGAGTACACGGCGCGAGGGATTTCTGGTGGGTCCCCGAGAGGCAAGTCGCTGATAAGTGTTCTCGGCAATGGTAGCCTTTATTGAAGCGAATCCACCCGAGTCGTTGCAGACCGACATTTCGCTGTCGCAGTTCCTTGCGATCCAAGAAAAGGGGGTATCCGCCTGGGAGTTCCAGCCGGAGTTGGAGATTGCCAACTGCTTCGTGGAGGCCCGCACGGAAATCGAATTCTTCGACTCGGAATGTAGCGTCCAGACCAACCTTCCGGTTCCGAAGCAGAATGATGTCTACTATTGGGAGGCGAAGATCTTTGATAAGCCGGACAACACCCTTATCAGCATCGGCATGACAACCAAACCGTATCCGCTGTTTAGATTACCAGGTTTGTACCCGCGCATTGGCTCTGTTGCAGATCACCGCTGACATGTTCCGTCCTAGGCTTCCACAAGTCGTCCGTCGCATATCAATCAACGGGGCACCGGCGCTATAACCAACCCTTCACACCAACTCCGTATGGCCCTCAGCTGCTCCAAGGGGATGTCGTCGGCGTGGGTTACCGGCCCCGTTCGGGAACCATCTTCTTCACTCGCAACGGGAAGAAGCTGGAGGAGGTGGTTCACGGTCAGAAGGCGCAGAACTACTTTCCGACCATCGGGGCGAATGGGCCCTGTGCGGTCCATGTGAATTTCGGCCAGATGGGATTTGTGTTCATCGAAGGGAACGTGAAGAAGTGGGGTCTCGCTCCGATGACAGGCAGCCTGGCTCCTCCGCCACCGTACGGCAGTGAGCAGGGCAGCATCCTGCTTGAGTCGGGTCGAGAAAGTGCCGCGCAGATCTCCCAGCGTGTGTATCAGAACGCCAACTACGCGCACACCAATTCGACGGTCCGGATACCCCCGTCGCACAGTCCCGGTCCCGTGCGTTCTCCAACCGACATCTCCCTGACTCAACTCGCCCATGTTCCCTCCAATGAGGATGTCGGCGAAGGCTCGAGCCGTACCACTGGCGACGAGGAAGACCACCAACACCCACCACTGGACCCGGACGATATCGACCAGATCCCTCCACCCGAGTACACAAGTCCCGACGGCAGTCATCGGGGCAGCCATGATGAGGAGCATCCGCCAATACCCAGCTACGATGCGGCGGTTGGCAATCACCACGGCCATCACCCACCAGCAGACGATGACCGTTCCCGATAAGCTCATTTTCTCTCATTTTCTCCCTCATGCATTTCTTTTCCTTTTTCCTTTCGGTGTCATTGGCGGGTTCCTGGAATGTGTACACAACACTCCAGGCCGATTGAACCGCCGGCGTTCTCATTCCCTCGGTTATCGATTTTAGCGGCCACGGTTTATGGCGTTTTTTCATGGGAAGGACGGGTGGGTGGGTGTCCTGCGGTGGGATCGATCATGCGGGACAGTGCTACCCGGATTGTGGCAATATGGGTTTCTCTTTTCTAACGTATATACGGGTGGTACTGGTACTTCCATACTGTGTTTTGTGGCGTTATGTCTTCTTCGGGATGGGGTTTAAGTTATCTGTCTGTCTTAGGGTAAAGGACAGGAACAGGAAAGTAGTTAAACGTGATTCACCACCGACCTGCCTACTTTTTTCAAAATACCCGTGCGTAGAAAACTCGAAGGTATTCCTAATCACCCAAACGCGGTTTCTCATCGAAATATACCTATTACAATACGGCAAGTGTCAGAGAAAAGGCTTGAATAACAGAGACTACCCCGTATAATCCAAGCCAATAAATAGCCTAGACATGAGGCTGTAGCGCTGTCGCTGCTGGAGAACTAAAGATCGACCCATACATCTATGGCAAAGTGAGTCAGTCATACGCTGTATCGTCAATAACCAATCCATTGAGGACATAATTGCAACTTAAGGCAGAGCATCCCCGGCCAGTAGTAACACGGAGTAGTAGCCTTTCCACAACAGGTTACTCAACTAAGTAACTTAATAAACCTCGACTAAAAGGTCCGCTGACACTTTCGGTAGAGTGGTCCTTTCCGTATGTATGATTGAACCATCTCCGCTTTTCCCTGTTAATGTGGACCAGGGGAAGTAGATTCACGGCTAGAGACGTAGGGAGACAGGCTAGTAGGTCTGATAGTCGGGTAGTAGCCAGGATGCACGTGCGCACGCGAGCAAGATCCAGAAGCAGCGTGACGAACAAGTAGGGACATATCCAAGCATCTTGCCAAGACACTTGGCATGTCTGCCATATCTCTGTGTCTTGGCTGGATTTATCTCAATAGTTAGTAGAGTATGAAAAGCGCGTGGAGCCCTGGATAGCGTCTACTGAGGGAGAAGATAAGTAGGTTGGAAATCATGGGCTAAGTCATGGGAACCGCCACGCGCACTTGAATAGCGAATCTATGTAAGGTTTACCCGTCCACCATCATGCTCAGGTATTTTGCAGACTAGGACTCGTCAATCTCCTCTCCCTGAGCAGGCGGGTGAACAAAGGCCAGACCCATCAAGCACAGCATGAACGACCCTGCCAACCCATAATACGGCAGCCCAAGCGACGTGCCTCCTAGTTTCATTCCAGTCTCAAACAACCACGCAAATGCCGGCCCAGCAAACAGAGACCCTGTTGTTTGAAC
This sequence comes from Aspergillus neotritici, assembly GCA_023619815.1. Taxonomy (NCBI): domain Eukaryota; kingdom Fungi; phylum Ascomycota; class Eurotiomycetes; order Eurotiales; family Aspergillaceae; genus Aspergillus; species Aspergillus neotritici. The sequence goes on along the minus strand of JALZYL010000003.1, from coordinate 854,758 downwards.
TATACCGATGGCCGTGTTCAATTTAGACGTGTCTTGCGGAGCCACGTAGCTAGTTGCTAGCGAGCGACACAGCGGGGCCAGACCTGACCCGAGGCTATGAATCGCTAACCCAGCGATCACCAGTCTTATCTGTGACGCGGCCATGCAGAGTGCTCCGATGGCGGCAATAGCCACAGAGACACGGGCGAGCGTCAAGTCCTTGACTGGCGCGGGCTGGTATCGCAAGAGGACCTTGGAGAGTAGAGGAAGTGCAAGGAGCAGGACGACCATGTGGATAACTCCGCGGAGGGTCAAAAGATACCCCGTTTTGGCGAGAGGCCAGCCAAAACGCTTGCTAATGAACTGTGCTAGAAACTGGGATGTACCAAGGATTTCCGGTGCGGTTGTGAGAAAGGTGGCCAGGACGATAACCAGGGAAGAAGACTTCAGCGATGCGACGGAAGAGCCAAGTTGGCGGAGGAGGGAAAGGGGTGCTCGGAAATTACGAGGCTCATCCTCCGACTCGTCCTCGGAATTGGAGTCTCGCTTTAATGGTGGCAAGGTCTCGGGTACGAAGAAGAGCGGGATTAGAGCAAGCAGATCGACAAAGAAGGCGATAAAGGCCGAAACCCAAGGTGAAAATGCTTCCATGGAGATGGAGGAAAGAGCTGGCCCAACCGAGGTACCGACTAGACTGGCGAAGGCCATGAGGAAGAATGTGGATGCTCTTTATCATATGTTAGACAGCACATGATTCATCGAAACGGTGACTCCGAGCGCATACCGGTCTGATTGAACCGCCAAATCCGATGCAATCGAGTACAGATTCGCGAGGAGCACGGTGCTTCCACCCCCGACGACAGCAAACAACGGACCAGCCAGGATGAACTCAACTCGAATGATCGTGGGCAAACCGATTACAGCTAATACCCAGGCCAAGGATAGTGAGGTTCCAGCCATTGATAGAATAATAATGGGCTTCCGACCGACCCTGTAGATACGTGAGTTTTGATTCCTCCTCACTTAGAAGTTAATTCACAGATCGCCCTCACCTATCAGCCAGGACTCCAAATGGAAATGCCACAACAAGTCCTAGAGGAAGCCATCAGCACCGGACACCTTGAAGCCAAGATAAACAATCACCCATACAGGTAATACGTACCGACCACGGCCTCCACAAGAGGGAGGCAGCCATTGAGGTAAGCCAATCTGGACTGGATCTTATCGGTCTTGCACAGCTCTTCCGCTGGGGCGCCTTGTCGAGCATATCGACTGCAGAGGTTGTCTTCGATAAGTTGCGTTAAGGGTACATTGAGAAGAGCCCCCGCGGCAGACAGGCAGAAGACCACAGCAGACAACCAGTAGATCGATAGCCACCTTGTGGCTTTCTGCTGTCTGCCAAGTAGTGGAGTGGTCTCTTCAAGCATCACTACTCAGTGGGTGGTCGTGGTAGAAAATGACAAGGTGAGGGAAGGGGGAATGTTGGCGAGCCATGCGACCGTGCTCATCTGCGCCAAAGGGCGCTACCGACTCCGTAGCCAACATTGTAATGCAACCCTGATTGGAAATCAAATGTGCAGGGGTATTGATAAGATGGGGTCCAAGTCTATGAGATTGACCGTACAAGAGTGGCTACAAGGTCAGCGACCTAGCTCACAGCCTCCTTCGCTAGCGCGGGAGGATGAGGTTCCATACCTTTGGATATAAGAGCCTTGCGGACAAGACTCCTTATAGGGGGAGAGATAATTGCCATGGTGCGCGTGGTAAAGCCTTGTTATTGTGATTAAAACTCTGAGGCATATATTTCCTGGAATGTGAATAACTTGAATTTTAACATGTCTCGAGGTTTGCGGTATATGTATAAATCCCGGCAAGATATTTCATTTCTCAGAATAGAGGTTCTGCGCAAATAGTACGTTGGTTGTAGAGGGAGTGATCGCGGTTGACTATGGCAATTCTCTCGTATTCTATAAGTATTTCCAGACAATGAATGCACAGCCAGGCGAGTCCCACCTGTGCTTCCAAGGCGCATCAACAAGACTTGGATGTCCAGTGTTGTCTCGACTTGTCGCATTCAATAGTTTGTAAGATTGGTCTTCTCTTTGTCTTAGCAGGACGATGACGTAAATGTGAACGCAGGGGATTTTCCGGTGGGATAACTCCCTTCACTATCCTGTAGAGATGTGGGATGTTGGTCGTCGACTTCATCCTGTCGCCGGTCCCCAGATCAACCAGTCGTGGCTATTCCGGGGGATTCAATACCTGGCACGAAATACCATCCGTCCTGTAGGTTAGTGCTTACCCGATGAGACCGTGCTGATTTCTTCATTGCCTGGGTGACGACATCAACGAGTCCGTGGACATAACAAAGGACGAAGATGAGGTGTAGTCTTTTGGCGAAGGGAGATCGGAGATTTATACCAGGCCGGATCACGGGACTCGATCGCGGTCATGAAATCCCCGGTTGAGGTTAATTATAGACAATCCTAGACTCAACCAGCATCCGGTGGAGCAACTGCACCTCAGTCTCCCCTCCTTCGCCAATGAGATCGAGTCTGATGTGGGAATGAGGCTTGATCGTTGAAAACCAACAAGAAGAACGATTGATCTACAGTGCTCTGTGCACCTTTTAGTCAGAGAGCCTACCATTAATTAGGTTTGCGTCTTCCTCGCATGCGCCCCCCCTTCATCCATCCCAGGCGATCCCTTATATTATGGAGGACTCCCTCTTTTACTTCAATTTCCTTTCCCTGGTCTCTTCTCTTTTCTCTTTCCCTTGATTGCGTCGCTCTGCCACTTTGGGCCCCTTGACTGACCCCTGTGGCAGCCCATTAGCTCTTCTACCAGCCACTCCCACGCCTCCGCCACGGACATCCCCGGAAGCTTCCCCCACAGATCGGCTGTCTTGAACGGACTCGATGATCTAAGATCGGATTAATTACCATTGGTCTTGTCTTATCCCCACACTTTCTCTCGCTCAACAACCGTGGCTTTCGCCCCCTCCCCGATCAGACCGTCTCCCAGCCACCGACCGCAAGCCGTGCAGCGGCCGCTTAGTTGTCAGTCGTCGCATGCGGAAGTGTCTCCCCCTACCTCTCTCATTGGTACACACTGGGTGAGGTGCAGATCGACTCGTGTGACGGAAGTCTGCTTGGAATACGTCGATTAATTAATTTCGACCACCGCAAGAATTCGTCATTTGACCGGTGCCATTGCGCGTCGGCGGCGTCGCTAGTTCCCTGGAAGCCTCGTCATCTTTCCAATCCATCTCCGTCCCCCCAGATCGGTGCTTTTCGGATCATAGTTTGAACCCCAGCTAGTTTGAACCCCAGCTGGTCCTTAACCCTGCGCCGATGGCGAAGACCATCCCCCGTAGTTGATTCGAGTGCGACCATTTATTACTACATATCGACCTACCTCCGACAAGCGCCGGGGGTTCCGTGATATCCTGCGATCGTGCCTTCTGGTCTGATAGGGTTTACAATTTGTTCACGCGCTTGCCGAATTTTCTCTTTCTGGACCACCTTCCTGGACAAGATTGACCCGTCCCGTGTGACCTCGCAACGCTTGACACACCCTTGCACCTTCTGGAATCGCAGGCAATGCGGTATGCGCTCGTGGTTCTGGTGGAAGCTGCGAGCAGCGCGTCTCCGAACTATAAAAGCATAAAGCAGTCGGTCGCTTTCTGCTTATCGACTATTTCTTTGGTGGTCATCTCAACTTGACTTCTGGAGTACACCACTGGGCAGAGTGGGAAAAAAGGAAAAAAGAACAACCGCATAATAACCTACATAATCACGACGCTACAATACTTTAGCAAATAGCTATCCGGGGAAGGCCCGGGTAAGGCGCTCTCATCTGTGGATCGCCGCACAGTCTAAAGGTTGCTAACCGGATGCTATAAGCCTATCGGAAAATGCATTCGCAGTCGTCTCATCAAGGGGAAGTGGGGGCACACAGTGCAGCGATGCAGGTCATTGTCTTGGTAAGTTTGTGGTTGTGGTTCTATTATATACCTGCATGTCTCATTTCTTCCTATGGCATTATTCTTGGCACCGGTTCGGGTGTCACGCGTCCCCTCTGAATGACGCTGAATATTCCTCCATTTCTGAAGCTTGGTAAATTATCGATTGTCCAGGGCAATGGCTGACCTGATACCACCAAGGGCCCAACGGGAGGTCCTCGTGAGGACAGGATCACCTCGTTGCTCGTCCGATCCACATCCACCAATTGGTCGCCCGGCTCGGTGGTCACGGTTGATGCAGGTACCCTCCTTTGTGGAATCATTCATGCATTGGAGTTGAAAGATAAGGGGCCGTTTGCGGAACTTTCCCTGCCGAATAAAACTGCCCGGGCCAACGCTGTCCACATCGTCCGAGAGATCATCGGCGCGGTCCTCATCACCCATCCTCACCTCGATCATCTGTCGGGGTTCTTCATTGCCACGCCCACTCTTGAGGCAGGAAGCGAGCCAAAGCCATTGGCAGGACTCCCCTCGGTGATTGCTGCCATCAAATCCCATCTTTTCAATGATGTCATTTGGCCCAACCTCTCCGACGAAGATGGAGGAGCCGGGCTCGTCACCTATCAGCGTCTGATTGAAGGTGGCAATCCACGCATGGGTCGTGGGCATGAGTTGGGCTACTATCGGGCCTGCAACGGGTTGCTTGTAAAATGCCTAGGCATTAGCCATGGAAAGTGTATGAGGCGGCACGCACCGGAGTCCACTACTCCTAGCCAGTCTAATCGTGTGAATTATGCGGCCGTTCCCGATGAGATGGGTGATGCAGGGTGAGCGACCTTCCACTATCAACATCCCAACGGGGATCAACTGCTAACATCTCGACTTAGGACGCTGTCCGGGATGTCCCCGTCATTCAGCACCGAAACCCATACAGCAGTCGACAGCTCCGCATTCTTCATCCGCGACCATGCAACGGGCCGGGAGATTTTGATCTTCGGTGATGTTGAGCCTGATTCACTGTCGCTCAACCCGCGCAACAAGCATGTGTGGTACACGGCCGCACCCAAGATTGTGAATGCGGACTTACGGGCGATCTTCATCGAATGTTCTTACAACGATGATACGGATGACTGTGTGCTGTACGGCCACCTTTGTCCACGGCACTTGATTAAGGAACTGCTAGTGTTGGCACACCGGGTCTTCGACCTTAGGAATCCAGGACAGATCTCCGGGAATAAAGGTAAACGACCGAGTACACCCGGGGACAAACGTAAACGACCGAGCACGCCCGGCGTGGCGGGATCTCAGATGGTTGGCAAGCGAGCGAAGAGTGCCCCACAACATAATCTGCTAAGTCACTCGGTGGACCCAGCAGCCCGCACAAGAAGTTCAGCCAGACGTCCGTCGAGTGGAATCGGTCTGGACCACCCCGAAAGCAGCGGCAATGAACCCACGACCGATAGCTTGATAGATCTGCCCTGGCAGTCAGGCGACCCGCCCCTCCTTGGTCTGCCTATTTGGATCATGCACGTCAAAGATGATATGGCGGACGGACCGCCCCCGGGAGACCGAATCCTGCAAGAGCTCCGCGAACAGGCGGACCAAGTTAACTTGGGATGCAGCTTCCAGATTCCGGGCCGTGGAGAAAATATTTGGTTATAGGTGGCCGTGCCACGGGAGAACGACGGACATGCCGTCCTTCACACGTGAATCTGCCGCTGATCCTGGCCCGACTTCTTTGCCGACAGGACCCGACAGCCCTCGCTCTCTTCCGCACCATTCAGACAAAATCCCCATGAACAACACACTGTCACCCGCAGTTGCATACATGTATCACCACAGAGGGGGTTTCACTCAGCCATACATAACATACATAGTCATTGTTAGCTAGGGTTGCGCACAGCTATTCTTCTTACATTCTCTGCTTGACTGCTGCAGGGCAGCTGTATTGATAGTTAGACTTGACAAGGGTTACGAATCGACGTTCTGCATGTGTCTAATTCGACTGAATATGAATATATTAGGAAGAATGATGCTGTTTATATTATTGTAGTGGGTGAATGGATACCGTTTTCAGTTAAGTTGCGATTATAACTAATTGCTTTTGTTGTAGCTATTGGGAATGATATGCTCATCAGAAAGGCCCACTGTGGAAGGGATCAGAGACAAGGAATGTGTGGAAGTTATTAATGAAGGGGATGTCCCGAAGCTAATAAACGAAGAAGAAAACAGGGAGATAGAGAGAGGGGGAGAGCAAAAGACAAGAATATATATAAACTAATTTATTTGGACTATACTAAAATGACATGATTATGCTCCTATTCAAAAGAGTACAAACTTATATCAACTCTGCAAGGTAGTAGTACTCCTACTCGGTCGTCTTTTCAGACGCCTTGCCGATGACGTCCTCCCACAGGGAGTTATCACCGCGAGGGATCTGCAATCCGGAGATAGAGGAATCGGCATCGGCCGCGGAGGGACGGTTCTCAGGGAGGTCCAAGATGGGGAGACCGTCGCGGGCGAAAGCGAAGAGGTCCTCCTCGGAACCCCACTCGCCCATTGCCATGAGGCCGACGGGGACGCGGGGGCCGTCGTCGCCGGCGGGGCGGACGTAGCCGGCGGGGCAGTTGATGGCGGGACAGCCGGTGAAGTTGGCGAGCCAGACGTACTCCATGTTGCGGACGGAGGACTTGCCGTCTGAGAGGCCGCGGGAGAGGTCGGCGGGGCTGCCGATCTTCCAGCCTGGGATGGGGGTGCTGGGGGAGAGGATGAGGAGGCCTGGGTGGGTGTGGAAGAGGTGGGCGAGGTGGGCCATGAGGAGGCTGCGGAGGCGCTGCGAGGCGTTGAAGTCTTGGCCGGTGATTTGCCACATGCCCATGGAAACGAGGACCTTGTTTGGGGCTGTGATCTGGCTGATTTGCGAGGGGGAGAGTCCCGAGGCGATCTCCGTCATGATGGTTAGGACGTGTGCGCGTTGGCCTTCGGGGAGGTAGGGGATGGTGATGTCGATGACGGTGTAGCCTTGCTTGCGGTAGAAGTCGAGTGCTCGGTCGAAGATGGCTCGGACGGGCGGCTCGGCGCGGTCGATCCAGTCTTTGGCGATGCCGATGGTTTTGTTTTTGGGGCGCGGGGAGGGCGAGGAGAGCGTGCTGAGGGGGTGGGGGAACGCTGCGGAGGCGGGGTCTTCCGCTTCGGGGGCGGGCGCCGCCATGACGCGGTAGGCGAGGGCGAGATCGTCGATGCTTGCTGCCATGGGGCCGAGGACGCCTACGGTCGGCGCGAGGGACTGCGAGGGTGCACCGCTGACGCGGCTGTGGGACGGCTTGAGACCCCAGATACCGCAGAAGGAGGAGGGGATGCGAATCGAGCCGCCGCCGTCGGCGCCCAGTGCAATGGGCACCAGACCGGCGCCCACGGCGTACCCGGATCCACCGGAAGAGCCGCCGCAGTAGTAGCCGGTGTTGTTGGGGTTTCTGGGCGTGCCATAGTTGGGGTTGTTGTTGTTGGTGTCTGCGGGAGGTGGGGAGCGGTTAGCTAGCTATCTAGATGACCGTCTCTAGCACCCAATCGGCAGGAAAGGCGCTTTACTTACCCAGTCCAAGCTCATGCATAGTTGTCTTGCCAATCACAATTGCACCAGCCTCTTCCCATTTCTTCACGCACCAGGACGTGCCATCGAAGCCGCCCTTGAAGTCCAGCTTGCTTCCGAGGGTCCGCCGGTATCCCTCGATGTGCACTTCATCCTTGATCGCAACAGGGATCCCGTCCAGCGGCCCCAACGGCTTTCCATCTTTGTATCGCTTCCCCGACGCCTCTGCGGCCGCTCGGATCCTCTCCGCCTGTGACTCGAGAAAGGCGACCGAGTGTTTGCCGGGAGGGTTCGCATCGCGACGGACCAGAGGCAGAAGCGTCTCGACGACTGCAAGTGGGGTCAGTTTGCCGGACTGGTAGAGCGCGTGGTAGTCGGCGGAGGTGTAGTAGTTCGCATCGGACTTTCTTCTCTCGGTTGGGACCGGCAGGGCTGCAAGGGATGTGCTGTCGGTATCCGGAACTGGCACGACAGTCGGGTCGTACCGAGGAGTATACTCCCGCAGATGAGGAATGTTGTGGATGATGTCAAAGCCCGCATTGCGCCAGAAGTAGCTCTGCACGAAGTTCAGATTGTGGATCCTAGAGTACGCAAAAACAATTTAATTAGTCTCCATGATTGGATGCGACTTTGTAACCATCTGATTTTCCTACTCGAACTGCTTGCGCATTGACTTACAGAGTCGCCCCAATAGCCAACGGTGTGCCGCGAAACACCGGAAGATCCTGGTCCTCGTTCTTGTAGGGAACGGAGGGACCTTGGCGGACCTCGGGATAGCCAAAGAACTGAGCCATCATATGCAGCCTTTGGAGATCAGATACGGTGATGGGGAGTTGAGGAGAGGATGAGGATGGGGTTGATGGATGAGATGATGCCTCCGCTGATCGTCATCCGTGTGCTGCACGTGACTTTAACCTCGGCAGATTCATCTCCACAATATCGGATAGTGGTTTGACATCTGCTCCTCCGCCACCAACTCTTGCAGTACAGTCACTCGAGCTGATCGTCTGCATGTTTTTCTACAAGCTTTGACAATTATTTATGGACCCGTCAGCTGTTAAAGGTCTTGATGCAGGCAATTGTACTGCTAATAGCACACCACGCAGCTGTATCGCATTCCAGCGCAAGATATTAAGCCGAGTCCAGTGACTATCGAAGCTGCAGGTTCTTTCCTTTTATGAGCAGATACTACAGTCTTCTTGACACTTACACCAATCCATAGAAATGTCGCTCTCGATGAGCTGTGCCATCCCGTGCTTCGCCAAATCGTTGCATACCCTTTTTTCCTTATAGCCGTACTACAACGAGTACAAACCCTGTCATACTCACTGGTCATGCTGCGGTACATATGCATATATTGGCCTGCTCAAAGAAGATATACATATGATACCTAGGGAGCCCAAAGCATGCCTTCTCATGCCTGTAGTACTGACATTGATCCTTGACTCATGCTGGTGTGTTTGGAGATCTGTCAGCAGAAAGGTTGGAATAAAGGAGATTACTAATCATACAGGCATATGCACACGCCAGGCTGGGTCAGGCAGTAAGGCACCAGTCACCAGATCGGAATCAAATCCACGGCTTCTCCGTCTCCACTTTTTCTCTCCTCATCCAACCTTTCTCTTCGCCTCTCTCCTGCAACCCAATCCATCAATTCGGTCATCTGGCTTGGTTATCTCTGCTATTTCATTGGATGAGTGAGCAATTGTTCGTTTGTTAACTATTGCTCTGAACTACGGCTTACCATGCTCCTTTTCAGGCAAAAACAGGGGAATACGGGCGTCTCCAAGCCACTAAAATCAAAGCCAGTCAATCTTCCAAATACCGATCCAACGATCGGAGGCTAGTCCTTCCTAATGGATCACTTCCCTATATTAACTTAGATTGACTTCCCCTCTGAGAGTCCTGATCCGCCTGCACCATTGGACCATCCCTCGCTACTTGCTTCTACCATTAGAAAAATCTCCGTGTTCAGCACGAGAGTTAGACTTCTCAAGTCTCGGGCACCATGTCTGATTCCAGATTAGGTGGTAACCAGCCGTGTTGCAACCCGGATTTGGTTGCATCAGGAGGATTTCCCTTGAATAGTCAGTGGATCTAAGAAGATGGTTGTATACTCTTGTTGCTGTCTTGGAGATACTGATTCTACACCACAGTAGAACTGATTCCAAGAAAGAACACAGAAGGGAATATTCCTTTCACCACCATCATTCCTCCGTGGATGTTGTGTAGTCCAGGGCTCCACCATCGAGCCCTAGTCCAACTCAATGTCGTATAAGGAAGGAGAACAACAGTCGACCACAATGTGTGGTCATGCTCACCTTAGGGCTCCTTTGAGCGAACACTGCCCGTTGCTGTGGGGTAGTCTAGCCCGGTGGAGCGATGGTTTTGAAGACTATGGAGTACAGTGGAAAGTGAAACACAATGCTTTTGCTTCTTCCTCCCTCATAACTTTGACAGCGGAAATTTCATCCCTCAGCTGAACATGCGAACCGGTAGGCTGTGAGCTGGTCCCCACTCCCGTGGTTCGATGCCTTATTCGGGACTTGAGTTTACGGGACTGCAGTCGTACAGAAACGAGAGGGGAAAAGCGAATGTCATCTTGTCTCCGTCTTGAGCCATTCTTGGAACCGATGCTCCCTCAATTGTCAAAAGGGGTACGTCATGTATCGGCTAACTGTCCGTTGTTTACGTACGCTCAAATCCATGCTGTCTGTTATTTCTTTCTATCCTTATTTTTTTTTCTTGGCTCTGACGGTTCGATTTTGTTCTATCTATCTCTGTTGTTACCCTGGTGTCTTCCATTCTCCTTCCAATCATTTCTCCCGGCTCAGCTCCACCAGTCATGATGTGTCTTCCACAGGGGTGAAATACGGAGATAACCAAGGGAAGGGGGAAAAAAAGGAAAGAAAAATGGAAAAGGAAAGGGGGAAGAAAAAAATAAGAACACAGGGCGGTATAGATCACTGGGTCAACCAAAATTCCACTACCAAAAGAACCAACTGGATCGGGACAAACACCCTTGGACCCACTGACTTCTCCCGCGTATTGTGGTTTGGTCGATAGCCGAAGAGGCTTTTCCATAGTGAGTGGAGTCGATCTACCACCCTCCTCCCCTCGTGGCGATTGCCGGATATCTTCCATGGTTTCCATGTGTTGACGACTTATCCCCTTCCAGACTGAAGTGCGATTACTTTCCAATAAAACTTGTTTCAGTGGACTTTTCTCGGAGCACGATCGGATATTGCCAGCTCTCCCTAGTAAAGATCTCCGTGTTTTAGCTCACAAAGGTTAAGAGCTTGAAACTCTATGATTTGGCCAATCCTCGAGACTGGAGAGGCACTTGGCCAATGTCTCTTTAGCGGCCGCCAAGAGCGGTCGATCTCTGGATCACTGATTCCAAATAAGACCCTGGATCGATCGCTAAGCAGAGGGGAGAAGCCTCGTGGCAGGCTTATGGACTGCGATTCCCACCCCGTTCACACTAGTGCGACGCACTCAAGGCATGCTACGATGCTAGCACTCGTATCCTTAGCCTCCTTTTCGGCTGACCCGTGTTTTCGATTCGGTCTTGATCCCACCTGCTGCCCTTCTAGTTCCTTTTCTGATCAAAGAAAAGGGAAAAGTCAGGACAGGGGGAAAAAGGTAAACAAGCCTCGGATAATTTCCATCAGGTTTGTTATCTCTAAAGATGGCGACTGACACCACGGACTACGGACCTTATTTGTGGATATTACATCTGGAATGTTTACCTGCCTGTAGCAACCAACAAATCCGATCGAATTGCTCGACCCCATCTCAAACATTTCAAACTTACTTTCAGGGGATCCGAACTGACACTACCATGTGGTCTGGAGATAGGACGGATCCACCGGATGGCTTCCTTTTTTTATATCCCTCAACAAAAGCTTGCTGGGTCCAACCTGGTCGTACCCTGGTCCGTGGGAACAGGACGACGAGGCGCCCTCCCCACAAAAATAGAAAGAAAAAAAAGAAAAGACGAGGAACGCTGAGTGACAGGACGACCAGGCTCCACGATAGTGCGTCTACTCTGCCGCAGTGCCCACATGATCGAGTTTCCGTCCCCCGGCACTGCCGCCATAGGATATTGGTTTGTTGGGTCTTTTACCCTCCCCCCACTCCGTCGCGAATTACCGCACACCTGTAGGTTGGGAGGATTGAACGATGTGCATGGCGTAGAGAGACCCATATTAATGGAGGCTTGGGGAAAAGGCGCTACGCCCGAAAGTGCCCATAAGCCCATCAATTTATGTGCCTCCCCCCCTTCCAACAGGGTCTCTTGTCTGCCGGCTGTGCCCATTGGCGTTTCGGGTTAACCTTGAAAAGACATCGTTATCTACAGGGATACGGTGACAGCTGGTGTTTACTTCGCCCGGAACTCGACGCTGTTGCTCGGTACCCATTTGGAGACCGAGTGATTTTTTGGAGCTTTGCATGTCTAATCCCGAGCGAAGCTGAGCTCTACTGTGGTGCCCTTTCTCTCCCCTCCCCCCGCTCCCCTCTCCAGCGGAGTCTAGCGACAAATTGGCGTTTCTTGATCTCGCTTGGACGCTAATTGTCCGCTGGGCTTCGTCACTCCACATCCATCGCTTCACTAGGGTGGCTCTGCTCAAACCGTTCGTTCATGTCCAGTGCAAGAAGTTCTGCCTTAGTGCGACCCACGCACATGGAACGCCAGTAGTCACATATTGAAAAGCAACTCTCTCACGACACACTTGGGGATGCATCGGATTTTGCCGATGTCCTTGGTTGCTACTTCTTCAAGGCCACTCTCTTTCCCACAAATTTCATCCCGCGGTCTCGTTCCCCTTGATATCACGATGAGTCCCAGGTCAGATACCTCGCCGCCCAAAAAAAGGGAGTCCCGCGCAGGGACTCGTAAAGTGACGTCGTTGTCAGCCGAGCAATTGGAGAGAAAGCGAGCCAACGATCGGGAGGCTCAGAGGACCATCCGTCAGCGGACCAAGGAGCATATCGAGGACCTGGAACACCAGGTCAGGGAGCTCCGGACCAAAGGGGAGCAGTTTGACGACGTGGTACGAAGGAATGCTACGCTCGAGACGGAAATCCGATCCTTACGACATCAACTGGCGATGGCGACCAGCGGACCAGGCTATCCAACCATGGGTGAGTCCGCTGACGTGGTTTTTGCGCACTGTCTTGCTGCCCACGTGGCTGCCATACCCCAACAATGAAAAATGACAACTGACTGACTTTTTGTTCCATGGAATAGCTGAAGGATCGTACGCTGGTCCTTCTGGGTCGATGATTCCGTCATCGCAATACCCCGAGGCTCTCGGGGTGAACCCCGTCTCAAGAGCACCGTCAGTTCTCTCAACCCCCGGGCGGGTCTCAACTGCTCGTGACTGGCAAGGTTGTAGTTCGACGCGGTCTCCATCGGCCTGCGGATCCTCAGAGGCGGAATACTCGAATCGCGTCGAGCCTTACGCCTTCGAGGGTGCATTGCAACCGCCGAGTGCCATGTCCGTCGCATCACCGCCGCACGTCGGGTTCAACGTGTCCGGCAGCAGTCAGCCCCCGGCCCCTGCGTTCCAGGGCTATCCTCCGGTGTATCAACCGGGCGGCGCGAGTCACGGACACAGTGAGGATCCATCGATGCCTTACATGCAAAATCAGCAGCCGATGCCCGTTCCGTCGGCTCCTCCGGACCGGAACGGCGGCGGCTACCCCGTTCTCCCGACAGCTCAGCCCTACCAGCACCCCGTGCAGCCGCACCAGCATCATCCTCACCACAACCTTCACCACCACCACCAACATCATCATCCTCATCCCCCGAGACCCGAGTACAGCTACGACTGGACTCATCACTCCTGAGACGCCTCATGTGAGGTGGTCGAGGTGGGTCGGCTTCCCGACGCCCGGCCACAGAGCAAACAGTAGACTGAACGAGCCTCCAAAGGTGCTTCCGAACCGGTCTAACCACGCGACCGGGTGATCGACGCGGTTAGTATTTCCTTTTTTTCCCCCCATCGTTTATTCCTCTCAACCAGCCCACAAAACAAAACAGCTCCTGACATTTTCAACGATACATTTAGGATCAAAAAGGGAAAAAACAGACCCGAATGTCAATCGACCGATCGATCGATCTCGAGCTGTGTCGTGAATGCAGCTCAATCTGCCAAAAAAAGGACACCGAGTCTGACGACGAGCCGGATGGATACCTATACACACACCTAGAGGACCAGTACTACGACTACTATTCCTACCATTACTACTAACTAATCGGCATGGCTGCCACATTGTGTACACTTTACTTTTGGATGCATTTTGTTTACTTAACTGGCCTAGCGGAGCAAGTCGGCGCAAAGCGGAGAGACAAAAAGAAAGACATTATTACCTACTTAGGTACTATGCTGGTATTGACTATTGGATAATGATAATTATAATAGAAAGGATTGCGGGCGAGATTTACTTTTATATGTGCATCGTGAGGGATACATACAGACCTTGTGGTTTGGCATTTAGCACACGAGTAAGATTTCACCAGAGCATCTAGTTAATTAAATAGGCATGGTATATACTATATGTGTGGAAAATAAGTAGGTAGTTAATACTGTTCATTATCTATTTATCTATTTATTTACTTTTCAAAACATGAATCCAATCGACCATACATACAAGGCAAATACTAAAACAAAGCAGGTAGTTATCCAATTCAATCGTTCCAATTCTATTATAGACTAAAACGCTCGGCTATCATACATACATGACACAAACATATAGACACACTAAAGAAAAAGAAATAAAAGGAAAAGGAGCTCTTGGGGAAAAAGAAATAAACCATGAAAGAAACCCCAGTCGTATATTTCCCCGCACATATTGCATATAGATGGAGGTCAAAGCGATGGTGGATCCACAAACATAAACAAATAGCTCTGGGCTGTCACTCACTCACTGTATGGTGATGTAATCGTTTGGGTGCGACCATGGTTGGGGAATCAGATAATATCCATCACTTAATGGGAAGTATTGCTCAGTTTGTTTATTTATTTTCAATGGTTTGGATTTTTTGAAATTTTTTTTTGTTCTCAAATTTCCATTTCATTTCTCTTTGTTTTTATTTTTAGATTTTTTTTTTCTCTTTTACTGAGTGTACTGCTTCTGCAGGAGCTTGGCAATGGTCTGCAGCTGGATGTTGCTGGTACCCTCGTAGATGGCACCGATCTTGCTGTCGCGGAACATCTTCTCGGCAAGGCCCTCACGGACGAAACCCATGCCGCCCATCCACTCGACGGCGGAGCCGGCGACACGGCCGGCGACCTGGGAGGCGTACAGCTTGGCCATGGCGGCGTCGGCGACGAAGTCCTGGCCGGCCTCCTTCTTGCGGGCGGCGTTGTAGACGAGGGCGCGGGCGGCGGCGATCTCGGTGTAGCCCTGAGCGATCTGGTGCTGCATGCCCTGGAACTCACCGACCAGCTGGCCGAACTGGCGGCGGTCGTTCCAGACGTAGCGGGCGGCGTTCTCCCAGGCGCCCAGCGCCAGACCGGTCATCTGGGCGGCGATACCGATGCGGCCCTCGTTCAGGATGCTGATGGCGTACTTGTAACCCTGGCCCTCCTGGCCGAGCAGGTTGCTCTTGGGGATGACGACGTCGTCGAAGTTGAGCACGCAGGTGCTGCTGGCGCGGATGCCCAGCTTCTTCTCCTTCTTGGCGATGGAGAAGCCCGGGGTGTCCTTCTCCACGATGAAGGCGGAGATACCCTTGTAGCCCTTGCTGGGGTCGAGGTTGGCGAAGACGATGAAGAAGCCGGCCTCCATGGAGTTGGTGATCCACATCTTGGATCCGTTCAGCTTGTAGCCGTCGGCGGTCTTCTCGGCCTTGGTCTGCAGGGCAAAGGCGTCGGTGCCGGACGCCGGCTCGGACAGGCAGAAGGAGCCGACCGTGCCCGTCGCCAGCTTGGGCAGCCACGTGCGGTGCGCCTGCGCGTCGCCGTACTTCATGATGGACGTGTTGACCAGCGTGTTGTGCACGTCGACCATCACACTGACGCTGGGGTCGACCCGCGCCAGCTCCTCGATCGCCACGATCGCCGAGGTGAAGTTCATGCCGGCACCGCCGAACTCCTCGGGGATCTCGATACTCATGAGGCCCTGCTCGAAGAGTTGCTCGACGACGGCGGGGTCCATGGCCTCGGCCTCATCCATATCCCGGACCTTGGGGCCGATCTGCTCGTTCGCGAACTTGGACACGGAGTCGGACATGAGGGACTCGGTCTCGGAGAGCAGGGTGATCGGAGTCGGCGTCAGATGGGACAGGTCGACCTCCCGCCGGCGGGAAGTGGTCGAGAAGGCATGGGTGCTATTCCGGACGGATTAGTTCTCACTCCCGACCATAACAATAACCATGAAACAAATCGGGGGAACCTGGTCCGCCAAGTATCGGAATGCCGAATCAACCGTCCGATCACCGAATGTTCACATACCTCTGGGCCAGTCGGTAGGGCAACGGCTGTCTCGCAGCCGAGCGGAGAGAGGTCGAGGTCGCAGTGCGGGACAAAGGCCGCAGGGCACGGGTGATGGAGGCCATGGCGATGGAGAGGAGTGGTTTCAGTAAAACCTGAGTGGTCGAAGCGGAATAAGGAGGGAGAAATCACTGATCCTGGGGGGGAAAGAGGGGGAGAGAAAGAGGAGAAAAAGAGGAGAAGGGGAAGGTGAAGGAGAAGGAGGAGGTCGGAGAGCTGGAATCACAAGGGTGGGCAAGCCAAAGGGACCTCGGCGTCGGTTGAACGCGGATATGTCCCCGACTCCCGCCCGTCCCCTCCTCCGTGTCTCTTCCACTCTTCCACTTAACATTTACTCTCAACGCTCAACATGGAGATGTTTGGTTCTATTCGTTGTCTGCATATCTAACATTAACCTCATCATGAAAGAAACCAGTTAAAAATAAAAGACAGGGAAATTCCCTACACCCGAACGCCCCCCGTACCCTTTTCCCTTCCCTTTAAATTCGAATCGCCCTTTTCGAATCAAACCCGGGAGATTGTGCAAAATAATACCCCCGTTGATTCGTGACCACGCGTTTCCCCGTCCGACTCTCCGTAAAATCACAGTTGAAGTGGGTGTGCCCGAACGCCCACAATCGCACTTGAGGCTTCTCCCAACACGGTTCCCCCCGGAGGTCGGTCGCAAACGCGGACGTGATGGGACTGTGGGCGTGTTTCGGGTCGACCGCCTCGGCGGCGATGGTTGGGCTCTGGTGGGTGAAGACCACGATCTTGCGATGAGGGTCTTCCTGTGCGATCCGAGAGACCTGGTCGTTGAGCCAGGCGAGATCGGCCTCGTGGGCCGCGCAGTGGTCTTGAACCGTCCAGTCGTGGATGTCGTAGAAGTCGTTCAGTCGGAAACTGACTTGCTCCTCCTGGGTGGGACACACCCGGGAGAACAGCGTGCAGCCGAGAACGGTGACCTCCTGGGAGATATCATACCGGGTGCGGTCGAGGAAGACGAACTGGCCGAGTTTCGACGATCCGGACGAGGCCTGCGCGCGGCGCTGATGGACCGAGTCCGAAAACTTCTGTAGCTTCTCCCGGACCGCCGGCCAGCTGGAATAGTAGGGCTCGTGGTTCCCGAGCAGCAGGAAGACGATCTGGAACTTGGGCAGCTGGGCCTCCAGGAAGGTGAAAAACCCATCGTCCCGGACGTTGCCAATGTCCCCCAGTAGTGCCAGGTAGGGCGCCTGCGCCACCACGTCAAAGAGGTTGTACCCCGTGGGGTTCTCCAGGTGCAAATCGGAGAGGATCTGGAAGGACGCCATCGGCCACGAGGGGAGAGAGGGGGGCGCTCTCAGACTCCGACTGCTGATTGATTGGTTGAGGGCAAAATTGATGGTCGACCCAGCGAACTAAAGTAGAACGAAAAGAACCCTGGGCATCAGTCAGGAATCTAGTTGAGGTTGATAGCTCGGTCAGACGCAGGAGGGGATGTGCCTGCCACCCGATCCCACCGCAAATTCCACACTCGGACCTGCCTAGAAGGGACCAGAAGGAGGACGAAATCGGCCGTGGTATTCAACAGACTCTCTTGGGCCGAAAACCACCCCAATGGTTCTCAAACACATGGAATTGTTGGGACCGCGAATGGACTAAATGGTCCAACTGGGTCCCTGCAAATCACTCGGTGACAAGGCAGATTAAGGCGGATTCAGGCGCCGATCGCCGGATCTCCGGGTTGGTGCCTCGGTGCCTGGGGGCCCGGAGTATGACGCGGCTGACTCAGCCGTTCCTACAGTGAAACAGCTAAACAACGTTGTTCGGAAGCCGAATCTGGTATACGCCGAACCTGCGGGGCAGAAGCTCCGAATCCGCAGTTCTCTCAATTGGGCTAGACAAGTCCTACGATCTAACAAAGACAACGTTCCGAGCCAACCAGCAACCGACGGTCACGCCGACGACGTCTCCCTGTGCCCCGCGTTGGAACGCCATGGTCCAGTTACCCGGGGCGGGGGCATCGAGTCCCCGAGGATAGGCGAGAAGCCACAGATCCTCCCCCAGATACCGCATGGGGTAGGCCGGTCCTTGCCCCAAAAACCCATCGAACGAGCCATAGAGCATGCCACCGGCTCCCGTGCAATGGAAGGTGGAGTCGATTTCCCCACACGAATAGCGGCCAGTGTAGTCCTGTCCCTGGGGTGGTTCCTGGGGTGCAGCGACCCGTTGTAGACGGATGAGCCGGTTGTCGTTGATACGGCGAAGCTCGATCGAGTCGTCGCTGAGGGTTGCACGCAGAGTGTCCGATCGCGCGGACTGGGTATCGAGAAGGGTGAGCGTCTCGGGAGAAATGTTGTAAGAGATGGTGATCCGGTTCTGCCCGCCGTGGGCCAACTGGAGTGCCAGCTGAGCGTCGGGGTCGAAAAACGTCCCAGCCCGGCTGGGAGGGAAATCGATCGGGGCGATCGCCGGAGTAAGGGTCTTTGGCAGATGGAGCACTTCCTTGACAGTGTACACCGCCACCTCCCGGGCATCCACTTCGCTGTTGAGCATCACCACAACAGACACCCGCTCGGACGGCACATGGAGTCGATGGAGACGATACCCGCGAAGAGCGCCACCATGTCCAATGGTTTTCAACCCCCCAATCTCGCCATGTCCGAGTCCGTAGCCGTAATTCGCCGGATTCCCGTCCGCGAAATTCGGCGGGCTGGCGACTTCCCGGTATATACTCTGAGGGTCCGCCCAGCTCTGGTCCAGATACCGCTCATACGCGATCATATCCGTGAGAGAGGCAACTACCCCGGCATCTCCAGACCATTGCATGCGGTTGACCGCGCGAACAAATCCTGACGACTCGGACCCTTCGTATCCCTCGCAAGGGGAGGGAAGCTTCGACGTGTCCTCGCCCAGCCTTGCGGTCGCCATCTGGGCCGGCGTGAACAGTCGTTCGTAGAGTAGCTCGCCCAGCGGTTTTCCCGAGACATCCTCCAGAACCCGAGCCAGCACGTAAAAGTTCACGTTCGAGTACGAGTATTGCGACCCCGGCGGGAAATGCAGCGATGTCGTCCGGGCGATCACCTGGTCCGCGTGTTTCGGAATAATGAATTCACCGTCCGGAGTGGTGCCCCAGAACATCGTCATCGCCCAGTAGTCGCGGATGCCGGACTGGTTGTGACACAGATGTTCGAGGCGCAGGCCGGTGGTTTCAGTGATCTCCGTCCGTAGAATCCGTCGGAGACTGGCCGAGAGCTGCTCGTGCGTCGGGCCCCGCGCGGCCATCTCGGGCGTCGGGTTGCGCTCGAGGTCTTTCAGCACCATACAGACCATCTGCTTGGTGATGGAGCAGATGGGCGTCAGCGTCGAGGGCGTCAGGGGGATGCGCTCCTCCAGATTGGCGTAACCCCAGGCATGCTGGGCGACGAGCTCCCCGTCTTTCAACACGGCGATCGCTCCGCCGGGGCCGCGATAGATGGACGGTACGGTCTCGAGGATGCGCTGAACCGCTTGGTTATCCACTGATATTGTTAGCGGTGCAATGGAATTTGTGGGCTGGAATCAACCCACTCACTGGTTACTTAATGATCAGGTGAGTCTGTTCGTATCGTCGCAGTACTTATCCTATGATGATATAGTTTTTGTCCGTCAATCAGGCAAATAAATATAGACCGTGATTTTCCAGATAGAAGAGAGAAGAGAAGACACGGACGAACCGGGTTGACTCCCCCTCTCCTTTAGTAATAACCTCTAACGAGGCCCTAGACGCGTATACCTATCTTCCCTATCGCGCCTACTCCGCCCGAACAGCGCAGGCGTGGATCTAGTCGTTTGGTCCCCGCACTAGAGTTACATTGGACGCGCGACTAATCTAAACCGACGATCTAAGGTACAATGTAGTACTTATCGCATGTGCTAAACCGCCCATCATGAGACATGGCGTTTAGGGTAATTTAGCATTGACGATCATACGGTATGGCGGTTAGAAACTGATATACCCCTCTAATCACTGGACCTCTTGAATTCTATCTCCAGGACTAACCGTCGGAGTTAAGTACCTACTCATTAACATCTCCTATTAGCATGAATTCACAGTGTTCTGCCTGATCAGTCGTGGAAGAACAAGACTTAGTGGCCCGAGGCATCAATGATTAGGGCTGCATGGGATTGACCTGATTGGCTGACATATCACTATATCGCGCTGGGTTGACGCTCAGACTGCCGGGCGTCAACCAGGACCAAACAGATGAAGTCATCAGGTATGGGCTATTAATAGCGAATATCCTGCATTCTCCATTCATCCTGATCTTGTTGGTCCATGTTTCTCAACAAAATACCATCAACCGCGACATCATTCCAGCGTCAAGAATCCCCGCTGGACCAATGACGGGACTCACTCGCCACATACTTCGTCTGTGGCGGTGCAGCCTTTCCCGCGGAGGGGTGTGGCGCAGGCAACCGCCAAGACTTTTGCCTCAGTCTCCTACAGTCTCCCCGTAATCCATATTAATCGCCGACGGGATCCTCCTTTCCTCCTTCACTCTTCCTCTGTCTCTGTCTGGAGTTTTCCTGGTCGCTTCACCTCTGGTTTACAGGCTGTGTATTATTTCTGCGCTGGATCGCAGTGTGTCTCCTCCTACGACTTTTGGTTACTCTATTACAGCCTCTACCTGGTCGTGTATACTTCCTCCCCCGCGGTTATCAGTCAACGCCCGCCCCGCTCTCGCGCTACCCTCGATTGGAGTCGCCTCACCCCTGAATCGCTTCAACCGTGCCATCTATAACGCCCTCGTCTCTCTTCGTTTCCTTATTCTCCAGAAATAAACCATGTCGTCAACCATGCATGACCCCAGACTTCTCTACAGCGTGAACAAGATCCGCGCCTTTCACATCCAGAATGGCGAAGAATCGGAGCTCACCCCCTCCGGGCCCCAGACGCTTTCTCTCTTGATGGTCCCAACAAGCGCACCGCAGCCTTCAAGCTCGACGGATGGGACACCCCCCGAAGAGGACTTCTATCTGCACCTGCACCTCCCCCCAGAGCTCGACCTCGCGTTGCCGGCTACGACTCAGATCTTCCATCAACCCCCCAACAGCTACTTGATCCCCCGTTGGGATCTGGGGCCGGATGCCGGTGCCTTCATCCGGATTCAGTTCCCCGGGGTCGGGTCGGGTCCGGACAAGGTCACACAGGAAGACGTGGATACCTTTGAGACGATCCTGGCTCAGTGCACGGCCTTTCTCGAACGGGCACCTCCTCCGAAGGATAATTATGCTGCGTACAATCCAGCCACGTATGGACCGGGCGAAGGATATGTTGGATCCTCTGCGGCTGACTCTAAGCATCCGCACGGGCGCATTGTCCTCATCGACGAGGAGAATGGCAGCACGGTGGGGGAAATGGAGGGGTATGACGTAGTTGAGAAGCCTGGGGTAAAACCAGGGTCCAAGAGTGAGTACCAAACCCCCGTTTCATCGCATCTGTGATCCGTGGCTGACGGCAGGCGATTCTTCAGGACCCGTGGAGATCCAACTCCCCGCGGAAGGTGAAGGCAACCAGATCAGCGTCAGCAATGCATCCGAAGAGTACCTGCAGATGGCGCGACTTCCCGCCTACAAGTCATCCACCCTCGTCCAGACCTCTGCCACCGCATCCCGTCTGATCGTAACCGGGTCAACGTACCTCGCCAACGCCATGGCCACTGGCGCGGACAGCTTCACCAAGAAGACCAAGCCCAGCCCGAAGCCCATGACCTTCTCCGAAAACGCCCACTCCCGCATCCGCAAGGTGGGCACCTTTTCCACCAATGCCGCCGACCTCTCTGCCAAGACAGTCGGACAGGTCGGCCGATACGCCCAGAACTTCGGCGCCTCGCTGGCCCGCCGCAAAGACGAGGGGAAGAACAAGGGCGTGGACAAGTACAGCAGCGAGTACAAGCCCGGCGTCCTCAACAAATCCATGATCGCCTTCTCGACGCTGGCCGACGGCGTCGAGCAGAGCGCCCGCAACGTGCTCACCTCGGGCTCCGTAGCCGCCAGCACCATGATCGGCCACCGCTGGGGCGCCGAGGCCGGCTCCGTCGCGACCGAGTTGACAGGCGGCGTCAAGAACGTGGGCCTCGTCTACATCGACGCCTCGGGCGTCAGCCGCCGCGCACTCCTCAAGTCCGTCGCCAAGGGCATGGTCGTCGGCCGCATGAAGGACGGCAAGCAGGTGGTTGTCGGCGCCGGCGACGGTGGTGCCGTCCCTCCTGGCGTCTCTTCTTCTTCCTCTCCCTACCCTGCTGGACCTTCTTCTTCTTCCACGCTGAACGCCCGCGATCCCGTCCACCGACGCCCGTCTCCTAACCCGACTCCTCCGCCTGCCTACGGCGCCTCGGGCACGACGTATTTGGGCGGGAGTTCCATGTCTGGGGGGAAGCACTGATCTTTTTTATCTCTTTTTTCTTTTCCCTTTTGGTTTTAATAAGTCGGTATCTGACATTGCGTACGTTGGATTTGAAGTTAACGCTGGGTGAAGACGAACAATGTTTGCAACAACATACAATACGAGTAATATAGATATGAACGCCATATGGGACGGTACGGGTTAGAAATCCGTGGTCCAGGCGGGGTTTACATGGCAATCAATCAATATACTTGGGAGATGGATTTATGACCAGGCGATCTAGGTAGATACTACATCAGGACAACTCCGGTAAACTGTCATATACACACACTTCTCGGTTCCTTCCTTCCTTCCCGATTTTTTCAGTAAGCTGTACGTTTTATACAGGCATAGAAAGATGACGATGTCTTTGGACGTGGAATGTATGTATGTATGTATGTATGTATGTATGTAGCCTGTGCAACTTGACCTTGGTCCATCCTGGCTGTCCTGTTTTCTCTTCTAGGGTTATTGTAGTTGGTAGGTGTAATGTAGATATAGATGAAAATGAAGATGTAGATAGGAGGAGGCTAGATAAACAGATAAAAAAGGAAGCGATACAGAAATAGTCTTGGGAAAGAAAAAGCGATTGGGTGGTATAGACACGGACGCTTGCGCATATTACAGTCGATGACAAAAACAAACCCACACACAAACACACAGAGAGAGAGAAATCTTAAGAATCAGCTGTCAAAAGTATACCGCAACCATTCGCCGACCGCACGCAGACTCTCCCATCTGACCGACTCGTCCTTATCGGCCATCAGCTCCATAACGCGAGTCTTGAGGCCGAGTCTCTCGAGCTGGGCGCGCCGCTCGGGTAGCTCCTTGACGAGGTGGCCGACGTCGTTGCAGCCGATGGCGAGCACCTGCTTGTCGGAGTCCCAGCTCTTGGAGAGGATCTCGGCGAGCTTCTTGGGCAGGGCGCCGTTGGAGTCGTCGAGGATGCGGCGGGCGTTGTCGCGCCAGAAGGTGGGGTTGCGGTGGGGCGGGGACCACCGCAGGTGGCCGGATTGCAGCTCCGCGGCGTACTGGTCGAAGGTGGTTTGCGTCTTGGTGTACTCGTCGAGCATCTCGGAGAGGTACTTGAGGTCCTCGAGGAGGTCGGGGTCTGTCAGGTGGCGGCCTGAGAGGTTGGTGAGGAGCGCGGGGAGGCGGACGAAGACAGCGATGGGGAGCAGGCTGTTGCGGTTTGAGGAGAGGAGGTTCTTGAGGGTTGCGAGGAGGAGACGGGTGGTCTTTTCCTTGGGGGAGAGGCGCAGGAGTTGCGTGTAAAGTTGGACGAATTCGTAGTCCCTGGCGTGGGTGAGTTAGTGTTGGAAGGCGGCAAGCGTTGATGGCTCGAGCTACATACGTTTGGATTTCATCACCGATCAGGCGGCCCTCAAAGCTCAGCTGCCACATCACCAGCAGGACCCGGTATAACAGCTGGAGTCCAACCCCGCCGGCGAGGCCGGGCTCCACGGATCGCGAGCTGCCCACTAACGTGCTGGCGCTGCTGCCGTTATCCTTGGCTCCTGCGGCGGCACGCAGGATGTCAATCAACGGGGTTACCGTCTGGTCCCGCTGCGCCCAGAAGATCTCGCGGGACCGCGAATTCCGCAGTAATGCCGACAACTCCTGCACCCCGATGTCCTGCAGCCCGCTGTCTTGGTTTTGCGTCAGGGACGACAGATATGTGTACAGGGGCGGGAGTGCCTCGTCATCGCGCGCGGCCGGCTTGGACGACGTAGACAGGCTGATCGATACCAGTTTCGTGAGACAGGTGGAGGTGAGAAGCGGGATGGGGTCTTCCGCGTTGGTTGAGTGTCGCAGGAGGAGGAGGAAGGACTTGTAGGGGGCGGGATGCGCAATCAATTCGGAGGAGAGAGACGGGACATCTGTGAGACCATAGGTTAACACCGGTAAGTTTTCACCCCAGTTTTGTATTCTTCCTGGCCATCTATTGTACAGCTCGGAAGAATGGTGTAACCCACCGTTGATCAAGTCCACGGTCAGAACGAGGATATACTGAACGATATCGGACCGCCGCGATGCAGCCTCCAGCACACTCTGTCCTTCGGAGTCGCCCGCAAGGAGACTGACATAGCCTGGCAGATCCCCCTCGATCGTCTGAATGCGCTGCTCCTTGCGAACCTTATCCACGGCCTTGATTTTCTTCAGATGATCTTCCGTGATGCTGCCCGCTCGGACAGCTCCATCCCATGGGATCGGGCGTGCTCGGATGTTGTTTTGCAACGAGCTGAGATAGGTGGGGGGCTCCAACGACATGGTCATGGTAGGGAGGAAGCTGACCGGGGGAGAAAGACGAAGGACAGAGGAGCCGCTTGCTCGAAAGGGGAATGAGAAGAAAGGATGAGGGGATCGATAAGGGAGTTTCTTCTTCAGCTATGATGACGACTGACGAGAGAGGGACGTCTGGGGGACCGAATAGAGGAAAGCTCCGCGATCACGTTGCCAAGCCGGGGACTTAATCTCTTCGCCGCTCTCGTCCACGCAATCACCCACGCTTTGCAACCCCCCGAATCGACCTGTTTCATGTTTCTTTTGCTCTGGTCCTCGTTTCCTCCTGTCTTCGGTTTCTTCATCTCTTTTGGTTTAGGATTCTGGATCTGGTTTTGTCTTTTCAGGAGACGTTTGTTGTCCCCGTTTACGGATTCCTGGAGCAAACAACAAGCTATCTCACTCGACTCTCGCTTCCTATACAGTGACGACCCACAGCTACCAGGTCGCATTCAATTGTCGCTCGCATGGCCTATTGCCACTCATGAACTGATCCCGCATCAATCGAGTTGGCTGCGACACCCTTGCATACGATAGGTTCACAACGATCAGCGACCTCCGTTCGTTTGACCATGGCGCAAACCCCGCAGTCCCCGAAACAGAAATGGAAGGTCGGCTCTTTCTTCCAGCAGGCCGTCGCGGGGGTGGAGTCCAAGTTGGATTTGATCTTAGCGGAAGAGGAGGACAGGAAACAGCTGGAGCAACTGCAAGCGAAGAGTAACCCGGTGCAGGCAAACCAGACGGGCAGTACGGTGCCTCCGACCCTGATCTGAGTGGCTTTTGTTTCGGTATGGTTCGCACAGCTAACGGGTCGCAGACCTCTCGCGTAGTTCATCCAATGCGCGCAAGAATGATAGACAAAATCGGCTTCAGGAACGCCTGGCGCGAGCCGTCGTGGGGTCCAACGGTGGCCCCAATGCGTCCACCGCTTCCTCCCCGAGTCGCCCGTCCTCCCCCGTGACCAGTTCGATAGCGAGTAACGATGCGCGATCAAGTATGGATGCGGAATTTAGAGTGAGCTCGCCTCTGGCAAATGCCGTAGACGTTTCTTCGGACCGGACCGGGTCGGATGACGCCCCAACTACAGCGGTCCCACGGGCAAGCTATGATTCGGGCATCTCGTCGAGGAATT
Source organism: Aspergillus neotritici (assembly GCA_023619815.1). Classification (NCBI taxonomy): domain Eukaryota; kingdom Fungi; phylum Ascomycota; class Eurotiomycetes; order Eurotiales; family Aspergillaceae; genus Aspergillus; species Aspergillus neotritici. The sequence continues at coordinate 828,919 of JALZYL010000003.1, read as the reverse complement.
CGAAAGAGATCGGTGCCTCCTCAACGGATAATGCTACTGTACAAGATGCCGGATCGGAGTTACCAGTTCGGTCTGCAAGTGCCGCAAGTCGACCCTCTGGCGAAATAGGCCCGCGTCCATCAAACGAGCTCGCGCGTAGTGCAGCCGGCTCCCCTGCTGAGACGGAGCAGGTTGAGACCACTCAGCTACGGACGGACAATAATGCAGCCGATTCGGAACGGCAGCAGGAGATCCACGGATACATCGAACGCATCGATGCGTTACAGTCTAAACTCAAGTACCTCGCCAAAGAGGCCGCCGAGTCTGCCAAGAAAGCGGCGGCCACAGCGGAACCTGGAAGTGTGGAGAAGCAGCTCTGTGAGAAGGACGAGAAGATTGCCCTATTGCTCGAGGAAGGTCAAAAACTCTCGAAATCCGAGATGGACCACCGAACCGCCCTCAAGAAGCTCCGGAGTCAGTTCACCGAGACATCCAAGGCCCAGACAGAGACTAAGAAGAGGATGGACCGGCTGGAACTGGACGTAGCGAACGCTGAAGCCCGTGCCAAACGCGCCGAAGCGGCCGAGAAGAGGGCCAACGAATCGCTCGCTTCCCAAACGAAGACGGCTCGAGATCTCGAGGCGGCCGTGAATGAGCGGAATGCGCTCAAAGAAACCGTGCAAGAGATGAAAGCGCAGCTCGCTAGAGCTACCGCCCGGGCCGAATCTGCCGAATCCAAGGCCCAGTCCGATGCTTTGGAGAAGGAGAAGCGCCGAGTTAGTCAGCTCGAAGAGGAGCTGTCCAGCACAAAATCCGAACGAGATGCGAACGAAGAAGCGCTACGACGAGAAATCGATAGCCTCAAAGAAAAGGGTGAACAGGAACGGGAACGTACCCGTATGCTGGAGGCGGAGTCAAAGAATGAACAGGCGGTTTTGGAGAGTAAGCTGGAGTCTCTTCGCTCCCGAGCAGAGGAAGCATCTTCGGGAGTGGCCGGCGATGCACAGGCCAAGCTTTTGCGCCAGGTTGAAACGTTGCAAACCCAATATGCCGTTGCCAGCGAGAACTGGCAGACATTGGAGGGTTCACTGCTGGCACGGTTGGCCAGCGTGGAGAAGGAACGGGACGAGGCAGCGCGACGGGAAGGGGAGATGCGGCGGAAGATTCGCGAAGCGGTACGTATATACCTTAGCCCATATGTTCCCCACCATCAGATGATGTGGTACTGACCTCTGGATAGAATCTGAAGGTGAAACGGGTGGAGGAAGAGCTCGACAGCGCCAAGGACACGGAGCACGATCTCGAAAGCAAGCTGGAGGAGCGTGCGCAGGAGCTGCAGAAGCTGGAGCAGCGACTGCAGAAGGCCCAGCACGAGCTAGAATCGGCCCAAAAGGACTTCGTCGAGCAGAAGAAGGTCTCCGACGCGATCTGGGCGCAGAAGCTAGAAGAGGAACAAGCCAAATGGCGAGACCTAGCCATGCCGGCCCCGAGCTTCCTCAAGCAGTCGCGGAACGCCTCGCCCGTGGCATTCAACCGCCGGCCCAGCACCCTGGAAGCCGCCGCCTCGATCTCGGAATCCCGGCCGCTGAGCCGTCGCTCGTCGACCCTGCCGATGTCTCCCGAAATCGGCACCCCGCCACGCCAGAACTCCTTCCCGCTGTCGACGCAAGCGAGCATGTCTCCCGTGATCAACAGCGCCTCGACTGCCAACATGGCCGAACCCTCAGCGATCGCATTCGACTCGGACGAGTTCTTCACGGGGTCCGGCTCACCGTCTGCGTTTGGCGGCGCCGCCACCCAGCACTCCCGCGGGATCAACGACCTGATCTCCGAATCGACCGTCGGCGCCGGCCCGTCGGTGCAGCTCGTCGAGCGCATGAGCGCCACCGTGCGTCGTCTAGAGAGCGAACGAGCTGCGTCCAAGGACGAGCTCGCCCGCATTACATCCCAGCGCGATGAAGCCCGCCAGCAGGTCGTGGACCTGATGCGGGAATCCGACGAGAAGAAAGCCTCCGACGCTCGCATCCAAGAACTCGAAAGGGACATCGCGGCCCTCGACGAGCGCTATCAAACCACGCTCGAAATGCTCGGCGAGAAGAGCGAGCAGGTCGAAGAGCTGCAGGCTGATGTCGCTGACCTGAAGAAGATATACCGGGATTTGGCAGATAGGGCGATGAAGTGATGGCGTATACGTTTGTTTGCTTGGTCTCTAATAATCTTTCACAGGCACATATTCCCCCTTTCTCTGACTTATTCCCCGTTCTGTACATAATATCCCTCTGGCGCTACTTTTTTATTTTCTTTAGTTCTTTATTTTTCGTTCCTTTTTGCCTTTTTAGACTACGTGATATGTCCAGGGAATTGAGCCGGACAAGTTCTACGAAACATGATTTTGTTTACTACGTCCCGATACCAGCCAACCGGCACTACATACTCGGTCACGTAAGGTCCTGGGTATCGCATTCGCATTCACACTTAACGTAGAAGGCACCTCAAACCAAGCCCGCCACCCATTTACAATTCGATCCCCTCCCGCTCAGCAGTCTGCACAATATACCCACGCACCTAAAAGACACACAATTAGTCCCGGCCAAATCAATCCAAGCCACAGAGCAGGAAACAGAGAGCACCGGGATAACTCACCTTCCCATCCGGAGCCAAGTCAATAGCCAAATCGCCGTCCGCATCCTTCTTATCCGGCTCCGCACCCGCCTTCAGCAACATAATCGCTGCGTCGCCATGGCCCTCCGCGATGGCCTGATGCAGGGCCGTCAAGCCGTCCATATCGCTGGCGTTCACTGGACTCTTTCCCGCTTCGAGGAGTTCCTTGATGATGGCCGTTGAGCCGATGGCTGCTGCGCGGTGGAGGGGCAGCTGGCCGCGTTTGTCTTTGACGCGGGCGCTGCATTTGTGGGCGAGGAGGGTGCGGATGGTGGAGAGGTTGCCTTTGGAGGATGCGAAGTGGAGGGCGTTCTAGAGGCCGGACTCGTTAGTTTTTGAGTCGTCGTGGGCAATTTCTCGTGTTGATATCGGGTTTGGAGACATCGGAAAGTAGGATTTACCTGGCCCGAGTTACTGGTGACTGTGGCGTCTGCTCCTTTGCGGAGGAGCAGATCGAGCATGGGGTCGCCTTCGGCGTTTTTGAGACTCGCTGCGATCATGAGTGGTGTCCAGCCGGATCCATCCTATTCTCGCAACATCCAAGTTGGTTAGATATTGCTGTCTTGTTTCCCCTGGGAGCTAAGCTGGAGCTCACCTCCACGTCCGGGTCGAAGTTCTTGGTCGCGACCAGTTGCTCCACGATCGGGAGGTGGTTGTATGCGACAGCCCAGTGGATGGGAAGCCGCTCGTCATCGTCTTTCACATTTGCGAGCTTCGGGTTTGCCTGCAGCGGGGGAGATCCTGTGAGTACATAGTAGGCTTAGATAGGTATTGTATTGTAGTGGCGTGGGCAGCTCGAGTGACGATGCGGGGTTGCGCCAGACAAATACATACGTTCAAAAGAGACTCCACCACTTGAGCTACTGGGTTATTAGCGTGGGATATTGCGGTGCAGGAGGGAATATCATACCTTTGCCCTCTCGGGCGGCCTCGTGCAGAGGGAATTTGGCACTGTGATCGGGCTCCATGATGAGTTGGGAGCAGTTGTGGAGAGACAATGATAACGGCCTGATAGAGCTCCGGCGATGATCGATGGATCCCGTCGCTGATTGGCTGGTCGGGTCTGGCCTGAAAGTCGCCTGGGTGCCGTGGTGCCTGAGGCCATCACACCGCTCGCCGCCCGCGGATTCTTCTTCATTACGACGTTGCTGTCGTTCTCCACGCCAACTCACTCCTCCCCACGCCACGATTCTGTCGGTTATAGGTCGCTTTCGAGGCTGATTCTATATAATTTGATCAACTTGTTTGATAACCTCGGAAATTTACATCGCCTCTGAGGAGCATACGCAAGCGACACGTCCGTGTTCTCCTTCGCGTCCTCTCCGAGCGACTCAAGGCTCGACCTCCTTCCCAGTAGCGAACGATCTATCAACATGGACGTCGCGTCGACCACACCAGAAGATGCCGTGCGCATTTCCGCCAAGAGAACTGCCGACCTTTTCGGCCCCGACTATCTGATGGTGACCCCGTCCGTCACGAATGGGTCCATTGGCCTCTCCTACCGACGAAAAGCAGAGTACGACGATGTGAAGGAACTCCCCCCAGCACTGGCTGCGAAACAAGCCCAGGCTGCCGCGGCAGGCCGTGCGAAGCGACCGAAAATCCAACCGCAGGCGCAGTCCAACGTGGATCAGAGTGGCGGGTCGATGTCGCTGGTGAAGAAAGGCCCCAGCCCGAGTGCGGGTGGGATTGGTGGTGAGAATCAACCGAAGAGCTTAGTTCAGCGACCGTCGGCGACGCGACAACAGCGACCGGATTGGCACGCGCCATGGAAGCTGATGCGGGTGATCTCGGGACATCTGGGGTGGGTGCGAGCGCTGGCGGTGGAACCGAACAACGAGTGGTTTGCAAGTGGTGCGGGTGATCGAACGATCAAGATCTGGAATCTGGCGACGGGACAGCTGCGCCTCACCCTGACGGGTCATATCTCGACCGTCCGCGGATTGGCAGTGTCTCCTCGACATCCCTACCTGTTCTCCTGCGGCGAGGATAAGATGGTCAAGTGTTGGGACCTGGAAACCAACAAGGTGATCCGGCATTACCACGGTCATCTCAGCGGAGTCTACTCGCTCTCGCTGCACCCGCGCCTGGACCTTCTGGTCACCGGTGGTCGGGACGGCGTCGCCCGCGTGTGGGACATGCGCACGCGCAGCAACATTCATGTCCTGTCGGGCCACAAGGGCACCGTGGCCGACGTCAAGTGCCAGGAGGCCGATCCGCAGATCATCACGGGGTCGCTGGATGCTACGGTTCGCCTGTGGGATTTGGCCGCCGGAAAGTCGATGGGGGTGCTCACGCACCACAAGAAGGGCATCCGCAACATCGCCATCCACCCGCGGGAGTTCACCTTCGCCAGTGCCAGCACCGGCAGCATCAAGCAATGGAAGTGTCCCGAGGGCGCCTTCATGCAGAACTTCGAGGGCCACAACGCCATCGTCAACTCCATCGCCGTCAACGAGGACAACGTCATGTTTTCCGGCGGCGACAACGGCTCCATGTGCTTCTGGGACTGGAAGACGGGCCACCGCTTCCAGACCATGGATACGATGGCACAACCGGGTTCGCTGGACGCGGAGGCCGGCATTATGGCGTCGACCTTTGATCGCACCGGCCTGCGTCTCTTCACGAGCGAGGCCGACAAGACCATCAAGGTCTGGAAGCCCGACGACGAGGCCACCGAAGAGTCGCATCCCGTCACGTGGCAGCCGACCCTGGGACGGCAGAGATATTAATGCGCGATACTACAGACCGATTCTTATACCCCGTTCAATCCGTCTGTCAGGAAAGAGGAGATTTTTTGAGGGAACTATGCTTTGTTCTGGTGCAGTTTCACGGAGTTCCGGTGGATTGAGGTTTTCTAAGCCATCTTTAGTACGATGGCACAAAAAGGATATAATTGCTCATGACTGAATTGTATTATATGATGTTAGATAGAAAAATCTAACAAGAGCTATCCCGAGCATTCACTGATTCTGTTTCTCCATACATGATCATATTGTCTGGCTTGTTTACATTGGAGGTCGTGAATGAGTGACCACTTCAGGCTACTACCAGGCTAGCAACTGCAATTTCTTATTTGGGGATGTCTGTCACGGCCCCATTTCATTCATCAACACAACATCATTTGCTTCTTTGCTTCCTTTCATCTGTTCCAAGTGTGGCAATCACTATTCCCTGCCTCTGCCAGTGAATGCATCTATCCGATCTCTCTCACGAAGTGTTTGTGTCCATATGTTGTGAATGAAATCCATCTTGATTCTTCGTCTCTCCCATACCTTTATTTATTCCCTATTTTCCACTGTTGTTTCTTCCTTTACACCTCTTCTCTATCCCATCCTCTCTATTCCCATCTCTTCTCATCCAATTTCTTACTTACAGATTTTCTTGTGCCAAAGTAGGCTTTGGTATCCTTCGTGTCGTTTCAATCGGTCATCCTATCCTGTTCTAGCACTTTCATTTCATCCATCCGGGGTAAACCATTCTGGATTATACCGAAATGGAGTGAGTAGCTATGAGATATACAGCAAGAAATCTACTGACATACCTCCTAGTCCCGAATCATCCGCAGCTGAAGGTAGGTGTAACGTCCTGACGGTGTCATATGAATGATTACAACTTGCCTTGGATTCCACTATTCCAACAGATCCTCACTAACACGTCCTTCAGAGTGGCAGCTAGTAGGATATGGCCGGAAGTCGTTGAAACCCCATGCATCCAAAGCTACATCTGCCAAATACAATCCTACCCAGCCTGCTCAAGCACAGCCTACTAACTCGATCCAACCGGCCCCGCGTTCTGAGCCTATTGCTAGCAAAGATCAACCGGTCGCCATCAAAACGCAACCAGCAGCCCCAAAAGGACCGCAGAAGCAACAGAAAGTGCACGTTCCGTATTCTCAGGCCCTTAAACGCCCAGCTCCCCATACCACTATGCAACCACGAGCTGGTTACCAGAGCGCTAGAGGACGGGGAGGGTCCAATGTGAAGCGCGGACAGGGAACACCAGCTCGACAGCCTAGCCGTCTTTTCAGCGACTCTCCTGCTAAATCGAAATGGAGAGCAGGTGCCCAGCCTACAAGTGAGCATATTGTTCGATCGAATTCTTTCTGGCTGGAGCTGACCTTTGGAATCCCCAGTGTCTGTGAGGTTGTCTCTCCAATGGGGTTCATTTAAACACGAGTAAGACCTTCTCGAACTGGAATGGCAGCGATGAGGCTTATCATATTCACCCCAACGCAGGTTCTTCGCAGCAGCAAGGTCTTCCGTGATGAGCAACGACTCACCTTCGAATCAGGGTCGATATGAAGTCTTTGATGTGATCAGCCGGAAGACAGGTGCCTACGTTAAACCCCCTCATTTTTCAGACCGGGTATGCAACATTCCTCACCCATCAATCGTAGTAGTCATGGTTTATGCTCACTGGAATATATATATATAGCTCATCCATATATGGGGCGAACCATCGCAGGTGGCATCTGCTAAAGACCTTCTTCAGCTGACTCTGAATAAATGCAAAAGCATTTCATCGACACTGAAGAAGAAAGCAGAGTGGACGAAAATCCACGGTCATTCTGAAACCAAGGAAGCAATGTTCGAATTGCAGGAACGACACGAGGCTATCTTACAGCAACTTCGAAGACCACCCGAGTCCCTTGCAATATATCCTGAACAGGTCGGTATGCACCTTGCCTCTCAGACATTAAATTGCTTTCTCACTATTTCGAATCCAGTTGCTCTTCTTATGGCCACGGGACGGCCCGTCTCTCCGAGATTCTCTTGGTCCACAGCTTGAAGCGCTGGACACCATTCGGGCTAAGTTCGCGTGTCATCTATTCATTCCAAACGGCCTTCCGGACTTCATCTGTGTCGTTGGTTGTGATCACGACACGATCAAGGAGATTGTTCGCCGTTTAAGGACAAAGTGGAGCGAAATAGTTGCGAGCAGCAGTGTCAAAGCTAAAGTTTATGTAGTCGAGCCTCCGCCGCCTGGCACCGTGAGCAGAATCATCACCGAAAAACCAAAGAACGCGCCGTTTGTGGAACTTGCTCTCGTTGGTGATAAGATTGAAGGGACGGCCCCTCAGCAGTGGCTCGCCCGAGCTGCTTTGATCCGATCCAAAAATGATGCTCGTCTTCTGAGCGCCATCGAGAGGTCTTTGCGGGGTGTCGTCTTCGTTCGAGGACACTTGCGCATGCGTGTGAACCTTGGCTCATTCGTGCTCTACGAGTACCGCCGTCCATTGGACGGCAAGTCTTACGATTTTGAAGAATTCCGAGAGATGCTCCTACATGAGCAAACCAAGGGTCGTCTGATTCCGGGGTATGTCAACGGAGACTCTGTGGTCAAGTAGCCACTGACTATCTTCCAGGTTGAAAACAAAGCAAGATAGCCTTCTCCAGAGATGCTATGAAGCAACCAATCTGCTTGAACCCTACGAGCGCACATCTTCGTCGTTGAAAGATTATGAACTTCTGTACTCTGTCAACTTCGAATTCCAAGGGTCAAACGCTGCGATGCTACGACTGGAGGCCGAGTTCGCCAAAAGTCCCGGGGCGCATGAATATGAAGTCACGCAAAGACGATGGCTTAGGCCTCGTGGAGGCGGCTCAGTAACTGAAAGTCGTCCTCCCTTGCAGATTGGAGTCGTTGACCTTGAAAGGCATGCAATATGGACCTTCCTCATTAGATAGTCACGCAAACTGACCGTGCATCAGATCGGACTGGCAAATAGAGATCAAATCTCTTGAATTCTACGAGGCGTCTGCGATCGATTCTAAACTGAGGGCATTTTCTCACTCTGTGCGGTTCCAGAGAAATTCCGATACTGGCGACATTTGCGCGCAGCCTCGCAGGAAGGTAATATTCCCAGACTCGGATCCGGTTTCACGGTTTGTGGAAAAGACCGCCATTAGGTATCGGCTGAAAGGGACCAACTATATCTTCGAGATTGCCCGCTATGATGAGTACAGCCGTCCACGGGGTGCCGCCTTTTTTGGAACCGCCTCGGTCTCCTGGGGAGCATCTGTGTTCGATCCTAACTGGGACAATTTGTTGGGAGAGCATGCAAACCTACCAGTCGGCCGTAGTGCCAGGTACAGCCCCGATCTCCACACATTCTTTCCATCCCAAGGCCCAAGTCCTGCCGCAAATTATCCGGGCTTCTGGGAGTTTATCGGCTTGGTAAGACGGGTTGCTGAATTGCTTGGTCCTGTCCGGGCTTTGACTGAGCAACCTATGAATGCTGCACCTGCTTCGAAAGACGCTAATACCAGGAAAGAACCGATTCCGTCAAACCATGCAGTGGCTGTTGGCGCTCATGACCGTGGCGGGATGCTCGATGCTGACCTCGGTACTCTTTTTTGACTGCAAGTACGAAAAAGAGAAGAGAAATCCAGAAGCCCATGTTCTGAGAAAGCCCCCTTCACGTGAATTTGGCGTTTTCCTGTTTTCTCTGCCCGCTTTCTCTCCACTACCATGCGGCACTCGGCTATGGCATTTATGGTCAACACTACCAGCTGCTCTTGGGTGGAATCCATGCTGGAGGTGTGCATGACACCTGTATCGCGCTAAGAGCTTCGTTGCTGTTTATGAACCAGGACAATCTATGCCATGATCGATGTATCATTATTCTGTCCACAAGAAGCCGCAAATATCATTTCGTCTATCGTAAACTTTTTTTTCCTACTATAATAGTCTGTACACGGATCCTGATATAGATTCAGCCACCGCCCGCGGTAGCGGCCGCAGAGGATTGTGTGCTTTCACTGAGCAGCTTCACCCGTAGAGCTAGACGAGGGTCAGTCACCACATACAGAGAAGAAGAAAAGGAAGAGGTTAACGGTACCTTCTTCAAATAGCCTCTGCTGCTGGCTCTTGGTCTGCACGATCTTCTCCAGCTCCGTCAAATTGGCCTCCAGAGCCTTGACCTTGTCTTCGTAGAAAGCGATAGCCTTGGCGGGTGTCTGTCATGTATTAGCACAGCCCTTCTCCATGATACATACATTCCCTGAGCAAGCCCCAGCAACCAGGAAATATGAAAAGACGCCAGTAAGAAGGGAGAGACAACAAACCTTCTCAACGTAGAACCCCGTCCCAACATCAACAAGCACCTTCTCCCGATCCGCCATCTTCCCCTTAACATACAGCGAGCTCGTCAACGGCACAAGGATATCATCGCGTCCGTCGGTGCCCTTCTTCTGCGACCCGACGACACCCTCGTTGATGGAGCGCACACAGTCGCGGAACTTGGACTGCGCGGCGCGCAGCTTCGCGTGCGACGACGTCAGGTGTTCCAGCTCGGAGGAGATGCGGGATTGCAGGGCGCGGAGTTGCTGCGAGGAGAGGGAACCGAGGTTTACTTTTGTTTGGTTCAAGAAAGAGGAATTAGCCCGGTGGTTCTGTAACTTCACAATGGGTTTTGTCTTTTCTTTTGTTGTTGGGTGCGTTTGAATTGGCTTGAGTGGAGTTGGCTGGCTTACCTGCTCCCGGGGGTGCTTCTCCCTCTGCGGGGGTGTTTGGAGGGGGCATTTTTCGCGACGGCTGGTTTTGTTTTCTTGCTTGATTGCTTTTATTTCTCGCTTTCTTTTCAGGATCGGGGTGGCGTGTCGCTCCGCGGCGAAGTGGAGAAGGCTTGCCCGGCTGCGCTGGGAGGATATGCGGCCGTGTGGGCTTTTCCGTTGGAGATGTTCTTCTGGTGTATGGAGTGAGGATAACGAGCTAAAGTTGGTGGGAGGGGAGCTTGTGCTTAGTCATGGGTTTGTGCAGGTGGATTGATGAGTCAGGTAGGATTGGGTGGTTTTATGTGTTTTATGTATGTGGTGGGGTTGGATGCCTGATCGGTGGGGCATGATTATCTTTTTGCCTGGGGTGTCTCTTTGATGTCTTCTTTTTGGCTTATTTCTACTCATTTCTCTATTTGACCATACTGTGAGTGTCTGGGATATAGTATATGGCTTTTTGTCATATACTGGGTGCGGTGAATTACACAATGAGTATGTCTAGATACCTATCTATGATGTTTCCACGGAGAAAGCTACAGTGTATCAGGTCCTCAGGGCTACAATCACAGCCCGGATGCAGTATGACATCTCGTTATAGCTGTCTTTGTGGTGAATAAACGTTTCCATTGTCTACCTGGACAGTGACTGATCATCAAAAACAACATAATCACTTGATAATGTCAAAATGAGTCTCCTTCTGGCCAGCATGGCTTCTCTATATATACCCCGACACCACCCACCTCCAACGGTACCAATCTGACCACACTTCCAATCTATTTCATCATTGATATTGCACCGTATGGTCTCTAGATCATACACGGATGACGAGATTCATAAGCTCCAGATGACAAAGCTCCTGGCACCAGGGCAGGCCTTGCAGGCCACCAAGGCACGCCCCAAGGAGACCGATATGCCCCGATGGGGCAGATGAGCCTGAACTCCCTCAGTACGACACGAGCAACCGGCCTCTGAAGAGGGTCGTTAGGATCATTAGGGCTATAGCATGGCCAGTGCCGGGCCGTCTCTGGTATGTCTCCGGCATTGCATAATTGCCATTCGAGACATCCAGTCTTAGCTTTGCAACGCCTGGGTGTACTAGGCAGTCATGTCAGTGGCTACAGAAAGCCAAAGCTCAGGATGGTGGATTGCTGTACTTCAGCCAGAGACAGGTTTACTGGTACAAGTCTGATTGCGTCATGATATGATTGATGTCTTTGGTTGGGATATCGACCGTATCAAGCCCAACCAAATACCAATTTGGTATTTTGATGCAGTGATTGCTATCTGTTGCTCATATTCTACAGGTGTCTGATACTAGCTGCCTTCCTCCCGGTTTCCGGTTGATGCGAGAAGACCTGTCATGCTTCTGACCTTTGCTGCATCGCGAGTTCTATGCATCGCCCCGCACCTCCCAGTCTTCCAATCCCAGCACGAAGCAGTCATCACCCCATATCCAGGCATCGCGGACATTGTATCATCGAATTTTTACAATGGTCGTATCACCACTGCCACCACCATCGTCCGAATTGTCACTTCTGCAGCGTGGAAGTCACCAAAACAAGAAAGCAAGGCATCAAGTCCACACCTGTCCTGTTAGGCCCGCCCTGAATCGGAACTGTCACATACGTTCTGATATATATATCCAACTATTCAACACACACACTGTGAATTATAGCCATTTGCATACTGGAAGCCTACAATATCCTAGGATAAATGGGCCATTATGAACCAACCGAACGGTACACGGGCGAATCCTGTGTTCCTTTGGCTCTACTCGAACCACTCAAGACATTGTTCTTTTCTCAGCTATGGTGACGAATCGGCATTTGGTCGGACTTGATATAACGGATTTATTTCTCAACGCTATATGACAACCTCCGTCCACGATGAAAAAGAAATGTGGAATACCGACTTCCTTCTCTTTTACTCAACCTTTCTCGACAAAAACCGTCGACTGGATACCAAGTCTGGAATGCCGGCTGGTATTTACACTCGAATATTTCGATATGCACAGCAAACGCTGACTGGGCTATCTCAATTTACATGCCTAATTCGAACTGGATTGACAGAATCGTTGACTCTACCAGAAGTGCCATCCGGGCACTGCAGGCCCTGAGCCATAAATCACCAAAGTCACCGCTGCAGCCGCAGCCGCAGCCCCCACCGCCGCCGACGAAGCCCCCGCCGATCCCCCGGGACCCGGGTGACTCCGACTCCTTCGCCCCCTCAGTCTGCCTTCGGTGCGTCAGGGCGGCCGGGCGAGGAGTGTTCGGGGTCATCTGCGTGACCCTCCGGGGGCGGTTGAAGTGTCGGCGTTTGTTGAGTCGCCCTTGCCGTTTCTTAGTCGGTCCATAGCTTTAGTAGCTGCTCCCGTCCGGGGGCATCAGAATCTGATAAGCTTCTTCCTCCTCCTTTTTCGTGCTCTTAGAAGCCCGCATGGGGCTTTAATAGCGTTGTTAGGATGGCAAACATCCGTGCGTCAGGGTAAGTGGTACACACACTTTGGTGGTGTGGGCTAATAAAGTGAGGTATAGATCGCCGCGGAGCACGAGGACCTCGCACAGGAGGTATTCGACGCGGCGGCCCAGTAGAGGGAGTCTACCTCTCGCAGGGCCACACGCAGCGCCGAGACTGTTGCTGGGAAACAAGACTATCGATCTGGTCACACCATTCTTCTACCCAATATCTGGGTAAGGCGCATGGTGGATCTTCAATCTTGAGGAGATAACTGTGGTGTCTGACTTGGACGAGTGGAGATATATTGATGGCGGTTGTGAATCTGCTATCTGGAATGATGATGGTCATGTGTCTGGGCTTTTCTCGCTACGCATTGAGGCCAGAGGACTTGGTATAAGGGTTTCGCTGTCGTATGCTGAATAGAAACAGTCTTCGAATTAATGTACAGTCAACAAAATAATTAAGAATCATATTTTCCCATAGTCTCGGCGTACGTAGAAAAGAAGAGTAGTCAGTAATAAATAGGGCCTTCAATACTGGGTTAGAATCAGTACTCAAAACAAGCAATGCATGAGGAACGACGAAAGTAATGCGAGACTTAAAATAAAACGCATAAAATATAGATCTCACGCTATAGGAAAGCAGATAGCCACCCACTGTTAACATCGCGCTGGCGCGAAGTCTATGAACAAAAAGAAAAACGTCAAACGTCAACAAAATCATAAGAAACCACCTCTAACCGCCCAGACACAGTCAAACAGGTGGATTGTAAGTCTCCCACGGACGCAGGCCGGTTCTCTGTCGGAATAGATTGACAAGCGGCGTAAAGAGGACCTTCCCCTCAAAGGCCGCCAGCTTGCCCTCTGTCTCTGCCTGGTTGTGCTTCTCATAAATGGAGGCCAACTCGTTCCAGCTCGTCCACTTCCACTCCTCACACTTCTCCGGCTCCATGACCTGTACGTCGTCAGCCAATTGATCCATTCACCCCAGTATAATGCCTTCCACGGGGCATGGAGACATGGAGACGAAGAAAGAAAAAGAACGGAAAGGAAAGAAAAAGAAAAGCACCAAACAAACAAACAAAGACAAAACGAAACGAGAAAAATGAAAAGCAAGTGCTTACTGTCAGCGGAGCTTTGTCGTCCTCCACCATACACCCCATAAAGATAGTCACGTAGTGCTTCCCCTCAGACTCCATGACATCGTTGGTAGCAGTGAGGAATTTAATATCCCTGACCTTGACACCGGTCTCTTCGAAGATCTCTCTCGCTGAGCAGGCCTCGAAGGACTCGCCGAACTCAAGGTGGCCGCCTGGAAGCGCCCAGTGGCCTGGTTGTTTTTTTCCACGTTAGTACGTACTACCGGCGGTTGCACAGGGAATAATAATAAATAGTATGGAGGACATACCAGCTCCGTGGCTTCCTTTCCGCTGACCGAGAATGAACTCGCCGTCGGAGTTGAAAACGAAGACACCGACTCCAATGCGGGGATTCATTGCTGCGGGTGTTGTGTGAGGTGGTGGTTGAGTATTGGTATAGGAGTTGTTGTTGGGGGTGATAAGATTTTGTGCTTGGTCGTTGCGGGTAGAGGAGGAATGAGTCAGAACTGATCTTAGGGCTCTCTTCCAGCGATCTAGATTTGAATTTATAGTCTGTCTGGCTGCAGGGACCATTGTGAGCAGTGTGTATTAGGAAAGGAGGTGGCTTTCGTGTGTACAGATAGATTCCTTGATACTCAGTGAATTTCCCTGTTGTTGTGGACAGCCTCGGGGTAGTGTGCTTGCACCGCCCTGAAAAAACTGCGCCCCCTCATCGTGATCTGATCACACCAATGATCATGGATATAATCGCCTCTCGCTTCCCCAACGTGTCGCTAGACGATACTCTTTCTTTTTGTGGCTGAAATGAACGGCGTATTATCAGTGATGTCATTTTCACTTTTATACGGTCTTACCAATCACAGTCATGCTTATATTTACTGTACAGAGTTGTATAATACATCTACTCGCTCCCCCCCTGCGCGCGGTTAGAGCCTCTCCAAAAGAGACCGCACGAATCCAGGCAACTGCTCCAGTGACACGTCCTCTCTCAGATTGTGCAACCGCCGGCACTGAACCTCCACGGTTTGCTGGTTCTTCCACCCTTTGCCAACCACGATGATCACGGGGTACCCGATCAGGTCGGCGTCGCCTAGTTTCCAACCCATTTGTTTGTTGCGGTCGTCCAGAATGATATCCAGTGGACTAGACTGATCCTGAGCGAGAGTATCATATACCTTCTCCGCATCCTTCTCCAGGCCTTTGCCCGGAACGACGACCACCTCGTAGGGTGCCATCACCCGCGGCCAGTTCAGGCCCTTTTGGTCAGCCAGGCTGTCAGCCACAGCGGTGATCATGCGCGATACGCCGATGCCGTGGCAGCCCATCTGCATGGGCACAGTCTGGTCAGATGTGCTGGTGCTCCCTGAGTCGCGAAGCGCCGCCTTGTCGACCATCACGGACGCCTGGAGCACTTGGCTGTACCGGGTGCCAAGGTGGAAAGTGTGGCCCAGCTCGATGGCAGTGTGGGTTTTCACGGTGCCGTCGCCGCATTTGAAGCACCTGTCTCCGTCGTGGATCTTGACGAAGCTAAGGCCGTTGTTGGTGTGGGGGAAGCGGTCGAGCATCGAATAGTCGATGTCACTAGCGGCGCAGTTGACTTGCTCCAGCAGATCGCTCAGTGGTGGCCGCTTATACACCCGCACCTGTGAGTCGTACAAATCGACCACCTGGGGGCGATGCAAAAGCGTCGAAGATCCAGATGCTTTGTCAGATTTTATTTGCGCCGACCACTGCTCAACGGGGTTTTCAATGCTGAGATCAAGGTCGATGCCAGCGGCACTTGCTATAGATTTGACGGCGTGAGAGTTGACTTCTCGTTCCGTTGGCTCTTCGCTGGGCCCCTGCATAGAGAACTTGGGGTGCCAAGCCCTGAGGAGGGTTCTCTTGTCTTTCGAAATCGACAGCCAAAGGCCAGTAGAGATCGTTGGGGGTGCCTCCGTGTGATCTGTGTCTGTAGCGAAACCTTCCCGGCTCTCTGTACGCTGATCCCCAATGTCATGGGATTTTCCATCGGCCAGCTCTTCGTTGTAAACATTATCGCAACTGGAGCAGCTGACGACTGTGTCTTCCCCCTTTGCGCTAGGGAAATGGAATTCATGACTCAAATCGCCGCCCATGTTACCTGAGTCGGCTGTGGCAACGAGATAGGGTATCTTGAGCTCATTGAAAAGTTGCGTATACGCAGCTTTTACTGCAGTGTAAGTTTGCAGGGCGTTTTCTACATTGTGGTCGAACGTGTAGAGATCTTTCATGATGAACTCCCGTCCACGGAGAAGGCCCTGCCTTGGTCGCGGTTCATCTCTGTATTTTCGAGCTGTATGGTATTAGCACCAAACATTTACTATAAGAAAAACTGACTCACAAATCTGATATACTCGTAGAGGTAGATCGCGGTACGATTTTGTGAGACTCCCTACCAGAGTAGTGATTTCTTCCTCATGGGTAGGGGCCAGAAGGAATCGAGATTCTTTCCGATCAAGGAACTTAAATACCTGTATTTCATGTCAGCAGATAGCACAGTATTCTGTACCAATTTGGAATTACCTCTGATCCTTCTTTCAACCGCCCGGATTGCTCCCAGAGTTCCTGGGAAGATATGGACGACAAAGACACCTTTGAAGCACCTGGAAATGGTCAGTCTCGGTCATTTCTCCAAGTCTGGAAAAAAGTCTCGGTATAACACACCAACCGATCGCATATATTTGTCAATCAGGCGTTCTAGCTTTTCCTGCACGCGCAACCCTAGGGGCAGCATGTGAAAAATGCCCGAGTACGCCTGCAAACACTGTTAGGAAGGTAGTAATGGGATAGACTGTGAGAAAACACACCTGTCGAAGAAAACCGCCTCTGACCAAGAGGTCGTTGACATCCTCTGTATCACTGTCAATGCGTCCAATACATTTAGGTCAGCTCTGTTTGAAGTACCTTTATCTCCCTGTACATGCTTTTTTGAGATCCCCCCCGTCGGAGTCCAAAAATTAGAGGTCCGACTCCTACCATCAATCTATACCACCATTAACACTGCCCTGCTCCAAAAGTCAAAGATTCCATACATGGTAACTGCATCTGGGCACTCTATGGACGCGGAGCAATCCTGAGAACGCTCGATGGGGCCCCATGTAACGGCCCGAGGGCGGCCGACACCCAAATAACATGGATCACGGCCTGCTAAAACACACAACAGTTCTATAATGAGACTTTCAGCTTTCAATGGCGGCCGTTCATCATCCAATATGCGGAGTTTGGTCTCGTCGCGGATCGCAACAATGATCCGTGACGATGGATATGCGACTAAGACCCGCGCCGGGTGGTCCGAGCGTCTGGTAAAAACGTTTCTCCGGCGGCGGGTGGTGATCTTCGAACGGCAGAAAAAAAAAAGTTGCGATAATAGCTTTCAATTGCCGTTTGTACATCTCACCGAACAATTTTTCCCTCCATGGCTAAAGGAAAGGGAAGACGCTCCTCTGGGGCGAATAGCACTGTCGCAGATGGTGGAGTCACCGTGAGTGATTCTAAGCCCGCTGCGGACGCTGTTCCCCAATTGCAAGAGGGTGCTTTCGCCGGCCTCCGACAGAAGATCGAACAGAAGTTGAAGGAACAAAAAGCTCCGAAGCAGAAGAAGAATGCGGCGGGTGCCAAGGGGACTGCTGTCGACTCACCGGCCAAGCCGCAGGAACAAGCCCCCAAGCCGAGCCCGAAACGAAAGGTCGAGGATGACAAGAACAAAGGCAAGAAGCGGGATCGCAACGGCGATGTGATCGCGAGGGAGGAACAGAAGGGTAAAAAGGATGTGCCAAAGAGCGGGAACTCGAAGTCGAGTGGTGGCGACAAGGATGATACCTTGCGACAAGAGATTTTGGCCTTGGGAGGTACAGATGAGGACTTCGATTTGCTCGCAGGTGTCGAATCGGATTCCGAGGTGGAGGAGAGCGCGGGCACTTCGAAGAAGTCCACGAGCAAATCTGATGAGGCTGCCTTGCGGAAGGAGTTATCGAGCATGCTTGCTGCTGCTGGTCAGGTCGTCCCAGATGACATTGCCGACGAGGACGAAGCAGAACTCGATGAGGGAGAAGAGGATGATGAAGAGGACGAGGACGAGGACGAGGATGAGGATGAGGAAGAGGAGGATGACGAGGGAGAGGAAGAGGTATCGGGAGAAATCCAGCAGGACGAAAGCTCAGCCGATCAAGATACTTCGGATGAAGAGGAGGCCCCTCCAGCTCCGGTTGCTAAAGACACCAAAAAGGATTCCAAGACGGGAAAAGCGCCTGAAAGCGTATTCCCCAAGGAGTATTCTAAGCTTGTAAGGATTCTGTTCCTTTCTACGCCCGCATCTCACTAACACGTTCACAGACTGTCCCTCCTAGGTCGGACTGGTATATGACGGAGCTTCCTTCCATTCCATCGAAACAAGCGAATGCCTTGCCGCGCCACTTGGTAGATCGGGTATATGGTCGCGCCGTATCACTCCTGGAGAAAGAAAACAAGATGTATGCGGATGCGCAAGCAGCTTCGGCCTCTTCTTCCCACAAATTCTACACGACTATCATGTCCACCGGTACCCTGAGTGATAAGATCTCGGCTTTGACTCTCGCTGTCCAAGAGTCGCCGTTACATAACATGAAACAACTGGAGAATTTGATTGCCCTCGGAAAGAAACGCAGTCGCTCTCAAGCAGTGGATGTGCTCAGGTCGCTGAAGGATATGTTCGCGCAGGGTACATTGCTTCCCAGTGAACGCCGCCTTAGGTCGTTCGCCAACCAGCCATCCCTTATATCCGCATTCCAGGGAGCAGGTGGCCGGTGGTCTGAGGATGATCCTCTGCCTGGAGGTCTGCAGAATGCTCACATCATGGTCTGGGCCTACGAGCATTTCCTCAAGGAGCAGTATTTTGAAGTTCTCAAGATCCTTGAAGTGTGGTGCAACGACGAAATCGAATTCTCGCGCTCCAGGGCTGTGAGTTATATCTTCGAGCTACTCAAGGAGAAGCCGGAGCAGGAAGCGAACCTTCTGCGGCTCCTAGTCAACAAGCTGGGTGATACAGCAAAGAAGATTGCCTCGCGTGCTTCCTATCTGCTTCTGCAACTCGAGCAGACACACCCGTTGATGAAACCCACTATCATCTCCGCAGTTGAAGAAGTTGTTTTCCGTCCGGGCCAGAGCCAACACGCCAAGTACTACGCTATCATCACGTTGAATCAGACGGTCCTGAGCCTCAAGGAGGAGAAAGTTGCCATCCAACTTCTCGATATATACTTTTCGCTTTTTGTTTCCTTGCTCAAGCCGATCAAGCCAGCCAAGGGCCACCAAAACCAGGGTGGGAAGCATGGCAAGCCTGGCAAGAAGGGGGCGAAAGGTAAAGGTAAAGATCAGGATGACAAGGGCCATGCTCAGACCGAAGAAATGCAAGAAAAACTTACTTCGGCCGTTTTGACGGGTGTGAATCGGGCGTATCCTTTTACGAGCTCGGATAGTGACAGGTACGTTTTTACAGTCATCTGTTCGGCCGAAGATATTGATGCTGATTATACCCAGGCTTTCCAAGCACATCGATACCCTGTTCCGGATCACCCATTCCTCCAACTTCAATACTAGCATCCAAGCTCTCATGCTAATCCAACAACTGACGCAATCTCACCAAGTCGGGACCGATCGTTTCTACCGGACGCTCTACGAATCTCTTCTTGATCCCCGTGTCGCTACGTCGTCCAAACAGGCGTTGTATTTGAACTTGCTGTTCAAGGCCCTGAAAAATGACATGAACGTCCGACGTGTCAAGGCGTTCGTGAAGCGCATTGTTCAGGTCCTGGGAATGCACCAGCCAGGTTTCATCTGCGGCGTTTTCTACCTGATTCGCGAGCTCGAGAAGACCTTTATTGGACTCCGCTCCTTGTATGATCAGCCCGAAGAGAACGAGAGTGACGAGGAAGAAGTGTTCCGAGATGTGCCCGATGAAGACGATGAACCGCAAGTCAACAACGAAGCGGCCACCCCTAAGCCGCAAAAGCCGACCAATGGTTACGACCCGCGGAAACGCGACCCCGAGCATAGCAATGCCGATAAAACGTGCTTGTGGGAATTGGTGAGTTTTCTCCCTTATTTCTTTCTCCCCTTGCTTTGGCATCGCCAAACCCCGCAGCTGTGATCTGTACTAACCGAGTTGGCAGCTACCTTATCTGTCGCATTTCCATCCCTCGGTGTCCGTCAATGCCTCGCATTTGCTTGAGAATCAGCCCATGAGCGGCAAGCCCGACATGACCCTGCACACGCTGACGCACTTCCTTGACCGCTTTGTTTACCGCACGCCCAAGGCATCCGCCGCCACCCGTGGGTCTTCTATCATGCAACCCCTGGCTGGCAGCGAGGCCAAGGACCGCCTCGTGGCTTCAGGCACCCATGCGCAGCAACTACCGCTCAACTCGGAGGCCTTCTGGAAGAAGAAGTCCGAGGATGTGGCGGTCGAGGACGTCTTCTTCCACGAGTACTTCAACCGGGTCGGAAAGGACAAGGAGAAGGCCAAGGGCAAGAAGGCCAAGGATCCTGTCGACCAGGACGAGGAAGATGCCGAGATCGGCAGCGATGCCGAGATCGGCAGCGATGCCGAGTCGGAGATCTGGCAGGCTCTGGTGGACTCTCGGCCCGAAGTCGAGGGCCCCTCGGACGACGACGACGACCTCGACATGGACGACCTCGAGTCTGCCTACGATAAGAGCGATGACGAGGAGGAAGCCGAAGAAGGCGACGACGACGAGGTCATCTTCAACGACGAGTCGGATGCCGACATGGACGACGTTGAGGAAGAAGAGGAAGAAGAAGAAGAGCCTGCGGCGGCGCCGGCTCCCAAGTCCAAGAAGGAAGCCAAGCCCAAGAAGGCAGCCGAGGAGGACGTCTCCGAAGACGACTTCGACATGGATGTCTCAGACGACGGGGCCTTCCTCGAGAGCGACGAGGACCTGCCATCGGACGTGGAGCTGGGCGGAGTGGAGCTTCCCCAGGAGGAGCCGTCAGACCGGAAGAAGAAGCGCAAGCTCAAGCATCTGCCCACGTTTGCCTCGGCCGACGACTATGCGGCTCTGCTGGCTGGGGAGGACGAGGGGATGTGAGCTGGCATTCATTATTTATAAACCACTACTTTTCTACTACTACTGTCTATATACAATTCTATTGCAGATACCATCAAAAGCTAAAGTCATTTCACGTTCTCATTCCTTAAAGCCAACAACAACCCCTGGATATCCATCCCAACGGGGCAATGCCACAAGTAGATCGGGATATCTACCCGCTATCAATAAACCAATACTGGAAACAATAAAGCAAGGATGACCTCCCTTCAACAAAGCACCTACGTATGCAGAGCCCCGAAAGCAGACATACAACGTGTTTCACCGCGTGATGTAGCACCGCTTCAAGCAAGGGATATATGAGTATGGGTATAAGTACCTACGCGTACAGCCTTGTCCGAAGTAGCAGGTAGTAAATTTCGTGATCGACAGTGTGGAACGCCACTCAGCTTGCTAGGGCTTACTGGGGCAACTGGCAATGAATCCTGCACGACTTGCATTAGTTGTCCTGCTAAGGGTGTCCACGTTTGGCGAGTCAGCCATATCTTTGCCTTGAGTTTGATACAGAGTATGCAGGGCATGTACATATATAGAATGACTTGTGCAGTGATATCACCCGCGCCCTTACTTTACGCCCGAGATGACCGGGGTGAGTAGGTAGGTAGGTAGTGTTGTAGTTGGTTACTGCCACCGGGTATGTATGATGTTGGATTTGGGGGATAAATAGTGGTGATGTAGTAGTCACTAGTGAGGCTTTATCATGATTATTATTATTATTATTAAAATCTTCTTTTCCTTTTCCTTTTTGTTCTCTCCTGTTCTTTATACCTTTTTCGACACGGTCATAGAACGCCTCCTCTGCAAAGTATCAACCTAATCTAAGCCCACCAATATTCACAACCCATGTCCCTGGTTACCATCCAAGATCGATTGATTCTGGTACCGGGCCGTGGAATATATCTTTCCATCCCTGAACTCTGGGCAACAAATCTGCGAGACGGAGACGGTGGAGAGGAAAAGGAAACACGGTAGGGAATCACGCCATATATTAGTGTATAGCGTGCCCTGAGTTTAATGAGTGGACACTGCGCATCTAGGTCTCCTATTAGGTCTGAATTTTCATTTTCTTCATGTATAAGTGCTGATGGTAATGCATGGATCATGGAATCTTCCTATCCCACGACTGATACTCCTCCCCATAATAGCTAGGCCAATGATCAAATCACGCACGAGTCGGGTGATTACATCCATGACCCAGCCATCCATGATCTGATTGCATTAGGTACAACCTTCGAGACAACCCTGATAGATGAACAGGTCATGACCCTGGTCAGTGGGATCGTCCCCAGTACCTGGTATCCCTGGTCCCTGTACCTACCTAAGTAGACCTTCCAAGCCAAGATCTAGAAGCGTTTACTCGGACGGATGCGGGACCAGCACCACCAAACGGAGACTCCGACCGTTGGTTCCGCTATCAACATGCTGTCAGTGATTGGCTGCGGAGGTGGGCATGGTTGCAGCTGGGGATAGAGTCCAATCAGGCCGGGATAGGAGAGAGTGGGACCCGCTTCTGTGCCCCTCCGACCCACTTCTCCGTCCAGATGGCTGCCCCGATCGCATTTATCAATTTCCTTTTCTTTTCACAGGTTCCCCTGTCTTTTCAAAAATAAAAATGTTGTTGTGATTGTCGCTAAGCACCGGATTGGTAAAAGGATCAGTGCCACCTTGAGAGGTAGCCTCTATTAATTCCTGGTCTGAGAATAATATATAGGTGGACTCGACTGCTCCGGATTGTCGTTTAAACAAGCTACCCACCTCGGTATGTTACTTTCTCATTAACTTCAGGGATCGGATGTATTTTGTTCTAGGACTTGTACTTTACCTAATTGCCAGGGACATGGTACCGAATCACCACATCCTATCCTCCTGTGCAGTCTACGAGATCATCACTCGGTTGGAAGCTTGGGTGCGACGTCATGGGCTTCTGGGAATGTGATGTGATAATTCAATGACTGACCTAGATCTCCGTAACACATTGAAACCAAAAGATGGAATACACCAAAGATGACCAGAAAGTTAATCAAGAAGAAGAATGAGGATTAAGCAGAAGGTGTGATAGAAGGAGGATGAGAACGAATCCAGACAGCTGATTGCATCACATCTGAGAGTCCGAAAGCAGCGACTGGCCGAATCGGGCAAGTCCCATCCTGAGGCCCTCACGGAGACCCCGGGGATCAGACACCTCAGGACTGCAGGCTCTCAGGCCCTCAGGCTCTCAGGGACTCAATCAGTAACCAAATATTTGTGATCGAATCGAGTCAAAGAAATAAATCATTTCATATTGTATTGATTATGTCCATTAAATAATACTATTCCTGTTGAGTCAGCTACACATGATCCATTTCTCCAATCTGGTCGATCGAGATCCGCCTCATCTTCCCTCTTTCCTCTTTCCTTCCCTCGAACCAAGCCTTTTCCTCTTGTCTGCCTCTCGCTTGGCTAGTGTCTGGTCCTCTCTCTCTGCGTGCGGTAGCCAAGATTGAAGGCGCGCCCCCGACTCAGCCCATCCGCCCCCCCACGTTCGGTGTCTGAGGCCCTCAGCTGCAAGTCTGTGCCAATCCACTGCCCTCCTTGTACCGACTAGTTTGGAGCTAAATGTCAAGAGATCCATCCCTCTGAATCTTAGTTCCTTGGTTTATTATTATCGCTTTTCTTTTTTCCCGGGCTCTGTTTCTTTTCTTTTCTTTTCCTTTTCTCTGACGGTTTCCCTTCGGTCCCAAATCACGTCAACTGAATCTCTCCGTGTCGCTTCACTTCCTGCCTCCTCTCACCCGTGATCAGCGTCGAGATTTCACCTCCCTGTCAGATTAAGAGGCGCAGAAGAAGAACAAAATAGCGTCATAGGCTATTTGTCTGGTCGGCCTCGATTCCTCAAGCAATCGTATCGAACATCCAGCTGGTTCCGCCTCGTTGTGTTCGCCGTTTCCCGACAGGTCAGAAGCAGTACATGCATCCAAAGGTCTTCGACATCTCTGTCTTTTTGTACTCCACCGTCTCGTTCCACCTGCGGTTTGTCCGCTCGTTAAAATGGCGGCGTCAGAACCCAAGGACGAAGAGCGACTCTCGCATACCTTTGAGCGCCAGTCTTCCTCCGCCTCCGAGAATGGCGACCCCCTGGGCAAGGCCAAGCTAGATCCCGAAAGCCAGATTCCCCAGGGCACGCTCACTTCCGATTCGGAGTCTGGGGATGTTGGCCGTCAGATTGAGCTGGAGGCAGGCAACTCCATCAAATACCGGACCTGCAGCTGGCAAAAGGTGTGTATCATCTGACAGTTCCGATCTTGCACGGATGGGACCACTCTAGCTAATCAATCCTATAGACCGCAGCGCTGCTTTTCTCCGAATATATTTGTCTCGCCATGATGTCGTTCCCGTGGTCGTATTCCATATTGGGCTTGGTGCCGGGGCTGATTTTGACCGTCTTTGTCGCGGCAGTGGTGCTCTACACGTCCCTGATTATCTGGTACGTCTCTCTCTATGGTCGGATAGTGATGAGTTTCCATATTGACCCCAGTAAGGCGTTTCTGTCTGCGTCACCCCCATGTCCGTGACGTGTGTGACATTGGGCAGTATCTCTTCTGGGACTCGAAGATCGCTTGGTACTTCACCGCCATGATGTTCCTGTTGAACAATACCTTCATCCAGGTACTACACCCCGGCAATCGCTCTATCCTCCCCGGTCGTAAAGATTGACTGAAAGTCTAGGCGTTGCACTGCTTGGTGGGCGCCGAGTGGTTCAATACGGTCACCAACCACAGTGCCTGCACCATCGTCTTTGCCTTCGTGACGGCCATCATCTCCCTGGTCTGTTCGCTACCGCGGACTTTCAGCACCCTGTCCCAGATCGCGACGTTCTCGGCATTTTTTACCTTCATTTCCGTACTGCTGGCCATGATCTTCGCGGGCATCGAGGATGCGCCAGCCGGTTATTCTGACAAGGATGGCCCTCCCGTCTTCCTGGCCTTTCCCGCCCGTGGGACGACATTCGTTCAGGGTCTCAATGCATTTTTGAATATCAGCTACACCTTTATCGGTCAAATCACGCTCCCCAGTTTTATTGCCGAGATGAAGGAGCCTCGGGACTTCTGGAAGTCCGTCACGGCCGTCACCGTCGCGGAGATCATTCTTTTCAGCCTTGTCGGATCCATCGTCTATGTGTACACCGGAAACCAGTACATGACGTCCCCCGCCTTCGGCTCTCTGGGCAACGAGATATATAAGAAAGTGTCCTTCTCCTTCATGGTGCCGACCCTCATCTTCCTGGGTGTGCTGTATGCGTCCGTCTCCGCCCGCTTCATCTTCTTCCGCATCTTCGATGGCACCCGCCACAAGGGCAATCATACGGTGGTTGGATGGGCCACGTGGACGGGGATCCTGGCCCTCCTGTGGATTCTCGCCTTCATCATCGCCGAGGTCATCCCTTTCTTCCCGGACCTGCTCTCCATCATGAGTTCTCTGTTCGATTCATTCTTCGGCTTCATCTTCTGGGGTGTTGCTTACATCCGTATGAGACGAGCCGACTACGGACCCCACTTCTATCGGAAGCGTGGCATCCGCGGCTGGATCGGTCTCTTTGTCAATGTATCCCTGATTGGCATGGGGTTGTTCTTCTTGGGCCCCGGAACATACGTAAGTTTCTCCACCGCTCCTTATGCAGGCGGAAAGATGCTAATACTAATGCTTCTGCAGGCTGCCGTGATGGCAGTGATCCTGAACTACCGAGCAGGAACTGTCGGCGGTCCCTTCTCATGTGCCAGTAATGGTTTGTAATGATGCCTCTGATGATGTGATGCTATTCTTTCTGTTTTTTTTGCCTCGTGATCCTTTTTTGTCTTGCGTTCCATGCTCCCTCCACGTTCGGGATGGGTTAATGGAGGTGTGGATCGACCCCCGGACGGAGGCGCCCTGGAGATTCTGTTTCCCCTTGTCAAGATCGTGTCCATGGTACGACGATCCGCGTGTGTGCGTGATTTTCTGCGTAACTGGTACTTTTGTACCACTGCCCACAACTCTACTCCCCGATCCAGGTGGTGAGGACCCCATTGGATACTACCATATACCCTTCGGTCCCTGTGATGTACACTTCTACTTTCACTGGTGATGAAGACCACGAAAGGAGCGAACACGCTTTGAGAGACCAAAACCAATGCAACCGACCCATCTGTCGACCACGCATGCCACGCTCTTGGTCCAGAAGGCCACCCCGCCTTCTTAAGAAAGACGCCTTTTCATAGATGATAACCGCTCGTTGCACATATACATCTGTAGAGATGTCGTTTAGATCGGAGGTTACCGAGTTAGAAAATTAGTCTCTAGAATAGACAGATAGATAGCTGTGGGGGTTTCGGGACACGACGACAATGGGTGGCATATACTATTTCCAACCGGGTCAGAAGCCGCACTCGAATGTGCTTCTCCACATTTTTTCCTTTATACTCCTGAACCCCTTGTTTCGGGGATCGAAATACAGCGGCAGCACAGTCATCTTTCTCTCCACCTGTGAGCATCTGCACTTGCCGTATATAATTCGCTGAATACACAGTTAGGGTTACCAGAGGAAGAACCCAAGCTGGTTTAGTGGCGATGACTCAAGGGCGTTAGTACCTAACTAACCCCCTCGGCGTTTAGTACGAGTGGAGTGACCCTCACTGCTGGACTCATCCTATCAACACTATAAACCCTGTCAAACAAGCATGTCACCAACATCACCATGAGTGAAAGAAACCCCGAACTGCGCTTTCCATCTCCCAAAATTCCGCCCCGCTTCTTCAAAGCATGCCGCCACTGCAGAAAGCAGAAGATGCGCTGCGATGCACGCCATCAGCTACCGTGTTCTCGCTGCCGTTCTACCGGCCGAGACTGTATCCTCGATACCATCGAAAATGAAGACGGAACGCGGCGCAGTGGGCGTCGGAGAGCTGCTGCTGCGAATTCTAGGCGACAGCGGCTGGCTAGTTCACCATGGGAAGAACAGCAACAGAGCCACTCTCGGACGTCCTCGTCTCGAGACGTCGGTTATTCCCCCGTCTCTGGGCGAGACGCTGGTGTGGGGACTCCCATGGACGGGGTGGATGAGCTCCAACCGTCTCAGTCGACGACCGATCAGCCCGGTCCTGAATCCCAACAGCTGAATCCTAGCGATATGATGGCACCGGTATCCGTCATGCACTCGATGTCGGTTAACCTCTTCGGGTCCAGTAATGTGCGTTTATCCGCAAATCCCTGATCTAACCTTCCGACGGGCTGTTGCTAAAAACCGCAGATCTTCAAGGAGAACTTGTCCAGGACCGATCTGGACAGCGATGTCATCGCTCGAGGTATAATCAGCGAAGAGCGCGCGCGGGTGATGTACGAGCGGTACGTAGAATATCGACCTCCTCTACGAAGAGTACAGGTATAACTTTTGTAGCTTCATGGGAGGAAGCAAAAACTTCTTGCCTCTGTTTGACCCCATTCGAGATACCTTCGACTCTATCCGGTCGCGGTCGCTCTTCTGCTTTTCGGTCATCATGTACCTGGCCAGTCGCGCGGCGGTGGAAATGCGCAGCGACACGCATCTGCAGCGCGTCCTCCAGGATGAAGCGCAACGTTTGGCCGAGGATAGCTTTTTCGAGCGCCCGACGAAGGTAGAAACGGTGCAGGGCATGGTCCTGCTTGCGGCATACTCCGAGAAGACCTGGTTTTCCACGGCCCTGATCCTGCGCACTGCGTTGGATTCAGGGCTCGAGAAATCCCTGGACCGTTTGCTCGCGCAGGAGAACGTCCCGCGGAGCTCTCTGTCGGCGACGATGGAGGATCGCAAGCTGGTGTGGCAGACGAGGACCTGGCTGATCAGTTTTACGCTGGAGCTGGACGTCGCGTCGGGCACGGGCCGCAAATCTCGCATCGCGGAGGTGAACGTCGCCAAGTTGCGCAAGTTCCTCGAGTACCCGCTTTCTCTTCCGTGCGATATGCGCACTGTGTCTATCATTGAGATCCATCAGCTGCGCGGTTGGTTTATATCTCAGACTATGGTACACCACCAACTGACTCGATTATAGGGCACTTCCGTGTGATCATCGAGAACTCAATGACAATCCACGACATTGTCGCGACACATCTACCGGCAATCATGACGAGGCTGCAGACTTGGTGGACGACGTGGGATGAGATCCACGACAGTGAGCAGTCCCTTGGCTACTACAGACGTTATACAGACTAACGCTCTCACGATCCATCAAGGTAATGGATTTCATGCGAGAGCCTTCCAGCGCTGCAGCCTCAAGCTCATGCTGAACTACGCCAAGATTTTCGTCTTGTGCTCTTCTTTAGCCCGTATCCAGAAATTACAGTCCAGTGGCTCTGGTTCTGGAGAAGAGGAATATGACCCAGAGGCTACGAATCTGTGGCCGTCCCTCGTGACCACCATCATGGACCAATTGTCGTTTCTAATCATGGAGACATCATACCGGTACCAATTCCCGTGGGCGCCGACATACCCGGCTCTGACAGTCGCCTTTGTCAGTAAGTCGTAACTCGAGATCCTCGCACCTAGCCAGAAAGAATCAGACTGACCGTTTCATCCCAGCAACATTTGCCCTACGTATCGCACGCTGGCGTCCCTCACTAATCGACCAAACCCAGATGCTAGAGAAAGCGGAAAAGATATGCGACTACCTAAAGCAGCCTCCATACCCGGACATCCACCGCGCCGTCTCTCTCTTCGTAACATACGCGCGTGCCCTAATCTCCAACCAGTGTCTTTAAGGCGATGGCACAGACATGTCAGACCAATGCGCTGGCCAGGTATCATCCGGAGGAGGCAGGGAGCCGGAGAGTCTTATGATGAATCTTCCTCCTCCTCCCCCTCCTCCTGCTGCTCGGGGTCCAGCACCAGTAGATTGTCAAGGACCTATCACGACGGGATCCACTATTGCGCAGACCGACAAAGATTCTACTAGCAACCCAACGAATGACCGTGCTGTACCTCTCCGGACCCCCGTGCAGGGCCTCCCAGGTACGGTGGAATTCCCGAACTGGACGCTGTCGAACTCGATAGCGGACTCGTTTGGGTTGTTTGAGGAGGAACAGAATGATATCTTTGACTTTTTGCCCGTTATGCCGTCTATACCCCAATGATCGACGGTCAACTCGTTTGGGTCGCTCGAGGAAGAGCAGAACGATATCTTTGGCTTTCTGCCTTTTACGCCGTCTATACTCCAATGGTGGACGGGGAGAAGCTCGGTTGCAGCGGCAGGTCCCAATAATTCACACACATACTATACACCTCAACCATACATCATAGACAACGATAAACAGCGCAAAAAGCATCATCCCCTAACATATGCGTAGCCCAAACCTGACAGATCAGCTCGATACCTGCATTATCGTGACCCTTTTCCGGGTCAGACTCGGACGCACGGCCCAATAACCAGCCCAGTTAACGCCGTCAAAAGCACACCGCACAAGCATTGGCACCCTTGTCGGTGCCCAAAAAACACCAATCCCAAGAACGCTATCCGGACGGTGTGAACGAACTAGGAGTCTCGACCAGATCGACAGTCGGGGCCGTGATGTGGACTGCCCCGTTGACAACCGGCGCCGGTCCGGCCCCGGGTCGCATATCGGCGCCATTGAGGCCTTGATAGCCACTCGTGCGCATGCATTTCTGCGCGACGTCAGAATTTTCCGCTGAATATCTTGGAATATATGCAGAGGATTCCACAGGTATAATTATGACTCAATGTGGCCGATTTGTCCCCCCACTTGCCCTTTGCAGGGCTATATAACGCGCGTCTGGTATGCTAGTCGTTGGAGAGATCGGCTCATGAATCGGTGGACCTTCAGGGAATGTTTATTAAGAAGCTGTATCGTTTCAATTACTTGATCCAAGCAATATTCTTTTTAGATGGACAATATGGCTTCAGAGAAGAAAGTTCGAAATACGCATTCGTCCGTGGTGGCTGTCTCGCCGGGTATGAACTATATATCCCATCTCCACTGTTTGCGGACTGCTAACTATACCATTAGGTAGTGATAGCCCCCGTGGGGAATCAATTTCCTCCCTTCAGTCCGAGCAAGGGAGTCCACAGGCAGACGATGGATATCAATTGTTGGAATTGGGCGATGGCCATGTCCTGGTCGAGTTCAGTGACGGGTCTATGAAGAACCCGAACAATTGGTCTACAGTGCGTGGTATTCCCCACTCATCAAACTATTCCCAAGCTAATAGAGTGCGTGTTGCATGGTTCAGGGCAGGAAAACATACATGGTTCTCGCAGCACTGTTTCTCGTGATGAACAGCGGCATCTCGGCCTCGCTGCCCAGCAACTGCGTTCCCGCGATGATGGAAGATTTCCAGATCCAAGGCAGAGGGCAGAAAGTCTTGCCAACGGCAATCTTCCTAATTGGATATGTGGTTGGTCCTCTGGTCCTCAGTCCACTGAGTGAGACTATTGGGCGCAGGCCCGTCCTCTCCTGGACCCTCACGGTCTTCGTGCTCGGAACACTTGCTTGCGCCCTGGCACCTACCTGGCCGTCACTTCTTGTCTTTCGTCTGGTGTGTGGGCTTGCCGGCGCGGCGCCGCAGACGGTGGTTGGGGGGTTGTATGCTGATTTGTTTGCTGATCAGCGAACTCGAGGGCGGGTCATGGCTTTTTATATGGCGGTATGTTATGCTCTGCATATATGTACCGGTCTGTTTGGAGTTAACTTTCAGACAGGCCTCCAGCTTTGGACCCATTATTGGCCCGATCATCTCCGGGTTTGCCGTCCAGTACGGCTGGAGGTGGACGTTCCGTATTGATGTCATCCTGGCGGGTTGCTGCTGGCTTTACCATCTCTTCATGTCGGGTGCGTCTGGGTTCTTACTTGAGCTACCACCGGTCTGGACTAACATGACATGCAGAGACGTTCGCACCGGTCATACTCAAGAAGCAAGCAGCGAGGCTGAACAGAGTGTCCCGATCAACATGCTACATCTCCCGGAAGGAGTTGCAAGCCATCAACGTCAAGCCCAGCTTTGTCCAGATCTTCACCCGGCCCGTCACGATGCTGGTCACCGAGCCTATCGTTCTTTCTAGTGCGATCTACATCGCTCTTGCGTATAGCCTGATATTCTTCTACTTCCAAGCTTATCCGATTATCTTCCAACGTATGTTGTTCCTGCCCTTATCCCACGGGACGAATCACTGATTGGCATAGAAACCTACAATTTCAATGAACAGAGCACCTCGCTTGCATACATACCCAGTATGTCCCTCCATACTATTCCACATCTCTTTACATTCCAGCCCTAACCAACCACAGTGGGCATCGGCGCCGTCTGCTCAGGGCTATTCAGCTTCTACTACGACACCATCTACGAAAAAGCCAAAGCACGCGGTAAGCCCTGGACCGCCAGCCCCGAGATGCAGCGACTGCCGCTGTCCTGCATCGCCGGGCCCTGCCTCACCATCAGTCTCTTCTGGCTAGCATGGACCGCCAAGCGCAGCGTGCACTGGATAGCTCCTGTCCTCTCAGGCCTGCTCTTCGGCCTCGGATACCAGACGATCTTCATCTCGCTCCTCACCTACGTCACTGATGCGTACCGCATCTACTCGGCCAGTGCGCTGGCCGCGTCCGTCATCCTGCGCAGCATTGTGGGCGCGCTGTTCCCGCTGGCTGCGGATCCGCTGTATGCGTCGCTCGGGGTGGAGTGGGCTACCTCTGTGGTGGGGTTCATCAGTGTGGCGTGCGTTCCGATCCCGATGGTGTTTCTGTATGCTGGGCCGTGGATTCGAAAGCGCAGTCGCTTTTGTCAGCGGTTGTTGAGGGAGGATGAGGAGATGAAGGGGATTGTGAGTGGGTCTGGAGGGATGAGGGAGGTGTGAGCTGGTTCTGGGGAGTTCCGAGGTTATGATAACGACTATAGATGACTCGATTGACTAGGTAGGGGTTGGATAGACTGGATATTTTGATAGAGATAATGTGTAATGAGAGACGAGTCTCGTCATAATGTGCATAATCGTTATGTATATTGCTGACTCATCAGCCGAGGTCCCTCGGTTGGCTCCGTTCCCCCCGCCAATCAGAGCGATTCCGCCTT
Source organism: Aspergillus neotritici (assembly GCA_023619815.1). Lineage (NCBI taxonomy): Eukaryota > Fungi > Ascomycota > Eurotiomycetes > Eurotiales > Aspergillaceae > Aspergillus > Aspergillus neotritici. The sequence continues at coordinate 797,038 of JALZYL010000003.1, read as the reverse complement.
CCCGATCATGGAGAATCGTGGATCCTCTTCGCCCCCCCGACTCCATCACCAACTTTGAAAGGCTCCGCCATCGCCAGGGTAGGCCTCTCGCTCGTTTGCTATTCTTCGCCCCTGGTTGGCTGGTCTTTCTTTTTTTGTCTCTCTTGCTCTCCGTCCAGGGTTCTGACTGGATAAGGTAGTGGACAGATCGTTCCCGAGGTCTCGAACCATCCCAGTCTTATACCCGACCCGTCTGCCCGGTGACTTTTTTTTTACGTTCGCCTTGTCGCCATGGCGTCGCGAGTGATGGTGCCTAGATTTGTAGCCTCAGCTGGTTTTCGGTCGGGCTCCACTAAGAGGGCTTGTCTACCGACGACTAAATTCCAATGGTTTGTGGCTCCGGGTGCGACGTGCTCCTCTCAACCGCTCAACGTTTCGCGTAGATCATACTCTTCTGGTTGGTGATGCCTCCTTTCTCCTCCCTTTCCCTACTCTCTCCCTTCTCTACTACCTACCGAGTTTACTTTAGCATTGTGCTCACCTAGCCCACTTTCCAGCCGCAAGCACAACCCCCCCTCCCACACCCCAACCGCAATCCCGTTTCCGCCGCTTCATCGGCTTCACCTCGATCGCCGTGCTCGCCTTCTCCGCCGGGCTCGCCTACCAGACCGAAAAGACCGTGTCGCGCATGATGACAGTCACCGTCCCCACCGACGAGGACACCCTCAACGGGTTCCACCCCACCGACGACTTCACCCAGCAAGTCGAGGAGCACATCCGCACGCACCCCCTCGCGGTATCGCTCCGGGAGAACCCCGCCTTCAAGGAATCGCGCCCGCACCTGAAGATCCCCGAGGAGCTGCGCGCGCGCAGCCTCACGGCCGGCACGCTGGCGCGACCCGACGGCATCACGGTGCCGCCTTACATCTTCTGCGAGGCGGGCGGCAAGAGCCTCGTCTCCATTTTCTACCTGGGCGACAGCGTCTCGGGCCACCCTGGTATCGTGCACGGCGGCCTGCTGGCCACGCTGCTGGATGAGGGCCTCGCCCGCTGCTGCTTCCCCGCGCTGCCGAATCAGGTCGGCGTCACGGCGAATCTCAATATCGATTACCGCCGGCCTGCGATGGCGGGGACCTACCACGTTCTGCGGGCAGAGACGGTGAAGGTTGAGGGCCGGAAGGCTTGGGTGGAGGGCCGCATTGAGACGCTCCCTGAGGAGGAGGGCCAGGAGCCGGTTGTTTTGGCCGAGGCGAAGGCTTTGTTTGTGGAGCCGAGGCAGGCTGCGGTATGTTTTTTCTTTTTTCCTTCTCTCGTCTTTTTTATTGAATTTCGCGTGACTGACTCGTGTGCACAGGCTATGGCCGCTCTGTCTAAGATGGCCAATTGATTATCTGATATACGTATTGTTTGGATAGACATTTTGGATAGATCTACGATCTACGTTTGTAGAGATACGACACTTTTATTATATGTACATACTTTCTACAGATGCATTACCATATACATATTTCATTTACTTATTTTCAGCTATATCTGAAGACATTGTCTACTATTGTCTCTTGTACGGAGACGATAATAGTAGGGTAGTGCCACCGAATCCAGACCGCCTGCGGGTCCGCCTCCGCCCGCCGCAGCTCCAACACCCGGAATAGCAACTCGCTGACCTCCCCGACATATACATACTCCCAGCTCTCCCTCCACCTTCACTTTCCATTCCATTCCTACACACCCCCATGCCCGCCCCGTGAGCGCGGCAACAGACATATCTCCCCTCAACCAGTCCGTCCACTCCTCTCGAATTCAGGAAACCCGCACCATGTCCAAAACAACCAAGTACCTCCTCGTCTCGCTCCCCACCTCCATCACCCCCTCCCACCACCGCGACGACGCCCTCGACGCCGTCTCCGCGACAGTCGGTGCAGACAACGGCTCCGTCGCGCCTTTCCCCATCCCCGAGTTTAAGATCGGCACCCTCGATGCCCTGGTACAGCAGGCGGACGAGCTGGCCAAGCTCGAGACGGGCTGCCAGGCTGTCGTGACGAAGGTCGGCGATGCGCTGAGGAATGTGCTGGATAGTGATGCGGGGAAGATTGAGAAGGCGAAGGTTGTTAATGATAGTAGGTGTTCTTTCTTCTTCCTTGTTACCCGCTGGGTTATCGGCATCCTAAGAGGGAGTGATAAGGGGAGTGGCTAACGGGTGGGACTCTTAGAACCCGTGGACCAGTATTTGCGGACGTTTGCGTGGAATAAGGTGAAGTATCGGGCGGATAAGTCGCTGAAGGAGTTGATTGATCTGCTGCAGAGGGTGAGTTTGGATTTCGGGGGGGGGTGGTTGGTGTTTATCTGTCTGTCTAACGGAACGCAGGAAGCGGCGAGTATTGATAACGATATCCGGTCGAAATACTCCCAATATAACCAGGTGAAGAATACGCTGGCGTCGTTGCAGCGGAAACAGACGTGAGCATGATCCTCCTTCCCCTTATATGATTTGCGGTCGGAATCTAATGGAGCTGGTCAGCGGCAACCTCTCAACCAAGTCCCTCGCGTCCGTCGTCGACCCCCGCACCCTCATCCGAGATTCCGAGTACATCGAGTCGCATCTGGTGGCCGTGCCCGCGCAGCAAGTCAAGGAGTTTCTGAAGACGTATGAGACGGTGGCGCCGATGGTGGTCCCCCGGTCGGCGACGCTGGTGGCCTCGGACAGCGACTTCACGCTGTACGCGGTGACGACGTTCAAGAAGCACAGCGCGGAGTTTGTGCACCGGGCGCGCGAGCACAAGTGGATCCCGCGGGAGTTCAAGTACGTGGAAGGCGGCAAGGAGGAAGAGCGGCGGGAGGTGGAGCGCGTGGGCGGTGACGAGCGCAAGCTCTGGGGCGAGACGCTGCAGCTGGGACGGACGGCGTGGAGCGACGCCGTCATGGTCTGGATGCACGTGTTGGTGCTGCGGGTGTTTGTCGAGACGGTGCTGCGGTATGGGTTGCCGCTGGACTTTGTGTGCACCATTATTCGGGTAGGTTTCTCTTTCTGTGGAAGGGGGAGGAGCAAGCGGCTAACAGTGATAGACACCCAACGCGAAGCAGGCGGACAAGGCCAAGCACAACCTGGACGAGAAGTACTCGTACTTGGCGGGGAATGCGTTTGGGCGGGACAAGAAGGGACGGGTGAAGCGCGACGACCCGCACGAGATGTCGGCGGGGGGTGAAGGGGGGGCAGAATACACGGCGTATGTGTATTATGAGTTTGCATTCAACTAGGTCGAGGGCATTTCCGTGGGGGAGGGGAGAGATGTTTGGTGGGTTGATACCACAATTGACAGCGTATCTGCATGATTTACATTTACATTTACAGCACTGGTATATATATAAGTATGATAAATTGTTCGCCTAGATAGACAGGCAGTATGTACAGACAAGGTATAGAGCAACAATCACCGATCTATCGAGAGCCATCTATACACAAGAAGCAGGGGTAAAAGACGAAGCAAAGAAAAGGAACAGCAAAAGAAAGAGATCTACTCCTTCTTAGGCGGCAAGTACCCCTTCGAGTCAAGGTACTCAATAATCTGCTTCACGGCATCCTGAACCGGCAACTCATGATTCTTAATATGAATCTCAGGCTTATCAGGCGCCTCGTAGGGAGCCGAGATACCCGTAAACTCCTTAATGACGCCCTCCCGGGCCTTCTTGTACAATCCCTTGGGATCTCTCTTCTCCGCCACCTCAACAGGGACATCGACGTAGACCTCCACAAAGGGCAAGCCCGTGTCCTCCCCGGGGGTGGGGACCTCGTGCAAGCTCCGGGCGGTGTCGCGGTCGGCCTTGTAGGGCGAGATGAAGGAGGTGATGGCGATGGAGGCGCTGTCGGCGAAGAGCTTGGCCACCTCCGCGATGCGGCGGATGTTCTCGTTGCGGTCCTTCTCGCTGAAGCCGAGGTCTTTGTTCAGCCCGAAGCGCACATTGTCGCCGTCGAGGCGGTAGGCGGAGACGCCGCGCTCGCGCAGCAGCTGGTGCTCGAGTTCGACGGCGATGGTCGATTTGCCGGACGCGGAGAGACCCGTTAGCCAGATGGTGAGGCCGCGTTGGTTGCGGAGGGTGCTGCGCTCGGTGCGCGTGAGGGCGCTGGCGTGGTAGGTGATGTTTCTTTGGTTTTATTTATTAGTATTGTTCATATTGATGGTTTTGATTTATTGGATTTTGTTGGGAGATTAACGTACGTGGCCATTTTGGGTGTTGTGTAGGTGTAGTGTATAGGGAGAGAGAGGGATATGTGCTGTGTAGAGGGGAAGTATGGAGGGAAGTATGAAGAGGAGGGGTGAAGAAAAGGAGAAATTGCGTGGCGGGACCACAGTGCAGACACGGCTGAAACAAGCGGGGCGCGGGGAGGCCTTCTTTTGGCGGCATTTTTATTCTACACTCTATGTGGAACATTCTCTTCCAGCTAGTATTCATATAGATCATTACCTAGTCAGATATACACAGTTCAACCCATTGTATACAATATCTTTTTTAACTTCTTCAAATTTCATCTGGTATAGGGAAATCCTCATCGGCTTAAACTCGGGAGGCAATTCCAACTTCTGGTCCAGCTGATTCATCACCAATCATCCCCGTCCGGATCCACGATTTGACGCCATTCATTCTCGCCCTCACTATTTATATCTGTTTATCCACCGAGCATTCGTGGTCTGTCCGACGGCCGATCCTGATCCCTCCATTCTCCATTCTGTACGGCCGTCTCTATCAACTTCTGGGTCTTTTTTCCCTCCCCAGACTGGTCCAGATTCTGTCGAGTTCCACTATCCCTCCGTCTCTCCGGCCGATAACTTCCCCGCCAACTATACCGTCCTCCTCTTATACCGACACCTCCCACTTCCCACCTCCCACCTCTTCAATTCCCTTTACAAACTCACACAGAAAAACAACCAAAAAAAGAAGAAGAAAAAACAGCAAGAAAGAAAGAATAATAATCATAATGTCTGCCACCCCCACCTCCACCTCCACCGCCGAACTCCAATCCTCCCTCCGCCAACTCTCCATCGGCCGCAGCTCCCCAGCAGCCAAAGACATCCCCCGACCAACCGTCCAAACCACCTCCCTCGTCAAAGAAGCCGCCAAAAACCACAACAGATCCAAAACCCACCCCCAGCAAAACCACGTCGCCGACTCCTGGGAAGACGAGCTCGACTCCTCCACCCCGACCTCGGACGTCGACGCAGACGCAGACCTCTCCGCCGCCCCCTCCGACATCCTCTCCCCGTCTCTGAGCGTCAGCGCCGAAGGACCGCTCGATCCCCCGCCGACGCCCATCTCCCCGCAGGTCTCTAACCCAGCCGCGCCTCCGACGTCTACTTCTGCGTCTACTACGTCCCGGTCGCCCGCCCGCTCGGAGTCTCCGGCGTCTTCCGCGTCCAGAACACCCACGCCGACTTCTGCTGCTGCTGGTACTCCGGCTTCTACTTCCGGAGGGAGAAGCACCCCTGCGCGCAGACCCGAAAAGCAAACTGCCGTCGCGGGCCGATTGATTGCCGGAGCGCTGGGCATCCGGGCGCCCAAGCGGACGGAGGAACAGCGCGCGTACGACCGCTCCGTCAAAGAAGCTGAGATTAGACGGCGGAATCGGGAGCGCGAGGCGGCGGAGAAGGCCAGGGAGGAGGAGGAGCGTGCGAAGGCGGCTGTTTGGGATGATTGATTTTGTTTCTTTTTTCGTTCTTTTTCTGAGGATTGGTTTTGTTTGAGTTATCTATTACTGGTACTGGTGCTGGTGCTGGTGCTGCTACTGTTTGTTATTTTGTTACCAGGGGGTTCGGTTTGGTTGTGTTTTAGTATTGTGTGTATGTTTGTCAATTCTTTGTACATGATATGAAACTGTGTTGTTCTCTGCCTGTTTGCATTGGTTTACGTCATTGTCTGTGTTGATTGTTGGGTGAATGATTTTCTTTTCTCTTTCTTTCCTCTTTCTTCCTTTTTTTCAGCATACAAAGTCAGGTCTGTACAATAGGTCTACTCGTATTAGGATCGGTCTATACCTAAGGTGATTTGATCGCATGGTTGGCCGATGAAAAATAAGTAGAAAAGTAGCATCATATCAAATGGATACGGTATGAAATGTAAATTGAAATTGACTGTTCAATTCATCAACTATTTCTCCGCTCACAACTACTCCGCATGGCATAGCTGTGCTGTGCAGTGCTCGTCTCTCTCTCCACCTATCGACCGCTGTAGGTACACCCGTGCGCCTAATCTCATATGCGGCGGGGGAAACAAACGCAAAGAAAAAGAATATTGCACTGAAATCGTAAAGTAAGGGACATCAAAGAAAAGGAGAAAAATAAAACAAGGTGACGATTGCAGAGACGAGCAGCACAAAAGACAGACGTCTAGACGACGGCAGAAATCAAAGCAGTGTATTCAAGAACTGAAAAACTCCAGAAACCAACGGATTCTGATGTCGTGACGTCTTGGTCTTCTTTCTTTCTTCCATCCTTCGTTTTAGCTTTTTCTGGTTCGGTTTTCTTTTCTACCCGCCGATTTGCTCCTGGTGCACTTCGAGGGTGTCTCCGTCGGCCATTTCCAGCTGTAGTAGGGAGGAAGAGGAGGTTAGTTTCGGTGGTCTAGAATGTGGGATGGATGGATGTGTCTGTAGGTAGAGGAAGTAGGCGGTATATCGCGCGTGGAGGAAACGAAAGGTAGAGAGGGTGTGTGTCTGCTGACTGCGAGGCCAGAACTAGAAGACAGGACGTACCGTATCCGGAGTATCTTCAGGTCGTACGCGAGTTCCGTCGAACAGGAAACGAACGGTCGACATCTGCTTGCCCTGTCGGTCGCAGAAGGCGTCCATCAACTTCTTGAGCTGCGTGGACCGCTTGATCTTGAAGAAGACCTCGTTGTTGTTGTCCGTCACCTTGATGTTCAAGTGCTCGACCGGCGCGGGGACGTCACCGGCGTTATCGGCGTCGGTCATTTTGAGAGATAGAAAGTTGGATGAGAGATCTGCTGCGATGTTGGACGAGGATGTCAGTCTTGTTGTCAGAAGTGCAGCATCGTGGCTGTCGCAAACATGAAGCCACGAGTGGGAAGTGGAGGGTCCAAATGACATATACGTACTGTTTGAACGGGCTGTCCGACGCTGTCAAAGTGAGGGACCTTGGAGGACGATGGGTTTGGCAGAGAAGAGAATAGAGAGAAAGAAACAGAGGAAGAAAAGTCGCAAGAGGTGAATATATGATGGTGTTGGGTTGGAAGGCGGCGAATGAACCCCCACCAGTGAAGAGCCGCGGAGAATCTGTTTTTGCGGCGCAGGTCCAGCTTCTCTCTTTCTTCTCTTGCAGATGGAGGGCGCCAGATGCTTCATTCAACGGGCTGAGACATATTCACTTCTCTTCTGGCTTGTTTCGGTTCTGGATTGTTTCCTCAGGACTGGCTCCAGTTCCTGTCACTTCCTCTACCTGCTCCCTGTTCAATCCCCTTCCATTGGGTACTGTTCTCGCACATCTACATCTCTTATTGCGTCATGGTAAGAGTCCAGCCACTATGGGAACAGACCGGAGATAACCGTTCAAATCCAGGGTCTGAAAGAAGACGTCGCGTTTGACCCGCCTTGTCATCCACGAGCTGTATGTCTTTTTCCTCTAGTTGCTTTTATTTTATTGATTTACTTCCCCTTGATTATGCTGTATATACTCTGACAGAACCAGTGTGCCATCCAAGGTTCGACCCTTCGACCACTGCCTCAGGCTCTGACACAGGCCTTGACTGACCCGTACAGCTTGCTTAACGAAGAACTCATTCAACGAAGACAAATGCCAGGCACAGATTGATGCCCTGTACGAGTGCTGTAATGCTTTCTACCAACAACGTGGAGACCACGGCCAGACTCCCAGCTGTCCCAAAGCCAGTCTGCTCCGACTGAAGATGAAGCAACGAGCCGAAGGGCACTGAAGAGTTTTTCCGTTTTTCCCCCGACCATACCTGCAGTCGGCAAGATCTTTCTTTGTATATAGGTCTCATATAATTACTGGATAGAAGTGACGGTAGACAATCACTATACTCGTCAGTCGTCACGAACAGATTCGTAGAATAGAACTGTGCCAATTCCCTTGCAGTCTGAACCCCCATATAGAGAGAGCTAGACTAATTGAAGAACTGCCATGATTGCTCTAAGACAATCTTGAGCACGCAAAGAGGCCGATTGACCTGAACGAAGATAGAGAAAACGATCGTTCCGAGACTCTAATGATTGCCTAATTGACATTGAAGAAGAAAAAGAAGAAAAGAAGAGGAAAGAGAAGAGAGACGGAGAAGGTTTTTAAATCCGTGTGTTGGTGCGCGCTAGTCCCTTTTTGGAGCTAGTCGATCCGCCGGCGCCAAAACACGCCCGGCCAAGTCGGAGCAGCAACAGAAAAGAAGTTCCTCTCCCTCCTCCACAGTATCCAGACCGGTTTCCCAGGTCATTTCTCACGCGCCCATGGCTCCATTACCCCGTCCGGCGGGCGCGACGGCGAACCCGTCTCCTTTTGCATCGTTCAATGTAGGTTACCCGTCGTCTTCTCTCAGCGTTCTCGTTTTCGCTTCCGCGGTGCCGTCGCTGACTTGTCGCCTGCCTCTAGCCGATTCCTAGGAATGTCCCCGACAATACGGATGTAATTGAGATTGATGATGACGATGACGATGGAGATCAGCCAATGGACGATGAGCAAGAAGATTTCGACGAGGACGAGGAGATGGGAGAGGACGACCAAGGAGAGGAAGGGTCCGAAGACGATGCACGCATGGATGGCAGCGAGTCGCCGTTGGATCTAGGCACCGTCCCAAATGGTCACAGTATGTCTACCTCGCACTTGGGAGTTCAATCCAGGGCTGACCGCTGGCAGATGGCTACGATCTGGAGACACCACAGTTGTTTACGTCGGCGGGCGCCCAACAAGCATTGCATCCCCTTCGTCGCACCGCGGACCGGGTAACGCGCCAAATCGAGGCCTTTGCCGAAAAGTTAGACCGCTTCAAGCAGCAAGGCAACCGCTCCGATGACTTCCAGAACTACCAGGCCGCCTACCAGCTGGTCAAGAGTTACCAGACCTTCGCGCAGGACGCCATCAACGATATCTCGAAGCAGGATACCCTGAAACGGGCGAAGATGGGGTGGAGTACCAGCCTGAGCAACGGGTCCACGGCGCGGGATCCCAAGACGGAGGAGGAGCTCCAACGACTGCAGCTGGAGGCCAACACCTGGCAACTCCTTCTCAACCTCATCAGTATCGACGATCCCCCGTCCCGCGCGCGGTCGAAGCAGGCCCAGGAGACCGCCTTCCAGAAGCTACACCGGTACTCGTCGGACCGCGAAGTGTGGGAAAGGTTTCTGGACGCCGACCACTATGCGATGGAATGCGTGATCGCGATGAAATGGCTCGAGCGGACCTCGCGATCCGCGGTGCTGGATATCGACTCGGTCATCCATGAGCTGGAGACACAAGCCGAGCGCGGGCAAAACTTGTGGACGAACGGCTGGCTGTATACGAAAGAAACGATCAAGGGACACAAGCGACTACGAGCCTGGCCCCAGCCCCTCGAGCCCAACGATCCGGGCATCACCGCCTCGCTTCTGAGCACGGAGAAGTCGGAACCGTTGATCACGCAGCTGGACCCTGACGCCGTCGTTCGCCAGAAGCAAGGCCTCCAGAAACAGGACCAGTTCTACGAGCGTGCTACGTGGATGACGTGCTGGAAGATGTTGCGACAAGGGGAGGACTGGACGAAGATCCGGGAGTGGTCCCGAGAGCGTCTGGAATGTTGGCGCGCAGTCAGCCTCTGCGGCTCCAGTGTAGACAAACATGTCCACGAGGAGCGCACCCCCGTCGATGATGGAACCACCCGCATGATGAACTGCCGGTCCCAGGATACCTGGCGGGCTGCCTGCTCCGCCCTGGCACGGAACACGAACAACGAGGACTTCGAGCGTGCTGTGTATGGCTTGCTCTGTGGCGAAACCGAGGCGGCCTTTAAAGTTTGTCAGAGCTGGGATGACTACCTCTACGTTTACTTCAACAGCGTCGTCCTCTCGCGCTACCGGGGCTTCTGCACACAGCTGCAGCGGAAACTCAGCTACTCGCCTACGACCTCAGTGGCCTTTGTGCCTGAGGCCGCTGGGTATGCCGATTTCAACAAGTTCGTCCAGTACACCCGGGGCAACCAACGCATCGGGGTTGAGGCACGCAACCCATACCGCACCATCCAGGCTGCCATCCTCGGCAAGGGGTACGATTCCTTCTTCCATTCCTTGGCCAAGGCCGTCTCCCACCTGGCAAACAGCCGAGCGCCGGCCGACACCTTCATCCCCGAGCTGCCGTCAGCCGCTGTCGACGATTCTCTCCTTATTGCCGCTGAGGACCGCGACGCATTGCGGATCGCCACTCACCTTTACATTCTCGCCAGCGCGGTGGGGTATGTCCGGTCGGACTCCCATTTTGTGGACCTGGTGTCGATCAACGTGATGGGGTACATCGCCGACCTGGAGGATGCCGGGATCTTCGACATGATTCCCCTGTATGCGTCGATCTTACCAACGGCCCAGGCGTACTCGGTTCTGGGACAGGTGTTGATCGACATCCTGGATCCGGCGGAGAGAATGCAGCAAGTTCGACTGATGAAGAAGTACCGGATCGATGTCGAAGCCGTGCTGCAGGATCAGTGGCGGTGGATCAGCTCGAGTGTCTCCGCGGTGGACCACCCACGCACCCTCCGGGGCTACCCCAAGGTGGTTCGTCGCAAGGACGGCAGTCGTGAATTGGTCCCGGTGAAGAAAGATTTCATCGGCACTGAGATCTCCAGCGGAGACGAGCGCCTCATCCGCAGTCTCGAATGGCTTCGATACGTGGATGGGCAATGGGGACGGATCTGCCACCTTGGTGCTCTGCTCTACCGCAAATTCTACAGTACGTACTGCATGGCAGGTCATTTGGTTTCACTACTGACAGGATTTCTCCAGTTGCCGGCAAACTCTCGGCGGCTCGCGAGCTCAGCCGACGCATGCGATTGTCTGACATCTCGCAGGAATCGTTCGGGTTTGACCTGACCGAATTCCCGGTTGTCGAGGACGAGGTCGAGCCCCTCTCTCCCGAGCCGACCAGCCCGACCAAGTCGAGGCTGTTGGCTCACAAGCGGAATCGGTCCGCGACGAACGGGGCGCCTAGTGACCAGACGAACATTTTGGTCCAACAGGCCCAGGGGATGCTTGATCTGGAGAAATTGATCCTCGCGTTGGATGCCCTGGAGCACTTTGCGTATGTGTGCGACAAAACTGATAAGTCTGTCGCCCTCGTTTACACTCTTGAAAAAACACGCTAACCCCACAACGCAGACCCAAGCACCGACGAGATTCCGGCGCGATCAAAGACCTTCGGGGCGAGCTGCAGGACGCGTTGGACGAGATCAGCATACACATCGACGCCATGTTAGACGACTGGCTAATCGTCGGCGAGAACGGTACGCATCTCAGTCATCCAACTCATTCAACGCAACGCTAACACAGGGCCCTCCGAACCAACAGACGCAGAGCAAGCCGAGCTCGACGAAATCCGAACGACATACATCCCAGAGGTCTTCCTCGACTACCACAGCGCACTGTACTACTCGGCGCACATCCTCAGCAGCGACATCCTCGTACAGTGCATGAACCTGGCGATGCAGGTGTCAGAAAACGAGTACCTGACGCGCAGCTTCGTGGAATCCCAACGGATGGCGGAGCTGGTCGACGCGTTGGCGCTGTCCAGCAAAGCCATGGTGAACACGGGCGCCCAACCGGGTAAGCGGCTGTTGGGAGGCGAGTCTCTTGGAATCTGGAATGTGCCGGTATCGGAAAATGAGGACGTGGAAGAATAGAGTGGGAAATGTACATTAGCCAAGTTTATGTCTTGCCTTGATCATTTCTTTATCTTTTCCCTTTTAATACTTTTTTTCCCTGTCTGTCATGGATTGCATCTATCGATTATCTGTCATGATTGGTTGTCGTATTTTTTTCTTTCCCCGGCACCAGCATCAAAATACGCATGCATATCGGTTTGTATGAGAGAATATTGGCAACTACCTAGTATTAGTTTATTTACATGGGGGAGAGCGAAGGAGGTGGCGTTTGAAAGTTCCATTGATTGATTGCATTAACAAACAAACCAACAACTGACCATTAGAAGGGTATCTTTTACTTCGCCACTCTGCCACTGTTATCCTACATACGGAGTACTCCGTCGATACGGCGTCGTATACGAATGTATATAGATACAAAGGTGAATACAATACGCGAGGAGTAGCCGAATACCTCCTTTGCCCCTGGAAATCCCCAACATGGTTATGATCAAGTGGCAAGTTAGACAGGAGGAGGGGGAGAAAGGTGGCAGTGTTCAATAGATTGACGGGTGTGATGACTAGTCTGGTGGCATTTGGTATGTATGGATGTATTGTATTCTAGATGGCTGGCTGAAGAAGCTACAGAGGGAGAGAGGTATTTACGTGTATATACGAGGTTGATAGTAAGATAGTTAGTTGGCTACGAATGGGTGTGAGTAGGTAGGTATTGTGTTGTAGATATTAGGGAGATTCTGGAGTGGGATCTGATGTTGGATTGATTTGGGGAGTCTGGTGGTTTAGTCACTGAGATTTACTGTATTTATTTGTTTACTTGCGGTAGGTAAGGACCTAGCCCGTAGGTGGGTGGTTGCAGTGGTCGGAGAGACTAGGGCTGTTTATCTGATGATCGCATTTGCATATCAACGCATGGGCATTGATTGTTTTTGACCAGACTAATGGTCAGTAGTAGATGCACAGCCTACTCTCGAGGTATTGAGGGTTCCGTAAGCTCCGTAGGGAGATAGATATCTGTATATAAAGTACGGTATTTAAGTATCGGCCAGGTTGGTGGCATGATGACTGGACTATTGATAGATGACCTTTACTACATGATCAGGCCATGACAAGGTATCTAACCATGACACACTGTATCATCATCAAGCCGAGCCGTATGAGTGTGTAGACGAGTCGGTGAGCGTATCTTTCACCATCTACGACTCTTTGACTTTCGAGAGAGATAGGATATGAGCTGTCCGTCCGTCTTGGTTGGGCTTCCCTTGACCGCTTGGCCTTGTCGTCGACGTCGACGCTAACTGGAGTCCTCTTCCAGCCACCGGTCCGTCTTCGTGCTTTGTTGGGTAGATCTGTCCCAGTGGTGTATCTGTCTATCGAATTCTTGCCACTGGATTGGGAGGAGGGAGTGGTAGGGTTGGTTACACATTAGGTATCTACCTTGTTGGAGGAGTGTTATGATGGTTGGCGACAGATGATCACCCTCGTTCTTTGTTTTCTCCCTTGTTGTTTGTATGTAGGAGTGGGCAGTCCCTGCGTCTGGAAATAGGAAGGAGACGATGTGATATGTGACCGGTAGAATCAGCCACAGTGCATGAGGTGAGGAACGCACATGGACATGGATGTGCTGGAGAAAAAAGGAAATCATCAGTAAAAATTAAAAACGACGATCAGTGGGGACGGGACATGCGATGAAGGTTGCTAGTTGATAGTTAATGACAGCATAATTCTCGCCTGATGTATTCTACATATAATGTGGACTGGTAATGGAGAATCAAATCAAATCAAATCCAATCAATCGGAAGATGACATATATCTCAGTCATACTGGTCTACGTCTACGTCTACTGTCAACTGAGCCATATCATGACAGACCGTAAAGCCAAGACCAGACAGACCGGTCCAAAACAGGGGTCCAGCACCGCCCCTTTGCCAAGTCTTCGGGGGATCGCGTGTTACATAATGTCGCCCTGCATGCATAAATCCACCCGGTCAAGGAAGTCTCTTTCTCTTTTGGTCGACTCCGGAATCTTATCCACTGGACTTGAGGTTATTCCGGTGGGGTCAAGCGATTGGTAGAATGGAGAGAGGGATGAGGTGTTGTTTCCTGGCTGATTTGACCGCTGTCGGCCAGAACCTAATACTAGATACTGTACGAGGGAGACCGATACCCAAAGAGAGGCCGGAGCCCTGGATTGGGCTGGTCTGTCGGGGAGGAGATGGACACTGCTCCATCGGATGGGGTCTCGTATGGAGTGGTTCATTATGTAGGGTTTTGTTTATGCCGGTTTATTCAGATTATTCAATACCCTGGAGTCTCTCATAAAATTGCTTCGGATTTTTCATAATTGGGATCATGGGAGGATCATGATTGAATTATTGAAAATAAAATAAAAAATTAATAAAATAATTAATAAAAAAATAAAACGTCGAATCAATATTAACCCAAGAAGGAAAAGGTAAAAAGGAGACGGGTCCAGCCATTGAGGCAGTGCAAGCCGGAATGACGAGTGAGGTTGCAGCATCCCCGAGCTCTGCAGGTCCAGGTCCATGCCATGGAAGCAAACCGGTCCTACCCCGTCAAATCATCCCCAAAATAATATAATAAAATAAAATAAAATAAGTAAAATAAATAAAATAAAATAAATAGACTCAATCAACAGAATACGATCAGAACCGTTCTCGAGACCAACCGTTGAATGTGATGGAGATTCCTTGATTTCCGTAGATAAGCTATTCCTCCATGGAAACTTCCATGGCTTCGGTGGTATCATCCATACCGATGGATTCCTGGATCCGGTCTGCAAGGAGACAAGCCGATACTCAACGTGGTCGACATCAAACTACAGCGGTGAATTGGATTGCTCCTGGATCGAGATGGGATTGGATTGATTGATTGATTGATTGATTGATTGATTGATTGATAGTATTGAGAGGATATCGACCCGATATGTCGTCCCAACCAGAGATCATTGTAATACCGACGCAACCATGGATGAATCCTGATACTGATACGTATTACACTACGGCAGAAACGGGAAGACTAAAAGAACTGACGGAGTCCACCCAAACTCACTAGTGTGACTTTGTTACTTTCGTGATTGGGAATGAGATCTTCAAGACTCGTCCTACTTCCTGTAACCTTCATCTTCTCTCTTTCCTTTCCCTATCTCTCTCTCTCTCTTCTCTCTCTCTCTCCCCCTCCCCTCTTCCCCTCCTCATTCATCGTCCCCTCCCCTCGGTCTCTATGGACCACGTCATATGATTGGGTAAGTCAGCACCGTTCCTTTCCTTCCTCGTCCCTTTCGCTTCACACACGCCTCACTCCACGGGCCAGATGGAGAGATCGTCACCGTCCTTCCTCGACTCTCCTCGACTCACGTCATGGGCGTTAATTCAGTTAACAAGAGGTAGATGCCGTTGTCTTCAGAATTGGCATCACCACCGTCGGTCCGACCACCCTCTGCTCGCGCGAACCGGAATCGCATCCCGGTAGCTTGTTTCGTCGGTTGCGTCGACATCAGGGTCTCGGAGCATTTCTCCCTCGTTTCCCCTCCCCCAATTCGACCGGAGGCGATCTGCATTCGTGACATCTGAAAAAATAAAACCACCGACCTCGACGGCTGTTGGTCCCATCGATGGGACCGGTCGTTCTTCGTCCACCAACCTCGCGCGTCTTTCCACTCAAGACTGCTTCATGGACAGCACGATTGGCAATCTAATCCTCGCCAGTGACCATACAGCGGATCAAGCGCGCAATTCCCCCAATCGTGAATCGCCAATCGTCAATCGTCCCCCTCTCGCTCTGGAATGATCGCTGGGACCCCTCCCTGTGTTGTGTCCTCCCACCCCCGCCTCACGGTTTGAGACAGCGGCAAGCTGTACGGGCCCTGCTCCTTCCGGCGCGACATTCTTATTGATATCCATATCCCTTCCCCCTCCGTTCTTCTCCGCCCTCGTTCGACCCACCTTCCCCCCGGGGTCATTCTATCCCTTGGACGATCATGTCGGATTCCAGATCGGATGGGACCAATTCCGCGCCCCCGACTACGCCTCTCCGACGAGAACGGGCCCCCACGATCACCATCGACACCTCCGCCGTGACCACGTCCGACCAGAATGAGCACCCGCCCCAAGTCGTCTCCCGCCCGTCATTGCAGATCTCCGACACCTCCGACGCGAATGATACGAGTGCCCTCCTGAACGGCGCGAGCATCTCGCCCTCGGATGGCCGCTCCCAGGCCTCCATCCGCTCCTTCACCTCCTCCGAGCCGCGGGACCACGAAAGCAGACCGACCTCCCCCCACAACGTCTCCTCCCCGGCCTCCAAGGTGACCGAGCCCACCACCCATTCCAACTACCTGGCCGTCCCCGGCGCCAGATCGCGCGGCAATTCGTTGGAGTCCGACGGCACCACCCCGTCCTCGAGCTCCTACGGCGGCGACACCTACGTCAACCCCCCCTCGCACGGATCGCACGCCGACTTGGGGAAGGATCCGCTCGTCAGTGACGAAGAAGCGCTCACCCCAGACCCCGGGCGAGAAGCCGAGTTCGAGGTCGAGGACAACCGCTTTGCCTTCTCGCCCGGTCAGCTGAACAAGCTCCTGAACCCCAAGAACTTCAGCGCCTTCCATGCGCTCGGGGGCGTTCGCGGTCTCGAGAAGGGACTCCGCACCGACATCCGCAGTGGCCTGAGCTGGGATGAGGCGGGGTCGGACGGGACCGTCAGCTTCGAGGACGCGCTCTCCCAGGCCGCGGGGCCCAACGCGTCGCCCAAGTCGGATCCGCCGCGGCCCCCGAACCGAACCGAGACGAGTCCGCCGAAACACGTCGATAACGCCTTTACCGATCGACGTCGCATCTACGGCGAAAACAAGCTGCCCGAGAAGAAATCCAAGTCCATCTTCGAGCTGGCCTGGATCGCCTACAACGACAAGGTCCTCATCCTGCTGACGATTGCGGCCATCATCTCGCTCGCGCTGGGGATCTATCAATCGGTCACGGCCAAGGGCGGCGAGGCGCGGGTGCAATGGGTCGAGGGCGTAGCCATCATCGTGGCCATCGTCATCGTGGTGATCGTGGGTGCGGCCAACGATTGGCAGAAGGAGCGTCAGTTTGTGAAACTGAACAAGAAGAAAGAGGACCGGACGGTGAAGGTGGTCCGGTCCGGCAAGACCGCCGAAATCTCCATCCAGGATGTCCTGGTCGGCGACGTCATGCACCTCGAGCCCGGCGACCTCGTCCCCGTGGATGGCGTCTTCATCGAGGGCCACAATGTCAAATGCGACGAGTCGTCGGCCACGGGGGAGTCGGACGTCCTGCGCAAGACCCCCGGTGCGGATGTCTACCGCATCATCGATCGCCACGAGGGCCTCGGGAAGCACGATCCGTTCATCGTGTCCGGTGCCAAAGTGTCCGAGGGCGTGGGCACGTTTCTGGTGACCGCCGTTGGCGTGCACTCGACCTATGGAAAGACCATGATGTCCCTCCAGGACGAGGGCCAGACCACCCCACTCCAGACCAAGCTGAACATGCTCGCTGAGTACATCGCGAAACTCGGTCTGTCGGCGGGCCTGCTGTTGTTTGTCGTGCTCTTTATCAAGTTCCTCGCGACCATGAAAGATATCCCGACCGCCGACGACAAGGGCCAGGCGTTCCTGCAGATCTTCATCGTCGCGGTCACCATTATCGTCGTGGCGGTTCCGGAGGGATTGCCGTTGGCGGTGACGTTGGCCCTGGCGTTCGCAACCACCCGCATGCTCAAAGACAACAACCTGGTGCGGCTGCTGCGGGCGTGTGAAACGATGGGCAACGCCACCACCATCTGTTCCGACAAAACGGGCACGCTGACGGAGAACAAGATGACGGCGGTCGCGGCGACCCTGGGGACGAGCTTTCGATTCGGGGGCAAGTCGTCTGCGGCCCCAGTGAATGGGAACGGGGATGGCCGTGCCGATGATGGACCAGGCGAGCCCGAAGGAACCACGGCCTCTCCCTCAGAGTTCACCCGAGGCCTTGCGGAATCGGCCAAGGACCTGCTGATGAAATCGATCGTGATCAATTCCACCGCATTTGAAGGGGAGCAAGATGGCGCCATGGCCTTTGTCGGGTCCAAGACTGAAACCGCCCTGCTGGGTTTTGCCCGGACCTACCTCGGTCTCGGGTCGCTGGGGGAAGCTCGCGCCAACGAAGAGATTGCCCAGATGATCCCCTTTGATTCGGGTCGAAAGTGTATGGCTTGCGTGATCAAGCTCAGCAATGGGAAGTATCGAATGCTCGTCAAGGGTGCATCCGAGATCCTGGCGGCCAAGTCGACGCGCATCGTCTGTGACCCCACGAAGGACCTCTCGGAAAGACCACTGTCGGATAACGACCGGTCCGCCTTGGATGGGGTCATCAACCAGTACGCGTCCAATTCACTGCGGACTATCGGTCTCGTGTATCGGGACTTCGAACAGTGGCCCCCTCGCGGCGCCCCCACGCAAGAGGACGACCGTTCCCTGGCTGTGTTCGATGCGATCTTCAAAGATATGGTCATGTTCGGTGTCTTTGGCATCCAGGATCCTCTTCGGCCCGGCGTGACGGAGTCTGTTCAACAGTGCCAGCGCGCCGGCGTTTTCGTGCGCATGGTCACCGGCGACAACATCATGACCGCCAAAGCCATCGCCCAGGAGTGCGGGATCTTCACCCCCGGCGGCATTGCCATCGAAGGCCCCAAGTTCCGCAAGCTGAGTAGCCGTCAGATGACGCAGATCATCCCGCGCCTTCAAGTCTTGGCCCGATCCAGCCCGGATGACAAGAAGATCTTGGTCACGCAGCTCAAGAAGCTGGGAGAAACCGTGGCGGTCACCGGTGACGGAACCAATGATGCTCAGGCGCTCAAGACCGCCGACGTTGGATTCTCCATGGGGATCACGGGCACCGAGGTCGCCAAGGAGGCTTCCGACATCATCCTGATGGATGACAACTTTGCTTCCATCGTCAAAGCGATGGCCTGGGGTCGAACCGTCAACGACGCCGTGAAGAAGTTCTTGCAGGTAAGAAGGACGTCGCCGCGCGCCATGGGCTCGATGCTGATCGATCGTCTAGTTTCAAATCACGGTCAACATCACTGCGGTCATTCTCACATTCGTCTCTGCCGTGGCTAGTAATTCCGAGGAATCTGTCCTCACGGCGGTCCAGCTGCTGTGGGTCAACCTCATCATGGACACTTTTGCCGCACTTGCCTTAGGTATGTTCAATGCAGGACATGATAGCCCTAGTTCTTGCAGCTAATCATGCCTCAATAGCGACGGACCCGCCTTCGCATGAAATCCTCAATCGCAGACCGGAACCGAAGTCGGCCCCTCTGATTACCTTCACCATGTGGAAGATGATCATCGGACAGAGCATCTTCCAACTGGTTGTGACCCTCGTTTTGAACTTTGCCGGAACGTCCATCACCGGATACAAAGACATATGGTTAAAGACTGTCGTTTTCAACACCTTTGTGTGGATGCAGATCTTCAACCAGTGGAAGTAAGTGACGAACCTGGCTGGCCCCGTTGATAAGACATTTTCATATTACGTTTTCATCCTCCCGAGACTGACTGACTGTGACTAGCTCTCGCCGCATCGATAATAATCTAAACATCTTTGAAGGAGTGCTTCGCAACAGATGGTTCATCGGGATTCAGTTTATCATTCTTGGCGGCCAAGTGCTAATCATCTTTGTCGGTGGGAAGGCGTTTTCAGTCACGCGCCTCAATGGCCCTCAGTGGGGTGTTTCCCTGGTTCTGGGCGTGCTATCCCTCCCGGTTGGAGTGATTATCCGATTGATTCCCGACGAGCTTATCCGGAGACTCATCCCCAGCTTTTGGCACCGCGAGAAGGGACCGGAGCTTCTGGTGTCGGACGAAGACCGTCGATACGAGTGGAACCCCGCCTTGGAGGAGATTCGGGATCAACTGAAGTTCATCAAGACGCTCCGCGGCGGTCGACTAAAGCATCTGAAGCACAAACTGCAACACCCGCAGCAGCTGCTCCCGAGATCTCGGAGTGGCTCTCGGTCACGGGAGGATTCGATTCCCGGGACCCCGGTCAACGAAAGCGCCGGCACGCCACCGCCCTCGACGCCGGACTCGCGGTCGCGCAAGCGGGCCCGGTCTCGGTCGAACTCCGCGTTCGGGCCCGCCGCCGCCATGGCGGGGGTGGTGGCTGGAAGTATTGCGGGCTGGTCGCCGATCGAACGGGGCCCTAGTAACGGCGATGCGTTCAGTTTCAGCTCGAGCCCTCACGGCGGATTGGGCAATCAACCCGGCATCGAGATCCACCCGGAAACGGCAGCCGACGATAACGTGGTGGGGGATTACCTGTCTTCATCCAAGACGCCACCCAGCCAGAACCCTGATCTTCTCCCGTTCTTTGAGCACGCGCCACCCGCCCGCGCACCGTCTCACCGCAGCGCACGGTCCACATCGCGACGATCTCGATCTCGATCGAGCCAGAGCCAGAGCCAGAGCCAGGCTTAGCCAGGCTTAGCCAGGCTTAGCCTCGGCTCCATACATACTATTTTCAACTGTGTACATGATTGATACCCTATTCTTTTCCCCGTCTTCCAACCGCAACTGAAGCCCAGATTCGTCCATAGAGTTTCTTAATTCCGTGTTTTACGTTTCTTTTAATGTCTTACTCTGTTTCTTTTATCTTTCTTTCTGTTCATGATTAATCCTCATTAATGGGCATACTTTATTCCCCTAACTGCTCGGACCTAAACTCCGTCGCCCTGTCCTATTCATCTTCTCTTAGTCTCCCTCCAGTGTTAATACGTGTTTTTCCTTTTTAGCCATAGTTTCCTTTTTTCCTTGGGCGTACGTGGTCGGGAAAAACGAAAAGAAGGGTTTACTTTATTATTTTGATTATTATTATTTTTCTGTTTAATAGACATCCATCCCCCTCCTCGCATCGGGTTTGGTTTGGACCAGGCGCAAGAGGGGTTTTCTCTTGTCTTGTTTTGCTTCGCTGTCGTTGTCTTTATCTCTATCTCTATCTCTATCTCCTTTGGCCTTCGATTCTACCGCCGATTGAATCAGACACTTGAGTTGATCTGTGTGGGTGTGGGGATATCAGAGGATGATCTTTCCCTCTTCTTCTTTTCTTTCTGTAGTTGTTAGGGCTGTTTCCTGGCCTCCGTAAATAGGTCGTAGGTAGGTATCTAGGCACCTAGGGACATATGTGACCGATCAGTTAGGCTAGTGGTTTGTTTTTATGGGATTTGTTTGATTCGTATTGTGGTTACTATTGCTACTATTACTCCATGTTTGGGCTGCCTCTAGGCACCCACCAACAGCAGCAACAACCTTCGAAAGGGGTCTTCCTCGGGACATTAACAATGATGGCTACTACTGCTGCTGCTGCTACTGCTACTGCTGCTGCTACTACTACTACTACTACTACTACCACTACTACCACTACTACCACTACTACCACTACTACCACTACTACCACTACTACCACTACTACCACTACTACCACTACTA